>CM033391.1:34619792-35851193 GCA_019426215.1 Buddleja alternifolia
TGATAAGAGGCATTTTTACGTGTTTTTAAGCCCCTTTGCGTTATGTCTTAGGTTCATTTATCGCTTGATTCTTGCCACATGTGCGTTAATTCGTGCATTAAGTGATTTCAGGTCTTAAATGGATACAATCAAAGAACGGGATGAAAAATGACGTATAAAACAAGTTTAGGCCAATGCTATGCACCCCTACGCCTAGGCGCCATCTTGCCCACGCCCGGGCGCCGTATTGCACCACTTTCCACGTTCGAGCGCTTTTTTCGTATTTTTAGAGACCGAATTGGATGAAGTTTCTTCTACAAAGTTGTAGAACTATGTGTTAGCTTCAAATGAGGACTTGAATCATCCAAATCGGAGTTTTGTGGAGAGAGTTATGAAGAAATACAATTACTACTGCGCCAGACAGAGGCAAATACTCCCCACATTCTGATTTGGGCGCCCGAGCGCCATAATCCCGCGCGCCTAGGCGTGGCCACATCCGAGATTTGATTCCTTTCAGCCAAAAGATCATCATTTGATGGGGAATGGAACATTTAAAGCCAAGAGGTCATCACATGTATGGGGGGGATGTCATAAGTATGTTTCTTACTAGATCTACTTTTGGGAATTTTTATACTACTCACTTTAAGAGTAGTGGAGGGGACACTAGGGGGGACATACACATGGAGCTGATTTGTGGTGGTCTTCTTAAGGATATTTGAGCACAATTGACCGATCACATCTGGGAGAGGAGGGAGAGAGAGGCATTTGGTCCATCACTTTTCACTCATCATCATTCATCACCATTTTCTTCATCACTTTTGGAGGGGAACAAAGAGAGAGGAGCTAAGGATTGAAGATCAAGAGCAAAGATCCATCATCAATCAATTGAGGGAGTTTTAATTATTTGCATTTACATGTTTATTTCCATGAGTATGTATATGTTTGTATTAGATTTTCTTAAGGCTTTGATGAGAGGCTAATATTGTAGAACTAAGGCCATGTGAAGGCCAAATTTATGAATCAATATATGTGAAGTTGCTCTTTGTATTAATTCTCCTATTGCTTTGTGTGTTAATTCTATGCTTTTATTCCAATCATGTGTTTGATCACCATATGCTTGCTATCTTGCCTAATCTAGTTGTTCGAGAGAAAAAGATTAGGTGCAAGAGAATTAACACATCATCCGAAACAAATGAGGGATTGCCCTAGAAATAGGTAAAGATTCCCGGGTGTTGTTAGCCGATTCGTTCGGGGAAGCTCTAGAACGTTAATGCGTGATTTTTGATTAGATTCTCGGATAGACATATTTAGAGAACCGTCAATTAATCATAGGATTATTATGTGCCGAGACATCGGGTAATAGTTAATTTAGGAGTTTCCACCAAAGCAATAGGAGTCTAATAATTCGAAGAGTAGCTCATATATATTGACGAGTAGATTCGGTTGTAGCATGTGCCTTAGTCATTTTATCATACGTGAGATTAAATCTATAGTACGTTTCTCTTTGGTCTTCGTTTTGCTTAATCTTTTTCTTGCACTTTACTTTAATTGTCTTATCTTTTATCGAAAATCATAACTAGAATTCAAGTCCTTGTGGTTCGACAACCGGACTTTTTGTCCACTTATTACTACACACGTCTAGTGCACTTGCTATCATAGCACGTTAGCTTTTAGCGTGTCAAGTTTTTGGCGCCGTTGCCGGGGACTTGTTTATTTTAGTTTACATTTTAATAATCTTAGTTTTCGTTCATTTCTTGATTTTCTTTTATTTTCGTGATTAGTCTAATTTTGTTCTTGTATTTAATTGTTAGGTTCTTGAGGTGCATGACCCGCTCCTCAAGCAAGCCTCTATACGAGTTGGAGCCCGAAATTGAACGAGTTCTTAGGACTAGTAGGCGAGCAAGAGAAATGGCCAATAATCTCAACAAAAACCCAAATGGAAATTTCCCGGACATGAACTCACCGGAAACTAGGGAGTGGTTACAAGGTGTTCTACAAGCCATGCAAGCGGTACCTCCTCCACAACTCCCGTCGGTTCGGGTAGCTTACCACCTAGGGTCCATACCATTCCGGGGCCCGTAGTCGTGCCTAATTTCTTCACACCAAACTACCACATTCCGGCTCACATTTTTAATATGGTGCAAGGAGATCCTTTCTATGGAGAACCACACGAATCACCACACGCTCATTTGGAAACCATAGATGAGGCTCTTGTGACCATTCAATATCACCCACGTGATCTTGATGCGATTCGTCTAAGAGTCTTCCATTTCTCATTGAAGGATAGGGCGACAACATGGTACAAATCCTTACCTCCACAATCTATTACAACATGGAGTGAGTTGGTCGATGCCTTTTTAAATAAATTCTTTCCACCCTCAAAAATAATGAGCTACGGAGTAATATAAAAGGGTTTAGGCAAAGGAGCAATGAATCTTTAGCCGAGGCTTGGGCTAGATATAAGGGCATGCTCCGTAAATGTCCCGATCATAATTTTGGGTTGAATGAACAAGTACTCCATTTCTATGATGGGGTTAGGTCACGTATTCGGCATAGACTCAACGCGGGTGCGGGAGGAGATCTCCTTGGGTTAGATTGTCAAAGTGTATGGGACAAAGTCGAACAGTTGGCCCGAGAAGACGAGCTTTACCCCGACGATGAAGAGCCCTCATCCTCTAAAAAGGTTGCTTGTATTGAGGAAGTAGTTGAGGAAGTAGTACTCTTGGAACCGGAGGTTGGCAATGTTAATTATGTGGGGAATCAAAATAAACCTCGGGTGAACTTTCATATACCCGAGAATTTTCCAAAAGGCCCAACCCCGCACAGAACGCACAACCGGGGATCTATCAAGCTCCACGACCACCCTTCAATAACCCACCCCCGAGGCAAGGCAATTTCAATGGACAAGGTCAAGGTCAAGTGCAAATGCGACCTCCCACAATCGATGAGAAACTGGATGCTCACATGAAAAAGTCCGATACATCTTTCAACGAACTTCGGAATATGATAAAGGATATGTGTATGGAGATGAAGGATTTGCGAACACAAGTAGGGCAACTTTCTAATGCGGTTAACGGTAGAGCCCCGGGGACTCTCCCAAGCGACACGGAAAGAACCCGAAGGCCCAATGCAATGCCATAGCCTTGAGAAGTGGCAAACAATTGGAGAATGACACTGCCAGTACATCCGCGCCCGAGCGCCCAGACATGCACGCCCAGGCGCCAGCAGATCCGCGCCTGGCGCCGATACACGCGCCCAGCGCCGCCCACTGTTTTTGTGCCAGCATCCGCGCCTAGGCGCCAATACACGCGCCCAGGCGCCAACCACAACCCTGCCAGATGCAAACTCTCTGCATCCCGCGCCCGAGCGCCCAGACATGCACGCCCAGGCGCCAGAAGATCCGCGCCTAGGCCCGATACACGCGCCCAGGCGCCGCCCACTGTTTCTGTAGGTTTTCATCCGTCTAATCCAACGCTTTCTCCCCCTATCGAAGTTCGTCTCCCCTTCCCAAATGCTCACAAAAAGAAGAAAAAGGAGATGGATCCGAGCTTTCTTCGAATTTTGGCAATCCTTCGGAAGTGAGAATTAATATTCCGTTTATTGACGCCATCTCCAAATGCCGAATTATGTGAAGTTCTTCAAGGACATACTCTCCAACAAGCAGAAGTGGGAAGAGAATGAGACGGTGTGCCTCACGGAAGAATGCTCCGCCGTATTACTCAATAAATTGCCAACTAAGCTCCAAGATCCCGGAGTCTCACAATCCCATGCACAATTGGATCCTTATCATTCAAGAAGGTGTTATGTGACTCGGGGGCCAGCATCAATCTTCTTCCATACTCACTGTTTAAAAAGCTAGGCCTTGGAAATCCCAAGCCGACCTCAATGAGCCTTCAACTAGCCGACCGATCGATCAAGAGGCCCAAGGGGATAATCGAAGACGTTATTGTCCAAGTCGACAAGTTTTATTTTCCCGTTGATTTCGTAGTACTCGACATGGAAGAGGATTGGAAGTACCATTAATCCTAGGGAGACCATTCCTAGCCACGGGTAAGGCGGTAATTGACATTGCTAATGGTAAGCTTACCTTGAATGTGGGCGATGACAAAGTTACCTTTGATGTTTACAAAGTCCTTAAACATCCTTTTGATCATGACTCGTGTTATCGAATTGATACATTTGACCATTTGATTGTTGAGTATTTACAGGACAATACAATTGAAAATTCTCTCGAACAGAGTCTTATGAAATCCATGCAAGTGGACTCGGAGAAAGATGATCTAGTGGAAAAGGTTCTAAGCTTGGAGTACAAATCTTCCTCTCATTCGGGAGGATTCATCAAAGTTGATAGATCATTGTCAGGATCACCTCGCCCATCTATTGAAGAACCCCCCTCTCTCGAACTCAAACCCCTCCCCTCCCACCTTAAATATGTGTACTTGAACGATGACGAAACACTCCCATTGATCATTTCCTCATCTCTTTCAGGATCACAAGAAGAGCAATTAATGACGGTGTTGAGATCTCACAAACGGGCTTTTGGGTGGAAACTTGCGGACATCAAAGGCATTAGTCCAGCGATATGTATGCACAAAATACTTATGGAGGACTCCACCAAGCCTACACGCCAACCCCAAAGGAGATCAAACCCACAAATCCAAGAGGTAGTCAAGAAGGAAGTGATTAAACTGCTCGACTCAGGTATAATCTATCCTATTTCTGATAGTGCGTGGGTGAGCCCTACCCAAGTGGTGCCTAAGAAAGGGGAATAACGGTAATTGAGAATGCGAATAATGAGCTTATCCCAACTCGTATAATTAGTGGGTGGCGTGTATGTATAGATTACCGTAAGTTGAATGATGCCACACGTAAGGATCATTTCCCCCTCCCCTTTATTGACCAAATGCTTGAACGATTAGCCGGGCATGATTTCTATTGTTTTCTAGATGGTTACTCCGGCTATAATCAAATTGCCATAGATCCTGAGGACCAAGAGAAAACCACTTTCACTTGTCCTTATGGCACATTTGCTTATAGAAGGATGCCATTTGGCTTGTGTAATGCCCCGGCCACTTTTCAAAGATGCATGATGGCTATTTTTCATGATATGGTTGAAGATTTCCTTGAAATTTTTATGGATGACTTTTCTGTTTTCGGAACAACTTTTGATATTTGTCTTGCTCATCTAAATGTTGTGCTTAAACGTTGTGAAGAAACCAACCTTGTTTTGAATTGGGAAAAATGCCATTTAATGGTCCGGGAGGGGATTGTACTTGGCCACAAGATCTCTCAAAAAGGGATCGAAGTGGACCAAGCCAAGATTGAGGTCATTGAAAAACTTCCCCCACCCACATCGGTAAAAGCTGTTAGGAGTTTTCTCGGGCATGCTGGTTTCTATAGGCGATTCATCTTGAATTTCTCTAAAATTGCGAAACCGTTGTCTAATTTGCTTGTTAAAGATGCACCTTTTGATTTCAATTCTTCTTGTATGCAGGCCTTTCTTGATTTGAAGGAACGCTTAGTTTCCGCCCCTATCATGTCATCCCCCGATTGGAGCTTACCATTCGAATTGATGTGTGATGCGAGTGACACCGCGGTTGGAGCGGTCCTTGGCCAAAGGAAGGAAAAGGTATTTCGAACCATTTACTATGCTAGTAAAACTCTTAACGATGCACAATTGAATTATGCCACCACGGAAAAAGAATTACTCGCCATAGTCTTTGCATTCGATAAATTCCACTCTTACCTCGTGCTAAACAAAGTGATAGTTTACACCGATCATTCGGCTTTAAAATATTTGCTTGCCAAGAAAGATGCTAAACCAAGACTCCTTAGGTGGATTTTGTTACTCCAAGAATTTGATTTAGAGATAAAAGACAAGAAAGGCACCGAAAATGTAGTAGCCGACCACCTCTCACGATTAGAGCTAGTGAATGATCCGTTAGATGAGACACCAATTCGTGAGGAATTCCCAGATGAACACCTCCTTGCTATTTCTGAAAAAATTTCACCTTGGTATGCTAACTTTGCCAATTACATTGTTACGGGCCGTCTTCCCCCGGATATCACTTTTCATCAAAAGAAGAAATTTCTATCTGATGTAAAGCAATATCTTTGGGACGAACCCTTTTTATTCAAAGTTTGTGCAGATGGTTTAATTCGACGTTGCATACCCGAAACGGACGTGCATGCTATCCTATCTCATTGTCATGATATGGCGGTAGGTGGCCATTTTGGGCCTTCCAAAACGGTAGCTAAGATCCTCCAATCAGGTTTCTTCTGGCCTACTCTTGTTAAAGATGCACATCATTATGTCAAATCTTGTGATCGCTGTCAACGAATGGGGAACATCTCTAAACATCATGAAACGCCCTTAAATAGCATGTTAGAGTGTGAGTTGTTTGATGTATGGGGTGTGGATTTCATGGGCCCTTTCCCCAGTTCTTGTTCAAATAAATATATCCTTGTTGCGGTAGACTATGTCTCCAAATGGGTGGAAGCCGTGGCCTTGCCTACTAATGATGCTCGGGTTGTCACTCGTTTTCTGAAGAAACATATTTTTACTCGATTTGGAACTCCCCGAGCCATCATTAGTGACGGGGGCACCCACTTCTGCAACAGGCAGTTTGAACTTTTATTGACCAAGTACGGGGTGAAGCATAAAATTTCGACCCCATACCACCCACAAACTAGTGGCCAAGTGGAGGTCTCGAATAGGGAGATTAAGCGTATTTTAGAAAAAACGGTCAACGCATCAAGAAAGGATTGGTCCCTTAAATTGGATGATGCTCTTTGGGCTTATCGGACCGCCTATAAAACCCCAATTGGCATGTCCCCGTATCGTCTTGTTTTTGGTAAAACATGTCACTTGCCCGTTGAACTCGAGCATCGTGCTTATTGGGCCATTAAGTTTCTAAATTTTGACTCTCAAAGTGTAGGTACACAACGTTTGCTACAACTCAACGAGCTCGAAGAATGGCGTCATCTTGCCTATGAGAACGCAAAACTCTATAAGGAGCGGACCAAAATGTGGCATGACAAACATATTCTCCCCCGGGAATTCCACAAGGGAGAGCGGGTGTTGCTATACAACTCTCGACTCCGACTCTTCCCCGGGAAGCTTAAGTCTCGATGGTCGGGACCATTTTTGATTTCCCAGGTCTATCCATCCGGCGCCGTCGAGCTTACAACAGATAAAGGACATACTTTCTTGGTCAACGCTCAACGTCTAAAACCTTACTTAGGGATGGATGGACCAAGAGACAAAGAGTCCTTCATCCTCGCGGACCCTTCGTGATTCTTCGCTTTCAGTCGAGCTAATGACTCTAAACTAGCGCTTCTTGGGAGGCAACCCATGTTTTCTTTCCGTTTCCTTTTCTTTTTCCCTTATTATTCCGTTTGTTGCTTTATTTTCTAACCTTACATCTTTGTTAGTTTGTGTTTTAAGTGTTTTGTCTCTTCCCTTTTGAAACAGGAAATGAAATTCGTTACAAAACTATTCAGAACTGCGCGCCCAAGCGCCGAGAAATCAGGCGCCTAGGCGCCCGATTCTGAAAGGGGCGCCCAAGCGCCGAGAAATCAGGCGCCTAGGCGCCCGATTCTGAAAGGGGCGCCCAAGCGCCGAGAAATCAGGCGCCTAGGCGCCCGATTCTGAAAGGGGCGCCCAAGCGCCGAACAACGCCCGCCTAGGCGCGGGCATTACCACCCAAAGGAATCCAGGTAAGCTGTGTCGCGCGCCTAGGCGCCCGATTCTGAATTAAACACATATGTGGGTCAAAACGGTCAAAATTCTCCCAAAATCTTCACAACTCCTCTCCCACGCGATTTCCGGCGATTTCCTCACCATTTCCGGCCATTTCCACCGTCTTTCACCGCCACTTTCCATCAACATAATTCGTTGCACAAGAGGCTCTTCTTTCACATCGACTCGGTGCGAAAATTTTGGGGATAAAAGGTGAGTTTTGGCTTTACCCTTCTTCCATTTCCGATTCATAGCCGACGAGTAGGTGCCTTGCGTTATATATTGAGGATTAATTGGGGCATTGGCCGATTGTAGATTGAATTTTTTGTTGTTATTGCATTTGAGAGCTTGAAATTGAATTTGTGGGTTGAAATTGAATTTGTGGGTTGTAATCAAAAATTGGGGGTTGATGTTGTTGAATTGGATGGTCTATTGTTGCTAAATCCGTGGGTTGTTATCAATTTGTGGGTTGAAATTGAATTTGTGGATTGTTGCCAAGTGTGGGTTGCTCTGATTTTGGTGTGTGTTGGGCGTTGAAGATTGTTGTATTTGGTTGGTTGCATTTGGGTTGATTTGAGTAGTTAAGAAGTTGATAATTGTTGTTGCAAATGACGAGAACTACCAACAGACCGTCCAAGGGTAAGAAAAAAGTGGGTGAGGGTTCCTCTAATGAGCCCGAGACTCCCGATAATACCCGTTTTGAAAACCCCCAAGTCCAAATTATGTGTCAGAGTTTGAGCACCCCCCGCACCCTTATTAAGGAGCACTATTTAACCACCCGGGGACAGCCCTCTGTGCACGAATTGATACAATTTCATCGCTTACAGTTTTTCTGTCAAAAGCCCGAGGCCATTCATCTTCCTTGGGTTCTGGAATTCTTCAGCTCCGGGGTTTATGATGAGATTGAGACACGAGGATGGCTGGGGACTACCCTTTTGGTCCGGGGCAAACATGTCAATTATGAGTTGAGACAGATTAGGGAGAGCATAGGCACCCCGACCCCTCAGACATGCGAGTTCACCACTCTTTACAATGCAGGGCGCCTCCGAGTTAGCCTGTCGGATATTTTGCAGGTTATTGGCCGAGAGGGGTGGGAATGGGTACCCGGAGAAGCTCATGTCCCCCGTAGGGCTCTATTACCCGAGGCTGCTTTCTGGCTCGACTTCATCCGATTCAATTTAATGCCGAGTACCAATCGATCAGAGGCAAACAAGGAACGGGCCACCCTCATCTACGCTATTATGTCCAAGAAAGCTGTGGACTTTGCCCGGGTAATCCACAAGTCTTTGACGGACCACTTTAGGAAGTTGAAGAATGAGTTAGGGCCATTGATTAACAAAGAATTGGCTAAGCAAAAGGGAGAAGGTCCCACTCGGAAGATTCCCATCATTCTCCCGTCACTGATCACAGCTTTATGCAAGGCGGCTAAGGTTCCCACATTTCCTTTGGAGCGTACTGAGCTTCCTGGTTCTTATCTCACCGTGGTAGATGACGACTCCCAGGCTCCTCCACCACCAGCTACTTCAAAGAGGCCTCGCCCGTCTTCATCCCAGTCTACTAGCTCCCCACAGTTTCCACCTATGGATGCCGCCGCCATTAGACAATTAAAGGATGAATTGAGGGAGGAGTTGCGAGATGAGATGAGGGTGGTCATGTCCGACACTTGTGCTTATTTCCGTCAGATTTTTGTAGAGCATGATGCGTTTGTCGGTTGGGGGCCGTTTGATTATTCTGCTCCTCCACCTTACCCGCACCCCCCGCCTCAGCAGCCCGCAGATATGCACGAGTCAGGTGCTCTCGTTCCTGACGGAGGTGATGATGAGGCTCATAATGATGAGGGTAGCCTGTTGATTGATTTGGATGATCTCGGCGGCGAGGATGAGGATTACATTGACTGTTTTGGCACCACCGATTAGGCTTATCTTGTTTTATTTCCATGCATGTTTTTTTTTATTTTTTGGATATCTTTTGTTGGGATGTTGGATATTTTATGTTTTATGTTTGGATGCTTGATGTTTTCCTTCCATGCATGTTTCTCATTTTTTTTTTTGTTTATCTCGTTTTGTTTTATTCTATTCTATCCAATGTTTGATGCTCTGTATGGCTAGCATTTGTTTACCTATGTAGTGATCGACACAGTGATTGCCATCCGTGGACTTGATTGCCTTAAGTGGACTCGGGTTTGCTTTTCAACTTCCCTATGGTGACGTGTACTTTGCCCTTTTCTTTTTCAAACATTGGGGACAATGTTCATGATAAGTGTGGGGGGTATACTAGATCCATTATAGTCATGTTGATTCATGTTTTACATATTTCGGTCCAAGTTTGGTCAAGTTTGGGGGATGCTGTACCTCTACATGTGAAATGTGTGCAATTTTAATTTATTTTTTTTGGATAGAATTTCAACCCTTCACTTGAGGCATTGAGTATGGTTAATTTGAATACATGGTATGTTTTCTCTATCAATTTGGTTTTTAATGGATATACACATCGTTCCTTGCTTATGGGATCCTAACTAGACTAGATTAACCTTAAGATGATTCACATATGCACCTAAATCGAAGGTAGAGGAGTTGAGTGGGCAATCATTTTGAAACACTTAAAGGCTTGATCCCGGAAATATCAACTTAGAATTTTCACATGTGTTATGAGTTGAGAACGTTAACTTCGTGTGCTTAATAATAATAAAAAGAGGTTGAACATTGGTATGACTGAAAAAAGTCAGGCTTAATAGATACTGGGGGCGAAGAGCACCATGCCTAGAATACTGTACTATTTTGCTAATTTGAGCTAAGCTCAAGCCAATGCAAGTGTTAAGTGAATAAGGACCTAGTTTGATTTTGTGGCTTTTGACACTCGAGTGATTAAGCCCTTAGGAATGTCTCCACATTTGATACCCTAAAGCCATCTGGTTTAGGAGTTATTGGCCTAAAACTCGTTACACGGGTGTCATAGAAAGCCTAAGAGGATCAAACATTGCACATGGTCTAGCCTCTAATGTTTCGAGTTGAAAGTGCATAAGATAAATCCGAAAGTGGAATGAAGTGATAAATTTTTAAGTGGCTATGAAGTTGTATTCAATTCTCGTACCATGTGAATAATCAAAAGTTGATAAATATGGGGTTAATGTTTAAAAAGTGGTAAGAATGCCACTTGACTATAATACTTGAGATTTATTACACTACACCCTTAGGATGATCTTTTCAATGTTAAGGCGTAACATGAGCAAATGTGTGATGTGTATATATTTGTAATATGAGCTTAAACAGATGAATTCATACCATTGTGTGCTATTAATCATTGTAATTTACGTTGAGTGATCGGGGTTGAAAATCTTTCGATTTTGTGGGTATATCGTCTGCAAACCCTCACGAGACTATAACTCGTCCTTTGAGGTAACTCAAAGGTTCAAAGGCTTGTTGTATTCGCTAAATGCAACCGTTTACTCCACGAAAGTGAGTTAGGTAGTTTTCTTTTTGTTTCTCTCTTTGATTGATGATGTTTCTTTATCTTAGAACTCTTATTGCTCGAGGACGAGCAATTGATAAGTGTGGGGGTGTTGATAAGAGGCATTTTTACGTGTTTTTAAGCCCCTTTGCATTTATGTCTTAGGTTCATTTATCGCTTGATTCTTGCCACATGTGCGTTTAATTCGTGCATTAAGTGATTTCAGGTCTTAAATGGATACAATCAAAGAACGGGATGAAAAATGACGTATAAAACAAGTTTAGGCCAAATTGCTATGCACCCCTACGCCTAGGCGCCATCTTGCCCACGCCTGGGCGCCGTATCTGCACCAGTTTCCACGTTCGAGCGATATTTTCTTATTTTTAGAGACTGAATTGGATGAAGTTTACTTCTACAAAGTTGTATAAATATGTGTTAGCTTCAAATGAGGACTTGAATCATCCAAATCGGAGTTTTGTGGAGAGAGTTATGAAGGAAATACAATTACTGCGCCAGACAGAGGCAAATACTCCCAACATTCTGATTTGGGCGCCCGAGCGCCATAAATCCCGCGCCTAGGCGTGGCCACATCCGAGATTTGATTCCTTTCAGCCAAAAGATCATCATTTGATGGGGGAATGGAACATTTAAAGCCAAGAGGTCATCACATGTATGGGGGGGATGTCATAAGTATGTTTCTTACTAGATCTACTTTAGGGAATTTTATACTACTCACTTTAAGAGTAGTGGAGGGGACACTAGGGGGGACATACACATGAGGAGCTGATTTTGGTGGTCTTCTTAAGGATATTTGAGCACAATTGGACCGATCACATCTGGGAGAGGAGGGAGAGAGAGGCATTTGGTCCATCACTTTTCACTCATCATCATTCATCACCATTTTTCTTCATCACTTTTGGAGGGGAACAAAGAGAGAGGAGCTAAGGATTGAAGATCAAGAGCAAAGATCCATCATCAATCAATTGAGGGAGTTTTAATTATTTGCATTTACATGTTTATTTCCATGAGTATGTATATGTTTGTATTAGATTTTCTTAAGGCTTTGATGAGAGGCTAATATTGTAGAACTAAGGCCATGTGAAGGCCAAATTTATGAATCAATATATGTGAAGTTGCTCTTTGTATTAATTCTCCTATTGCTTTGTGTGTTAATTCTATGCTTTTATTCCAATCATGTGTTTGATCACCATATGCTTGCTATCTTGCCTAATCTAGTTGTTCGAGAGAAAATAGATTAGGGTGCAAGAGAATTAACACATCATCCGAAACAAATGAGGGATTGCCCTAGAAATAGGTAAAGATTCCCGGGTGTTGTTAGCCGGATTCGTTCGGGGAAGCTCTAGAACGTTAATGCGTGATTTTTGATTAGATTCTCGGATAGACATATTTAGAGAACCGTCAATTAATCATAGGATTATTATGTGCCGAGACATCGGGTAATAGTTAATTTAGGAGTTTCCACCAAAGCAATAGGAGTCTAATAATTCGAAGAGTAGCTCATATATATTGACGAGTAGATTTGGTTGTAGCATGTGCCTTAGTCATTTTATCATACGTGAGATTTAATCTATAGTACGTTTCTCTTTGGTTCGTTAATTGCTTAATCTTTTTCTTGCACTTTACTTTAATTGTCTTATCTTTTATCGAAAATCATGAACTAGAATTCAAGTCCTTGTGGTTCGACAACCTGGACTTTTTGTCCACTTATTACTACACACGTCTAGTGCACTTGCTATCATAGCACGTTAGCTTTTAGCGTGTCATTGAGTCTATGCCGAATACGTGACCTAACCCCATCCTAGAAATGGAGTACTTGTTCATTCAACCCAAAATTATGATCGGGACATTTACGGAGCATGCCCTTATATCTAGCCCAAGCCTCGGCTAAAGATTCATTGCTCCTTTGCCTAAACCCTTTTATATTACTCCGTAGCTCATTGATTTTTTAGGGTGGAAAGAATTTATTTAAAAAGGCATCGACCAACTCACTCCATGTTGTAATAGATTGTGGAGGTAAGGATTTGTACCATGTTGTCGCCCTATCCTTCAATGAGAAATGGAAGACTCTTAGACGAATCGTGTTCAAATGAGCGTGTGGTGATTCGTGCGGTTCTCCATAGAAAGGATCTCCTTGCACCATATTAAAAATGTGAGCCGGAATGTGGTAGTTTGGTGTGAAGAAATTAGGCACGACTACGGGTCCCGGAATGGTATGGACCCTAGGTGGTAAGCTACCCCGAACCGACGGGAGTTGTGGAGGAGGTACCGCTTGCATGGCTTGTAGAACACCTTGTAACCACTCCCTAGTTTCCGGTGAGTTCATGTCCGGGAAATTTCCATTTGGGTTTTGGTTGAGATTATTGGCCATTTCTCTTGCTCGCCTACTAGTCCTAAGAACTCGTTCAATTTCGGGCTCCAACTCGAATAGAGGCTTGTTTGAGGAGCGGGTCATGCACCTCAAGAACCTAACAATTAAATACAAGAACAAAATTAGACAAATCACGAAAATAAAAGAAAATCAAGAAATGAACGAAAACTAAGAATTATTAAAAAAATGTAAACGAAAATAAAAAAAAAACTAAAATAAACAAGTCCCCGGCAACGGCGCCAAAAACTTGACACGCTAAAAACTAACGTGCTATGATAGCAAGTGCACTAGACGTGTTTAGTAATAAGTGGACAAAAAAGTCCGGGTTGTCGAACCACAAGGACTTGAATTCTAGTTAATGATTTTCGATAAAGATAAGATAATTAAAGTAAAGTGCAAGAAAAGAGATTAAACAAACGAAGAACCAAAGAGAAACGTACTATAGATTTAATCTCACGTATGATAAAATGACTAAGGCACATGCTACAACCGAATCTACTCGTCAATATATATGAGCTACTCTTCGAATTATTAGACTCCTATTGTTTTGGTGGAAACTCCTAAATTAACTATTACCCGATGTCTCGGCACATAATAATCCTATGATTATTTGACGGTTCTCTAAATATGTCTATCCGAGAATCTAATCAAAAATCACGCATTAACGTTCTAGAGCTTCCCCGAACGAATCCGGCTAACAACACCCGGGAATCTTTACCTATTTCTAGGGTAATCCCTCATTTGTTTCGGATGATGTGTTAATTCTCTTGCACCCTAATCTATTTTCTCTCGAACAACTGGATTAGGCAAGATAGCAAGCATATGGTGATCAAACACATGATTGGAATAAAAGCATAGAATTAACACACAAAGCAATAGGAGAATTAATACAAAGAGCAACTTCACATATATTGATTCATAAATTTGGCCTTCACATGGCCTTAGTTCTACAATATTAGCCTCTCATCAAAGCCTTAAGAAAATCTAATATAAACATATACATACTCATGGAAATAAACATGTAAATGCAAATAATTAAAACTCCCTCAATTGATTTGATGATGGATCTTTGCTCTTGATCTTCAATCCTTAGCTCCTCTCTCTTTGTTCCCCTCCAAAAGTGATGAAGAAAATGGTGATGAATGATGATGAGTGAAAAGTGATGGCCAAAAATGCCTCTCTCTCTCTCCTCCTCTAGATGTCTCGGTCAATTGCTCCCTCAAATCCTTAAGAAGACCACCACAAATCAGCTCCTCATGTGTATGTCCCCCCTAGTGTCCCCTCCACTACTCTTAAAGTGAGTAGTATATAATTCCCTAAAGTAGATCTAGTAAGAAACATACTTATGACATCCCTCCCATACATGTGATGACCTCTTGGCTTTAAATGTTCCATTCCCCCATCAAATGATGATCTTTTGGCTGAAAGGAATCAAATCTCGGATGTGGCCACGCCTAGGCGCGGGAATTATGGCGCTCGGGCGCCCAAATCAGAATGTTGGGAGTATTTGCCTCTGTCTGGCGCAGTAATTGTATTTCCTTCATAACTCTCTCCACAAAACTCCGATTTGGATGATTCAAGTCCTCATTTGAAGCTAACACATAGTTCTACAACTTTGTAGAAGGAAACTTCATCCAATTCAGTCTCTAAAAATAAGAAAATATCGCTCGAACGTGGAAACTGGTGCAGATACGGCGCCCAGGCGTGGACAGAACGGCGCCTAGGCGCGGAAAGCAGAATGTTGACGTTATTTGCATCTTTTCCGGCGCCTAGGCGTGGTAATACTGGCGCCTGGGCGTGGACAACAGAAGCAAATTGGCCTGAACTTGTTTTATACGTCGTTTTTCATCCCGTTCTTCGATTGTATCCATTTAAAACCTGAAATCACTTAATGCACGAATTAAACGCACATGTAGCAAGAATTAAGCGATAAATGAACCTAAAACATAAACGCAAAGGGGCTTAAAAACACGTAAAAATGCCTCTTATCACTTACCGCTAGTAGACTTGATATTATTTTTTCGATATGCATGTGTGCACGCTTCCAAGTTGATCCTAGAGAATCACACTTAAATGCTGCCAAGAGAATCCTTAAATACCTAAAAGGCACACAGAATGTGGGCTTATGGTATCCGAGGGACTCTCCTTTTGAACTAATGGGTTATTCAGACGCAGATTTTGCAGGATTCAAAATAGACAGAAAAAGCACTAGTGGTACATGTCAATTTCTAGGTGATAGACTAATTTCGTGGCCTAGTAAGAAACAACAATCCATAGCGACTTCTACCGCTAAAGCAAAGTACATAGCCGCTAGGAGCTGTTGTGCACAAATCCTTTGGATGCGGCAACAACTTAGAGATTATGGAACAATCCTAGGTCCTACCCCAATCCATTGTGATAACCAAAGCGCTTTAGCTATGACCCAAAATCCAGTTCTTCATTCTAGAACTAAACACATTGATATTCGATACCATTTCTTGCGTGACCATGTTCAAAAGAAAGATATCTCCATGCACTTCATTGGTACTGACAAACAATTGGCAAATATCTTCACCAAAGCGCTCAACGAACAACACTTTCTCACTTTGAGAAGTGAATTAGGTATGATCGATTTAAACGCTTAAATCATAGAGCATCATATTTTATAGGCATATAATTTAGGGGGAATCCACCTCATGATTACGTCTAAATCATTTTCTTTTAAATTGAAATGAGTTATTAATTTTAGGGGGAACTTTACAATTATACTTATCTCAATTCATAAGCGACTGTGATCAAATTTGGTTTTGAAAATTTATGCATTGATTACTAGCGCTTATCTGTATGCATGACAAAAATCAATCTTCAATAAATGAAAATGTCTTTTATAAATTCAAGCGATTGATTTTACCCTTAATCCTTAAGAAATTAAATTCTGCTCTCAAAAAGACTTCAGCGTTAAAAAGATTCCCACTTTAACGCTTAGTGAATTTCTCTAAAAATCATGCATAGTTTTCATCGCTAAAAGTAACGTGTGGATAAGTCCAAAAGACTAGATTTGACAACTGCTCACACGTGCTTATCAAATCAAACTGACAGTTAATGATTCCTATCTAAAAACTAGGCAGCTCAGTAACTGCACATGTCTGAGTAGGTGTCAGTGTACTATCAGGCGCGTGCATTTCACGCTGAAAAATTTTTAAATTCAAACATTTTCAAAAAGTAACTGCGGATCCAAAATATTTCACAGCAGTTAACCTATTTTACCGTACGTTTTGAAATCCATATTTATGTGTAAACGACTCAGATTTCTTTTTTTATCTTTCAACATTAACTCTTGTACACGTGTCACTCATCTACCAGTTGAGGAGTTACTTTTTTCCTTGTATTTAAACCCTTCACAACCTTTATCACTTCCAAATCTTCTCTACTGTAAAAGTTCTTTCTCTCTAAAGGCAAAAATAACATCTTTTCCTCTCCTCAACCGAAGTTTTCTCTAGTTCTTCAATGGCACCGAAGTCTTCAAAATCTGCTTCTGGAAAATCTTCCAAACCAGAGAAAACAGTCACTATTAATGTCGGTTTTTTTGTTAACTGGGACTATCTATTCGATAACCAGAATTTCCCTCTGAGGATTGTTCTTCCATTCATCCAGAAGTCTGGTTTGTATGATATGCTAACTACCATCTTTAATTACTTTGAGGAAGAAACTCTCGTTTTCTTCAAGAACGCAAAAATCTCTGACGACGGAAACTCCATTTCCTGCGTCTTTCCCTTTACCCGTGAAACCTTTGTCCTTACCCCTTCTCTGATTTCTTCCCTACTAAATCTGCCCAGTGATGGTGCCGAAGTAGAAAATATCACTCTTGGAGATGCTACAAAGGTATGGACTTCGATCAAGAAAGATGAAGTTGAAGCTTCTTATGAACCCAATTTCAAGAAAAACGATATGAAGGGCGCATATGTCATTCTCGCGGACATTTGCGCCAAGATGATCCAATGCAGAAAGGGAACTTTCGATAAAGTTACAAATCTCCAGTACAAGATGATGGTCTCCATTCTGACCAAACTGAAGATAAATTGGTCACTTTACATTTTTAATCACTTCAAACAAGCGATGGCCAAGTCGGTTAATCCCAAGCCTTACGGGATTATTTTAAGTCAAATTCTTAGCGCTAGCGGTTTGACCGATTTCGCTGTAAAGAAGATCCCAGCGCTAAAGTTTTATGGCAAGAAGATGATCAGCGAGCTATTGAGGCCAAGTAAACGTGGCGGTGCAGCGGTGCAGCGGTCCCCAAAGATGAGCGTGAGCGACTTCTTGCCAAAGGAGTTGTTCGCAGCGATGATGAAGAGCAAGCGTCTTCATCTTCATCATCATCTTGATCGGAAGAAGAAGTGGTGGTTAAGCGACCCAAACGAAAAATCATCTTGAAGGTCGCTGAGCCATCAAAACCCGCAAAGAAGCAGAAGCAGAAGCAGAAGCCGGAGCCCAAGAAGAAACAGAAGTCTCCCTCTCCTTCTCCTAAATCACCTTCTCCCCCTGCAACATTTATCTTCAGTGTAAACGAAGAAGAAGAAGTACCGCTAGCACGCAGGCATACTCCTTCATTCACTCCAACAGCATCAACAAGTGTTCCAGTCCAGCCATCGCGTGATAACTCGGCGAGTGTTCCTCCTCCTTCTTCAGACGCTGTTCCTGAATCTTTTCCAGAGCTAGAGCCACTACTCTTTTTGAGAAGGCTGCTCGTTTTCAGGGTAAGTACTTGTGAAAAACAAAGTAGTTTATCCTTTCCTCGTCAGGTTTTCCTTTCTAACGCTAGGATAAAACCTGTATCAGCCAAAGTTGACGCGGAAATTCAAAATGCTCTTAACACTCTTGAGTCTTTGAATATACCTATTCGTGTTGATCCCATCACTTCTTTTCTCGATTTAGATCCAGACGAAGTTGTCCCGGAGCCTGAGGAAACTGTACCAAATATTGAAACAGATCAAGCGACTGACACAGTCGATGATAGCCCTCAGGGTAAGCGTTGAAATCTCTTCTTTGTAATTTCTACTTCGTAGAAATTTTGCTTGCTTTTCTCAACCGCTTACATGTATCAGCTCAAGAAGCACCAGACACTGATGCTCCTCCATCTTCAGCAATTCCCATTGAAGTAGATGTTGATATGGCAACTGTTGTGGATATAGTTAAGGAAGTAGCACAAGTCCTTCCTGACGCTAAAACATCACCAGTCAGTGAAGAGACTGAGCATGTTGAGCGGTCGATAGAAGTGGCCCCTATCCCAACAGAGTCCATTGCTTTCGTTCCCACTCCAACAGGGTCTCCTCCTCGTGTCATCGATTTCTTTCCTCTTGGATATTCCTCTGAAATTGAATTTTATTATGCTGCTACAGAATGAGACACCCAGACCCTTGCTGAAGCCGAAATGAACTTTCGAACCACTCTCCATAGGCCTGATTTATCTACTTCTGCCAAGTTTGAATTCTTCGAGCGATTCGCTGATCTAGGTTTTTACAGTCTTGGGCGACTTCAATCTAGACTTGAGTATATTCGTCGACCAGCGATCAACATGACAGAATTTGACGAGAAGCGTTTTAACTTTTCTGGCCATTCTGAAGAGTCCTTTTATCCTTTGCGCCAGAATAAAGTCGTCATCAAGAATTCCCATATGGGTGATTGGTCAAAGAATCCGAACAAAGAAATTTTCAACCAGATCGGATACTCTACCTATCCCAAAGTCGTTCATTCTCCTCAGAACGCTCTATCTCCTAAACCTCTTAGACTGTGGAAAGGAAAAGACCAGTAGTTGCTGAGCGTCCCAATCCTATCAATTCTTGGATAGAAGATGAAGCCCGAGAATACCTTGGAAGATTATGGGCTAAGGATTATGATGAAGAAATTGACAAGTTTCTTGTAGCTAGAAAAGAACAAAAGAAAGCTGACAAACTGGGTAAGCGATGGATGATGGATACAGCCAGATGGGCTGAAGAGTTTGTTTTACACTTCTACACTCTTAACGAACTCGTGAGATATCCATTCCTTTTTGAATTTGGAATCGAATACAGATGCCGAGGGTTTGCTACCTTTTTACTTCAGCAGCGTCAGCATATTGCCGGAAATGTTAGCGATTTACCAAGTTACAGACAACCCATCGAGAACTACATTCGCTAGTAGCTAGACTTATTCAGACAAGGCAGACGCTATGTGTTTCACCCTCGACAAGCGTTTGTTCAGCGAATCTTTCCAGACTTGAACGAAGAAGCCTCCGCCAGCCAACAACCGCTTCTTCCAGGCCAAAGTCAGATTTTTGTCGATGTTACAAATGAGCACACTGAGTTTCATGAATTCCACAGAGATAGAAGAGCAGTGATAGAAAATGCACAAGTGTTGGAAATCACTTTCAACCACTATTCAGGGCTAAGCGACTTCCGAGGATACAATCTTCACCCTGTGCTCTTTTGTGAATGAAACATCCAAGTGGCCAAGATGATATCGCTGATCAAGCCAATGGACCAAGAAGCAGCTCAAGCGCTAATGCCATTTATTTTGGACTTCTACAATTCTTATACTTCAGGAATTGATCTGCCAGAAGGAGTGCAATTTGCACTAAGTAATGAAGAGCGCGAAGACGCTATATTTTCATCCCGCAGACAAACCTGATTAGTCCAAGGCATGTAATGGAAGCGATTGGCCCACTCTGGGTCATATCTGTTGAGAGTCCAGCGCCTCAAACTGACGTTGTTGCAATAGAAAAGGAACAATCTCCAGCTGTGGAAGCCGCTCAAACCACAGACGCTGATATGCAAGACGTTGTCCCCAGCGCTCCAACAGTTGAGGTTCCACTTGAGGAACAAATTGTTCAAATTGACTCCGCAACTCAGACGCTCGACTCAGCGATAGAAGAGGTTCATGCTGACTTAGCCGAACAACCTACAGCGCCTATTATTAGAGACAAATCTAAAGGCAAAGTTCCAGTTTCTTGCTCCCATAGTCCTATGCATTCTTCCTCAGACTCAGACTCAGACTCAGAAAGCGATCCAGAAGCACGCGATTTCAAGAAAGCAGTTCGCAATTCTCTTAGCGATTTAACTGGTTCTTGTTCTCGTATGGAGCAGCGCAGCAACGCAATGTTTCATAACGTACAGAGACTGCTTAAGGCTGACATGAGTCACGCAACCAAGCTTTCCATATCTATGATGAACAGTATCGCTCCTCTCCTTAAAGAGCTTTCAGACGATTTCAACCGGTCGTTTGCGCAGAATGTTTCAGCTAATACTAAGCATCACAATTCCTCCAACCTCGTCTCTCAGAGTATCGCTGAACAGATTGCCCTCTTGATAGATGAAGTCAAGCTTCTCCGAAGAGACATTGCTGACTTGAAGAATTCTTTTGCTAATGTCAAGAAGGGGGAAGAGAAAGAAAAGGCAATATCTAAAACAGATAATAAACACTGGCGATCAATGTTTGATGAAATAGCGAGCATAAACAAAATACTAACTAAAAAGAGAAAGCCAAGGTATTATCTAGGAAGGTACTTGCTCCCAGACTTGGACGTCGATTTCTTGGAAAGTATGGGATTTCATCCTTATACCGGACCGCTTAGACTACCTATCAACTGGAAACCATCCAACCACAAAAGACAAGATATCTATTACGATTTAATTCGTGAACTTGGTATTCCTCCAAGGGAATGGATGGACAGGCTGAAGGAACTCAATGAAAGCGCTAGACAACGAAGCCATGACTATGATGAACTTCAACATACAACCATGATTGACATTGACCGACTCCTCATTGACTTAGCAAATGAGATCTACCAAAAAGAAGAAAGATGAAGCGACAGAAAAGATGAATGCTTTTTATTTCTTTTATCTTGTATTCAGTATCAATCATGTATGCTTATCTTTCTATATATGAATGAATGATTTATCGCTGAAACACCTTGTTGAGGCTAATCTAACTTTACTAACTTTTTAAACGCTAACTTATTATTTTTTGGGCTTTTCTTTGAACTCTTAATCTATAAAAGAGTTATAAAAGTTAAAGTCTTGACATCATCAAAACGGGGGAAATTGTTAGGAAATTTCATGTTAGATGTTTTGATGATGACAAGATAGGATTTTTATGTTAGATCCCAAAATATAATGTAAGTTTTTGTTTCATAGATGATTTGTATAAGCATTTGAAAGTATGTAATTTTGTTAGGCTTGTAATTTTTATCTTTCTAGATTTTAGACTAAGTATTAGATACTGAATCGCTAATAGAATTCTAGGTGAGTATATTAGAGAAGAAGTTGAAGATCAGCGTCTAAAGTCAACTGAAGATGAAGATTTATCCTTAGTGTCTGTCAAACGCTAAAGGACTATTTCAGGATTTATGGATCAAGCGCTCAAAGCACTCTAGCGATCAGAATCAAATTCACCTGAAATAAATTCTCAAGTCATGAAGGATTTAAATGCAATCATTCAACAGGCATTTATTTCAAACGAGAAATAAATTCAAATGCATTAAATGCCTGATAAGAGCATTAAATGTGATAAGCCAATATGACTTACAGACAAGCCACCTTTTGACTAGACTGTCAGAACTTCAGAGTTTATATCTACTCCCGTCAAATCGGTACCAACAGGAATTCAGGAATGTCAGAGAAAAGGTATACTCACGCGCCGCGTGAAAGACACGCTCCTGCATAGCCAAAATCTTTCAAGCTTTCTATATACATTCCAGACAGTCACAAAAATATCTCAAACCTCTTCCAAAGAAGAAACCTAAATTCTTACTGAGATATTCCAAGTTGTTTGATCTTCCCAAAAACAAACAAACCCTTGTGACAAATCCTTCAACTTTTCATCTGAGTGAGAAAGCTGTTGAAACCCCTTACAGGCATAATTTTTGAGTGAGAGAAGCTTGTAGAAGAAGATCTTCATTGGTGTGGAAATCTATGTGATCAAGGAGCCCAAGATCATTTTCACCTGTTTACTATCTTGTAGAAGATTCTGTGTGATTCTTCGATAATCATCTTAGTGAATTTCCTCCAAGTGAAAAAGGAGAAGAAGGACGTAGCTGGGATTACATCACCCAATGAACCTTACAATTTCTTGTGTCATTACTTTAATTATTGTCTTGTTTTACATTATATTATATTCTTTAAAAAAGACAAGCTAATCTCCTAAGCGACTATTTAACAAAAATGAACGCTAAAGCTTTAAAATCATTTCCGCTGTGCTAACCCTGATTAAGTGATCTAAGCGTTACCCTACTTTGGTAAATTACTAAAATCACTAAGTCTAAGTTATCTTTACTGAAGCGTCTGACCCAAGCGTATAGTTGCCTAAGCGTTCTGACCATTAAAAGTGATACGAATTTTTTGAAGTCGAAAAAGACTTCAGGGTCTATTCAACCCCCCCCCCCCATTCTAGACCCTTTCGTATGCCACTTGGGACCACCAATAAAATAGGTAATTTCTCATTTGATGGACAAATTGATTTATTTATTTGATTAGATTAATTCAAAAAAATTAGTAATAAATAGTTGGATTAATTTATTATATTCATCCTATCCTAAATTAATTATTGGATTAATTAATTTAGTTGATTATTAATTGGATTAAAATACTTTGGACTAAACTAATAAATGGACTAAGTTGAAAGTCAACTTAGCCCAAGTAAGCGTGTATAATAAGATGGATGGGCTCAAGAATAATTAATTCAAACCCATCATCTTATTTAAATACACATAGCCTACAATTAAAAAACCTAAGACTCTCATAATAAACTTGACAGCAAAGAAAAAAAGAGAAAAATTCTCTCTCCCTCTCTCTCACAGCCGTTGGCTTCAACATAGCCAGAGAAGGTGGGTTTTCTATTCAAGTTCTTTCCGACGTAATATCTAGAGGCGGGAATCTGGGATTGCTGCTATCGCATAGATCAAAAAAAAATTCTACAACAAGTTTAGTAAATCGTTGAAATTCAATTCATCTTTTTATTTTATAAAATCATTAAACCCCAAAAGTGATCCGTTTGTCAATCCGGATATGTTTTTTTATTCCTCTGTACATGATTCACAACAGTGGTATCAGAGCCAATTTTATGCCGTTTAATGATTTTTGAAAATTTATATGTTGGATTTTTATGTTTATGAATAATTCATCATGAAAATATTATTAGATTATATTGTTCATGTGTAGACAATTGCAAGTTAAATCCATGTTGTTAGAAAATTGCATGATTTATTTTTTGAAAATAAATCTATTTTAAATATTGTATTTGAATTAATGCATGAACATGAATATGGTTTTGAAAAAATTGGCTGAAAAACCGACTCAAGGAGTCGTTGCACCGTCGAGCAGGCGGTGCGTGCGGATCACGCACCATCTGCTGGTGGCGTGCGTGACAGCAGTGTTGTGAATCCTAGTTCATGCGCAATGAAAACGTAGATACATATCCGGATTCACAATTGAATCACTTTTGGGTTTTAATGATTTTCATAAATTTCAAAAATTATAAGATGATGAAATCTAATTTCTTCATTAACCTTTTGATTTGATTTTTTGGCTAGCAGCAATTGGTAAACTTCTACCTCTAGATTTCACGCCGAAACGAACTTGAAGAAAAACCGACCACACTATAAACCTCGTAGGCCGACGGATACTGTAGTGGAGGAGAGAGAGATTTTTCTCTTCTTCATTCTTTGGTGTCAAGTCTAATGTGAGAGTTAGGTTTTAACTGAACCAGTGTTAGGTATATATAAGGAGTGATGGGCTTGAATTAACTAATTCCTTGAGCCCATCTAACTCACACATACACGCCCCACACGCCCCACCTCATCTAATGTTGGGCTAAGTTGACTTTCAACTTAGTCCAATTATTAATTAGAATATTTTAATCTAATTAAAATATAATACTAATTAATAATCATCTAAATTAAATAATCTAATTATTTAATAAAAGGACTAGTATAATAAATAAGTCTATTTATTTATTATAATTAATTTATTTCCCTTAATCTAACTAATCAAATAAATTAATGTGTTCATAATAAATATGACACGCTAAAAGCTAACGTGCTATTGTAGCAAGTGCACTAGTCGTGTGTAGTAATAAGTGGACTAAAAGTCCGGGTTGTCGAACCACAAGGACTTGAATTCTAGTTTAAGATTTTATAACAACAAAGATCAATACAATAAAGGTAAAATGAGTGTGAAACGCGTAAGATAGGAACAAGGTTGCACAAGTGATTTAAAACAAAATATAAAGGGAGACTAAGGCACATGCTAGGTTCAAATTGATCAATTATACTTATAAAGATTCTCATTGAAATATTACGCTTATATTGTTATGGTGAGAGTTCCGAGGGTAGAGAATAACCGATGTCTCGCGTATAAACTCCTATGCTTAGATTGTGATTTCCCAAATATTCCAATCCGGAAATCTAACTACTAAACATGCATTAACGTACTAGAGTTCACTCGATTTGAATCGAACAACTTCATCCGGGAATCTTTACCTATGTCTAGGGCAATTCCTCATTAGTTGCGGGTCATGATGTGAATTTCTTGCACCCTAAGTCAATTTTCTCCCGAAATATTCACCTAGGCATAAGATTCTAACATATAGTGATCAAGTATATGCAAGATAAGTAAAAACACAAATTCACATCACATAACAATATAAGAATAACCTCAACAATCATCTATTATAAGCATATATCACAATTTGGCCTTACATGGCCTTAGTCTTACGAAATTAGTTCATAATAGATAGTATGAAAAACAATAATGAGTAAATACACATATTCATAAACATGAATGAAAATGAAAAGGCTATAAAAACTCCCTCTAATTGAATGATGATAGAACACCAAGTGAATATTCTTTCTCCAATAATGATAATGAATCCAAGAATCCTTCTCCCTCTCCTTTCTCTCTAATGGATCGGTCACTTCCTCCTCCTCTTCTACAAGAATCTGAAATTGATAGTGAATGCTGAAGAGTATGGGTTCCCCCTCCTTTTATAGCCAAAATTCCACTAAAGTATGCATTAAGAATTCCCATTAAAGTTCCCCAATGAGAATTCCACCTAAGGTGATGCTTAAAGTTTGGCTTTTAAGATTCCAACCAGCTAAAAAATGCTGAACTTTCGGCCCTTAAGCATTCCACCAAGCATAACCATGTGAAAACTTCAACAAAACACATGCATGCTGCCATTTTCTTGCTTTCCAGCGCAGTCTTAGAATTTTCCTCATAACCTTCTCCACAAATCTCCGAATTGGATGATTCAAGTTCCCATGTGCAGATATGACATAGATCTACAACGTTACAGAAGGACACTTTGTCCAATTCGGTTTCTAAGTATACCGAAATTACGTTTCAACATGGAGGTTGTTTCTGATTTGGCGCCCATAAAGTAAATCTACCAAGAAACACACTTATGACAACCCCTCAACACATGTGCTGAATTATGGCCAAAATTGATTCCTACCCTCATATAATGCAGGAATTTAGGCTGAAAAGGAGTAACATTTGGACTATCCACGCCTAGGCATGACTAGGAGGGCGCTGGAGCGTATCCTGGCACATGTACTTCTCTGTTCGGCGCAACAATTGTATTTCCTTCACAATTCTCTCTATAGACCTCCGATTTGGATGTTTCAAATTCCCATTTGAAGCTAAGACATACATCTAAAACTTTATAGAAGGAAACGTTGTCTAATTCGGTCTCGAAATGTACGGACATATCGCTTGAATGTGATAGGAGATGCATAAACAGCCTAGGTGTTGAAAAACATGCTTGAACTTGTTTTGTACATCTTTTTTCTTCCCTTTTCTTCATGTATTCTCATTTATTACATGTATTCACTTAACACACCTATTAAATGCAAATGTGACATGATTTAGGCAGTAAGTGAATCCAAATCATCAGAATTACGGGCTTAAAAACACGTAAAAACACCTCTTATCAAAATACATCTAATTATTAATTATTAATTTATTTCCATTAATCCAATTAATGAAATAAATTAATTTTCTCATCAAATAGAAAATTACCTAATTTATATATTTGACAACGAAAGAATTTTCTTCGCTCAATTCCTTTAAAGCGCAACTCTCTGGGTTCGTTTTGATTAGCATTGGGAGGAAACCAAGTATGTGAGTGTCACTTAGCCAGTCACGTGAACTCACATTGAAATCCAATTGAAATAAATAGATCAATACGAACCTTTAGGTCACAAACACCATGTGAGTATAAGCCCTTCACTGGAACATCCCGATCGCGTGAGAGTCATGGATTTTGTCAAACTCACAGGACTCAATGTTGTGCTTTATGAATCATAGTAAGATGAAATTACTGAACTACCCCTATGTACTATACATAAGTTAGTTCTCCTGCTTTGTCCAAAGAGTCATAACTTCATTTACGTACGATCGCACAAGACGTTAACTCGTTACTACCTGAGACAGTGAATCTCCTATTGGAAATCACCGAACAATTGCCACTTGTCTTTCTGAACCGCACTTCAAGGTTGATCCCACCAAAGGGTGAATTGGATCTAAATACTCTAACAACTCGTTCAGTGTCACAAGTCCAATCTTCGTGAATCCTCAAGTCTAAGGCTCACACACACTACCATGACCAGTAATTAAATCATCGACAATCAAAGAGTGATTACCCATGTGATTGAATTACGGTGAGCTGTGTTCGAATATATCAATTCCATTGATATATCTATGACCAAGCTCCCACCATCCAAAGTGACCAACTGACACTTCTTTTCAAAGCTTGCGTCATACAAGTCTGGTCTTAATGCCCAATTAAGACTCGTCGACTTGCGAACTCTAGTTTAAGTAAACAAGGAACCGATACTTCTAGTGTCCATCTCCTTTAACCATTGAGGAGTAGAAGTTTCCTCTTGATTACTCGTGACTTATTTGTTCAATACTTATATTAATGTCATCAAGATTGATATGAACAAAACAATGCCTTTATTAAAGAATTAGAGTTTGTACAACATAAAGGTAAATGCCCTATTTAATCTAATTCTTCTGTGGCATGGAGGTCATAATCCTAAAAATCTCCCACTTGCACTCAATGTCAATCGCTATGGTATCTAATACCCATTTTCTCAAGATGTCGTTCTAGCATCGCTTGTGATAGTGGCTTGATCAGTGGGTCAGCAATGTTGTTTGCTGAATCTATTCTCTACACTGCGATGTCGCCTCTTCCAACGATCTTTGTAATGATGTGGTATCTTCTCTCAATGCGTTTGGATTTATTGTGAGACCTGGGTTCCTTATCCTGCGCAGTAGCTCCAATTTTGTCAAAGAAAAGCTGCAACGGGAGCTCCAAGCTAGGAAGCACTTGAAGTTTAGCTACAAACTTCTTTATTCGAACAGCCTCTTTGGCCACCTCTGAGGCAGCCACATCCTTAGCTTCGGTGGTTGAGTCAGTCTTCGTGCTTTGCTTGGAACTTTTCCAAGTCACTACTTCATCGTTTAAAGCTAATACAAACCCCGGGGTGGACTTGCGGTAATCAACATCAGATTGAAAGTCAGAGTCAGTAAAACCTTCCACCTTTAGTTCTCCATCTCCATATGTCAAACACGTATCCTTTGTTCTTCTCAAGTACTTGAGGATACACTTCACAACAGTCCAATGCTTTTTCCCTAGGTTAGCTTGAAACCTACTTACCACGCTCACAGTGTAGGCAATGTCCTGTCTTGTGCATAACATAGTGTACATAAGACTCCCTACTGCTGATGCATAGGGGACTCCATTCATTCTCTTACCTCACTTTGAGGACTCATCGATTTAGAGAGATGGAGTCCATGTCTTATGGTCAAGAGGCCTCTTTTAGAATCTTCCATTCCAAATCTTTTTAGAACCTTTTCTAAATAGAGGGCTTTGGAGAGACCCATTTTTCTATTCTCTCTATCCTTGAAGATGCGAATTTATAGATCGCTTCTCCTAAGTCTTTCATGGAGAACGTGCTTGAGAGCACATTTTGACCAAAGTCAATAGGCCTATATCATTACCTATTAGTAGAATGTCGTCTGCATATAGGACTAAAAATGATATTTTACTCCCACTGGATTTCTTGTAATCGCATGGTTCATCTTCATTCTTGATAAAGCTATAGTTCCGGACTTCTTCATCAAAATGAAGATTCCAGCTCTGCGATGCTTGTTTAAGTCCATAAATTGATCTATTCAATTTACACATCTCATGAGAATCTTCATTGGACATGAAACCTTTGGGTTGTTCTATATAGATGTCCTCTTCGAGGTATCCATTCAAGAACGCGGTCTTCACGTCCATCTGCCAAATTTCATAATCTAGGTGTGTGGCTATTGCATGCAGAATTCATGTATTTGATCATGGCAATGTTAGAGAAGGTTTCCTCATAGTCAATACCGTCTTTTTTACTATACCCTTTCGCTAAAAGCCTAGCTTTAAAGGTATCGACCTTGCCATCGGACCAATTTTTCTCTTGTAGATACACTTGAAATCTATTAGTGCATGTTGGTCCCAAGTGGCATACGAAAGGGTCTAGAAGGGGGGGGGTTGAATAGACCCTAAAGTCTTTTTCGACTTCAAAAAGTTTCGTATTGAAATTGTTTTTGGACGCTTGAAAAAGTCGACGCTTGAAGAGTCTAACGCTTGACTTAAGCGTTCACTTAAAATATAGGCACTTTGGTGAAGCGTCTAATGAAGACTGCTTTTATAAAGTTAACTTAGATTTCAAGAATTGAATACTTTAACCGAGTAGGTTTGAGCGTTCAGTTCTTTGATCAGTGTTAGCATAGCGGAAGGATTTTTGGAGTCTTCTCTTTGAAAGCTTTAGCGTCACAAGAGGTTTCTTAGTTGCTTAGTGTTTGATTGTGTTTTACTTAATCAGTTTATGCAATGATATGATAGATAAGAGAATTGACTGAAAAGTAAATGACACAATATTTGTAAGGTTCGTTGGGTGGTGTAATCCCAACTACGTCCTTCTTCTCCTCGAACACTTGGAGGCAATCCACTAAAATTATTCTCAAAGAATCACACAGAATCTTCTACAAATTAGGGATAGATGGATGTCGATGACTTGAGCTCCTTGATCACAAAGATTTCTGCTCCAAATCACTTCAATCCCCTTGCTTCTTTCACCCAGAAATATGGCAAGTATCCAACTTCGACTTCACACAGATCGCGAGGCTTGGATAGAGTTTTTCTAAAAGGGTTTGTTTGATTTTGATGAAGTTTAAACAACTGGAATATCTCAGTAGTAGTGTAGTATCTTCAAAAAGAATGTTTGAGATATTGGGTTGACTGTCTCAGGATTTGATGAAAAGCAAAGAGAATATTTTCTTGAGTATTCTGGCTTTTCTGAGAGTTTAAGGAATGAGACTTCAATGCAACAGCAATTTGGCTTGATAATTGTTCTCTCTGTGTTTGGCTTGTTGTTGAAGTTCAATTTATAGGCATTCTTGGAAAAAGTGTCCGTTTGACACATGCAAGGGCGCGTGTCTCTCACTTCCGCGAGTGAACAACTTTTGTCCTTTTTCCTGAAAATCTGCTGCACAAAAGTTGGTGTTGCAGTCTTTGAATAGTTGACAGTCCAATAGGGTGGCTTCTCCATACGTCTAAAAGTGCTTATAACATTTAATGCTCTTATCAGCATTTAATGCAATTTGAAATAAATGCCTGTTGGCATTTAATGCTCTGAGAATATTTACATTAAACTCCTTCTGATCTAACACTTCAGGAGAATGTTTGTCATTTGATGAACGCTTCATTCATGAGTTGAAAGTTTCATTTAATCTGGAGGACTATTTAATGTTTAGACGCTTGGAAAAGTCTTCAGACTTCATTTACAAGTGTAGATGCTTGAGACTTTAGTTTTCGTTACTTGACACCTCACTCAGAACATGTCAGGCGCTTAGAGTAAACTTCTTCAAACTTCATTTACTATTGATTTCTTGAACGCTTGAAGTCTTCAGATTTCGCTATCTTGATAAGCTCACTCAGAAAGTATCAAACGCTTAACCTAACCGACTTCTTGATCTAAGAATGTCAAAAGTAAAAGATAAAAGAGCCTATACATTTCTAATGTTCAAACGCTCATACAAGTATCTATGAAATTTAAGCGTACATAACTTTGGGGTCTAACAAAATTCCTAATTGTCATCATTAAAATCTTAATATGAAATTTTCTAGCAGTGCAATACCCCTAGGGCGATCCATTAGAGTCCAGACTTGGTTCCAATACATCGAATCCAACTCTGTCTTCATTCCTCAAGCCATTTTGCAGAATCTATATCCTCCATTGCAGGCTCAAAAGTAGAGGGATCATCTCCATAGTTTCCTTTTTGTTCTTCCAAATCTTTCATCCTGCATCACCTTCTCGAACAAACTCATCTTCGAGAAAGTAAGCATATAGGGCCACAATGACTCTTTGATCATCTTGCAGGTAGAGGAGTTATCCAATAGAATCTTCTGGGAAATCAACGAATCAATCTTTTAAGGATTTATTCCAATTTCTCCATCTTTGGTTTTTTCACATAGGCTGGACAACCCCATATCCTAATGTGTTTAAGACTAGGTGTCATACCACTCCATAACTGATATGGAGTTTTAGAAATTGACCTAGATGGACACCTGTTCAAGATGTGGGCTGCTATAAGCAATGCATGGACCCACAACGACATAGGAAGATCCGTGTAGCTGAGCATCAATCGAACCATATCTAATACTATTGTATTTCGTTGCTCGACTACCCCATTGAGTTGTGGAGTTGCTGACTCACCAAATTTGGCACTCATGTATTCTCCACCTCGATCAAATCGTAGTATTTTAATACGTTTTCCAGTTTAGTTTTCAACCAAGGCCTTAAATTCTTTGAACCATTTAATAGATTCAAACTTATGCTTCATTAGGTATAAGAGACCATACCTAGAGTGGTCATCAGTAAATGCAATGAAGTATTGAAAACCTCCACGAGCTATTTCCCCGAAAGGTCCGCAAACGTTAGTATGTATTAAACCAATTACTTCATTGGTTCGTTCAAAATGCCCTGTGAAGGGTGACCTAGTCATTTTACTTTTGAGACAAGACTCGCATGTTGGGAGTGGGTCCAACCTAAATGTGCTTATTAGCCTATTTTTCTCAGGCTCGCAAATCTTGTATTCTCCAACATGACCTAGTCTTAAGTGCCAGATGAGTCTTTCGCTTGTCCCAGACATACCTCATTTCTTGTTGATTGTATTCACAATACATCTATTTTGGACATTTAAGTTGTATAAACCATTTACTAAAGATGCAGAACCAACAAACTTATTTCTAATACAAATATTGCAAACATTGTTCAAAAATCAGAAATCGTATCCAAGTCTAACTAATATGGAAATAGAACAAATATTTTTAAACCCAGTGGGAAAAACAAGGCAATCATCTAAAACAAGTAAATGTCCAATAGATAAAAATAAAGAAGTAGATCCTGTGTGAGTAGCTGGCACAATATGTTCGCTGCCTATTGGATCATCACTTCTTGCTCCTCGAGCCTCCTACTTCTTTTCGGATCCTATTTCAAAACATAAACATGAGCGCTAGCTCCCGAGTCTAGAATCCATCAGGTGGAGAATACAGTCATAGAACCATTTGTTTCTAAAACATAAAGTTCCATACCTTTAGCAACTCTTCCCTTCCTTAGGGGACAGTCACGTCTCCAGTAACCCTTCTCCTTGTAGGAAAGGCAAGTGTTTGATCTTTTGAGATTCTCATTATGCAACCTAGTGTCTTGAGGTTCTTTCCTTTTAAGACAGCCATTTATCATTAACACTTTTGTGGGCTCCTCTTCCTTATCCTTGAGTTCTGTTTGCCCAACAAAAGAAGCAATGTATGCACGTCTAAATTTTCTCTGTTTCATTTGACTTTGTGCAGTAATGAGTCTGTTCATTAGCCCAGATAATGAACAATCAACATTTTTCATGTCAAATTTCACAATGAATAGGCTGAAGGAATCTGGAAGTGACTGAAGTATGAGGTCTGTTTGAAGATGGAAATCCATGTGAAAATCAAAAGACTGCAACTCTCTATCATGGAGATCATCTTCAATACATGGTCAGCCACGTTTTCATCAACTTCCATCTTTGCCCTGAAGAGCTCTCTCGACAAATAATATCGAACAATCCTACAGGATTCCCCAAACAACTCTTTCAGATGAAGTAGTATGTTCCTCGCATTATCCATTCTCTCATGGGAGTGCTGAAGATCATAACTCATTGAGCTGACCATTAATCCTATGGCTCGTGCATTATCAGTGACCCAGTCTCTGTAAAAGGAATGCACACTCTCGTTCGCATCCTCCAAGGGAACAGTGAGACGTTTTATGTCTAAGACGTAGTCGATTGACTCGTAACCAAGGACTATCCTTAAGTTCCTAAGCCAGTCGATGAAATTGGGTCCAGTGAGGACGTTTTTCTCAAGCAATGCAATGATCCGGTTGTTAACCATTTCGAAAGAGAAAATAAAATAACTGCAGAGAATAAAGAAAGATTCAATTAGATTATTATGTTATACACCAATTAGATTCAATCCTACAGAATTTTCACTTGGCTCCTACTACATTTTTTGAATCATTGCACTCCCACTGCAATATTCGAAAATCTCGTTGGAAAGATTTCGTAGTGAGTTATTGAGTTCTTCAATAAAATCGGTGAGTTGTAACACTTTAACGATATATGGCTCACTAATTTTATTATAGTGACAATCCTTGCCAGCATCGTCTAACATGCGATTCAATTTTTAATTTGGCTCATAGATCACGTGATCGAAACCCTTTAAGGATATATAGGTTTTGATCTATCTGAACTTGGACCCATCAACTTTCAATCAATCTAACAATTGAATTTCACCTTGCAACCCTCTGTTGATATATGGGGTAGAATTTGTTTCGATTGATGGCATCTAATGCACTTAGAGAATTTAAATAAATGTTTCAATGCATATCCCCCACTTATAGGGAAGAAATTATGCATATTGACATTCATTCAATTTATCCTAAGTTTGATGGAGAACCTGGACATCCAATTCCCTTTTATTTTAAATTCAGTATTTTGATCCGATGGGAGAATTTGAGTTTATTTGGTCTTACTTTGCACATTATCCATTTATAGCGTGCATACATGGATTATAAAATAGAAAACATCTAGCAATTCTATCACACATGCTTTCATAGACTTATCTAGATTTAGTCAAGCCAATAGCTCAATCGAGGGTTAGGGGACCTATAAGATCTAACCTATGCCTAACTTTTAGGTCTCCTAGCTCCAAGCAAATCTTCTTTCGAAAAGGTCTTATTCTAATTACTTAGATAAAAATGCATCTTATACATATTTCAACAAAAATTAAAATACAAACTGGGGGGGTACTAAAGACCCGATACATTCTTGAAAACAAAACCCATAAATAAAATTAGTCCATGGAAAGCATCCCACAATATCATGCATCAAACGATTATAAAATAAAGCTAACATGTTGGAGTTCTTTCAAAAAGAATTAAATTAAAATCCAATTTTAATTAAGTGTGGTTTGAAAATAATTGAATTAATTTAAATCCAATTTATAAATGAATTCAACTCTTCTCCTATTTGATAATAAATTCAATTTAGTCTCAAAGAATCAATTCCTAATTGATTCGACAAAGAATTAGTTCAAAATAAATTTCTTTGATCTACGATTAATTTTAATTTTAAATCCAATTTAAAATTAGGCATAAAACTAATTTTAAAAATTATTTTATTCTTTAATTAATTTTAAAACCATTTTAAAATAAATATTTTATTTAATTTTAAAAATTGGGTTGGCCCATGGGTCGAAATCGTGGTTTGATTGAAATTTTTTTAAAAAAATAATATTAAACGGGTTGCTCCGATTGCACGAAGCGACCTATCATGCTTGTGCGAACAGGGCTTACCTGTGTGGTCCTAATAGGCCATATGGCTGCCTGCCCAACAGGCTGCTGCGCAGACAAGGCACGCACAGCCTTTGGGTGGCTGCTCGTCAAGTTGTGCCGTCTCAACTCCCTGAGCCGAAATTCAACAATTTTTCTTAACCATATATTCATGTTCAAGCATAAATTCATATCCAATACAAAAAATTGATTTATATTCAAAACATAAATCATGCAATCAAATTACAGTTCAGATTTAACTTTCAAAGATAAATATAATCATGAAAAATCATAATCTAATCATATTTTTCATCATAAACATAAAATCCAACATATTCATATCAAAAACTCATTAAAAGCCAAAAGTTGGCTCTGATACCACTGTTGTGAATCCTTGTTCATGCGCAGCAGAAACGTAAATACATATTCGGATTCACAATTAGATCACTTTTGGGTTTTAATGATTTTCATAAATGTCAAAAATTATAAGATGATGCAATCTAATTTCATCTTTTCACTAACTTTTTGATTTGATTCAAGACTTGATCTTTTGGATAGCAGCAATTGGTAAACTCCTGCCTCTAAATATCACGCCGGAACAAACTTGAAGAAAAATCCACCACCATGTAAACCTCTGAGGCCGACGGCTACTATAGGGGAGGAGAGGGAGATTTCTCTCTTCTTCTTTCTTTGGTGTCAAGTCTAATGTGAGAGTTGGGTTTTAACTGAACCAGTGTTATGTATATATAAGGAGTGATGGGCTTGGAATTAACTAATTCCTTGAGCACATTTAACTCACACATACACGCCTCAACACCCCACCTCATCCAATGTTTGGCTAAGTTGACTTTCAACTTAGTCCAGTTATTAATTAGGTCCAACATATTTTAATTTAATTAAAATATAATACTAATTAATAATCATCAAAATTAAATAATCTAATTATTTAATAAAACGACGAGTATAATAAATAAGTCTAATTATTTTTTATAATTAATTTATTTCTATTAATTTAATTAATCAAATAAATTAATGTGTTTATAATTAATACATCTGATTATTTATTGTTAGTTTATTTTCATTAATCCAATTAATCAAATAAATTAATTTTCTCACAAATAGCAAATTACCTAATTTATACATATGACAACGAAAGAAATATCTTCGCTCAATTCCTTTGAAGCGCAACTCTCTAGGTTCGTTTCAATTGGCATTGGGAGGAAACCAAAGATGTGAGTGTCAGTTAGCCAGTCATATGGACTCACATCGAAACCCAATTGAAATGAATAGATCAATACGAACCTTTCGATCATAGACACCATGTGACTATAAGCCCTTCACTATAACATCACAATCGAATGAGAGTCATGAATTATGTCAAACTCACAGGACTCGATGCTATGCTTTATAAATCCTAGTAAGATGAAATTACTGAACTACCCGTATGTACTATACATAAGTTAGTTCTCCTTCTTTGGCCAAATTCTTATAATTTCATTTACCTACGATCGCACAGGACATTAACTCGTTACTACCCGAGACAGTGAATCCTGGGAATCACCGAACAATTGACAGTGAATTGGATCTAACTACTCTAATAACTAGTTCAGTGTCACAAGTCCAATCTTCGTGAATCCTTAGGTCTAAGGCTCACGCACACTACCGTGACCAGTAATTTAATCATTGATAGTTAAATAGTAATTACCCATGTGATTGAATTACGGCGAGCCGTGTTCGAATACATCATTTCCAATGATATATATATATGACCAAGCTCCCACTATCCAAAGTGATCGACTGACACTCCTGGTCAAAGCTTGCTTCATACAAGTCTGGTTTTAATGCCCAATTAAGACTCATCGACTTGCGAACGCTAGTTTAAGCAAAAAAGAAACTGATACTTCTATCTCCTCTAACCATTGAGGAGTAGAAGCTCCTCCCTCTTGATTACTCGGGACTTATTTGTTCAATACTTATATTAAGATTGATATGAACAAAACAATGCCTTTATTAAAGAATAAGAATTTGTACACCATAATTGTAAACGCCCTATTTAATCTAATTCATCTATGTCATGGAGGGCATAATCCTAACACGCAGCCCGCTAGGCAGACTGTTGTGCGCGCCCTAAAGGGCCAGCAGCCCGCCTAGCAGACTGCTGGGTTAAGGTGCGTGTAGACCACTGGGCAATCCACATGCAAGTAGGATGTTCACTGCCCACATGCAATTTTATTTTTTAAAAAAATTGGTTTGACCCGCGGGTCAACCCATGGATAGACCCATGGGTCAATCCAATTTTAAAATTAAATAAATATTATTTATTTTAAAATTAAATAAGGATAAAATTATTTTGAAAATTAATTTTATACTTAATTCTAAATTAGATTAGAAATTAAATTTAATCCTGGACACATGAATTTATTTTGAATTAATTCTTTGTCATATCAATTGGAAATTGATTTCTTGAATTTAAATTTTATTTAATGACAAATAGGATTAAAGTTGAATTAATTTATAATTAGATTTAAATTGATTCTGTTAATTTTTCAAACCACACTTGATTAAAATTAGATTTTAATTTTTTATTTTTTTTACATAAGTCCAACATATTGATTGTCGTTATTTTATTCCTTTGATGCTTGTTTATTATGCGATGTCTTCCATGGACTAGGTTATATCTTGGGTTTATTTTCTGGGTTGTATTGGGTCTTTTGTTACCCCCAGCTTGTATTTTATTATTTCATAGATTTACGTATAAGTTGCATTTTTCTATGTATTTATTAGAATAGGGCCTTTTTGGAAGAAGATATACTTGGAGTTGGAAGACCGGAAGTTAGATGTAGGTAAGATCATATAGGCTCCCTAACCCACGATTGAGCCATTGGCTCGACTCAATCTAGATAGGTCAATGGAAAGCATATGTGGTGGAATTGCTAGTCGTTCTCTGCTATTATATATAATCCATGTATGCACGCTATAAATGGCTAAAGTGCAAAGTGAGACTAAATAAACTCAAAATTCTACCACTGGAATAATACTGAATTTTAATTCAAAGGAAATTGGATGTCCCGACTCATCATCAAACTTAGGATAATTGAGTTAATGTCTAAATGCATAATTTCTTCCCAGTAAGTGAGGGTTATGAATTGAGACATTTGTTTAAATCTACTATATGCATTTGATGATATCAATCAGAAAAAAATTTGCCCCATATATCGACAGAAGGTTGCAAGGTGGAATTCAATTGTTAGATTGATAGGGGTTGATGTGCCCAAGTTTAGATAGATCAAAATCTATATATCATTAAAGGGTTGCAGTCACATGATCTATGAGCCAAAATGAAGATAGAATCGCATGTTTGACAGTGCTGGCAAGGATTACCACTGTAATAAATATAGTGAGCCATATATCATTAAAGGATTGCAACTCATCAGATTTATTAAAGAACTCAATCACTCACTACGAAATCTTTCCAATGAGATTTTCGAATATTACAGTGGGAGTGCTGATTCAAAAAAATATAGTAGGAGTCAAGTCAAAAATCAATGTCCTGCTTGTTTTTACTTGGTGTATAACATAATAACCTAATTGAATTTTTCTTTATTTTCTGCAGTCATATATCTCTCTCAAAATGGTTAACAACCCTCTAAAAGAAATACTTGAGAAAAGCATTCTCACTGGACCAAACTATCCTGATTGGATAAGGAAATTGAGAATTGTTCTTAATGATGAATATTTGGAATACGTGCTGGAAACAAATCGTCCTTCTAGAACAGAATCTAATAAGGATGATGAAGTTTGTCTTCCCTATATGGACTATGTCACTGATAACTATAAAGTCAGGGGATATATGTTGAGTTCAATAAGCAGCAAGCTGCAAAGCCATTATAAGAAGATAGATAATGTTAGATGCGCTTAGAAGAGCTCTTTGGAGAACACAGTCAGACCGTTCGGTATTTTATATTGAAGGAACTCTTCAACATCAAGATGAAAAAATGGGAAGACGTGTCTAAACATGTCCTTAAAATGATTTCCTTGTTGGAGAAATTGAGGTCTTTAGATTTTTACATCGATTTTCATCTTCAAGTAGATCTCATTCTTCAATCACTCCCCAAATCCTTCTTGAGTTTTGTCATAAAAATTGATATGAATGACATAGAGGGATCACTGGTTGTGCTATTGGACAAACTGCGTAAAGCTAAAAGGACATGGGGTCCATACAGTATCCCAGTGGTAGGGCCACTGGGAGTTTCCAAACTAGATGGTTGTATCAGAAAGCAAAGACCTAGCAATATTCAAAGGTTCAAGGCAAATGGGCATAAAAGGTTGGAAATCTGCCTACACTGCAAAGAGACTGGACACTGAAAACATGACTGTCCTACACTAAAAGCAAGAGCTGCTACAGGTATGGAACTATATATTTTAGAAACTAATTGGTCTATGACTGTATTCTCCACTTCTTATATTCTAGATTCTGGAGCTAGTGCTCATGTCTGTGTTTTAAAACAGGATTTGGAAAGAAGTAGGAGGATTGAGGAGCCAGAAGGGATGATCAATGTTGGCAGCGGACATAGTGTAGTGACCACACACATAGGATCCACTTATATTACTTTATTTACTGGACTTCTAATTATTTTAGATGATTGTCTGGTTTTGCCCGATGGGCTTAAAAATATTTGTTGTGTTCATGTTTTGGTCAAACTTGGATACGGTTTTTATTTCATGAGCAATGTTTGCAATATTTATTTTAGAAATGAATGTGTTGTCTCTGCATCATTATTACATGGTTTATACTACTTAAATGTCCAAAATAGATGTATTGTGAATACTAGCACCAAGAAACATGGCATGTCTGGGACAAACAAAGACTTATCTGGCATTTGAGACTAGGACACGCCGGAGAGTACAAAATTTGCAAACTTGAGAAAAAATGGGCTAACACATTAGATTCAGACCCATGTCGCACTTGCGAATCTTGTCTCAAAGGTAAAATGACTAGATCACCCTTCACAAGATATTTTGAGCGAGCTAGTGAAGTCCTTGGTTTAGTACATACTGACGTTTGTAGGCCTTTTGGTGAAATTGCTCACGGAGGTTTTCAATACTTCATAACATTTACAGACGGCCATTCTAGGTATGGTCTTGTATACTTAATGAAATACAAGTCTGAGTTCATGGAATGGTTTAAAAAATTTAAGGACCTAGTTGAAAATCAAACTGGCAAACATATTAAGACACTACGATCAGATCAAGGTGGAGAATACATAAGTGCTGAATTTGATGAATTCTTATTAGAACAGGGAATAGTATTACAATTAACTCCTCATGCAACTCCACAACTTAATGCGGTAGCTAAGCGACAAAATAGAACACTATTGGATATGGTTTGATCGATGCTTAGCTACACAGATCTTCCCATATCGTTGTCATGCATTGTTTACTGCAACACATATCTTGAACAGTTCTCCATCTAAGTCTGTTCCTAAAACTCCTTATGAGACGTGGAGTGGAAAGACGCCGAGTCTTAACCACATAAGGATTTGGGGTTTGTCCAGCCTATGTGAAAAAGACAAAGATGGAAAAATTGGAAGATAGATCTTTGAAAGGTCGATTCATTGATTTCCCTGAAGATTCTATGGGATACCTCTTCTACCTGTACGATGATCAAAGAATCATTGTGGCGTTACATGCTTACTTTCTTGAAGATGAATTCGTTCGAGAAGGTGGTGCAGGCAGAAAGATTGATCTGGAAGAACGAAATGAAAGCTCTTTAGAGTCCTCTGTTCAAGAAACTCAAAATACCTACCAAACACAACCACCATCGCATAGATCAACTAGATTATCTTAATCGCCTGAGAGATATTGTTATCTGCTATAGGAAGAGCATAATATGTATGCCGTCGCGGAAGAAAACTATGGAGATGATCTCTCTACTTTTGAACATGCAATGGTGGACAGAGACTCTGCGAAATAGCTTGAGGCTATGAAGACACAGATGGATTCGATGTATTCAAACCAAGTATGGACTCTTTTGGACCATCCCGGGGGCGTTGCACTGATAGGTTGCAAATGGATTCACAAGAAGAAGATTGGTCTGGATGGCGAGGTGGATACATATAAAGCCATGCCATGGCGAAGGGGTATAGTCAAAAAGAAAAAAGTGACTATGAGGAAACCTTCTTGACTATAGCTACGATCAAATCCATCAAGATTCTGCTTGCAATAGCCATACACCTAGACTATGAAATCTGGCAAATGGATGTTAAAACCGCGTTCTTGAATGGATTCCTCGAGAATAAAATCTATATGGAACAATACAAAGGTTTTATATCCGAGAAAGATTCCCATACGGTGTGTAAATTGAATAGATCCATTTATGGACTCAAACAAGTTTCGCAGAGCTGGAATCTCCATTTTGATAAAGAAGTTAGGAACTATGGCTTCACCAGAATGAAGATGAACCATGCTTTTCCAAGAAAACCAGTGGGAGTAAAATATCATTTTTAGTCTTATACATAAATGACATTCTACTGATAGGAAATTATTTATGCTTATTGAAATAGATCAAAGTATGGCTCTCAAGCGTGTTCTCCATGAAAGACTTTAGAGAAGCTAGCTATAATCTTGGAATTCGAAACTATAAGGATAGAGCGAATAGGAAAATGGGGCTCCCAGGCCCTCTACTTAGAAATAGTTCTGAAAAGATTCAGAATGGAAGATTCTAAAAGAGGCATGTTGCCTAGGAGACATGGACTTCATCTCTCAAAATAGATGAGTCCTCAAATTAAGGATGATCGAAAGAGAATAAATGTAGACCCCTATATATCTGCTGTGGGGAGTCTCATGTATGCTACGTTATACATGAGACCGGACATTGCCTATGCTGTGAGCATGGTTAGTAGGTTTCAGGCTAACCTAGGAGAAAATCATTGGATCACTGTAAAATGTATCCTTAAGTACTTGAGAAGAACTAAGGATATGTGTTTGACATATGAAGATGGGGAACTTAACGTAGAAGGTTACACCAACTCTGACTTTCAGTTAGACGTGGATGACCGCAAATCCACCTCAGGTTTTGTATTCACTTTGAATGGTGGAGCTGTAACTTGGAAAAGTTCTAAGCAAAACACTACTGCTGACTCCACCACTGAAGCTGAATACGTGGTTGGCTCAGATCCTGCCAAAGAGCCTGTTTGGATGAAGAAGTTCATTGCTGAACTTCAAGTCGTTCCTAGCATTGAGCTCCCATTGCCACTTTTCGGTGACAACAATGGAGCTATCGTGCAAGCCAAGGAACCCAAGTCTCACAATAAATCCAAACAGCTTGAGAGAGGATATTACATCATTAAAGAGATTGTTGGAAGAGACGACATCGCCATGCATAGAATAGATTTAGTAAATAATATTGCTAACCCACTAATCAAGCCACTATTACAGACTGTTCTATAGCAGCATCTGGCTAAGATGGGTATTAGATACCATAGTGATTGGCATTGAGTTCAAGTGGGAAATTGTGAGGATTATGCCCTCTATGCCAATGAGGAATTAGATTGTTTAGGGCTTTTGGCTTTAGGTTGTGCAAACAATCTTTCATTAATAAAAGGCATTTGAGTTTGTTTATATGAATCTTAAAGGCATTAATAAAGTATTGAACAAGTAAGTCTCGAGTGATCAAGAGTGAGCTTCTACTCCTCATGGATTGAGGAGATGGATACTAGAAGTATCGGTTCCTTGATTACTTAAAAAGGGTTCGCAAGTCAAAGAGTCTTAATTGGGCATTATGACCAGACTTGTATGACGCAAGCTTTGAGAAAGAGTGTCAGTCGGTCACTATGGAATAATGGGAGCTTGTGCCATAAATATATCAATGGAATCAATATATTCGAGCTTTGACAAAGAGTGCCAGTGAGTGACTATGGAATAATGGGAGCTTGTGCCATTAATATATCAATGGAATTGATATATTCGAACTTGCCTCGTCGTAATTCAATCACATGGGTATTTGCTGGGTAGCTGTCAATGATTGAATTACAGGTCATGATAGTGTGCGTGAGCTTTAGACCTAAGAATTCACGAAGATTGTACTTGTGACACTGAACTTGTTATTAGAGTAGATAGACTCAATTTATCTGTAGGTGGGGTCAACCTCAAAGTGCGGTTCAAGTGATCAAGTAGCAATGTTCGGTGATTGCCAAAATGGGGTTCACTGTCTTGATTAGTAAACGAGTTAATGTCCTGTGCAATCATAGGTTAAATGAAATTATAAGTCTCTGGCCAAAGCAGAAAAAACTAACTTTTTTGGAACACAAAGGGTAGTTTAGTAATTTGATCGTACTATGATTTAAGAAGCACGACATCGAGTCTTGTGAGTTTGACACAAACCATGACTCTGACTCGATCGGAATGTTACAGTGAAGAGCTTATACTCACATGGTGTCTGTGACCAAAAGGTTCGTATTGATCTAATTGTTTTGATTTCAATTAGGTTTCGCTATGAGTGCACGTGACTGGCGAAGTGACACTCACATCCGTGGTTGCCTCCTGTTTCCCATTGAGACAAACTTAGAGAGTTGCATTTTCAAATAATTAAGTGAAGAAAATCTTTCATTATCAAATAACATAAAATAGGTAATTTGTCATTTGATGGAAAAATTGATTTATTTAATTAATTAGATTAATTGAAATCAATTAATAATAAATAATTGAACCAATTTATTATATTCATCCTATCCTAAATTAATTATTGGATTGATCAATTTAGTTTATTATTAATTAATATCATATATTAATTGAAATATGTTGGACATAATTAATAAATGAACTAAGTTGAAAGTCAAATTAGCCCACCTAGGATTGAATTAGGTGTGGATAATAGGATAAATGGACTCAAGGAATTAATTAATTAATTCCAAGTCCATCATCTTATTTAAATACACTAGCCTACAATTGAAAAACCTAAGACTCTCATTATAAACTTGACAATAAAGAAAATAAGAGAAAAGTTCTCTCTCCCTTTCTCTCTTAGCCGTCGGCTTCAACATAGCCAGAGGAGGTGAATTTTTTCTTCAAACTTTTTCAGGCGTGATATCTAGAGGCAGAAATCTAGGATTGCTGCTATCGCATAGATCAAGATTCTATTTTCTACAACAAGGTTAGTAAATAGATGAAATTCGATTTCATCTTTTTATTTTATATAATCATTAACCCCAAAAGTGCTTCTTTTGTGAATCTGGATATATTTTTCATTTTCGATGTGCATGAATCAGGATTCACAAAAGTGTATATATATATATATAAATACACATGTGTGTGCACATGTGCCACACGCCGGGCATGTGACACGAGTGCACATTAGGCTTGTGACTTGTTGTCACACGCCTAGTGTCATATGATGACCTAGTTTGACTAGGTCATCTTGGGAAACAAGAAAGGGTGAGAAGTATTTATACTCCTCTTATTTATTGTGCCTCAAGAATTAATCTTCACAATTAAAAACCAAGAAAAAAAAACCTCTCCCTCCCCATATCGCATAGCCGCCGCCCCTTGGAGATAAAAGGAGGAGAATTCAAGCTTTTTTTGGCACATGGAGTCTAGAGGCAGAGCTCTTGCTATGTTGGATTACGAGAATTCACATTCGGAATAACAAGATCAAAAATCAACCACTTCGCTACAACGGGTTAGATTTTTCATTCTTAATTCTGATTTAAGTATGTCACCCAGATTGATCTCTGTTGGGATTTTTAGTCTTCCACTTTTATTTTGATTGAAGCCCAACAGTGGTCTCAGAGGCAAATCCGGCTCTGACATATTTAATCTATGAATATGTGAATTATGTGATTTATCTTTCGTGTTTTGAGCATGCTTTATAAATCATGAATTTTATATTTTGAAACCTGAAAATTTGTGTTATTTCGGATATACAATAATATGGTATTGTTTGGTATTGAGAAATTTGAGAAAAATGAGAAAAACAGGCTGATGTACCTTGAAAAGTTCTCGAACAGATTCTGCCCGACGCTCACGTTCGAACGTGCAATGGTGCAACGTTTGGGCATGGGCGCTAGTAGGAAAAACTGTACATGACGTCCATGTTCAAATGTGTCAATTTGAACATTCTATCGCGGAATGCAGTGTGTAAGACACACAGTTCGTTTACCGCATGAGTTGGCTCATATGACCCAACCCGTTTCACCTATGGGCATAATGGTTGGACCAATATGTAGATAGGGTTAAAAGATGCAGATCCAATTATATAAATTCGGGTTTTGGGCGATGTTTAAATTTTCGAGTGGGTCAAAAGAATGATAACCTGAGTCAATTAAATTAAGACCAAATAGAATTAATATAAAGTTGGATATTTTTCAATTTAATTAGTTGTGGATCGAAATTATTAAATTTGAGTGGACCAAAAGGATGGTGACTAAAATTCGATAATATAAAGCCCAAGTAATTATTATTGAAATAAAAATATTTAAGTAGAAATATTTAATTATTTTTCTTGGAGATGAATAATTAAATTTTGGGTTCACATATTATTTTTCTCTAACCATGCTTTAAATTATAAAATAATATAAAGTTTGTAACTTTATAATAAATTGTTTAGTTAGACTAATTAATTAATTTTAATAATCCTCAACATAAATGCTTTTATTTATTTCGAGCATGTATTATGTGATGTGGACACCTTTCCATGGACTTAGGCGTTTTGAATATATTTTATTTTCATGGGTTGTAATGGCCGGTTTGAGCCTATTTTATTTTACTAGAAATTTTGTATAGGTTGTTCAAAATTATGATGTAATAGACTAGGACCATGGACCGGAAGCGAGCTTGGAGCCAATGCAAATTAGATTAGGTTTCTTTTAGCCTTTTATTTTCGATGGCCCATGGGCTTGAGCCCTCTAGAAAAAGTCCATGGATTGTATGTAGTGTTTAGCTTTATTGTATTTTTGAGCATGCTTTTATTATATTCCTCGATTGCACTATATAAATATGATAATGTGCGAAGTGAGACCAAAATCGTTTAAACGAGAACCCAATTCTCCCAACTCTAAAATAATACTAACTTAGTAAAGGGTGCTAGGCATCCTCTCCTTCCACTAAACTTAACAAAATGAAAATTGTATCTGATACATAGCATCTTCCCAATAAGTGGGGGTTATGTATTACGATATGATTCTAATTATGTTAAGTACATTATATGTCTCAATTGAAGCATATTTAACCCCAAATATCGTTAAAGGGTTGCAAGATGAAATTCAAATGCTAGATTGAAAGGAGTTAGTGGGATTGAACTTAGGTAACCTATAAACCTATATATCGTTAAAGGGTTGCGGTTTTAGTGGGTTATGGAAAAAGAAGATCGAAACATCCATATGATGGATTGGTGTAAGACATAACTCTAATAGGTTACTGGAACAAATATTGTTAAAGGATTGCCATCCATTGAACTAATTAGAGACCTCGATCACCACTACTAAGTAAAACCATCTATCACTTCTGTTTCTACAGTGGGAGTGTAGAGTTCGAAAAATATAGTGAGAGCCAAGCATAAATTGAAAGTCCTTAAATTTATTTTGGTTAATCAAATCAAATTAATCTTATTTAATCTGGTTTATTTTCTATGACTATTTCTATTTTATCCCTCTCAAAATGACTATCAATCCACTTTCAATCTTACTCGAGAAAAACATTCCTACCGGATCCAACTATGTGGACTGGCTGACGAACTTAAGGATAATTCTAAATATGGAATCCTTGGGCTACATGTTGGACACTGATATCCCACCTCCTCCAGACAGAACATGTGCCAGTGAGGAATATGTCTAAACTCATGAAAAATGGGTTAAGGACGATGTCCGAGTACGTAGGTACATGCTGGGCTCAATGACAAACGAGCTTCAAAGGTCCCATGAGAAGATGACCACTGCAAGGGCCATCTTGGCACACTTAGTCGAGCTCTATGGAGAGAATAGTCGTACTACAAGATATGTGATATCAAAAGAGCTTTTAGGAGCCAAAATGAGGGAAGGTGAAAAAGTCGGGGATCATGTATTAAAAATGGTTTCAAGGATTGAGAGTAGGGGTGTAAACGAGCCGAGCCTGGAGATTTTTCCAGGCTCGAGCTCGAGCCTGTATACACGAGCTCGACTTTGAGGAGCTCGAGCTCGATAGTTTAAAAACCAGCACTGCTCGAGCTCACGAGCTCGAGCCGGGCTCTTGCCTCTAGCCTGAACTGAGCTTGAGAGCCTGACTCAATTTACAGCCAACTGCTGCCACTACCAACAAATTCACATCAATTCCAACAATTAAACACCTAAAATCACATCAATCCCGACATCAAATTAAACGCATAAAATCACATCAATTCCAACAACAAACTAAACGCCTAAAATCACATCAATTCCAATATCAAATTGAGCCTAAAATCACATCAAATTCCATCATCAAACTAGCCTAAAATCACATTAAATTCCAACATCAAGTCCATCAAATCCAAATATCAAACATCAACACTAATATGCGAAAATAAAGTAGATCCATAATCCATCAACGAACACAACACAAACACCTACAAATAAACATAACAAATCCATCAAAGTAATCATCGACTTGTAAAACTAATCAAAAGCCTTCTACCACACACTTGATCTTGAAATCCGTCACCACGAGTTCGATCTAAAATAAAACAAAACGGAAATATTAATTAGATAATACTAACATTAAACTCATAATTCATAATAACAATCACAAATTATGCATTTTCATACCGAAAGAATCGTCCTCTTGAAGCATCATCGTCTATAGGGAGAATGATTGGTACCGGTTTCTTCTCTTCCTACAAGTCGACATATAAATATCAACTAACAGAATAGTTATTGATTTTATATCTATAAGACTATCACTAGAAATGAATTGAAATGAATATAAAATTTTGCCTGTGATTTCTTCTTACGTCCATGGCGCTTTCTCAACCAATCCGACCCGCACATTAATAGTTCAACTGAGTCCGGGAATAATTTGGACCGATACTTATCAATCACTCTACTTCCAACACTAAAAGTAGACTCGGAAGCAACAATAGTGATTGGAATAGCTAAATTATCTCTCGCCATTGTGGATAACCCTTTGTTCTTTAGCGTATGGATCTTCCACCAATCCAAGACATCAAACCTAGTCCCCTCTTTGCTATTTTCCATCTCAATAAAGCAATTTTCTTCAAGGTACATATCGAGTTCAGATTTTTGAGGTTGAACTGATTGCTTTTCCTTTAGAAAGCTTGCTAACTCAGACAAAAGAGTTCCTGTTTCAACATTCTTGGCATCTACACTTGATTTACAACTCGTAGAACCTTCTCCACTTGCATTAGATTTAGCACTACACATTGAAACATGTTCGGAGTAAAGATCATACAATGTCCTACGCACAAAGGCTAACTCAGTCATCGTATTTTCAGGAGAATAGAGCTTGGGAAAGAAGAACTCGAGTGCCATCATCTTATATCGGGGATCCAAAACGGCTGCTATGGCCATCAACAAATTAGACTTCCCCTAGTATTTATCAAACTTGCATTTCATACTATCAACCGTGTCATGGATAAAGTAATCACTGGATTGTGACTTACTATCCAATTCTACTTTACCCTGACAACCTCTTAAAGAAACAAGTTTGAAGTGGGGTAGTAGCTTCCCGAAATGACATACGTAGCCGCCCAAAAAGCCTCCAATAATGAGCATACTTTCACCACTTTTTCCCAATCACTTGGGCTTGGACAATCTAAATAAAGTGGATCTCGATTAGCTTTCCTCGGAAAAACATCCCTAAACTTGATCGCAATAGCTAACATCTCGTAAGTAGAGTTCCACCTTGTCCTGCAATTGTCAATTAACTTCCTCTCTCGCAAATTTAGCTGCTTCATTATTTCAATAAAGATTTTAAGTCATGAATCTGATCGCCGGATATAATCTACACTGTCACGAACACGTTCAATGACGTTTTTGATCTCAGAAAGACCATCCTGAGCTACCAAATTGAGAATGTGAGCACAACACCTGACATGAAACAAACTTCCCTCACAAAGCAACTTCTTTTTGCTTCTAATGAAAACTTTTAGATTCTCAATAGTGGAGTCGTTCACTGAAGCATTATCTACCGACATTGTGTGTATCTTACCCTCAATGCTCTAATCTTCCAAACACCGCCAAATAACATTTGCAATGTCAACACCTCGATGGGGGAGAGGAACCTCAACGAAGTTGAGTACCCTCTTATGTAAGTTCCAATTTCGATCAATCCAATGACCCGTTATCACCAAGTACTCTATTTTTTTATTCTTGGATTTTCAGCAATCTGTAGTAATGCTCATTTTATTCACATATTTGAACTCATTCTTTAGCTTTTTCTTCTCACTCTCATATCTCTTAACACATTGGTTTCTTATTGTTGTTCTTGATATAGGCATCCACTCGGGATTTGTCCTTTCATCATAACATTGTACCACTCATCTTCGACCGCAAAAAAAGTGTATTCGTGAATCATTATCCACTTAGCTACTTCAACTTTGACCTTTTCCATGTCAAATTTCCCATCGAAAGCAGGGACAAATAAGGGATCAACACTACGTGTCAGAAAGCTAATATGAGATTGCGTCAAGCTATCTCTGTTCTCCAAAGTGTCGGCTCTAAGTTTGACAGGACATAATTTCAAGTGTCTACCCAGATGACTTGTTGAACCAGTTGAGGGCTTTTGAAACACATGCTTACAGTGCTTGTAAAAAAGTTGTATTAAATTATCTTGATCCTTACTTTGCTCAAAATGTTTCCATACTTCCGAAGTTGTAGCTCTCTTAGGCTTTTGCACATCATCATCTGTGGCAATCGTGTCTGTATTTTCTATGTCGTCAACCTCTTCATTAATACTCGGATCCACGTAATCCATTGTGCGTTCATTTGTTTCTTCACGACAAAGAAAATTGGACTAGTTGAATCTGCTACAGAAGGTGTAGGATGTGAAGAAGTATCACCCGGTGTCCCTATGTTCATATATGTTATACAAGAAAAAAATAATTAATAGGAATATTCAAATATATCCATGTTTCCAAATTTAAGCAAAAAAATACAATGTAACCCTATGTACATATTAAGACAGTATGCATGCATTTATTCTACATTTTAATCTCAGACTACTAGTCCATGCAATTTAGGCTTGAAAATGACCAAGTTACTTTGTAGTTAAAAAACATATTTCCATTGTTTGATTTAGAAAAGTAACAATAATTGGAAGAAAAATCACACACACAACTTAACATGATCTAATTGAAATATGTTTATTGTTACTATGCCTTACCACATCCAACCCAACATCTCCCAGTTAGCTTTTACATACTTCTAACATTTAGACATTTTAGAAAAGTAGAGTTAAGAATATAAAAAGGCAATTTAACATAACAAGCTGGCACCAAATTATGGACAGCGGAAAAGATAACCACTTAATTGACATACCAATATACATATCTAATTAAACAAAATTATCAAAAATTTCGCATTATCAAAACAAACAAAAAATTCTAACAATTTTTTAGCTCACCCCACACTCCAAATCTGCAGCGACAGAATAAACAACATTAGTGTACAAGGGGTGTGCCAAATAGGACTTATTAGATCCAATAGGGGTATACTCACAAGCCCTTTCATTCCTATTTGAAACTCTCATTGCACAATCCTCAAAATCAAAGTTCTACAAAACCACCACTGGTAGTAGTCAAAACACCATAACAGGCCTTTTCCAATGCAGAGGTGACTTATCAAATGTGGATTGCTATCAAATGGGTCAAAAACTATCAATATTTTCTGCTTAAAACAAAATTCGCATTATCAAAACAAACAAAAATGCGCATAATCACTCAATTGCACCAAAACAAATAAAATTCGCATTATACATATCTACTTAAACGAAATTATCAAAAAATAAAATCAATTAGTAAATCTATTAATTCAAACATTCATACATTCTTGCAATTGAAAAACAAAATCAAAGCACCTGAATTGAAATGAAATTTGGCATACGAAAGTTACTGGGGTGAATAAAGGTTTGGCGGCGGTTTCCCGCGACGGAAGTGATGGAGGCGGATGGAGGCGAGGCGCTGAGTAGTGATGGAGGCGAGGCATTGCGCAACGGCTGGGTTATGGTTGATGGAGGTGACGGCGGCCGGAGATAGAGGTGACGGCGGACCGAGGTGATGGAGGCATGACTATGAAAAGAGGCCAAGAGGGGCGTTTTTTTCGTCTCTCTCTGCGTGACTTTTGATTTTTGAAATAGATGAGATAGGGTTTCTATTTTAATTTCATAGTCAATATTTAATATATATAATTAATATTTGTAATATAAAAATAAATATATATATATATAAATTATGAAGAAGCTCGCGAACCGGGCTCACGAGCTTTTTGAAGAAATAAATAGGCTTGAGCTCGAGTCAAGCTTGCGAGCTGGCTTGGCTCAACTTACACCCCTAATTGAGAGGTTGGTGGCTCTCGATTTTACCATGAATGCCCAACTTCAAACGGACCTTATTCTGCAATGTCTTCCTAATTCCTTCTCCCAATTTGTCATGAACTTCAACTATAATGAGATTGAATACAATTTAGCTGGGCTGATGAACAAACTTGTTACTGCACAATCTCAATTGAAGCCCAAGGGAAAAGAAATGTTGGGTTTGTGCCCTCAATGCCAACGAGAAGTTAGAGAATAGGGCACTAGTTTATATTGTACAGCCTAATTATTAATAGAAAAGCATTAGTATGTTGTTCATATAATTCTTAATGGCATCTATAAGTTTTAAATAAACAACTAGTCCATGTGTATCAAGGCAAACCTTCCACTCCTTATAGTAGTTAAGGAGATAGGCACTAGAAAGGTTTGGTACGTGATCACTTAAACGGTTTGCAAGTCGGAGAATCTCAATGTGCATTGAGATTCGTGTGGACTTGTATAACATATGCTCTGACAAGGAGTGTCAGTTGAACACTATGGGATAGTGGGAGGTTGTGTCATAGATACTTTGATGGGATTAGTGTATTCGAACACGACTCGTAGTAATCCGATCACATGGGTTTTTACTCAGTGACTATCAATGATTGGATTACTGATTATGATAGTATGTGTGAGCCTTAGAACTGAGGAGTTACGGTCACAGTGTGCTCATGACATTGGTTTTGTCATTAGAGTAGTTAGGCCCAATTCACCCGTTGGTGGGGTCGACCTCGAACTGTGTTCCAATGGGCAAATAGCAGTTGTTAAGTGATTGCCAAAAGGGTATTCATTGTCTCGAATGAGATTGAAAGTCTCTGGCCAGAGCTGATGAACTAACTCGTGTTTGACATAATGGGTAATTTGGTAATATCATCTTACTATGGTTCTTAGCATAGCATCGAGTCCTGTTAGTTTGAAATATTCCATGACTCTCACTCGATCGAGATACATCGGTGAAGGGCCTATACTCATGCAGTATTCATAATCTAGAGGTTCATAATGACATAGTCATTTCATACTCGGTTGGGCTACGATGTGGGGCCACTGTGCTGCTTAGGTGTCACTCACATCCTTTGGTATCCTCCCATTGTCAATCGAAACAAACCTAGAGAGTCATGCTACATAGAAATAGATGGGGAAATCAAGTTTTGTATTTGGAGGATATTTTGGTAATTTGTCCTTTAAAAGGACGAATTAATTTAATTAAGTTGTTTAATTGGATTAAACATTGAGAATTAAATTAATTATGTTGACTTGGTCAACTATGAATATTAATTAATTATTTAGTTAATTAATTAATTAAAGTATTAGTTTAATCTATGTATATTTAATTGGATTAAATATTAGGTGATTAAATTAATTGGACTAAGTTTACTAGGTCAGCTTAACCCAAATAGGTGTCCAAAGGCTCTAATGGGCGTGTGGTTCATGGGCTTAAGTTGGAGGATTATATTTAATCCTCCAACACAAGCTAGAGAAACACAAGTAACATTACGTGAAATTCATCCGCCAGAAAATACAAGAAAGAGAAAAGTTCTCTCCTCTCTCTCACCTAGTCGCCACTTTGGAGAAAGAGATGAAGATTTTCGGAATCGATTCCACCGCGTGACAATCTAGAAATGGTACACATGGACCGTTGATTGAAGATTCGCAAGGGTTGAATGAATACGCAAAAGGTACATTTTCGTGTTCATCTTTTTCATTAAAATCAGCGAAACAAAAGAGTTGATCTTGGTTTGAGAATCCGGATATGTTTTTCATTTTCGCTGAGCATGATACCAAGATTTCCAACAGGAAACTGCTTTGGTTATCTTTGGGCCAAATAAACCCAAGAACAAGAAAAAGAAGAGAATCAATAAGCAGTCTGGTGGGCTAGGAGCTCAGGGTGGCATCGATAAGGAAAAGGGAAAACCTTCAAAGGTTCGCAAAAGTAAGGGACCTAAGAAGATGGATAAGTTCCTGCATTGCGGTAAACTAGGCCACTGAAAGAAGAACTGTCCGAATGGAGCCCAAGGCGCACAAGGTATGGGACTTTATGTTTTTTAAACTAATTATTCTATGACCATATTTTCTACTTCTTGGATTCTTGATTCGGGAGCTAGTGGTCACATATATTGTGTGAATCTGGATTTGGAGTGAAGTAGAAAACTGGGGAATGAAGAATTGCTAATCAAAGTAGTCAGGGGGCAAAGCATCATGGCCACGGCGATTGGATCAACTTCTTTAACTTTAAATTCTGGACATTTATTAGTTTTGAATAATATTTTGGTTTTGCCTAAGAGGCTCAAGAATATTGTTTCTACTCCCATTCTTGCTGAAATTGGTTATTCATTTTATTTTTCTAAATTGAATTGCAACATTTATTATGGTAATAAGTGTGTTGGCAATGCTACTTTAGTTAACGGATTATACTATTTGAATGTTCAAAATACTCGTGTGGTTAATGTCATGAAAAAGAAACGTAGTAGATAAAGTGTTAATCAAAGACTAATATGACATCTTAGACTAGGCCATGTCAGTGAACAAAAGATTCGCAAGATGGAAAAGGATGGGCTTATAGGCCCACTGGGATTAGATCCCTAGCTAACTTGTGAATCATTTCTCATGGGCAAGATGGCTAGATCTCCCTTCACAAGGAATTTTGAAAAAGCCACTGAAGTCGTAGGATTGATACATACTGACGTTTGAGGAGCACTCAACGAAATGGCTCATGGAGGATTTCTCTATTTCATCATGTTCACTAATGACCACTCTAGGTTTGGTCTAGTCTACTTAATGAAACATAAGTCTGAATCTATGGATAAGTTCAAAGAATTCAAGGCTATGGTGGAAAATCAAACTGGAAATCACATAAAGACTCTACAATCGAATCGTGGAGGAGAATATATGACTGTTGACTTTGATGAATTCCTCAGGGAACATGGCATAGTACTACAATTAACACCACCAACAGCACCACAATCAAATGGGGTGGCTAAACGGAGAAACATAATATTGTTGGACATGGTTCATTCTATGCTCAGCTACACTAACTTACCCATTTCATTATAGGGTCATGTTGTACTTCCTGTTGTAAACATCGTAAACAGATTTCCCTCTAAATTCATTCCTCAAGCTCCATATGAGATATGGAGAAAGAGGAAACGAAGTCTTAATCATATTAGAATTTGGGGATGCCCCGCTTACGTCAAAAAGACAAAGGTGGAGAAATTGGATACTACATTGCTGAAGGCTAGATTTGTTAGATATCCCAAGGATTCAATGGGATACCTCTTCTATCTACACGACGTTCATAGGACCATCGTTGGCCTACAGGCACATTTCTTGAACATGAGTTCGTTCAAGAAAGTGATACAGGTAGAAAGATTGTTCTTGAAGAACAAAACAACTTACCTCCAGAGACATCTGTGTAAGAACCAAGGAGCGACCCAAATGTAGCACAACCACAATAGCAAAAATCAAGTAGAGTACCTCAACCGCCTGAGAGGTATGGCTATCTAGTTCAGAGGGAGATAGAACTCCACAACATAGTGGAACAAAGCCAAGGAGATTATATCTCTACTTATGATCAAGCGATGGTGGATATAGATGCTACGAAATGGCATGAAGTTATACAATTATAAATGGATTCAATGCATTCAACCCAAGTGTGGAATCTAGTGGATCGGCCTGAGGATGTGGCACATATCGGGTCTAATTGGGTATATAAGAGGAAGATTGGTCCAAATGGCAGAGTAGACACCTATAAAGCCAGACTAGTGGCGTAAGGGTACAGTAAAAAGGAAGGAATTGACTACCAAGATAACTTTTCACCAGTAGCCATGAGCAAATCCATATGTATTCTATTAGCAATAGTTGCACACCTAGATTATAAGATATGGCAAATGGACGTCAAAATCGCTTTCCTAAATGGATTCTTAGAAGAGAAAATCTATATGGAACAACGAAAGGGTTTTGTGTCGGAATCCGATATCAATAAGGTGTGCAAGCTTGAGAGATCCATATATAGACTCAAGCAAATGTCTCGCAACTAGAATCTATGTTTTGATGAAGCAATCAAAGTATTTTGCTTTATCAAGAACAAAGATGAGTCTTGTGTCTACAAGAAGGTTAGTGGGAGCAAGATTTCATTCCTGGTACTATACGTAGATGGCATTCTACTTATAGGGAATGACGTTGATATGCTTAGCACTGTTAAGAAGTCGATGTCAAGTACATTTTCCATGAAAGACTTGGGAGAGGTTGCCTATATTCTAGGAATTCGTATCTATAGAGATAAAATGACTAGAACAATAAGGTTATCCTAAGCCCTTTACTTAGAGAAAGTCCTAAAGAGATTTAGGATGGAAGACTTTAAGAAAGGGTTCCTGCCAATGAGACATGGAGTACACTTATCCAAGACTATGATCCCTCAAGTGAGGAAAATAGAAAGAAACGAGTACCATACCCTATGCATCTGTTGTGGGAAGTTTGATGTACGCTATGTTGCGTACAGGACCTAGCATAGCTTATGTAGTTAGCGTTGTCAATCGTTTTCAAGCAAACCCGGGTAAGGAACACTAGGTGGCTATGAAGAATGTCCTTAAGTATCTAAAGAGAACTAAGAATATGATTCTCATATATAGAAGTGGAGAACTAAGAATGGATGGGTAAACTAACTCAGATTTCATCTGATGTTAATGACCGAAAATCCACTTCAAGATTCATATTCACCTTAAACAGTGGGGAGGTAACTTGGAAAAATTCCAAGCAAAGTACAATCGCATACTCCACCACGAAAGTTGAATATGTGGCGGCCTCAGAGGCTGCTAAAGAAGTTGTTTGGATTAGGAAGTTTCTTGGAGAACTTCAAGTGGTTCCTAGCATGGAACTTCCTTTGCCACTTTACTGTGATAATAGTAGAGCAATAGCGCAAACTAAGGAACCAAGGTCTCACAACAAATATAAACACATTGAGAGGAGATATCACATAATTAGAGAGATCGTTGGCATAGGTGAGATAACTGTTCAGAGAATTTCCTCAGTAGAAAATGTAGCTGACCCGCTCACCTAGCCATTGTCACAGGCGGTGCTGGATAGACATCTTGAGAAGATGGGTATTAGACAGCACAGCGAATGGCCTTGAGTGCAAGTGGGAGATTGTTATTTTTATGCCTTCAAGATGCCATAGAGGATAGATTGTATAGGGCATATGATTTGTATTTGAACCATAATCATTAATAAAAGGTATTTCAAGTTATTACACTATTGTTATTGGCATTCGTAAAGTAGTGTATAGCTTATAGTCCCTATAGCAAAGTTAAAACCTTCCATTCTTTATAGGATAGAGAGACTGGCACTGGAAGTGATTAGTACTTCGCTATTATAATAGTTCGCAAGTTAGAAACTTGAATGCAACAAGATTTGAGAGAAGTTGTGTATCACAACCTTTGACATGTAGAGTGGCCATCTAACACTATGGGATAGTGAGAGCTTGTGCTACAGACACATCAGTGGAACTAATGGGTTTGAACATGACTCGCATTAGTTCTGTCACATGGGCTATCACTCGTAGATAGTCAATGATAGAACCGATTAATTATGATATGTGTGTTTGGACCTCATACCTGAGGGATTAGGTCAAAGATATGTTTGTGACATCAAGTTTGTCATTAGAGTAATTTATCTGATTACATAAATGTAGGGTAAACCTCAAACTGCAACTTGATGGGCAAACAGTAGTCTTGACTAATCACCAAGATGGAATTTATTCTCTTGTAAGTGAACAAGCATGAATCCTATGCAGTCATAAGTAAGTAAGTTCTAAAGTCTTTGGCCAAAGCAATCTAGTTGCTCGATGTAGCATACGAGAGGAAACTAAAAGACCTAATTTTATTATGACATAAATATATAGTCAAGTTCAGTGAGTTTGACGTAACCATGACTCTTCCTTGAATGAGATTCGTAAATAAAATGTTTGTATTCACACGGTATTCATAATTGGAAGGTTCGAAATAATCCAATTGTTTCGAGCTTAGATGGGTTATAATGTAGGCCATTGAGCTGGCTAGGTGTTACCTACATCCGTTGGTCCCCTTCCACTTCCATCTGAGATGAACCTAGAAAAGTCACGCTTATAGGATTTTGTTTGAAATCTTAAGAGAGGTAATTTGATGATAAAATCTCAAATTTATTCAAAGAGATCATTGGTTGATTCAATTAAGTAAAGATAATATTAATCAATTAATTAATTAATTAGACTATATTAATTTATTGGATTAATATATATAATATTTATTAGTATTAGTCAATTAATTACTTTAGTTAGACTATATTAATCAATTAAATTAATTTAATATATATATATACACATTTGTGTGCATATGTGTCGCACGCCCTAAACTGGGCATGTGACTTGGTATCACACGCCTAGTGTCATATGATGACCTAGTTTGACTAGGTCATCTTAGGAAACAAGAAAGAGTGAGGAGTATTTATACTCCTCTTATTCATTTTGCCTCAAGAATTAATCTGCACAATTAAAAATTAAGAAAAATAAAAACATCTCCCTCTACATATCGCATAGTTGTTGCCCCTTGGAGATAAGAGAAGGATAATTCAAGCTTTTTTTGGCCCGTGGAATCTAGAGGCAGAGTTCTTGCTGTGCTGGATTACGAGAACTCACATCCGGAATAATGATATAAAAAAACAACAACTTCGCTGCAACGGGTTAGAGTTTTCATTCTTGCTTTTGATTTAAATATATCACCCGGATTGATCTCCATTGGGATTTTTAGTCTTCCGCAATTATTTTTATCGCAACCCAACACTATTCTCTTGAATGCATCTCAATATTTGCATCAAGGACTACTTTAACATCCACTCACCACTCTAACTACTAAGCACAAGCTAGTCGAGCTTATAAAAAGACTTAAAGATTGTTTGCATTAGTAAAAGGCATGTGAGTTGATAGCCTTCACGCTTGGAACAACATGGAAGGCTAATAAATAAAATGATTGTCGCCTTAGCATAGAGTCTGGGATGAGACCATACTTGATCGATTATGAAGTATGTCCAAACTTCATAAAAGCCTAATTATAGTCGAACTTGCGAACTACTAGAAGTTATTGAGAGTGATTGTTTGGTGGTGCGCAAGTCAAGCCTTAGATAGTGACTGGACTAAGGTTCGTATGATGTTTATAGCATGACATGCACAAATTGAGCGGGAGCTCCATCATAGCATGTAATCATACACATGTGCTTCGCGAACTCCTAAGAGAAGTGACTGAATTGTTCCCTGCTCCATCACTGTGTGAGTCCTTATTGTTTCTTGTACCCTTTGGGACTCTGGACCATGTCATGAGGTGTAAGCTTGAGGATGCTATTTTAGCATGATATCCAATGGCCATGGATGATTCGGTCTGTCGGGGCATGTCTAGGAAAGCTGTCAAATCCAAGCTAATTGGCACGAGAGGCTGAGGAAGAAATAAACTGGGTAATGCACCTATGTTCTATGGTTCATAAGCCGAATGACTATGTTGGAATATGTCTGACTAGTCATGAACACAGATACATATTTGAGAGAGTCAAGCATGCTCTGTTTATTATACATAGAAGGATCAAAGATGTTTGATCTGGTGCGACCATATAGTTTGGGGTACACTGTGACTTTCTCGCAGAGCTGTAGGGTTATATTAGTTAGATGATGACTTAATATAACTCTCCTCGCTTGTTCCTTTCTCGCTTTGTCGCACGTCTTATTCCCTGTATAGAAGAAGGGATGTGAGATTGAGAAGTTTAAGAGGATGGGATTCGAAGAGATCGAGTTAAATATGTATCAGTGGGAGATGTAGGAAATGGAGTCGAGTTTTGACTCTTGACCCAATTGACATCCATATTGGAATTGGATTTAATGCCATATTTGGTGGCATTAGAATCCTAAATGGATGGGACTCTTCCTTTTATAAGAAATCTGATATCTATATCATATTCCTCTCATCTTGGGATTACAACTGACTGAACGTATTCCTCACAGAAACTTTTTCTCTCTTCTCTCCCTACACGTTCTCTATCAATCTCTCTTTGGAGAATCACCAAGTCTCCATAGGTTTAAGGTGTGCAAATACAAGTGAATTACTCTGGTAGCTGATCCACCACGGCGAGTAAAGTGAAGACATGATCGTGATTCAATCAAGAAGTCTTGTAGACGAGTCAGATTTGGGATGTATAGATCGACGAACTTCCATTGCATTTATTGAGAAACTCGATCCATCTTTTTTATGTGTGTATGTGATTTAATTTCATATAGGTTAGATAGACGAAACCTTGTTCAAAAATCCTATCATGGTGCAGAGCATTATATAAATCCATGTTTATGGCGATTCAGGCTCGACGTTTCACTTCTCACATCCATTCTTTCGTGTCCTATTTTGTTGCCTTAGAATTTCATTCTCCTCCTCCTCCTCAAATAACAATTAGTACGATCGATATAGTTCACATCTAATAAACACTACGATCGAAAATAGAAATGATTCATCGAATTCAATTTGCTTATGCATGTCGCTTGTATGGAAAAGAGAAAAATATGAAGATTTCAAATAATTTTTCGGTTGTTTCCTATCTACTTGCATTAAAGTGGATGAATGGGTGGTAAAGTGGGATGAAAGTAGGAGTTACCTCTCATTCAATTTTTGAGCAGTTAAAACTTACCACACAATAATTTGTCAGTTGTTTCAATATTTGGAAAGAACATTTTAGGAAGTTCAAATGAAAACATATCATACCATGATGGTTACTCTAAAGGGTAGAGGCATTATAATTAGGGTGGAAATAGGGTGAGTTTGAAGCGAGTTTGGCAAAACCCGATACTCGCCCAATTAATCTTTCCTTTACTGAAACCCGCTACCTGCCTCGCACCGTCCCGTTTCCCAACCCATCCCGCTAAATACCTGGTGGAGTCGGGTTCAACCCGTTAAACCCACTTGAGTCATGAAAATTTAGTAATTTACCAGATGACCCGCCTCAACCTGCAATGACCCGACCTAAATCCGAACCTAATGAAGCCTGACTCAACCTGATGAACTCAATTTACCGCTAAAATACACTCAAACAACATACTAAAATTTCATGTAAGTAAGAACTAGATTAAGATCCATATTATCCAAGAACTAATAAACCAACAACATAGACAAACATCATAAAATTTCAAACAAATAATAATCAAATCACATTCATAAGTCCAAATTTAGCACCCATATCAATAAGTCATTTGGAAGAAAATGAGAAGGATTTTCTACTGAATGATTTCGATATTGGTTCCCAATTCCTAAATTAAAATATTAAGTTATGCTGAAAAAATATAATTAAAAAATTATTAATAATATTGGCGAGACGGGTCGCACTAAACTTGCTATCATCCCAAACCTGGCGGGTCAGATTTTTTAAAATTCATAATCTGCTTCGTTACCCATTTAGCACACCCGAATTCGCTCTAAATGAGATGGGTTCGAATCTGTTTCTGAACAAAAACAAATTGAATAGGGAAGAGCTAATTCGATTAACTCAAGCCCCGTGATAATTCTCCACTTAGAATTATCTCACAACCCCCGCGTTCGAATTCGATACGCTAAACGGTGGTTCAGACTTTAACACTTCGTCGTGTTGTTTAATATTGTTATTCGGACCGCAATTCTTAATTATTGAATTCAAGTATGAACAACAGTGAATCGAAAGACTTTCAAGTCTTAAATTAGAAGTTGATTATTATCTTTGAATGCAATAATAAGATGAAAGAAAAGATTCAAGTCCAAATAAAAATTATCTCTCAGATACTTAAATCTGACAAAAGATAATCTTATACCTACGTGAGAATCTTTCTTTTGAATACGATAGTTGGATTCAATGCGAATTATCGTCTTCGAATGAAATAGTAACATAGTGAAGGAAAAATTCAAGTCCAAATAAAAATTACCTATTCGATACTTAAATATGAATAAAAGATAATTTTATACCTCCATGAGAATCTCTCGATTGAATGTATTATTTTTCAACCCCTGCGTTCGAGTCACATTAATTGACGTTTTAGTTGTTCATTTCGAATATGAGAATGACGAATGAAAAACTCAAGTCAAGATACAAATTACCTATTCGATACTTAAATCTGAATACAAGATAATTTATACCTCCATGAAAGTCTTCAATTCTGAAAAATTACAAGCAAGTGAATGCTGATACATGCCTTGAAGGCAAATCCCATCGAGTCTAATACTAAATTACACTACAACTACTCCTAATTTACGCTACGATCTACTCCTACATTACGCTAGAAACTACTCCTAAGGCTAGAGCTAATTCTAAGAGAATTGAATATGTAGAAGTCTGATCATCTTGTCCCTTTTTTCTTTCTTTCTCTTCGCGCTTATATACTCCACTTCTTTTGTCGGTTTCTTCGCAACCTCCACGTTCTCCTCTACTTCTGGAACCGTTGTCAACCGTCTTCAACTGCTCTTTCAAATCTTTTCAACTTAGCGCACCTCTGCAGATGATTGGCTATTTGGACTTCATTTTATTTTTCAGATTCGATTCTTAGGTTTTTGTCAATTCAGACCATGTTTTTTGCCATTTTCTAAATTCAATAGGCCTTGTTCTATTCATTTTCGGGTTCAACTTCCTTCTTTTCGAATTTCTATAGTTTGAGCTTTGTAATTGGAAAGTCCAAATTATTTTAGAATATAAACAGAGTCGAATACGCATCTCACTCTACTTTATTGCCATCCCTAATTATAATAATTCGATGAATCATAAAATCAAGTGATCATGAACTTGGGTTCAGAAGCGGCCCAGTTTGTCTGTGGTCCTGGACTTGGGCTTCTCATTCACTACAAATGATCTGAGCATGACAATTCACAAGAAATTAACAATACAATGATACATTAATTACTCAAAAGTCAAGGGGAAAAGGATAAAAAAAAAAAAGAGAAAGGGAAAGGGAAAAACAATGCATTCATTCGAACAAGAACAGTGCCTGTCCTTTGATTCCACAGAATGATGCTTTTGCTCAGTTTACATGTTTTCATTTAGTGTTTTCTGTCATAAAATAATTATTAATTTTCTGAAAAATAAAAAATGCATGTAATTGAGTATCATGGAGAAACATGCATATAATATATATGCATTAGAAAATACGCCCCATAATTATATATTCTTATAAACACTTAATTATTATTTATTCTTTTGAGTTTTTTCTTCAAAACCAGATTTAGGTCAATATTGTATTTAACATTTTCCTCAAGAAAATCCTAAGTTCACATATAACCTTAAGGATCTGATGCATATATGTGTTAAATCTCCAATATGTGGCAATATTTATTGTAATTAAGTTGTTACCAAATATGCTGGAGAAGCTGAGGGTACGTCAAAGATGACAGAGGTCTTGGGTTATACTCTCACATATTGTAATAATTGTTAATTGATTGTAATTTGTTAGATTTAATGTTCCTAACATGTATCATAAAACCGATTCTCTTTAAAAAACAAAAACAAAAAAAAAGTTTACCAAGTATCTTTTGTGAAAACATTGTTTTATACATTTTTTGTTACTATCAAATTGGTGAAAATAGTTGCTATAATAAAACAAAAAAAGGTATCACCTAATATACATACTTAATAACAACTTTTTTAAAAAAAATTAGACGAAGAGGATACCCTGACCCGACAAACTCGGGCCGATAGTTTTTATTCATGGGTCACACATACCCTATAAGACTCCAATTAAAAAGAGAAAAGACACAACTTGTGACAACCTAAAATTGAACCAAAGACCTCCTACATGAAAGTGGAAGCTGATACCACTAAACTAACAAGTTTTTCTTAATTACAACTTTGAAAGTGAGATATTGTCACTAATATACATATGTTTTTCTTTATTGTAGTGATACTAAAGTTGAAAGTTTTATACTACCAAAATCGTACTTATCAATATATTTCTGTATCTATACTAGCCAAATTCTTATTTAACAATTCCTCTTATCTAGCAAATAAAGCATTCATTTATGCAATGACTTGTGAGATATATTAATTGGATCTCTTGAGCCTTTAGATTTAATATTAAAAATAAGCTGTATTTCATCATATGTGCTTTGTTAGTTAGTAATGACAACCTCAAAATTTACATAATAAGAGATAATGGACCTCATCAGATCTTAAATAAAAAAGTTGGAATTTTCTGGTACACAAGTGCTTTCATCTTAGGAATTTAAAGCGCCATATAATTATAATTATAAGCTTCCTAAAAGTTTATATTCATTATCAAAAAGCAAAAAAATTACAAAATATTATAAAGAATTTATAAACTCAGCCATCTTAATTAATTGGTTCCGTGCCCATCTCAACTTCAAGTAGGCTCTAAAAAACAAACTGAAAAATAGAGTTGTGCCCCACATATCGTTCATTTATCATCACTCATTAATTTCTGTCACAACCTTTTAATCTGTTCATGCACAACCTTTTAATCTGTTCATGAAAACGGATTGGCGAGTTGTATTTTTGTGTGTGCTTGTGAGAGGGAGAGGATGCTTGACATTTCAACTTGTGTTGCTCCGTTTTTTATAGGGTAAATTACACCCCGATATACGTTATTATCACACCACCCCCTGTGTTAAAAAAAATATCAATTTACTCCCTTATAATTTTTAAAATATATTTTACTGCCTCCCTATGGTGTTTTTGCTTACAAAATTTTTTTGAAAGATTCTTATACCCTTGTTCTTTTTAGATATTTACACAATATACTTTTTCTTTTATTTTATATTTTATTATTTTATTTCTCTAACTATTTTGATTTTATTTATTATTTTTTGTTTCTTCATCTTCTTCCCCAACACCAAAATCTAACCCTAATACAATTCCACCATCTCCAACACCAACCAGCACCACCACCACCAGCCACCGCCAACACCACCAGCAGCCACCGCCGCCGCCACTGCCACCACCACCACCCCTGTTTCACCTTCAACTCATTGCCCGCCGCCACCACCCCTGTTTCACCTTCAACTCATTGCCCGCCGTTGCAACCACCGCTTGCTACCATCACTGCCCCATCTCTACAAATCAACCACCACCGTCTAAATCGGAGCGATTGAGGAGTTCAGTCCAAGGGCGGCAGTTGGCGAGGCTGGAACGGACGGTCTCGGAGATGCCGGAGACAAATACACGGACAACGGAGGTGGAGGAGGACAATTGCTGGTTATCAGTTGTAGTGGCAGCGGAATTGGGGGCGGATGGGGGTCGGAGATTGGGAGAATCGTGGGGATGGCAGCGGCGGCGACCGTTCGTCGTCGGCGGTGGTGACGGGATACGTGTATCTATATACATACTTATATATATATATAAATATTATTAATATATATTTTTTAAATATCTTTTATAATTTTAAAATTTGAAAAATATATATTTATTATAAAAATAAGAAATTTAATATCAACCGTTGATATCTATAAAGATCTAAGGTTGTAATAAACTGAATTCAGTAAAATATAAGAAATTAATCCTGACCATTGATATTTAAGAGATAAGATCCAATGGTCAGTAATTCAGAGGTAAAATAGTCTTTAACTGATGAAAATTCGATAACCACTCTCATGACACGCGAGTGAAGCACATAAAGAGTTAAATTGATTCTTTAATTTATTCATAGGGGGTAAGTTGATATTTTTTTTAATCACAGGGGGGTGGAGTGATAATAATATATATCACAGGGGAGTTTGATGTAATTTATCCATTTTTTATATATAAATTAGAAAAAGTGTATACTGAAAATATATATAAAGGAAGCTTTGATTAATTGATGTGTATTTGGATGTGAGATTTTTAGAGAAAAGATGTTACGATTAGTTATGAATTTTTAGAGAAAAATATTTAATGATCATATTTGATGTGCTGTATTTTCATGAAACAAAATGAAACAACCAAACGCACGATTAATTAAACAAATCTATCTTGAAGATAATTTTTTTCTGAATTTTTCTAACAACCACTACCTATATATATGTGTGTCTTGTAATGAGAATGAGAATAACGACAAATGAAAGAAAATTAAGGAGCTAAAGCTGTCCAAATATTAATATATTGTGTTGAAATAATGGGGACATGATGGGATTTGATTCTCACACACATGCTGTAACTCAAGAGAATGTTTTAAGTAATCATCTCACCCAATTGTTCTTCCTTCAGATTTATTTACAACTCCTGCTATTTTATGATTTTCATTATTTTGTATGATACATAATATCTCCTCCATCTAATATTATCACCATATTGTTTTTCAGATGTACATATATTCAATACAGCTGTTAGAATTAAAGCACAAATAAAGTAGGAATCAGAAAAATGGACACAAAATATTAGGTACCTCATTCAAATCGAGTTACGTAAACTAGTAATAAGGACTATATTGAAATGAGATACAAAGAGATGCAAAATAATGTTTAAAGTTTAATATAATCTTAGTCCTCCCAAAAATAAGTCTGTGTTTAACAAATACACTTCAGCACATAGCACGTTGTACCCTTCACATTGCGAGCAAGGGAGTTGAGGAGTTAATTTTTGGATGGATTAGATACAACAAAGTCGGTCATTTATTATCATTGGATGGAAATAGAGTAGTGGTGGAAAATATCCACTCGCCCTTTTTAATTAATAAATCGATAATATTGCTTACAGTCTACTGTAGCATCACTCAAACTTTAAGATTGTGGATACTTGTATATTTTTATGATAATTGGTTCTTTGTTACTACATTTATTAATAATTTTATGGTGTATATTTTATTGTGTCACTATAATATAATCTATATAACACGGTAAAATTGTTTTGTTTTTTTTGATCTTATTTGTTAAGGACTTGAGTAAATTCAATTCCAAACTTTACAAGCTCTGTAGGTTTAGTTGTATATATAGTTTACAAAATATTTATATTTGATCCACGCTGAAAGTTTCAGACATAACTGGCTATGTGGGTGTCATGTGATTGTTATTCATGTTGATTTGGTGAGAAAAACTCATGTAAAAGGTATATGACTGACTTCAAAGGGGAAAAAGTTTGGTCAACTAATGTAAAAGAAAACTAAGTAAAACTGTCAGCTTTCATGCGCCTTTCACATGAATTTTTCTCATTAAAGCAGCGTAAATTACAATCTCAAATTACACCCATGTGACCAATTATGTACAAACTCTACTTTATGGACCAAAGCGATAATTTTTTAATTCTAAAACTAGATATGCAAAATCCTAAAAGCCAGGCCTGGAGTAAAAGCACTCAACCTCCATCCAGCAAGACCAAAAATGCATTTTTATTTTTTTTTGTTTGCCACAGAACACATACAAAACATTTATTTATACTCGAATTTCATGTATCTTTTTGTTTTGTCTCTAATTAATTGAAGCTCATAAGTTCAAATATTAATTATAAGTTGATATTCGTCCCATCAACATTATATTAATTGTGATAAACTCCGCAATGATTCGGTCACAACTTCTATGTCGTTTCTTTGTTGCATGCCGACATTTATAAACTGATTGAGAAAAGTGAGATTTTTTTGAGAGAGCAATTAATTACTTGATAAGTATGGTGAATATTCTTCAACTAATTAAGGATAAATACATATCAGATTTGAGAGTGGTTACGAGGTAGCATCATTGTATGAAGTGGTTTTTTTTTGGGGGGGGTGGTCTCGATTTCTTTTTGAAATATCAGCAGGCCATCAAAACAGAAGGCCAATTTTTTAATGTGGAAAGATCATCCTTTCTTTAGGTTACGTTGTGCTTGGATGGATAAGTTTAGATTTAAGGGATGGATTTAGAGGAAGCATTTTAAACGATTTTAAATTGGAGTTATTTGAAATTTACCATAATGATTGAAAAAATAATTTAAATTGAGCTTCAATAGATTTCAAATTCATAACTATAACTTAAAATCATTAAACAAGCCAAATAAATTTGCTGATAAATTTATAATTCATACTGTTCAAATCTTTTAATTCAAACACATCCATATAATGTGAGATTGGCCTAATAATTTAGTAGTGTGAAATTGAATTGCAAAATTAGGGCCAATTTGAACCAACCCATATGTTGTTTGCATGACATAATGATTTTGTGACAAAGGAAATGTTACCCAAGGTGATTGGACCAAGTGATAAGCAGGTGATTCGCATAGGCGACAAAGGTTCGAATTCTACTAGAGACACCACCTTGGGTAGGACTTCTCTTTGCGCGACCCGACTCGAGAATTAAAGTTCCCGGTCTAACAACAAAAAAAAAAAGACGACAAAGGAAATGTTGTCTTTGTGACATTAATTATGCGTTTCTCATGGAATATTATTTATTTGAAAAGATTACAAAAACTTTCATAAAATAAATTTTTATATTCGAAAATTCATTTCATCGACCTTCCATTCAAAAAAAAAATCCAACATTTCGGGTTAATAAATTTATGAATTTAAGTGTCTCTAACCTTCTGAATTAAAAATTAATCAATTATACTTTTGTATAAAAAAAATTTTATTAAAATTTTTATATTGATATGATATTAATTTCAAATTTTTAGATTTTTTAATCATCTTAAAATATTTTAAACAAGGTATTTTTTAGATTATCACCATGTTAAAATTAAAGTAACTTATATGAAAATATTAATATTGAATTTAAAAATAAAATAAAAATCTTACAATGAAATTTACCAATTTAAAAAATCCAAAATAGAAGAATTTTGATAAAAAAAATCAAATCAATTGATCAATTAACTAAAGAATGAAGGATAACTTAGTGCAAAAAGCTACCAATCTTAATTTTTGGTTTTTTTGAGTGAAAAATTTGTAAAATAAAATTTTGAGATTGAAAAATATTTAATGGATTTTTTGGATATAAAATTCTTTTAGGGGTTCGTTTAGTAAATTTTCCCATTTATTTCAATTGATACGCTAAGTTTTACCTTTTTGTCAATTCTATGAGTTTAATAGAAAAAAAGAATGTAATAAATTCATCTTAATAGATTTTCTTGATTAATGTTTATTCTAACAAATTGATATATTATCATAACAAGAGACAAGACTGAGAAGGATTAACAAGTAATATAAATAATGTTTTTCTTTTGGGATAATTACATTCACACCCCCTCACTAATTGGGTAATTACAAAAACCTCCCCTCACTAATGCATAATTATAAACACACCCCCTCGACCCACTTTTGGGCAGAATTGCTTGCCCGAAAAGGTCAAATGACCTTTTTGCCCCTCCATTTTTGAGAATAAAAAAAAATAAAAAATCGTAAAAATTATAACTTTTAGCCTTTTACTTAAAATATTAAAAGATATTATATTTTTCATTTAATTTTTCTACTCAACTATATATATATATATATATATATATATATATATATATCACACATCCACAGAACACACACAGCATATCTGAAAACACAAAGGGGGTTGCGGATCTAAAAATGCACACACACTACACACACCAGTGCTGATGGGGGAAGAGGGTATGTGGGTGAGGGGGCACAATCCAACATTCCGGTAAAAATGTCTCCGGAGATTCACCGGAAAATCAAGTGGATGAAAGAGAGAAGTTTTGTTTTGGCTTACAGTGGAGAGGAAGAAGACGTTGGGAAAAAAAATTATAATTTGTTTTTAATTTTTTGTTAGTTTATGAAAAATAAATCTCCATTTATGTATGATTATTGTTATTTTTTATTTTTGAATTTAAAAATATAATTGGTAATTTGTTTAGTTTAATAAGTTATCAATTATAATTAATTTCAATAAATTGATGATTTTTTTATTTTCAAATTAATTGTTGCTGAAATGCTTTTATTCTAAAATAGTAATTATTTATCTGAAATATTTATTTATTATTGTTACTTTATTTATTTTTTACTACTTATTGTTAATTTATTTAAAAAGAAAAAAATATTTAACTTTTTTATTATTTTATTTTCAAATTGATTGTTTATTTTTTATAAGAGTAAAAACTATTTGACTATTCAAAATCAATTAAATGCTTTCTATTTTTTATTTCAAAATTAATTCTTGATATTTATTAGTTTCATTTAGTTGAAATAATTAAAATAAGGTAAATTTAAATTTGTTTATAAATTGTTCATTCTTAGTTATTTTGTTTAAGTATTATATTTTATGAATTTTATAGTTGATTAATTAATAATTATAAGTAAATAATATTCTTAATTGACTAATTAGCTGAATAGCTTAAAGAATTCTTAAAGAATTTATTTATAATTTACTATTTTTAATTAAAAATTATAATTAGTGAATTTTTTGTTTGATCAATTGTCAATTATAATTAATTTTTATTTTTTCATGATTTATAAAAACATTACATTGACACCCCATGAAAAATAGGTATACATTACATATACCTCCCCTGGGGGGTATATTGGGCACAATTTCTGGACTTTTTGGTCCAGGTTGGTCCAGGGGTATTTTAGAGAAAGGCCAAAAGATTCTTGATGATGTCATAAAAAATCTGCCTGCAAAAATTGGTAGGGGGTGCCCGTGTAATCCAAAAAAAATCGAGGGGGTGTGGTTGTAATTATGGATTAATGAGGAAAGATTTCTGTAATTACTTAATTAGTGAGGGGGGTCTGTGTGTAATTATCCCTTTTCTTTTTTATGTACCACAAAGGTGGTAACTACTAACTAGCTAAACCAAACTCACTTGTACTACTACAAAGAGGTCATAATTCGTTCCAGCACACTTGCAGTAGTAACCCATAAATCAAACGCTTTTATCATAAAAAGATTCCAGTTTAATTCACTTATTTATGGAGTATATGTTTACACCATAAAATAATTTGGGTTTTCGAATTACAGAGCCCAAATAGCCCAAACTATAGAAATTCGAAAAGAAGGAAGTTGGACCCGAAAATGAATAGAACAAGGCTCATTGAATTTAAAAAATGGCAAAAAACATGGGCTGGATTGACAAAAGCCCAAGAATCGAATCTGAAAAATAAAATGAAGTCCAAATAGCCAATCATCTGCAAGGCGCGCTAAGTTGAAAAGATTTGAAAGAACAGTTGAAGACGGTTCCCGAACACAAGGAACGTGGGTTGAAGACAGTTCCCGAAGACAAGGAACGTGGGTTGAAGAAGGTTCCCAAATACAAGATATATAGGAGCCGCGGAGAAAAGAAAAAGAGGACATCACAACATCATCAGACTTCTGCATTTTCGTTTTCTTAGAATGAACTCTAGTCTTAGGAGTAGTTTTAGCGGAATGTAGGAGTAGCTCATAGCATAATTTATGAGTAGCCGTAATGTAATTTAGTATTAGACTCGATGGAATTTGCCTTTTCAAGGCTTGTATCGCTTGCCTGTGATTTTTCAGAATTAAAGACTTTCATGGAGATATAAATTATCTTGTATTCAGATTTAAGTATCGGATAGGTAATTTGTATCTTGACTTAAATCTTTCGATTCACTGTTTTTCATACTTGAAATCAAAAATTACGAATTGCGGTCCGAATAACAAATTTAAACAACACGACGAAGTGTTAAGTCTGAACCACCGTCTAACGTATCGAATTAGAACGCGGGGATTGTGAGATAATTCTAAGTGGAGAATTATCACGGGGCTCGAATCAATCATATTGATTCCTCCCTTTCAATTTATTTTTACCCAAAAACAAATTTTTGGCAACCACAGTGGGAGTTAGTCGAATCTGACTTCCACAAAACCTGTTATAAGATGTCAGAAGACTCTTCTAGAGAAGAACCGAATGGCGATCTTGAAACAATGGCTTTTCGAACGTAATGATAAATTAAGGAATTCCTACGTTCCCTGATAATATTCAAGTACCATATGCAAGGGGGCAAGCTACGTCCGATGCCCATATGGGAAGAAATATTGGAGGACAATTCTTTGACCCTTTTCAAAATCAGATCGAAATGATTATTGAGGGGATGTACAGCCTGATTTTCGAAAAATGTCACTTTTTATCACGAAACACTGACCTTAATCATGTCACAAACAAATAAAAAGATTCTGAATTATGACATTGCCTTTCGAGTGACTGTCCTGCCAAATGGTGTAATTAAACCTTCCTTTCGAAATTCGAGAAGATTTATTCACATTATTGGAGTAACGTATTTATCAATTTTACGTGATGATTCCGTAAAATGATTAACACAAGATAAGAGAGAGAATACAAAACTCGACTTGATCGCCTGAATTAGCCAAGCGATCCCTTTCGATTTGGAGGCTGGCAATCTGGTCATCTAGCACAGTAATTCGAGCGCTCCAGCTAGAGCGACCTGTTCGAGCCGAAAAGCTCTAGCTAGATACTCGAACAACCATGGAAAGAAACGAAACCATTATATTCGAAAGATTACCCGCAACGGGCAAAAACTTTTTACAATCAAAGTGAAAATATTAAAGGAACATTACTCGACAAATGTTTAGGACTTGATAAAATGCGAAAACCTAGCTAATATGTCTAAGGCAGAATCGAAGGTGTCTCCCTCGAGCAGAGCGGGTTTGACTACCTCTTCGAGCTGGTGAGTTAACTCGACAATCTGATTGTCAAAGCTGATAAATCTTCTTAGACTTGATCGACTGAATTAGCCAAGTGACCCCTTTCGATTTGGAGGCTGGCAATCTGGGTATCTAGCGCAGCAATTCGAGCGCGCTCCTACTCGAACTGAAAAGCTCGAGCTAGCTGCTCGAGCATTTTAGTTTTTTTACGTCTTCCTAACTTTCAAACTTCAAAGTGGGTGGACTGAGATCTTCTTTTTACTAAAAGTAAGATTTGTGCATATAAATATTATTATAATGACATAAAGTAGGTGAGCTTTGTCAGACCTTTTTCCCTTTTGAGCAGTATGGCTTGGACTCTGCTCTCTCTCTCTCTCTCTATATATATATATATATATATATATATATATTACCATATTCTTATAAGCATGTATGGCTGTGCAACAATACCAATTTCGTCGTCCACGTATTTGTCTTCTTCTGCAATATCTTATTATTATTTTTTATGCCTTTTCTTTTTTTCCCATTAAACGGTGATGTGTGGGTGAGTTGTGATGAACAATTAAAATATATATATTATATAGAGGGGTCCCGCCGAACAAACGAAACAGCGTCGTTTTATGCTAAATCACCTTCATCTCATCTCCATTTCATTGCAATTTTAATTTCATCTCCATTTCCATCTGCACCTCCATTCCATCTTCATTCAACTTTCCAATTCATCTTAGGATTATTTCATCTGCATCTACATTTCAATTTCATGTCCATTTCAATTTCAATCTCCATTTCAATTTCTCACTATATATAGACAGTTCATAGGCACTCACAAATGTACCATCATTTGTTCTCTCTCCCTCTACTGCTCGATGGTATGTTTCTTTTATGTGGGTGCGCTCGAGAAGCTTCTGCTCGAGAACGATTCCTCAAGTAGGAAACTAATCGAGGGGCAAGAGGGCCTGTTCGAACAATCGCGCTCGAGAGGCTTTTGCTCGAGCACAAATTCTCGATCTAGCTCAAGGACGGACATGAAGACCTACCCGTGCAGTTTGTCCTTGAGGAGCTGTGCTCGAGAGGATTCTGCTCGAGCACAACGTCTTGAGCAAGAAGCTTCTCAAGGGGCACGAGGACTTGCTCGAGAGACATAATCCGGGCAACAAATTTCAACAAAGTGAGCTGCTCGAGCAACATGAAATTATTATACCTCTTTTTTCTATTTATTTTGTTAGTATGAATTGTTAATTATGGCCAAATTACATATGGTAGAATTACCAATATGGCCTTCTATATTGATAGCTGTCAGATGATAATCAAATGGGATATTCCATGTTTTTCTTCGAGATGTATGCCAAGATAGCTCTTTTCTTCGAGAAAGTGAGGAGGAAGATGACTGATCGAGAAAGTACAACAAGATGGGCTTTCTCTTCGGGAAAGCAAAGAACGAGAATCGAGAAATCAAAACAGGAAAGGGAGAGATTAAAGCAATACGAGTCTTTAACCAAAAGACGTGTCTTTTAATACACATAAACTCGAAACGTTCATGTGTATTAGGGGGGCATTTGTTTACACCATAAAATAATTTGGGCTTTCGAATTACAAAGCCCAAATAGCCCAAGCTATAGAAATTCGAAAAGAAGGAAGTTGGACCCGAAAATGAATAGAACAAGGCCCATTGAATTCAAAAAATGGCAAAAAACATGGGTTGGATTGACAAAAGCCCAAAAATCGAATCTGAAAAATAAAATGAAGTCCAAATAGCCAATCATCTGCAGAGGTGCGCTAAGTTGAAAAGATTTGAAAGAATAGTTGAAGACAGTTCCCGAAGACAAGGAACGTGGGTTGAAGACGGTTCCCGAAGACAAGATATATAGGAGCCCCGGAGAAAAGAAAAAGAGGACATCACAACATCATCAGACTTCTGCATTTTCGTTTTCTTAGAATTAACTTTAGTCTTAGGAGTAGTTTTAGCGTAATGTAGGAGTAGCTCATAGCATAATTTATGAGTAGCCGTAATGTAATTTAGTATTAGATTCGATGGAATTTGCCTTTTCAAGGCTTGTATCACTTGCCTGTGATTTTTCAGAATTAAAGACTTTCATGGAGATATAAATTATCTTGTATTCAAATTTAAGTATAGGATAGGTAATTTGTAACTTGACTTGAGTCTTTCGATTCACTGTTTTTTATACTCGAAATCAAAAATTACGAATTGCGGTCCGAATAACAAATTTAAACAACACGACGAAATGTTAAAGTCTAAATCACCGTCTAGCGTATCGAATTCGAACGCGGGGGTTGTGAGATAATTCTAAGTGGAGAATTATCACGGGACTCGAATCAATCATATTGATTCCTCCCTATTCAATTTGTTTTTATCCCGAAACAGTATAATTACCAATTTGCTCTTTTGACAACAACTCATGAATAGGAATATCTCACATTACAGGACTCCCATGGTTATCTCCAAGGAGGGTTGATTGAAGGATTTCGGTATGACTAGCATTGTGGGGAGGGGTTTCATATATGGTTATTGGTTCGTCCTTCATGCATAAGTTATAATGCATTGCGGACTTTTCACATCAAGAACTTTCATGATAATTTTCCTAACTTTCGATTCTCTTTGTAAAAGAGTAGTATTCCTCATTTCATTTACCCGTAGTTCGTAATTAAAATTAAGTGTACTTCTTTGAGCTGATATATAGAAGGGAGGGAACTTTGAAAAATCCCCCTACCATTACATAGGTGGTTTTTATATATAAAAAAAAACAATAAAAAAATAAAAAATCAAGGAGGGTTAGCTACATTTCGACCCTCCGTTGCTCAAACTATTAAATATCATTATAGATGTGGATTTTGGAATTATAAATCTATGAAAACTTAAATGGAAAAATTCTAGGATATTAAAATTTTCAATTTTAATTCTAAAACAATTTGAAATGCATTGAAATAGTTGAAAATCTAAAAGAGTTTTGGATACTCAATAATTGACACAATTATGTATGCATTGAAATAGTTGAAAATCTAAAAGAGTTTTGGATACTCAATAATTGACACAATTATGTATGCATTTTTTACATTAGAAGTATTTGTTAAATATTAAGTATATATCCTGTGTTTTATTAGTGCAAAGACACGTATACTGATTATGTGGAGAACAGTGATTAAAATATGTATACATAACTTATCATTTATAATTTGTAAAATTCAATGATTTGATTCAATTTTGACGATTATGATCCAAAATGTTTTTCTATCAGTTTTAAATTCTATTAATTTAGTTTGAAAATAATTGATAAAATTAATAATATAAATATTAAAAAATAAAAAGATGGATAATTATCATTTCTTAAAGAAAAGTTAGTAGTTATTTGTATTTAAACTATATTGATAAATTTAAATTATATTGATAATCAACTATCTTATTCTTGAATTTTCGAATTTGATTATATTTTAGATAAATTTTGATAACCATATTTATCCAAATTCAATATATATATATATACACACACACACACACTTATATGATATAACTGAGTCCAATTAAGCTATTCATGCATAAGCTTTAGATAACCTCAATATTTGTGTTTTGTACATTATAAAGAGAAAATTGCACTTTTGGTCCCATAATTTATCTGCGTGTGTACTGTTAGTCCCAAGGTTTATTACGGGACTTGCACATTTAGTCCCACAGGATAAAAAATTGTTGCACTTTTGGTCCCCTCCATCTATTTTAGACGGAATTGAGCGCGTGCACCTCACGTCGCCGTTAGTGCGCGTAAAACTCCCATACAGTATTTGGGACCAAAAGTGCTCACTTATATATATTGCGGGACCAAAAGTGCAATTTTCTCTTTTAATTAAATAATAATTTTTTCTTTATTTTCGGCTCATTTTTCTCCCTTTTTCGTGCATTTTTGGGTTTCGACTTGAACATATAAATTGTAGATTTTCAAATAAATTTTGTAACCCCACAAGAATGGGTTCATTTCGATGCACGGGTGAAAAAATAGGACAAAACATAAAAGCAATATTAGAGCAATTTTTTTTAATGTTACTTTTTTACTTGTCATATTCCTTTACTTGGGCTCGAAATGAGTCTATTATTGTGCGGTTACAAAGATTTTATGAAAATCAATAATTTAAATGTTCAAGTCGAAACCCAAAAATGCACGAGAAAGGGAGAAAAGTGAGCCGAAAACAAGAAAAAAGTCATTATTTTCTTTAAAAAAATTGCTCTAATTTTGCTTTGTCCTATTTCTTTACCCGGGTATCGAAATGAGCCCATTCTTGTGCGGTTACAAAATTTATTTGAAAATTTATAATTTATATATTCAAGTCAAAACCCAAAAATGCACGAGAAAGGGAGAAAAATGAGACGAAAATAAAGAAAAAATCATTATTTTCCTAAAAAAATTGCTCAAATATTGCGATTAATTTCTACGATAATTTTTTCTTTAATTAATAATAAATCCATATTGAATAAGTAAAGAAAGAATTGTTAATGGCCACAAAGTTGGCTTCCTTCCATAACATGGTCACTCTAATATGAAGAAAAGATTTCTAATTAATGTAGTCTCGTTAATATAAACATGCAATAAAAGACCAGGCATGCGAGGGAGGAATCAAAGTGAAATAACTTCAGGAATTTATTTTTCATAATATAAATTTTTTATATTGTCTGAAAGTTTAGAATTATTTATATTTTGATACATATATATATATATATATTACATTTATATACAATATTTATTTACCCATATATAAGCTCATATAGAAACCTACCTTTGCTCGCTTGACTTTAAGTTCAAGTTATAACTTTTAGCTCGGGGTCGATGGCTTGAAATTGGGTTAAAAAATAATAATTTGACCCTTAGATTGTTTGTTTTATTTCGATTTGGATCCTAAATTTTAAAGTGTACCATTTTGACACTTTAGATTCTCAAGGTGTACCAAATTTCGCCGTTCCCACCGGAATAACATATTACAAATTAAAAAAAAAAATTATCTTCACCCCTTTAATCTTTTGCTTTTCACATTCACTTCCTCTAAGGTTTTATTTTTTGACGGACACGTTCAATGTCACTATTTGGCAAAAAGTAATTAATTTATTCAAAAACCCAAATACGCTCATCCTAAAGTTCTGAAAAATGACTTAACTTTCAAATAAATTAATTGTAGCTATTGAGTGCATGTTATACTTAATAAATTTGAAATCAAGGAAAGATCAATTAAAGTTTAACTCCTATTTTTTAAAACACATAAAGTAGATTAATCTTTGTATATTTAAGTAAATTGATAAATTTGAACGTAGTAAGTGGGAGAGACGTTTTCTAAAATACATATTCTGACCAAATTGTGAAGTCAAAATTTAATATATGATGTCTTGATCAATATGTATAGAATATAATAGTTATTAAAGTAGATTAATCTTTGTATATTTAAGTAAATTGATAAATTTGAAAGTAGTAAGTGGGAGAGACGTTTTCTAAAATACATATTCTGAACAAATTGTGAAGTCAAAATTTAATACATGATGTCTTGATCAATATGTACAGAATATAATCGTTATTTATGAATATAAATAATGATAAATTAAAACAAAAACTTCAAACTGATACTCCAAAAAATATAAGATTAGGGAAATGATATTGGAGCTCCACTTTTCTTTATTTCTCTGGGCAAACGACAAGTACCCATTTGTTAACATAAAAACTAATTGCTAACAAATTAAAAAATAAATGTTCTTTTTAATAATCAATTCATTTTCGATAATAATTTATCTAAATAATTGCTTAAAGAATGCATAATTGGATAATGCGTAAATGTACGCAAGCACAAAACTATCAATTTAAGAACATACAAGAAATGTTTAAAGAAAAATTTATTATTATTATTATTATCATTATCATTATTATTATTTTGGCATTTAAATATAAAATATATTTATACATTTTGGCTCTTTATACTCAACTGAAGAAATTATCAGTTGCATCTAACAATATCATCATCGTCGTCGTCGTCGTCGTCATCATCATCATCATCATCATCATTATTATTATTATTATTATTATAATTATTATTATTATTCTTATTATTATCATTATTATTATTATTATTATTATTATTATTATTATTATTATTATTATTATTATTATTATTATTATTATTATGATTGCTGCTGCTGCTACCCTTTTTATATGGATTACCCTTTTTATATGGATTAAGTGTATCTGGGCAGTGCTTATTTATGCCTAAATCATGATTTACTACTATAATAAACTACATAAAATTTATCGTTTCGTGTTAAAATGCGGTAAAAATGAAATAATTTTTCGGACAAAATTCACTTCTCCCCCTCAAAAATTCACTTTTTGGCACTAAACCCCTCTAAAACTCAAAAAAGTTACTATGCCCCCTAGAAAATTAAAAAATTTAACACTTTGCCCCAAAATCAATGTTCAGATGATATTTTTATCGGATATTCTGTTGCATGCCAGTCATTATGAACTTGTAAGGTTATAAATGTCATTTACCATCTCCTACACAAATTAACTACACTTTATAATGTAAATTGGCACCAAATGTGATTAGGTGAAAATCTGAATTCTAACCCCGCCTATGCATTCTTGAAAAACATGAATTTCAAGGTAATAATTAATATTTTATGGGTAAAAAATTAATGAATTTTTTTTTTGATGGAGGATAAACAATAGCTTCCATATGCAAATAGACAAAGACTGACATGTTGTTAAGATTCTAGTAAAAGTTTCACTTGCATATTGATTTTGGGGTAAAGTGCTACACAATTAAATTTTTTAGGAGGCACTCTTTTTTTTGAATTTTGAGGGGGTTTAGTGCTAAAAGGTGAATTCTAAAGGGGGTGAAGTGAACTTTGCCCTAATTTTTATTTGAAGTTCGATGTTTTGTCATTTCAAATTTGACGTACTATGTAAGTTACCATGTTATATTGGTTGATGATGCTCTAAAGTTTTCATTGACGAGTTGTTTTCCATATAAATATGCAAAGCTATTTGATTTTTAAATTTATATATTTATTATTTGATATGTAATAAAATAGTGGAGTATAGTAACTGATTTTGATTGCATAAAGGTACTTTTGGAATTTAATTTTGAAGTTTATATTACATGTGCATTGTTGTCATATTTTAGTATTAAAATTAAATTTGAAGCTTCTATAATAACTTGTGGGCTGCCAATATCATTTCCCTAAGATTATTGATTATACTATTAGTTGGTTTTGAATCAAGTTTCAAGTTTCTTGCAAAGATGATTATTAAAAATGATTATTGACAATTATTATTATTATTAAATTATTATTATTATCATCTTCATCATCATTATAATTATTTACTATTAGGAAAAATCTCATTTTTGTACCATAGGATATACCTATTTTTGATTTGGTACCACTCTTTTTCCCGTTCCCGCTTTTGGTACAAAATGACCCTTTTTTCTTACTTTAGGTATCACCGTCAGTCAACAAACAAAATTTGACATGTGCCTTGGTTTTTAATTAGCTTAGAGGACTAAAAACTATATATTTGGGCTGAAATAGAAGGAAAAAAGGTGAAAATTAGGTGGGGGGTGGGGGGGGGGGTGGATTTCTAGGGATTTTCTAAAATGCTATGATGCACGAATACTCCTAATATAATCCTGTGTAGTATCGTATTCGTAATCGATACGGATACTCCCAGATACCGTGTTCGAACCAATTTTGAAGTGGCCGAAAATAAAAAGAAAAGAGAAAATTTTGGATATTGTATCCGACATAAAATTTGAAGTATCCAACACGCCTTGGATACCGAACATAGTAGTTTTTTAATATTATACAATATTTTTTGGGTTAGGAAAAAAAGATAATATTATAGGTCTTTAGTTATAAATTAAATTATAAAAGTGAAACAAATGACAAAGAAATTTAAATAACTAGATAAAAAAAAATTATGTCAATTATATATATTGACTCAATTTATTTTTAAATAGTATACATACATATACATATATGTATCCTCAACGTATTGTATCCTAAAAAAATTGTATCCTCAACATATATTTTTAAAATAAAATTAAAACAAAAGAAGAAGAAAAAGAAGACAGTGTCATCATCTTCTCCAGTCGCACCACCGCCACCATGCAATCGCACCACCACTGCCTGCTTCGACTCTCCCACAGCCAAAACCCTCATACCAATCACCTCCGTCCAAAAGTTATATTCCCAAACCCCAAATTCCGTCACCCCTCCCCCCAACCCCAACCCCAACCCCAATCCACATCGCCCCCTCCTACTTGGTTGGGGCTTTTCGGTGGTCGATGGAGATGATTGGTATGAGGGTTTTTGATGTGGGGGAGTCGAGGCGGACGACGATTGGTAGAGGTGGTGGTGCAATTGGGTGGTGGCGGTGGTGCGCCCAAAGAAGGAGACGTTGTCTTCTTCAATGTTTCCTTTCTTTATTATTATTTTTTATTTTATTGAATAATTATTTTTAGGGTTAATTGCAAATAACCCCCCTGTGTTATTCCCAATCTGCAAGAAACCCCCCTGTGATAAGGAAATAGCCTAAAAAACCCCTGTGAAATGTAAAACTCTGCACACACTCCTAAACCGTTAAATAAACTTAACTCCGTTAAATTCTGTTTGAAATGTCCTTTATACCCCTAAATTACTGGGTTATTTGCATCCACCTCCCCTGAGGTTTTGACCTTTGGCAAGGACACCCCCTCATCAATTAGAATTTGACATCCACACCCTCTATGTGTAAAAAAAAATTATAAACTACCCTTTTTGCCCTTAGTTTATATTTTTATTTCCTATTTTGTATTTTTCATTTCATTCCTTTCTTTTTCTTATTAAATAGAAAAAAGAAAAAATAGAAATTACCCTCATGATAGTTTTTCATTAATTCTAATGAATAGTTACTTTTATCTAAAAATATGTATAGCAAATAATATATCAAACTTATTTTAAATAAAACTGGAATGTATTTTTCCAATTCCCTTTGTGTGTTTCTTGAATTATATTTTTAATGTTTCAAAAACTTTTAATAAACCAGTAAAACTTTATTTATTTTATAAAAAATAAAAAGTTTATATATAGATTTTTCTTCTTCTTTTTCAATTTGTATTTTTCTTCTTTTTTGTACTAAGTAGGAATAAAACTAATAAGAAGTAGAATAAATATAAAAAAAAGGAAAAATTACAAATTTGGTACCGTAGGATAAGGCAAGTTCGCAAATGGTTTCACGCTTTTCAGTTTTCTCACTTTTGGTACCAAAAATGCTTCTTTTTTTTTACTTTTGGTACCGCCGTTAGTTTTTTGACGGATTTTGACATGTGCACGGCACATGTCCGTTAAATTTTGATTTTTGGTGGAAAATATACCGTTTGGGGCTGATTTGGAAGAAAATACACGGTCAAATGGGTCAAATTTGACCAATTTAACTTTTTAAGGTCATTTTTTGTGATTTTAGCTAACTTTGGACAGATTTTTAGCTAATTTTGAATACAAAACTGCTTTGTTCTAGACGTCTCCTGATTATGTACGATATATGTGTGGATATCCCTATGTGTCTAGTTTCATGGGAAGAAAACGGTTCATGAATCCGAGCTTTCTACAATGAGTTATGAATTTTCTCATGACGACGCGCACAGCTGTCTGCACAGCCGACAGATTTTTAGCTAACTTTGAATACAAAACTGCTTTGTTCTTGATATATCCTGATTATGTGTGCTATATGGGTGGGTATCCCTATGTGTCTAGTTTCATGGGAAGAAAACGGTTCATGAATCCGAGCTTTCTAAAATGAGTTATGAATTTTCTTGTGACGACGCGCATAGCTGTCTGCATAGCAGACAGATTTTTAGCTAACTTTGAATATAAAACTGCTTTGTTCTAGACGTCTCCTGATTATGTGCGATATATGTTTGGATAGCCCTATGTGTCTAGTTTCATGGGAAGAAAACGGTTCATGAATACGAGCTTTTTACAATGAGTTATGAATTTTCTCGTGAAGACGCGCACAATGAGTTAAAATATTTGTTATAACTCATTTTAATTGAAAATTAATTTTCATTAAAATTATTTGTAATTCAGAATTTTCATAAGCTTAATTTTGAATATTCCCCTTAATTTTGAATATTCATAAAAGTAATTGGATAAAAAAATACATATTTAAGAATCTTGTTTTTTTCTCCTTTTCTAGTTTATGAAAATAATTTATGCTAATTATTTTGTACTTGGATATTATTATTACTATTTAGTATTTGAATATTTATTATTATTGAATATTATTTCTAATTAGTAGGCAATATTTCAATATATATATATTATTTATATATATATTATTTTAGCATAATATTAATGTTTTAATATTTTAGAGAATTATAAAAGAGCATAAAAAAGTTCAAATAAAATAATAAAAGCCCCTCCAAATGAACAATTAAAATAGGGGCATATAAGTCAATTTCCCTTGCACTTTAGTGTGAAAATTGGAAAAAAAAATTGCCAACTCTCACCTCACGCGCGTGTGTCTCAAACGCGGTTAAGTTTGACGGAATGGAGGTTTTTTGCAGAATTTTTACATTTCACAGGGGGTTTTTAGGCTATTTCCTTATCATAGGGGGGTTTCTTGCAGATTGGGAATAACACAGGGAGTTTTTTTGTAATTAACCCTTATTTTTAAATTATGAATTTATTTTTTTACATTTTTTAGGGTTAGTGGCGCATGTGAATATAATCACCCCCTTTTTTTCAGTGCAAAAATTGACGACTATGACTAAAAGTGTAACTTATTGAGTCCCACGGGACTAAAGTAGCAACTTTAAGTCCAATGAAATTAAAAGTTAATAGCGGAAATTTTATAAGACCATAAATGATATTTTCCCTCTTAGAAAAATAGTGGGGAGGTGAATGCTAGAAGCCAAAAGTTTGATTGCAAATATTTATATATATTTAACTTAAATAGAAAAGGCAAAAGTTGGTACACATTAAAGAGTTTAAGATCAAACTGATATACAAAACATCAAGTTTAATGGTCAATGTAAATTTTTACCCACTGAAATTATATTTAAAGTTTTTGTCCGTGTAATTATCAAATTGAGCATATCTACATTTCAATGTTTGTACTAATTGACAGTCATATTTTTAATAGATTCAATAAGAATTTGTTTTTATAAATGATTATAATTGTGTGAAAGAGTTCGTGTTTCTTGAGATATAATATGTCATGGAAAAATCTATGGAAGATCAAGTTCGATCGTTCTAGCTTCTATCTTTTACACGGTGAGATGTATTAGTTGTGATCTCCACACACATTCATGTGAAATAAATAAATACAAAATACACAATCAGATTATTGGACTTGACGATACAAATATCGGTCATGATGGTCTTGACGAGAGGGTTGAATTTGATTTCCCCTAAAACTAAGTGAGACCCAGTCTTCCACAGTATGATTGGACATACAAATATGCGTCTGTATGAAACTGACAAAAATTATACTCCAAATGTGTACGTATATATTCATTCAGTTAAAAGTACTTGTAGTATTTTTGCATGCAAAATTTTACTGTGCCCATTTTGAGTGTGTTTTTGTTCCTTTGTGGATGGGTATGTGTTTCTGGCCTGTATCAAGTTGGCACCATATATTGTCATGGGGGGTCAAGATCCCCAGCCCCCACCCCACCCCACCCTACCCTACCCCACACCCTACCCCCCACTCTCTGTCTCTCTCTAAATTCTCCTTTTTCAAGAAGCTTATATTTAGAGTGATTTCACAACTGAAGAAGATGAGGAGGGTTATGAGAGAAAGAGTAAAGAGAAAAAGAGAGAAGAAAAGTTGTCGTATTTTTTTATAGCTTTTTGAGATTAAAAAGCTTAAAGCTGAAAGGAAAAAGCTGATTATATTACCGAAAGAACTAGCTTTTTTTCTTTTTCCCCCATGGTTGTAGTAGCTGTATATTCTGTAGTCCCAGAAGCTAGTGTTCTTCTTCTTCTTCTTCAATATTAATGTACAGAACACTAATTTAATTTTCCATATATATATATATATATCTGAATTATTCATTAATTAGGTTAAATCATCTCAGAAAGAAAAAGCGTGTTTTCATGTTTAGCCACGTTAATCCTTCTCCTCCTCCGGAGATATTCTCTTCAGAACTTGGAAGCAGCAGCAAAAGAAAACGACGACCCGCCGGAACTCCAGGTCCGTCACACACACATATACGTACACATATATGTATAGATTTCATACTTATGGAACATGATGAATTGTTTTGAATTGGTGGTTTTAGATCCAGATGCAGAAGTGGTATCTCTATCTCCAAAAACCCTTCTGGAATCGGATCGATATGTGTGCGAGATCTGCAACCAAGGGTTTCAGCGTGACCAAAACCTACAGATGCACCGGCGACGGCACAAGGTGCCATGGAAGCTGCTAAAGCGTGAAACCCCAATAGCCAGAAAGCGTGTTTTCGTTTGCCCCGAGCCCAGCTGCCTCCACAACGACCCCCGCCACGCGCTCGGCGATCTCGTCGGAATCAAGAAACATTACCGCCGAAAACACAGTAATCAGAAACAATGGGTTTGCGAGAAATGCTCGAAAGGATACGCAGTGCAGTCCGATTATAAAGCCCATCTCAAAACTTGTGGGACTCGAGGCCATTCTTGTGATTGTGGCCGTGTCTTTTCCAGGTTCATTAATTTTCTATTTTTATTTTTATTGATAAAAGTCAGTCTTGATTTATTAATTAATTAAGTAAAGAATCTTTATGTGGATTAAATTATGTGACAAGAAATTAAAATGAGTCTTGTCAAAGATTTTTTATTAAATTCAGTGCAGAATGTTGTGTGTGTCAAATCATTTTCTCAAAGTACTCCAAAGAAATATGCAGGCAAGCAAGATCTTGATATAGACTACCTAGCCTTTTAATTTGTCAGCAACTTTAGTTAATATATATACACTAGTACATTCATTTAATTATTTATATGTTTATTGATATTTAAAATTATAGTTCCCGAAGATCAAGGATTCTTGGGGTTGTTGTTTTTAATAAGCTTGTTTTGAATTTGAATCTTTTGTCAATACAAATAATTTAGTAGTATAATACATATTCCTTACATATATATATATATATATATATATATTTATGTGTTTGACCCTATCCCAAATATAATTAAATTAATAATGATGAGATTAAGATATGTTGTTCCTATAATTCTTTAATACTGTGGAATTCAAACCTCACTTTACAAACTTCATTTACCAATAATTATTCACACATTATATACACTATAGTTTCTGAATCTTCCGGTTATTTTACTTGTATATTCCATCTCATATTTCAGATGAGATATCTCAGCATATATATTTCTGATATAGGTCATATATATATGTATAATTACTAAGATTTAATATTATATGTTTAGAAGTACAAAAATAAGATGAAATAAGAATTTATAAGAACAGTCTACGAAATGGAATATTGAGATTCGAAGTAAAGATAAATATAGTGTAAAGTTGTATTTAAAGTTTATATTGTGTTCTAATTATATATTTTTACTTTTGTCTCTTGAAATATAATATACTTGTGGTTGTTAAAGGTCAAGATACTAATGATATGGTATCATTTTCTTCTGGTTTCTAGTTCCCATCTTCATGACTAAAAACACAAACACCATATGCGCTGTTCAAAAATGTCCTTAATTTGTTCAACTTTTGCACGACATCAAGAATCATTATCACTTATTATATATGTGTGTATATGTATGTATATATATATATATATATATTTATAAATAACTTTTGGTAATTTCAATTATTAGGGTGGAGAGTTTCATTGAGCATCAAGATGCTTGCAATATGGGGCGCCTCCGATCAGAGCCCCACCGTCTGCAGCCGCCGCCGCCACCGCCTTGCTTATCACGAACGCCGTCGAGCCCCAGCCCATCCAGTGACACTAATCTCAGCGTCGCGCCATGGGCTGCGACGAAGCCAATGGACAGTACCAATTTCTTTAACAATGCTTCAGAAGCCGCCACCCCGAACAACGTCAACTCCGTCCGGAAACCGAATCTGGAGCTCCAGCTTCTCACGAATGCCACCACTTCAAAAATAGACGAGGATCACTCGACTCAGCTTCAGCTCTCCATCGGCTCATCGGAAATCGGAGAGAAAACCGTCGATAACGTTAACATAAACATCTCCGGCGGCAGAATGTCGCCTAGAGGCAGCACCACCACCAGCGACGTGACGGCGATAGCCATGGCGGAGAAAGGCTACGCGGAGGAGGCACGGCGGCAGGCCAGGAGGCAGATCGAGCTGGCGGAGCAGGAATTCGCCAACGCCAAAAGAATCCGGCAGCAGGCCACGGCGGAGCTGGAAAGAGCTCTACAACTGAAGGAACACGCCACCAAGAAGATGAACGACACCGTTTTGGAGATCACTTGCTATTCTTGTAAGCACAAGTTCCAGCAGGCTGCTGCTTTTGCAGAAGCTTCTTCTTCTTCTTCATTAGGGTTGAGTTACATTTCATCTGCACTCAGGGAATGGGAAGTTAAGAAATTATAGGTGATCAAAAGTAATATTGTGATTAAATATTAATTAATTATCCTGCAGAAAATTTATGTTTTGTTAATTTTGATACCATGTTAATTAGTTAAACCCCTTTTTCTTTTTTCTTTTTTCAGTTTCTTGTAGTTTCAATTTGTTGTAGGCATGGGAAATTAAATTCTTCGTGGGTAGCAAGTGTTTTTTTTCTTCAAATTAATGTGCCTAAATTGGATTCTGCGAATCCGATTCTATAATTTGTATGTAGAAATATGATTAGAGGAATAATTTATAGGGATTTTTGATGTGGCAATATTAATTAGGGATGTGTTGTTTAATGGTCTAAGTGCAGTTTGGATTTTATATTATTTTTTGGGCAAAATGAAGTTATCTTGTATTTTATTTTATATAATTTTAATATATATTTATCTCTTTAAATTTAAAATTGATCTAATTTATAATATACTTTCAATGTTTTGGTGCTATAGAAGGATCTCAAATACAATCTATTCTATGAGTAATTTTGGTGGATTTAAAATCCACAAAATGTGGATCATCTTTCATCTCCTCAAGTTAAATCCTGGCTAGATAATTTATTATAAAATAAATGGGAAAATTACTAAAAATCCCCAAAAATATTTTTTTATATCCTAAAACCCAACCAAAATATTGAGAAAATGGCAAATTTATTCCTGTAACTTTAGGGGTGTGGCAAAATTGGCCTTGTATCTTGTGCATCTGGCCAAATTAATCTCGTAACATTTTGACCCCTTTTTTTGGGGAGAATTCACGCTTAAATGCACTCACACATGGATTATATTTAATATCATGATATTTTCATTTAATATCACATGTCATTCAAGCACAAAATCTCCCCAAAAAATCGGTCAAAATATTGACTAATGGAGTTGACTGTTAAGTTTTGGACGGAATATTCGGTTGCGACCAAAAGTTAGACTTTTTAGAACTTATGGGACTCAATATGAAATTTTCATAAAGCGGAAGACTAAATGTGTACTCGTGCCCACTTGCGGGACAAAAAATGAGATTTGCCCAATTACCATCATTGATTCAGTTAAAATTTAATCAAGTCTTTTTTCTTATCAAAACTTTTTGTTTTAAATAATTTCAAATTAATAAATTGTGTACTAGAAATTTTATTTAGTAATATCAAATAATTTTATATAATTAATTTTTCATTTTAATATGGTAATAATCTAAAATTATATATTGTTTATTCTTACGAATATTGAAAAATCCGATCATTTGAAATTAAACTTATAACTAATATCATTCATCAATATAAATTTTTAAATAAATAAATTTTATAAAAAAGTACAATCGATTAATTTTTAATCTAGAAGATAAGGACAATTAAGTCCATAAGTTTATTAACCATAAATGTTCGGTTTCTTTGAATGAGAAGTTGGTAGACTGGATTTTTTGTATTGAGAAATATTTTCATGGGGTTTTTCGGATATAAAATTTATTTTAAAGAGTTTTTAGTAATCTTCCTTAAAATAAATTGTATTTCATTTTATATATACATGTCATGTGTATAAACTACACTTCACCTGAATACTTAGGGAAACAAAATAATACATGTGACGACTGAATACTTGAAACACAAATCTAAAATAGGAAATTTGAACTGCACCAAACACCGCCTACTTCAAATCTTTTAATGCAAAATCGTATTTTATAACTGGTGTTTTGTATCACACCATTTTGTAGGGGAATTTGGAAATTTAATCCTGTAACTTTAAGGGGTGGCAAAATTGATCCCTTATCTTGTGCAACTCACAAAATTGGTTCTATAACTTTCAAAAAGTTGTGATTTAAGAACACTTTTCAATTGGAAACCCTAATTCGCCGGAAATGTTGCACGTGACCAATTAAAATTGGAGTTTTTTCAATTTCCGGCAAAATTTGCACACGTGAAGTATGACATTGCTTTTTTTTTTCTTTACACATAGGGGGTTTTTCATTTGCTGGCCAGATTTTATAATTTATTCTCTTTCCCTAAAAAAAAAATCTAATTTGGCGTCCTATGTGTAAAAAAAAAAAACCTTGTCATACTCTACGCGTGCAAATTTGGCCGACAATTGAAACCCCCCCCCCCCCAAATTTTAATTGGTCATGTGGCGAAATTAGAGTTTTCAATTGAAAATTTTTCTTAAATCGCAACTTTTTGAAAGGTACAGGACCAATTTTGTTAGTTGCACAAGATACGTGATCAATTTTGCCACCCCCTAAAGTTACAGGATTAAACTTGCAATTTTTCCCATTTTTTATTCTAAAATAGTGCATAATTGTCTTGTATTTCACTCATCTAAGCACGTCAAATGTCTATAATTCAATTCAATTTTATATTTTAAAAATTTCTTTATACACATATTTTGCACAAAAGGAAGTGAAATATAAGGTAAAACACTATTTTACTATATAAGATCGAAACTGATATCATATTTGCATATTAAATGTATAAAATCCATGTTAATTTTGTACGTATAAAAATATTTCATATATTTTGTTGGTCCCAAGTGGCATACGAAAGGTCTAGAAGGGCGGGGGGAGGGGTTGAATAGACCCTGAAATCTTTTTCGACTTAAAAATATTCGTATTAAAATTGGTAGGACGCTTGAAAAATGTAGGCGCTTGACTGAGCGTCGATTGATGATTGTTTTTAGAATGTTAACTTAGACTTCAATATTTGAATACTATAACCAGATAGGTTTAAGCGTTCAGTTCTTTGATCAGTATTAGCACAGAGGAATGATTTTACAAGTCCTCTCTTTGAAAGGTTTTAGCGTCACGAAGCTTTCCTTAGTTGCTTTTGGTTAAAACGTTCTGAACGCTTAGAATGCTTAAAACGCTTAAGAATGATTTGAAAGCTTAGCGTTCTCTTTTTCCAAATATAGTCGCTTAAGCGTTTTAAAGCCTTTTTAAAGATGTAATATGCAAATGCAAAGTAAAGCAATAAAGCAGTAAGGGACACAAAATATTGTAAGGTTCACTGGGTGATGTAATCCCAACTACGTCCTTCTTCTCCTTTGCACTCGGAGGCAATCCACTAGATTGATTATCGAAGAGTCACGCAGAGACTTCTACAAAATAGGGAACAAATGGATGTCGATGGCTTGAGCTCCTTGGTCACACAGATTTCTGCTACAAGACACTTCTATCTTCGGAAGACGATCTCGAGCTTCTTGATCACACAGATTTCAGCTCCAATAAAGACCGTCTTCAACAAGCTTCTTTTACACAAAAATACTGCTTGTGGAACAACAAACTTTCTCACTCAGATGAAAGGTGTTGAGGGTTTTGTCACGGGTTTGTTTGATGTTGGGAAGTTCAAACAACTTAGAATATCTCAATAGGAGTTTAGTGTTCTTCTTTGAAGAGGTTTGGGGTATCTGTGACTGTCTCTGAAATGTATTTGAGAAGTTTGAGAGATTTTAGAGTTTCAATAAAGACCTTCTTCAACAAGCTTCTTTTACACAAAATACTGCTTGTGAATCAATGAACTTTCTCGAATTCCAATGTGGCTATGGAGTTTATAAGCTTTTCTCTCAAATAATTTCAACAAAGTTTGGACCATCTCTTGTGTATGTTTACGTGTATATTCTTGGTCTCTCTCCCATGTCTCTAAGGGTTTTGCTGAGGGTATTATTTATAGAGATTCTTGAAATTTGTCCATTGGACACAATCAGGCGCATGTCTCTCACGCAGTGCGTCAAATAATCCCTTCTCTGACATTCCTGAATTTCTACTGGTTTCGATTGGACAAGAGCATACTTGAACTCTGACAAGCTGACAGTCTAGTCAAAAGGTGGCTTGTCCACAAGTCATAATGTTTTATCACATTTAATGTGTTTTGAATTTATTTCCCTGTTATAAATAAATGACCGTTGATGATTGGATGACTTGAGAATGTATTTCAGGTGAAACTGATCTTGAATCGCTTGAGTGAACTACAGTCCTTTAGCGTTTGACAGACGCTAAGAACAAATCTTCATCTTCACTTGACTTCAGACGTTGATCTTCAACTTTATCCCTAATAGACTCACTTAGAATTCTATTAGCGACTCGGTATCTAATACTAAGTCTAAAATTTATAAAGATAAAAATTACAAGCCTAACAAACTAATAAACTTTTAAACGCATATACATATATTCTATGAAAGTACAAACTTACATTCTTTTGGGATTTAACATAAAATCCTATCTTGTCATCATCAAAATATCAAATATGAAATTCTTAACATATTTGCTGTTTAAAAATAAAATACGATTTTGAAGCACATGATCTGAACAAAACACCACATTAGTTTAATAAGGTTCATAATTAGGTGTTGTGTTTAGCAAGCTTTTTCCAGAACATTAACGAGAAAGTGAAAAGCTCGAGGGTTTCTTTTCCTTTTCTTTTACCTGTCAATTTCTGTGGAAAAAAAGATGTACGTAATAAGGTTTCTTGGTCTTTTCAGATCCCCATTGGCTATTTTTAATAACAATTATTTATTTATTTTTTCCGTTAAATTGTGATTGTTCTTCCAGATAAAATTTGGTTTAATATTGCGCATTGGAATATTTAAAAATTAAATTGAAATCTCAACTGCCCTTAATTTGCTTAGTCAAACTTGAAGAGAAAACCTCCGACACACCACAACATGATCGACTAAATTCTCTAGCTTTTCACTTAAACTTATGAGTTCGAACATTAGCGAGAATGCAAAACACGACACTTTATATGAGAGTATATATTATGGATTAACGGTGACTGACTTATATTATGTTATATATCAAATATGAATTAAGACTAATTATTTTCCTAATGTGTTTGTGAGATTTCAATGAACAAGTTGCACGGTATATCCTAGCGAGTTTTGGTAAAGCAATATTATGTGACGATTATATTCTCTTCATTGAGCTTTTCAGTCACTATTTCACCCTACTTAATATTTAATGTTTATTTTTTTGAAAAAAAAACGTCTGACAGAGATGGACTTTGCTTACTTAATTATGCACCACAGGTTATAATGATAATGACATTATAATTAAACAAAAATACGTAATGAAATTTGTTATTTCTTAATTACCAAAGTATTTGAATGCATTGTATATCTGATCTACGTACCCTCAACTTTTATTCTTGTTAGATTTTCTGTTTGGACCATTTGAAGAACTTTGTTAGCTAAGGTGGTCAGAAAATGGAGGTGACCCCCTCCCCCCAGACCAGGCATTAAAGAACGACGCTGCCATATAATTATTGCATGGCATGAACACATTATACATATTGATACGGAGTAAATACTTCGTACACTTTAAGAAAGTGATCCATATATATAGTAGTTTTCATGCTACTGTATTTCACCCTCGGAAAATTCTAGCCCACCCTCTTCTTAATTTAGAAAATATTAAGGTGCATATATTTGGGACCAAAATGCAAAAGACATCATTAATGGAATCAAAAATGAAAATTCCCTTTCAAACTCAATAATAGCCCAAACAAACTTGAACACTATTTTATTTTGCAAAACTGATCCATACATTTAGTTATGATATTTGAATTCACTACTGACTTGATCATGGAGGATATTTGTCGTCCAACATAATCCCACGAACCTAAAAAGTTTGTAATTTCTTGTTGACTTTGAAATCGGATAAGGAGCTCGAGATTGTCTCACTTCTCAGTGGAATTGGTCGTGGACGCATGGTTCAAAATCACATTATTGGTGATAATATTGGTAGGTGTTGTTTTATAGTGGTCGTAGCATATTAGGATATTATCGAGCGATAAAATAAATCCATGATAGGATGTGCTAAAAAAATTGTAAAACTATAGAAAATATAGAAAACAAAAGTTTCCGTTAATTGGCATATTATAAAAGAAAATATTGCGTTAGATATAAATAAATTTAAGTATAATGTTATCGACTATCGTTGAACCTAGGTTTTGTAATAGAAAATAGTTTATTGATATTATATCATAACTTTTAAATGTATATGTAATAATATATCATCCATTAAATTATATTCCAAAACATAAAAAAGTAAAGAACATTTTTTTGGAAATAACATTCGAGATGCTCGATTCCCAATATGCAGGGTCGATAATATCATTGTATCAGCATATTATGGGATTTGCCCTTGCCGGTTCTAACATGTATCTACCAATATTATTGGATATCGGCCAATACTTTGAATTATACACATAGGATGGGCTCATGTATACATGTACATGTATATGTATATGTACAAGTATATACACATATAGGAAGGGGGGGTGGGGAGTGGGGGGGGGGGGTGGTGGTGGTGGTGTTATAGAAGTAGTACAGAGTAGGTCAAGAAATGGGGTCAGATAATAAGAGTCCTTTTCTCTTGCAGTCTGCATCTATATAAATGTAAATGAAAACACCATGTTTTTCAGTGCCACAGTTGTAATGGTTGATGCATGGACTCGTCCCTCTCAACACACACACATACACGCACAAACAAAATCCAATTATTATTATTATTATTATTATTATTTATTTATTTTTCAAATTATTCACTCTCATTTTCTTCCAGCATCAGAATCAGTGACACAGAGGCATCTTTCCATTTAAGCACAGACCATTTTGCTAACTAAACTGCTCTACTCTGTCAATAACTGTGTCTCTGTGTGTGCTTTTGTGTGTGTGTTTAAAGATAAAATGACCGTGTGTGGTTGTTGTTGCCTTTACATCAAAGTAGTAAGGATAATATATATTTAATTTGAAGCAATTCAATAAATGAGACATGAAATTTTTATTTGGACTTGAGACCAATGTTCTGAAAACCGGACCGGACAGTGAACCGGAAAAGTGACCGGGTCACGGGTCACCGGTTCAACCGTCGGGTCAACCGGGGTCGAACCGGTGATGTCATAATTATTCAATAAATAATAATTAATATACTATTAAATATATAAAATATGAAAATATGAAAAAAAAAATGTATTTTCTATATATATATGAAAATATGAAAAAAATAATTTTATTTCCTATATTTTGGGGGGCCAATTGCATATTTTTAGATTTTAAAGGGGTCAATTTCAGATTTTTAGAAATTAAAGGGTTGAATTGCATTATTTTTAAAATTGTCCGGTTCAACCGGTTCTGACCGGTTCTGACCGGTTGAACCGCGGGTCTGACCGGTTCTGGCCGGGTTTGACCGGGTTTGACCGGTTTTGAGCTCCGAACGTTTTTTTGGCATAACCGGACCGGCCTAGTGACCGGTTCCGGTTTTTACCGGTTCGACCGGCCGGTCCGGGCCGGGTTTCATAACCTTGCTTGAGACGTGTCATATAGATTTTTTAAAGTGATAATTGCATTCAATATAATTTTGTTAAGTAGTTGGATGGTAATTATACTTCCAGAATACAACAAACCAATTGAAATGTGTGTTTCGAAAACTTTCGTCAAGAACGGTAGATGATAGGGAAAATTGAAATTTTGGTCCTATAATTTAGTCCATGCGTGTTTATGGTCCCAATACTTTCGAAGAGCATACTCAAAAGGTGTGTAAGCTTGAGAGATCCATTTATGGACTCAAGCAAGTGTCCCGTAGCTGCAATCTACGTTTTGATGAAACTGTCAAAGGATTTGACTTCATCAACAACAAAGACGAGCCATGTGTTCACAAGAAGGTTAGTGGGAGCAAAATAACATTCCTTGTGTTATATGTAGATGACATATTACTCATTGGAAATGATATAGGAATGCTCACCACTGTAAAGAAGTGGCTTTCGAGTACTTTCTCCATGAAAGACTTGGGAGAGGGAACTTATATTCTAGGGATTCGAATCTACAGAGATCGAACACAGAATGATAGGGCTCTCTCAAGCCCTTTACTTAGAAAAGGTCCTAAAGAGATATAGGATGGAGGATTCTAAGAAAGGGTTCCTGCCAATGAGGCATGGGATACATCTCTCAAAATCCAAGTGTCCGCAAAGTGAGGAAGATAGAATGGAAATGAGCACTGTACCCTATGCATCAGCAGTGGGTATCCTGATGTACGCAATGTTGTGTACTAGACCTGACATTGCTTATTCGGTAAGCGTTGTTAGTCGATTTCAAGCAAACACAGGCAAGGAACATTGAATGGTTGTGAAGAATATGCTGAAGTACCTGAAGAGAACCAAGGATATGATTCTCGTCTATGGGAGTGGTAACCTGAGAGTGGACGGGTACACTAATTCGGATTTTCAATCTGATGTCGATGACTGGAAATCCACCTCAGGATTCGTATTCACCCTCAATGGTGGGGCGGTAACTTGGAAAAGTTCCAAGCAAAGCACAACCGCAGACTCCACTACAGAGGCTGAATACATAGCTGCATTTGAGGCAGCTAAAGAGGCTGTTTGGATAAGGAAGTTCATAGAAGAACTTCAAGTGGTTCCTAGGATAAAGCTCTCGTTGCCACTTGATTGTGACAACACCGGAGCAATAGCGCAAGCAAAGGAACCTAGGTCTCACAACAAGTCCAAACACATCAAGAGGAGATATCACATCATACGAGAGATCGTTGCGCGAGGAGAAATATCTGTTCAGAAAATAGCCTCAGCTGACAATGTCGCTGATCCATTGACCAAGCCATTGGCACAGGCGGTGCTAGAAAAACATCTCGAAGGGATAGGTATTAAATACCATAGAAAATAACATTGAGTGCAAGTAGGAGATTGTTAGAGTATATGCCCTCAAATGCCATAAAGAGGATAGATTTATAGGGCATTAACTTGTAACCAAACAATATTCTTTATAATATATAAGGCATTATCTTGTTGTTTTCTTATAGGCATTTGTAAGGTATTAATAGACAACGTAAAGTCCTTGAGAATAAGGCAAACCTTCTACTTCCTATGGGATAGGAAGAATGACACAAGAAAGGTTTGATCCTTATTCTCTAAATAGGGTTCGAAAGTCTAAGAAAGTATTTGACTGGACATCAATACAAAATAAGGACTTGTATGATATAAGTTTTGACAGAAAAAGTGTCAGTCGAACACTATGGGAATGATAGTGGGAACTTATGTCATGGACATATAAGTTAGACTAATATGTTCGAACACGGCTCGCATCAGTTTCATCACATGGGTATTCACTCACTGACAGTCAATGGTGAAACTGATAAGTTGTGGTAGGTACTCGTGAACCTTAGACCTAAGGAATCGAGTTGAAGATGTACTTGTGACATCAAGTTTGTCATTAGATCCAATTCACCCTTTGGTGGGATCGACCTCGAAGTGCGACGTGATGGGCAAGTAGCATTGTTAACTGATTAGCAAAATGAGATTTATTCTCTCATAAGTGAATGAGCTAAATATCCTATGCAGTCATGAATGAGAGAGGTTAAAAGTCTTTGGCCAAAGCATAAAATGACCTCGACTCATTATGAGCTAAGCATATGGTCAAGTCATGTGAGTTTGACTAAAACCATGACTCTCACTTGACTGAGATATAAGAATAAAAGGTTTATACACGTACGGTATTCACAACGTATATGGTTTGGAATGATCCTATTCATTCGATCTCAATTGGGATACGATGTGAGCCACATGATTGGCTAGGTGTTACTCACATCCTTTTGGTTTCCTCCCAATTTCCTTTTGAGACGAACATAAAAAGTCGCGCTTAAAGGAAGTGCAAAAAGAAAATCATGGGAAAAAGACTTGAGAGAATTTTCGGTATTGGATATCGAGATTAATTAATTAATTATTAGATGATTTTATTAATTAATTAAGTTAATGAAATAATTAATTCCTCATGGGAATTTAATTATAATATTAACACGAATTTAATTGATTATTTAATTAATTTATTTGTTGTATAAATAATATTAATTATTTAATAATTAAATACCCAAAGTTGGACCAAAGCCCAAGGGCGTAAAAGCCCTCAAGTGGGCGTCCACTGGGGTTATTGGTGCCTAGGTTATTGTTTCATATGGTAGTATATTTAAAAGCCCTCAAGTGAAAAATAACAAGGTTAAAAGAATTAACTTAAAAACTTTCTCTCCAAGTCAAACTCTTCTCCTTTTCTCTCTCATTCTAGCCGTCCATCAAAGGTGAAGAAGAAGGAGATTTTCGTTTTTGACTCCGGCGTGGCAATTTAGAGACAGCGACAGATTTCCTGTTCAAGAAAGGATTGCAAAGCTGGTTCAGATTTCAACATACGCGAAAACGGTAATTAATTTCGTAAAGTCCAATTTAAATACGAGAAATAGAGATGAGCCACTGGGATTTAACTTTTATTCTTCCGCTGCGTTTTTAATTTTATGCAATTTTTTCCAACAGGATGTGGATGCTACTAGATGGCGTGAAGCTTTGTAAACTGAGATCGATTCGATGCATGCAAGCTAAGTCTGGAAACTTGTGGACCAACCTGAAGGGGTAAAACCAATCGGGTGTAAATGAATCTATAAGAGAAAGATTGGTGTTTATGGCAAGGTTGAAACCTACAAAGCCAGGCTAGTGGCGAAAGGGTATAGTCAAAAAGAAGGAATTGACTACCATGAAACCTTTTCGCCAGTAGCAATGATCAAATCAATAAGGATTCTACTTGAAATACCCGCACATCTAGACTTTGAAATATGGCAAATGGATGTCAAAAATGCTTTCCTAAATGGATTCCAAGAAGAAGACATCTATATGGAACAGCCTAAAAGTTTTGTATCCGAGGAGCATACTCAAAAGGTGTGTAAGCTTGAGAGATCCATTTATGGACTCAAGCAAGCGTCCCATAGCTGGAATCTACGTTATGATGAAACTGTCAAAGGATTTGACTTCATCAAGAACGAAGACGAGCCATGTGTTTACAAGAAGGTTAGTGGGAGCAAAATAACATTCCTTTTGTTATATGTAGATGACATATTACTCATTGGAAATGATATAGGAATGCTCACCACTGTAAAGAAGTGGCTTTCGAGTACTTTCTCCATGAAAGACTTGGGAGAGGCAACTTATATTCTAGGGATTCGAATCTACAGAGATCGAACACATAGAATGATAGGGCTCTCTCAAGACCTTTACTTAGAAAAGGTCTTAAAGAGATATAGGATGGAGGATTCTAAGAAAGGGTTCATGCCAATGAGGCATGTGATACATCTCTCAAAATATATGTGTCCTCAAAGTGAGGAAGATAGAAAGGAAATGAGCACTGTACCCTATGCATCAGCAGTGGGTAGCCTGATGTACGCAATGTTGTGTACTAGACCTGACATTGCTTATTCGGTAAGCATTGTTAGTCGATATGATTCTCATCTATGGGAGTGGTAGCCTGAGAGTGGACGGGTACACTGATTCGGATTTTCAATCTGATGTCGATGACCGGAAATCCACCTCAGGATTAGTATTCACCCTCAATGGTGGGGCGGTAACTTGGAAAAGTTCCAAGCAAAGCACAACCACGAAATCCACTACAGAGGCTGAATACATAGCTGCCTCTGAGGCAACTAAAGAGGCTGTTTGGATAAGGAAGTTCATAGAAGAACTTCAAGTGGTTCCTAGCATAAAGCTCTCGTTGCCACTTTATTATGACAACACCGGAGCAATAGCTCAAGCAAAGGAACCTAGGTCTCACAACAAGTCCAAACACATCGAGAGGAGATATCACATCATACGAGAGATCGTTGCATGAGGAAAAATATCTATCTAGAAAATAGGCTCAGCTGACAATGTCGCTGATCCATTGACCAAGCCATTGGCGCAGGCGGTGCTAGAAAAACATCTCGAAGGGATGGGTATTAAATACCATAGCAAATGGAATTGAGTGCAAGTGGGAGATTGTTAGAGTATATGCCCTCAAATGCCATAAAGAGGATAGATTTATAGGGCATTAACTTGTAACTAAATAATTTTTTTTATAATATATAAGGCATTATCTTGTTATTTTTTTATAGGCATTTGTAAGGTGTTAATAAATAACGTAAAGTCTTTGAGAATAAGGAAAACTTTCTACTTCCTATGGGATAGGAAGAATGGCACTAGAAGGGTTTGATCTTTATTCTCTAAATAGGGTTCGCAAGTCTAAGAAAGTATTTGGCTGGACATCAATACAGAACAAGGACTTGTATGATATAAATTTCGACAGAGAAAGTGCCAGTCGAACACTATGGGAATGATAGTGAGAACTTATGTCATGGACATATAAGTTAGACCAATATGTTCGAACACGGCTCGCATCAGTTTCATCACATGGGTATTCACTCACTGAAAGTCAATGATGAAACTGATAAGTTGTGATAGGTGCACGTGAACCTTAGACCTGAGGAATCGAGTTGAAGATGTACTTGTGGCATCAAGTCTGTCATTAGAACAGTTAGATCCAATTCACCCTTTGGTGGGATCGACCTCGAAGTGCGACTTGATGGGCAAGTAGCATTGTTAACGGATTAGCAAAATGGGATTTATTCTCTCATAAGTGAATTAGCTAAATATCCTATCCAGTCATGAATGAGAGAGGTTAAAAGTCTTTGGCCAAAGCATAAAATGACCTCGACTCATTATGAGCTAAGCATATGATCAAGTCATGTGAGTTTGACTAAAAACATAACTCTTACTTGACTGGGATATAAGAATAAAAAGTTTATACACGTACGGTATACACAGTGTATATAGTTTGGAATGATCCTATTCATTCGTTTTCAATTGGGATACGATGTGAGCCACGTGACTGGCTAGGTGTTACTCACATCTTTTTGGTTTCCTCCCAATTGCCTTTTGAGACGAACCTAAAAAGTCGCGCTTAAAGGAAGTGCAAAAAAAAAATCATGAGAAAAAGACTTGAGAGAATTTTTGGTATTGGATATCGAGATTAATTAATTAATCATTAGATGATTTTATTAATTAATTAAGTTAATGAATTAATTAATTCCTCATGGGAATTTAATTATAATATTAACATGAATTTAATTGATTATTTAATTAATTTATTTATTGGATAAATAATATTAATTATTTAATAATTAAATAACCAAAGTTGGACCAAAGCCCGGGGGCTTAAAAGCCCTCAAGTGGGCGTCCACATATAGGGTTATTTGTGCCTAGGTTATTGTTTCGTATGGTAACGTATATATATATATATATATATATATATATATATATATTACTTAGTGAAAAATAACAAGGTCAAGTCTCATGACCCCCGAAGAGACCTGACCAAGGCAAGAGGACTGAAGAAGGCGCACACCTCACCATGATGGAAGTTTGGAAAAACATGGGCGATATGAGGATATGCATCTGGTGCCAATAGCCGTAGCACCCCTTAAGAAGAGTCCTTTCTGCCTGGAGATTTTGGCAGAGTCTTTTCTGCAACGACTTAAGATACCCCACCTAAGTCAAGGTGTTGGAGACCCTTAAGATCACGTTGACAAGTTCAACACAAAGGCTGACATGTATGACGTCAATGATGCAGCCTACTGTAAGATCTTTAGAACCACCCTCTCTGGACGGTCGCTTAGCTGGTTCAACCGACTGCTGGCTGATACCATCACCGGCTTCGAGCAGCTGACCAAGCGTTTCCTCAATCATTTTCCCATGAACAAGAAGTATCCTAAGACGACATCTTTCTTGTTCATGGTGGTCCAAAAAGAAGGTGAATCTTTGAGAAAATACGTGCAGCGTTTCTCCAACGCGGTGTTTAAAGTACAACACGTGAACAGTGAATTACTGTTAGGAATCATGTAGAGGAACTTACGCAATAGTAAGTTTAAGGAGTCTATTGCTGGGAAGCCCCCATCAACCATGGAAGAGTTGTTGGCCAGAGCTGAAAAGTATATACGAATTGAAGAGACCGTTAGGCCAATCAAGAATAAAGTTGGTGGTAACAAGAGGAAGGCGAGAGACGATGATAAGATGCCAGAGTCTAAGGAGCGTAAGCACATGCCTCCTTCGGGGTTTGCTAAGTATACCCCCTTTCACTCCCAAAGGAGCAAGTCCTAGCCATTGCTGAACAACAAGGCACAGTCCATTGGCCTAAGAAGATGAAGGATAGCCCTAGCCGCCTTAAGTAAAAAAAGTACTATCGGTTTCATCGGGACAAGGGCCACATGACCAAGGAATGCCATCATTTGGAGGTGGAAATAGAAAAATTGATTAAGAAAGGCTACTTACAAGAGGTAGTTGCCCCGTCCAGATCAACCGTTCAAACATCCCTGGGGCCGAGGGGTAGATATGAAGGCAAAGGCAACCCGCCAAGGGCAGACTTAGAAATGGACAACCCCCCAGTGAATGGAATCATAGAGGTGATTTTGGGAGGACCAGTAGGAGGAGACTCGGTGAGTTCAAGGAAGGCGTCGCTAAGGGCAGCATTGGGGCTATACGTCGTCAACCACTCGCGTCGGGGGAAAATTAATGAAGTGGAGCCAAAGAGTCACCACAGAGTTTGGAGTACAAGACCTGGAGAATGGCACTCCCTTGGTTAATGATGCCTTAGTAATCTCAGCGACCATCTCCAACTTCTGGGTGAAGCAAGTGTTAGTTAACAGTGGGAGTTCAGCAGACATAATATTCTACAATGCCTTCACGCAATTGGGAGTGGACAACGCCCAGCTCCAAGCAATCAACACCCCCCTCACGGGATTCACGGGAGAGAATGTAGAAGCAATGGGTGAGGTGTCTCTCCCCATATCTCTAGGCGCATTTCCTGCCCGTTCTACCAAGATGGTTAAGTTCCTGGTGGTGAAATCCCCCTCCACTTACAATGTTATATTTGTTAGGATTATGCCCTCAGATGCCATAGAGGATAGAATGTATAGGGCATATATCTTGTATTGAACTTAAACTCTTCTTAAATAAAAGGCATTATTGAGTTTTCACTTAATTCTTATCTGCATCTATAAGTTGTGTAAAACGTTTTGTCCATGTTTTTAGTGCAATCCCTCTACTTCCTATGGAATAGGAAGATTGACACTAGAGAGATCGATATTGATTACTAAAATAAGTTCGCAAGTAATATGAAATCTTTAATCGACAAATAAAGACTTCGAATACTTGTACAATCTTAGCTCCAACATGGGAGTGCCTATATCATGGGATGATAGGAGATTAAGATTGTAGACACGTCAGTGGAACTGATATGTTCGAACACGACTCGCATCGGTTATGTCACATGGGTTATCACTCTGTGACTGTCAATGATGGAACTGATTATGCGTAATAGGTATATGTGAACCTTTGACCTGAAGTATCAGGCTGAAGATGCACTTGTGACGTCAAGTCTTTCACTAGAGTAGTTAGACCCAATTCACCCTTTGGTGGGGTCAACCTCGAAATGCTGACTTGATGGTCAAGTGGTAATCTTAGCAGATATCTAATATGGGATTTGTTCTCTCATAAGTGAATGAGTATGTACCCTATGTATAATTACAGATAAATAGAGATCAAAGTCTTTGGTCTAAGCAAACGAGACGATTGTGCTTGGCACTAAATCGATCTCAATGATCTCGTATTTATTATGATTTATACATATGGTCAAGTCCAGTGAGTTTGACATAACCATGACTCTCACTTGACCGGGGAACGTGAACAAAGGGTTTATACATATACGGTATTTACGATTGGAAGGTTTCGGAATGATCCTATCATTCATTTTCGTTTGGGTTACGAAGTGGGCTACATGACTGGCTAGGTGTTACCCACTTCCTTTGGTTTCCTCTCATTGCCAAATGAAACGAACCTAAAGAGTCGCGCTAAAGGATTGACAAAGAAAAATGAAGAAATAGGAATTTTTATTATTTCTTATGGAAGTTTTAATTTATTGGATAAATTAAATAATTAATTATTCATTAGATGAAATAATTAATTATAATGATAAGATTAATTATTAATTAATTTCCTTGTGAAATATATTAATGAATTAATTTATCTAATTAATTTGGTTATTTAATTAATTAATTTATTTATTGGATATAATAAATTATTAATTGAAATAAGAAATTAATTAAACAAAACAAATCCCAGGGTAAATAAGGAGTCCAATTGGACGCCTACTAGGCCTCAAAGTGGCGTCTTTGAGGGGCCACATATTAGGGCTCTTTTGTTTGACTTGTTCAATAAGTCATGAGGTATATAAGGACTCTTTGACTTAGAACAAAGAAGAAGGAGAATACACACTCTCATAACTCTCAAAAGAAAGAAAAATATTCCTCCCCTCCTCTATACCTAGCCGTCGACCATAGAGAAAGAAGAAAGGGGATTTTTCGTTTGTTGATCCGTGCGTGACGATTTAGAGACGACGTATTTTCGTTGTTCGGATCAAGTTCAAGTTTGAAGAATCAAACCAAAGGATTGAAGATTTGGAAGCTTCAATCTTTCAAGTTTGGAGAAGAAGTAGTTTTTCTCCATCATCATATTCATATTACCGAGTAAGTTTTATTCGTTATACGCTTTTAGATTCAATTATGCGAATTAGAGTACCAATTAGGTTTTCGTTTTTAATTTTTGAAATCCCTTCCGCTGTGTTTATGCTTTTTCGAACGAAAACCCAACAATGGTATTAGAGCCAATCTATGATTTGCATATTTGATCTTGTTTACGTGATTTGAGAATTGCATGTTATGTGCTTTCGAAGCATGTTTGTATGTTTTTCTTAAATCTGCTTTTTATGGTTTTTTGCCTAGTTTTTTGATTTTTAGTTATTGTAAATCTGGGGATATTTGATGATATTGAAAATAAAAAAATATCGAGGAAAAATGGGGCTCGAAAGCCCCGAGAAAACCGCGCACAACACAACGCGCGCACTGTTTAGCGCAGCCGGGCCGCCGGGTCACGGCCCATTGGGTCGTGACCTTAGCCCGACAGGTCGTGGGTTTGGATATCTAATTCGTTGATCTGGGTCATGGATTCGTGTCGTAAAACGTGCTATGTTTGGGTAATTTTTTTTTTGAATTTTGGGTGATTTTAATTAATTGGGTGGATCAAAAGGATGATGACCCAAATAATTTAAATCAAGCCCAATTGAAAATTATCCAATTTTGATTTGTTAATTAGTTTGGACTTAATCTAATTAAATCTAACTGGGCCAATTAGATTGGTGATTTGGACTTAAATTAAATTTAGCCCAATAAGAAATTAATAAACGTGAATGTTGTTCTAATTAATTATTTTGAGCCCAATTAAATTGAATCCAAGTGGACCAAAAGGATGGTGACTTGGGTTTGATGAAATCGAGCTCAATGAGATTAATTGGAATATAATATTTAATTAGAACTAATTAATTATTTTTCTTGGAGATTAATAATTGACTTATGGATTAAATATTATTATTTTTTTCTCGACTTGAAAATTACTTCATTTTGAATAAGGAATATGGTGGTCCCAAGTGACATACGAAAAGGGTCTAGAGGGGGGGGGGGACGGGGTTGAATAGACCCTGAAGTCTTTTTCGACTTAAAAAATTCGTATCACTTTTAAAGATTAGAATGCTTAGAGAGTTGAGCGCCTGGGTCAGACGCTTCAGTAAAGGTAACTTAGACTTAGTGATTTCAGCAATTTACCAAAGTAGGGTAACACTTAGATCGCTTAATCAGGGTTAGCACAGCGGAATTGATTTTAAAGCTTTAGCGTTCGTTTTGTTTAAATAGTCGCTTAGCAGATTGACTTATCTTTTTCAGAATAGATAGAATAATATAAAACAAGACAATTATAAAAGTAAATGACACAAGATATATAAGGTTCACTAGGTGATGTAATCCCAACTACGTCTTTCTTCTCCTTTTTTTCACTTGGAGGGAATTTACTAAGATGATTATCAAAGAATCACACAGAATCTTCTACAAGATAGTAAATAGGTGAAAATGATATCGGGCTCCTTGATCACACAGATGTCAGCACCAATGGAGATCTTCTTCTACAAGCTTCTCTCACTCAGACATACTGCCTGTAAGGGGTTTCAATGGCTTTCTCACTCAGATGAAAGGTTGAGGGTTTTGTCACACAGGTTTTGTTTATTTTTGGAAAGATCAAACAACTTGGAATGTCTCAGTAAGAGTTTAGGCTTCTTCTTTGGAAGAGGTTTGAGATATTTGTGACTGTCTGGAATGTATATGAAAAGCTTGAAAGATTTTGGCTATGGAGTTTCTAAGCTTTTTCTTTGAATGAGAATTTTTAGCAAATTTTTCTTGTGCATGTACGTATGTATCTCTCTGTGTCACCTTTTAGGGTTTGCTGGAAGGGAGTATTTATATGCAATTCTTGGGATCTGTCCGTTAGACACATGTAGGAGCGTGCCTGTCACGCGGCGCGTGATTCTACCTTTTCTCTGACATTCTTGAAAATTCGTTGGTTCCGATTGGACGGGAGCAGCTATAACTCTGAAGTTTTGACAGTCTAGTCAAAAGGTGACTTGTCCACAAGTCAAATTGGCTTATCACATTTAATGCACTTATCAGGCATTTAATGCATTTGAATTTATTTCCCGTTTGAAATAAATGTCCGTTGAATGATTGCATTTAAGTCCTTCATGACTTGAGAATTTATTTCAGGTGAATCTGATTCTTATCGCTAGAGTGCTTTGAGCGCTTGATCCATAAATCCTAAAATAGTCCTTTAGCGTTTGACAGACGCTAAGAACAAATCTTTATCTTCTTTTGATTTCAGACGCTGATCTTCAACTTCATCTCTAATAGACTCACCAAGAATTCTATTAGCAATTTGGTATCTAATACTTAGTCTAGAATCTATAAAGATAAAAATTACAAGCCTAACAAAGATTACATTCTTTCAAACACTTAAGCAATTGATCTATGAAACATAAACTTGCATTATATTTTGGGGTCTAACATAAAATCTTATCTTGTCATCATCAAAACATCTAACATGAAATTTCCTAACAATTTCCCCCTTTTTGATGATGTCAAGACTTTAATTCTTATAACTCTTTTATAAACTAAGATTTCAAAGAAAAGCCCAAAAATAATTATAAGTTAGCGTTTGGAAAGTTAGTAAGTTAGCTAATGTTAGATTAGCCTCAACAAGGTGTTTCAGCGATAAATCATTCATTCATATAGAAAGATAGACATACATGATTTATACTGAATATATAAAAAAATTAAAGCATTCATTTTTTCTGTCGCTTTATGCTTTCTTCTTTTTGGTAGATCTCATTTGCTAAGTCCACGAGGAGTCGATCAATTTTGATCATGGTGGTATGTTGTAATTCATCATAGTCATGCCTTCGCTGTCTAGCGCTTTCATTCAGTTCCTTCAGCCTATCCACCCATTCCCTTGGAGGAAGACCAAGTTCACGAATTAAGTCGTAATAGATGTCTTGTCTTCTATCATTGGATGGTTTCCAGTTGATAGGTCGTCTAAGCGGTCCGGCATAAGGATGAAATCCCATACTTACCAAAAAATCGACGTCCAAGTCCGGGAGCAAGTACCTTCCTAGATAATACCTTGGCTTTCTCTTTTTAGTTAGCATTTTCTTTATGCTTGTTATTTCATCAAACATTGATCGCCAGTGTTTATTATCTGTTTTAGATATTGCCTTGGACTTTTCTTTATCTTTCCTCTTCTTGACATCAGCAAAAGAGTTCTTTAAGTCAGAGATCTCCCTTCGGAGAAGCTTGACTTCATCTATTAAGAGAGCAATCTGTTCAGCGATACTCTGAGATACCAGTTTGGAGGAATTGTGACGCTTAGTATCAGCTGAAGCATTCTGCGCAAGCGACCGGTTGAAATCATCTGAAAGCTCCTTGATGAGAGGAGCGATAGAGTTCATCATGGAGATTGTAAGCTTGTTGGAATTTCGCATATCAGCTGTGAGAACTGTTTCTACTTGCTTGAGTGTGGAAGTGCTTCGCTCTTCCAATCGAGAACAAGAACCCTTTATATCGTTGAGAGAATGTCGAACTGCTTTTCTGAAATCTTTAGTTTCTGGATCACTGTCAAAGTCTGAATCTGATGAATCGGAAGATGGAAGCTCAGGTCTGTGAGAACTTGAGACTGCTGGGGCTTTGCCTTTAGATTTGTCTTTAAAAATAATAGGTTCTGCAGTATGTGTGGCTAAGTCAGCATGAACCTCTTCTATCGCTGAGTCGAGCGTCTAAGTTGCGGAGTCAATTTGAACAACTTGTTCCTCAAGTGGAACTTCGACTGCTGGAGCGCTGGGGATAAAATCTTGCATATCAGCGTCTGTGGGTTGAACGGCTTCCACGACAGGAGTTTGTTCTTCTTCTATTGCAACAACTTCAATTTGAGGCACTGGACTGTCAATAGGTATGACCCAGAGTGGGACAATTGCTTCCATTACGTGCCTTGGACTAATCAGGTTTGTCTGCGGGATGAAAAATATAGCGTCTTCGCGCTCTTCATTACTTAGTGCAAGTTGCACTCCTTCTAGCAGATCAACTCCCGAAGTATAAGAGTTGTAAAAGTCCAAAATAAATGGCATCAGCGCTCGAGCTACTTCTTGGTCCACTGGCCTGATCAGCGATACCATCTTGGCCACTTGAATGTTCTGTTCACAAAAGAGCACAGGGTGAAGATTGTATCCTCGGAAGTCGCTCATGCCTGAATAGTGGTTGAAAGTGATATCCAACGCTTGTGCATTTTCTATCACTGCTCTTCTATCTCTGTGGAGTTCAGCAAACTTAGCGTGCTCATTTGTAACATTGACACGAATTTCACTTTGTTCTGAAAGAAGCGGTTGTTTACTAGTGGAGGCTTCTTCGTTCAAATCTGGAAATACGCGCTGAACAAATGCTTGACGGGGGTAAAACACATATTGTCCGCCTTGATTGAATAAGGCTAGCTGATGGCGAATGTAGCTCTCGATGGATTGCTTGTAATTTGGCAGATCGCTAACATTTCCAGCAATATGCTGACGCTGATGTAGTAAAAAGGTCGCAAACCCTCGGCGTCTGTATTCTATTCCAAATTAAAAAAGAAATGGATATCTCACGAGTTCTTCAAGGGTATAGAAGTGTAACACAAACTCTTCAGCCCATCTAGCTGTATCCATCATCCATCGCTTACCAAGCTTGTCAGCTTTCTTCTGATCTTTTCTGGCAGCAAGGAATTTCTCAAAGCGTTCAGTTTCTTCATCATAATCCTCAACCCATAGTCTTACAAGGTATTCTCGAGCTTCATCTTCTATCCACGAGTTGATAGGATTGGGACGCTCAGCAACTACTAGTCCTTTTCCTTTCCACATGCTGAGAGGTTTGGGGGATAGAGCGTTTTGAGGAGAATGAACTACTTTTGGAAAAGATGAGTATACAATTCGGTTGAGGATTTCTTCGTCGGGATTCTTTGACCAATCACCCATATGGGGATTCTTAATGACGACTTTATTCTGGCGCAAAGGATAAAAAGACTCTTCAGAATGACCAGTGAAGTTAAAGCACTTCTCGTCAAATTCAATCATGTTGAACGCTGGTCGACGAATATACTCAAGTCGAGATTGGAGTTGCTCAAGATTGTAAAGACCTAGATCGGCGAATCGCTCGAAGAAGTTAAACTTGTCAGAGTTGGAGAGATCAGGCCTATGGAGAGTATTTAGTGGCATAGTAAAATTCAACGTCTGCATTGTATCCGTGAGGAAAGAAGTCTATGAAACGAGGAGGAGATCCGGTTGGAGTGGGAACAAAGGCAATATATTCAGTTGGGATAGGGGCCACTTCTATCGACCGCTCAGTATGCTTAGTCGCTTCACTGACTGGAGATGTGTCAGCGTCAAGAAGGACTTGGGCTACTTCCTTAGCAATATCCACAACTGCTTCCATATCCACATCCAATTCAACAGGAATCTCAGAAGGTGAAGGTGGATCAGCGTCTGGTGAATCTTGAGCTGATACATGTAAGCGTTTGAGAAAAGCAAGCAAAATTTCTACTAAGTAGAAATTAAAATAAGATACTACAACGCTTACCCTGAGGAATATCATCGACTTTGTCAATCGCTTGATCTATTTCAACAGTTGGTACAGTTTCCTCAGGTTCCGGGACCTCTTCATCAGGATCTAAATCATGGAAAAAAGTGAGGGGATCAGCACGAATAGGTATATTCAAAGTCTCAAGAGTGTGAAGAGAATTTTGAATATCCGTGTCAACTTCGGTTGAAAGAGGTTTTATCCTAGCGTTAGAAAAGGAAGCTTAACGAGGAAAGGATAAACTACTTTGTTTTTCACAAGTACTTACCCTGAAAACGAGCAGCCTTTTCAGAAAGTGTAGAGGCTCTAGGCTCAGGAAAAGATTCAGGAACATCGGCTGAAGACGGCAGAAGAACACTCGCTGAGTCTTCAAGTGCTGGCTCGACTGGAGCGCTTGTTGATGCAGTTGGAGTGGATGAAGGAGTACGCCTGCGTGCTAGAGGTACTTCTTCTTCTACTTCTTCTTCTTCGTTTACATTGAAGATAAACGCTGGAGGGGGAGAAGGTGATTTAGGAGGGGGAGACTTCTGTTTCTTCTTAGGCTCCGGCTTCTACTTTTGCTTCTTTGCTAGTTTTGATGGCTCAGCGACTTTCAAAGTGATTTTTCGTTTGGGTCGCTTAACTACTACCTCTTCTTCCGATGAAGATGATGACAAAGACGAAGACACTTGCTCTTCATCATCGCTCCGAACAACTTCTTCGGCAAGAAGTTGCTCACGCTCATCTTTGGGAACCGCTCCTCCACCGCCCTTCCTTGGCCTTAGCAGCTCGCCAATCATTTTATTTCCATAAAAATTTAGTGCAGGTATTTTCTTTCCAGCGGAGTTGGTGTAACTGCTAGCGCTAAGAATCCGACTTAAAAAAATCCGTAAGGCTTGGGATTTACCGACTTGGCCATCGCTTGCTTGAAGCGATTGAATACATAAAGTGACCAATTTATCTTCAGCTTGGTCAGAATGGCTACCACCATCTTGTACTGGAGATTGGAAACTTATCGAAGCTTCCCTTTCTGCATTCAATCATCTTGGCACATATGTCCACAAGAATGACATACTCGCCCTTCATATCATTTTTCTTGAAGTTGGGTTCGTAGGCAGCCTCAACTTCATCTTTCTTGATCAATGTCCATACCTTTGTAGCATCACCAAGAGTGACATTTTCCACTTCGGCACCATCACTTGGCAAATTTAGTAGAGAAGAAATTAGAGAAGGGATGAGGACGAAGGTCTCACGGACAAAGGGAAAGACGCAGGAAATTGAGTTTCCGTCGTCGGGGATTTTTGCGTTCTTGAAGAAAAAGAGAGTTTCTTCCTCAAAGAAGTTAAAAATGGCAGTTATCATATCGCGTAAACCAGATTCCTGAACAAGAGGAAGAACAGTCCGAAGAGGGAAATTCTGGTTATCGAAGAGATAGTCCCAGTTAACAAGAAAACTGGCGTTAATAGTGACTGGTTTCTCTGATTTGGAAGATTTTTTGGCAGCCGATTTGGAAGATTTGGGTGCCATTGATGAACGCTTGGGTAGAGGAGAGAAAAGATAATATTCTGCCTTAGAGAGACCTTTTACAATAAAAGAGTTTGGAAGTGATAAAGTTTTTCTGTAGAACTTGTGAAGGGTTTAAATAGGAGGCAAAAATAACTCCTCAATTGGTAGATAAATGACACGTGTTCAGAAGTTAATTTTGAAAATAATGAAAATTAAATCTGAGCCATTTACCCATAAAGACGGATGTCAAAAAGTGCGGTAAAATGGGTAACTACTGTGGAATATAATAGTTTAAAATCCGCAGTTACTTTTTCAAAAACGTTTGAATAAATTTGAAATTTTCAGCGTGAAATACACGCGCCTGATAGTACACTGACACGTACTAAGACTGGTGTAGTTACTGAACCGCCTAATTTTTAGATAGGAATCATTAACTGTCAGTTTGATGTGATAAGCACGTGTGGGCAGTTGTCAAATCTAATCTTTTGGACTTATCCACATGCTACTTTCAGCGATAAAAACTATGCATGTGTTTTAGAAAAAGATTACTTAGCGTTAAAGTGAGAATCTTTTTAACGTTGAAGTTTTTTTAAGAACAAAATTTAATTTTCTTAAAGTTAAGGATAAAATCAACCGCTTGGATTTATAAAAGACATTTTCATTTATTAGAGATTGATTTTGTCATGCATAATAGATAAGCGCTAGTGATCAATGCATAAATTTTCAAAATCAATTTTGATCACAGTCGCTTACGAATTGAAACAAGTACAATTTTAAAGTTCCCCCTAAAATTGATAACTTATTTCAAATGTTTGAAAAACGACTTAGACATAATCATAAAGTGGATTCCCCCTAAATTTTATGTCTATAATTATGATGCTTTATGATTTAAGTGTTTAAATCGATCATACCTAATTCACTTCTCAAAGTAAGGAAGCGTTGTTCATTGAGCGCTTTGGTGAACATATCTGCCAATTGTTTGTCAGTTCCAATGTAGTGCATGGAGATATCTTTCTTTTGAACATGGTCACGCAAGAAATGGTATCGAATGTCAATGTGTTTAGTTCTAGAATGAAGAACAGGATTTTGGGTCATAGCTAAAGCGCTTTGGTTATCACAATGGATTGGGGTAGGACCTAGGATTGTTCCATAATCTGCAAGTTGTTGTCTCATCCAAAGGATTTGTGCACAACAGCTCCCAGCGGCTACGTACTCTGCTTCGAAATTGACATGCCACGAAATTAGTCTATCACTTAGAAATTGACATGTACCACTAGTACTCTTTCTATCTATTTTGCATCCTGCAAAATTTGCGTCTGAATAACCAATTAGTTCAAAAGGAGAGTCCCTTGGATACCATAAGCCCACATTCTGTGTGCCTTTTACGTACTTAAGGATTCTCTTGGTAGCATTTAAGTGTGATCTTCTAGGATCAGCTTGAAAGCGTGCACACATGCATATCGAAGACATAATATCAGGTCTACTAGCGGTAAGATAAAGAAGTGATCCAATGATACCTCTATAGTTAGTGATATCAATTTTCTTTCCACTTTCATCTTTATCTAACTTAAGCGTTTGGCTCATTGGAATTTTTGAAGATGATGCCTTTTCCATACCAAATTTCTTAATCATATCTCTTGTATATTTAGCTTGGTTTATAAATGCGCCATTAGGGAGTTGTTTAACTTGTAATCCTAAGAAGAAAGTTAATTCACCCATCATGCTCATTTCAAATTGATCTTGCATCATTTTCGAAAATTTCTCACACAATCGCTTATTAGTAGAACCAAATATAATATCATCAACATAAATTAGGACTAAGAGAATATCTTCATTATGGGTAATTTTAAATAACGTTGTATCAACGCTGCCTTTTGAAAAGCCTTTACCTATAAGAAAGATAGAGAGAGTGTCATACCATGCTCTTGGTGCTTGTCTAAGGCCATAGAGTGCCTTATCCAATTTGTAGACCATACTTTTGTCATGGTTGTTGATGAATCCTGGAGGTTGCTCCACATAGACTTCTTCTTGGAGTTTACCATTCAGGAATGCACTTTTCACGTCCATTTGGTATACTGTGAACTTTTTGAATGCGGCGAATGCTAGGAACATCCTAATCGCTTCAAGACAGACTACTGGGGCATACGTTTCATCAAAATCAATACCTTCTTCTTGACAATAACCCTGAGCGACTAATCTGGCTTTGTTTCTTATAACAATGCCATCTTCATCCATCTTGTTCCTAAAAACCCATCTAGTTCCAATAACTCCTTGGTGAGTTGGTCTTGGTACTAGCGTCCAAACTTTGCTTCTATCAAATTGGTTAAGCTCTTCTTACATTGCTTCTACCCAACTTAAGTCAATGAGCGCTTCATCCACTTTCTTTAGTTCCATTTGAGATAGGAAACTTGCGAACATGGCCTCATTGATTGTAGCGGACCTAGTTCTAACAGGTGCTTCAATATCTCCAATTACTAACTCTGGTGGATGGTCTCTAAGCCATTTACGGTCTGGTTGGAATGGGTTGAGAGACTTCTGATTATCAATCGCTTGACCCTCATTTGTCTTTGGCGCTGTCGCTGCATCATTCACAATTCCAATTTGCTCTTGATGATCATTCTCTTCATGATCATCATCGATAATGATAATATTTTCATTTGTAACCTCACGAGTAAATTTAGGAATAGGAACAAAGATCTCATCATCCTCGTCATCACCAAGATTGATTTGTGACGCTTGTTGGGCAAGATCTTCAATTCCAACATCATTAGGATTAACCTTACTCGGTTCTTGGTTAGCATCATCAAACACAGCATGAATGGATTCTTCTACCTTTGATTTGATCTTATTTAGGATGCGAAAACTCTTTCCATTCTTGGCATAGCCTAGAAAGATTTCCTCATCCGCTTTAGGATCAAATGTCTTTAGGCTTTGGGATCCATTGTTATGAATGAAACATTTTGAACGAAATACATGAAATGTGAAACGTTAGGCTTACGTCCCTTCCACAACTCATATGGAGTCTTCTCATGTTGCTTGTTGATCAAACACTGGTTCTGAGGGTAGCAAGAGGTATTGATAGCTTCGGCCCAAAACCTTTGAGGCAGCTTAGACTCTGTAAGCATCGTCCTAGCAGCTTCTTTAAGCGTTTTGTTCCGTCGCTCGGCAACTCCATTCTGTTAAGGTGTTCTAGGAGTAGAATACTCATGAATTATTCCAAAGTCTATACAAAACTTCTCAACAAATTGGTTAGTAAATTCAGTTCCTCTATCGCTTCTAATTCTCGTCACTTTTAAATCTTTATAAGTTTGCAATTGACGAATTAGCGCCGTGAGCTTGACACTATTTTCATCTTTGGTGGCTAGAAATTCTACCCATGTATAGCGAGAGAAATCATCAAATATTACTAGCGAGTACTTTTTACCACTAACACTCATGATTTGAATAGGACCAAACAAATCTAGATGCAATAGTTCAAGGACTCTAGAAGTAGATAGGCATGGTTTCTTCTTAAAAGACGATTTAACTTGTTTATCCATTTGATATGCATCACATAAGCGATTCTTTTGAAAGGAACCCTTAGGTAATACCTTTACAAGATTTAGCGATATTAACTGAGAGATTGCCTTAAAGTTAAGGTGATTCATTTTTCGATGCCATAACCAACCCAATTCATTTTGACTTTTAGCAACAAAGCATGTGGGGTTGTTATCAATTGTAGAATCCCAATCCACTAAATAAACATTATTTGTTCTTTTTCATCTTAGTTTAGTAGACTTAGTCTTAGCGTCGTTAACATAGCAGAAGTCGCTTAAATTTTTCACTTTAAAGCCTTTACACAAAATTGACTAATGCTTAACAAATTATGCTTAAGACCTTCAACATAATATACATCACTGATCATGATGTTCCCCCTATGCATGATACCTATACCTTTTGTTTTAACTTTGGAGTTATCACCGAATATAACTTGAGGACCGTTGGTTTCATGATAGTTGACCAAGAGATCCTTTGATCCAGTCATGTGTCTTGATGACCCACTATCGAAGTACTAAACTAAGGTATTGGTGTTGGCTCTAGGTACCTGCATTAAAGGATAGTTCTAATTCTTCTTAGGTACCCATGTTGTCTTGTGTCCTTCATTGTTAGTGACTTTGTTTTGAATTAAAACTTTAGGAACCTATATTTGCCTAGTCTTCATTGTAGTAATACTGGCCTTCTTGGGTTTCACATTGTGGTTTTTTTGTAGGTGAACAGTTAAATGTATACCCACTGAATCTCAATATCAAACAAGCTAAAGGCACAACCTGGTTACCCTGCTTTAGGTGATCAGATTGCCCTAAAAAAATAGACTATACATCATGAAGCATCAACTACCCTACTGACTAACACTTTCTAAATAGCTAGCATCTCTATTTGTTAACTTCCTATGCAAACATCCCAAAATTCGCATTTTCAAATCCCTCTTGAGGCTAATAAAATTTTTCTCAACAGTAGATTCCACTTGGTTAAATATCTAATTATTCCTCTCCCCCCAAATACTATAGACCAAACCTGCTACTCCTGCCATTATAATTTGTTGTTTAAACCTCCAAGTTCTGAATGCAAACTTCATCTAGCTTTGCCATCTATTGTATGTACACTCCCAGTTTTGCCATCTATTGTGTGTGCTTTTTTGGTGTCTAATATCCTCGATTATAATAGCAATCATAATCATAATCATAGTCATAATTATCATAGTAGCGATAATATGATCTAGGCCGTTGTGGATATTGACGCTGGTATTTCCTTGGCGCTGGCTTAGGGTGCACTTTTGATGCTTGAAGCTTAGCGCTTGATTCACAGTGGTCTGGATGAACTCGTCTTTGTGAATCATTTGCTTTCGCCTTTCCCTTGCCCGAGTCATCTTTGGTTTTCTAATTTGGCCTCGTACCATTGTCGCTCGGTTCATTTAGCATTTGTCCTTGTGAACCTTTCTTAACAAAGAAAACACCCTTTCCTTTGTTGTTTGCCGTAATATTAGATTTATTTGGTTGTTTACCAAATTTATTGCATCCTAAACCGGTCTTTTCACCAAATATTCTTGTTACCTCAGTCACATTATCCAACTTTCTTGAAGCTTTTGATAATGATGAGATGAGTTGCTCTGATTTGGCAAGTCCAGCGATCAGATCAGCTTCTCTCTTTACTATTATATCAAGATCGCTTTTCAATTGAGTAATCTCACTCTCAAGCGATTGGTTCTTCTCAATGCATTGTTGTTGAACTTGCAACTCTGCTTTGAGCGTTACTTTATCACTTGTGAGCGATGAAATAATAGCGAAGTGATTTTGATATATTTTGACGGCATCTTGACAATCTTTATAATATTCATTAACTTTGTCAAGTAATTCATCATACGAAAGAGAATGAGATAATTCAGTGGTTACCTCAGGTAGCGAGTTGTCAGATGCTTCATCATCTCTTGCCATAAGACAAATCAACGCTGAGTCGCTTGTTGGTTCATCATCACTACTCTCATCTAATGATTCCAAATCCTCTTCAGGTGCGGAGAATGGTTCAAATTCAGCTAGCAAACCTTGTTGACGAAGGTGGCTCCTGAATTGGTTTCTATTCGCATAGTCTTGCCTTGTGGGCTTAGACACATTTGTATAAGGGCAATTTACCTGGTAGTGCTCTGGTTTCCTGCAATTATAACATAAATTAGTTTTCATTTTCTGTTCAGTAGTTAATTGCTTGGAAATGACTGGCGCTGAGAGATTCTGAGTAGGAGACTGTGGCGCTTGATATGGTACTGGCGCTACTGGTTGAGGTGTTGAGTACACTGGCGCTTGATACTGAGTCCGTGGTGCAGGGGGAGGGGTTTGAAATGAAGTTTGTCCAATAGGATTTCTCTTTTCATATCTTAGAATTTTTTTGAATTTCTTGACCAATAAAGCCATCTCTTTTTGCATTGGATTCCGTTGATTTAACCTCACTAACCGTTTTACCCTTACTTTTGGTAGTAGCGATTAAAGCTCCTGATTCAGTCGTTGAAGTCGATGTGTCGCTGACTTCACCCAATTCGAACTTAAATGCCTTTAACTCTGAAAACACATGTTCTAGAGTAAGAGTCTCCAATGTTTGTGATTCTCTCATAGAAACAGTCTTAATCAAATACTTGCTTGGAAGACTTCTGAAAATCTTATTGATCATTTCCTTATTGGTCAATTCCTTGTCTAATGACGCTAACTCTGTGATGAGCAAAGTAAACCTTGCGTCCAATTGTTCTAGCGTCTCATTGTTCTGCATCTTAAAATGCTCGAATCTTTGCATAGCTATGGAGAGCTTGTTCTCCTTCATTTGTGCTGAACCTTCACACACTATAGCCAACTTATCCCATATTTCTTTGGAAGTTTTACATTGGTTGATCTTGTTGAACAATGCATCATTGTCTCCTAACGCTGAGTAAAGTGCACTTCGTCCAACATTATCCAGATTTGCTCTTTTTCTATCCTCTGGCATCCATTCTAACTTGGGTTTCTCGACATAACCATCTGGAGTTGCTTCATCAGCTCCAGGTGCTCGAGTTATCACTTTCATAATCTGAATGGGGCCATCTGAAATTACCTCACACATTTCATTATCGTAAGAACATAAATACACGAATGCTCTAAGTTTCCAAGAATCGTAGTTTGATTCTACCAATTTAGGCATTTTGTTAAAAGCCATAATGAGATGTTTTGAGAGAGAGAGATTTTTTTTAAAAAAAACGACTAAGTTTTAAAAAAAATGGATCTAAACAAGCAGTTACGCTCGGAAATGCTTAGGTTTCTACTTCAACCGCTCTGATACCACTTGGTGGTCCCAAGTGGCATACAAAAAGGGTCTAGAAGGGGGGGGGGGGAATAGACCTTGAAGTCTTTTTCGACACAAAAATTCGTATCACTTTTAAAGATTAGAACGCTTAGAGAGCTAAGCACTTGAATCAGACGCTTCAGTAAAGGTAACTTAGACTTAGTGATTTCAGCAATTTAACAAAGTAGGGTCACGATTAGATCGCTTAATCAGGGTTAGCACAGCGGAATTGATTTTAAAGCTTTAGCGTTCGTTTTGGTTAAATAATCTCGTAGCAGATTGACTTATCCTTTTCACAATATATAGAATAGTATAAAACAAGACAATAATAAAAGTAAATGACACAAGATATATAAGGTTCACTGGGTGATGTAATCCCAGCTACGTTCTTCTTCTCCTTTTTTTCACTTGGAGGGAATTTACTAAGATGATTATCAAAGAATCACACAGAATCTTCTACAAGATAGTAAATAGGTGAAAATGATCTCGGGCTCCTTGATCACACAGATGTCAGCACCAATGGAGATCTTTTTCTACAAGCTTCTCTCACTCAGAAATACTGTCTGTAAGGGGTTTCAACGACTTTCTCACTCAGATGAAAGGTTGAGGGTTTTGTCACACAGGTTTTGTTTATTTTTGGAAAGATTAAACAACTTGGAATATCTCAGTAAGAGTTTAGGGTTCTTCTTTGGAAGAGGTTTGAGATATTTGTGACTGTCTGGAATGTATATGAAAAGCTTGAAAGATTTTGGCTATGGAGTTTCTAAGCTTTTTCTTTGAATGAGAATTTTCAGCAAAATTTTCTTGTGCATGTACGTATGTATCTCTCTCTGTCACCTTTTTAGGGTTTGCTGGAAGGAGGTATTTATAGGCAATTCTTGGGATCTGTCTGTTCGACACATATAGGAGCGTGTCTGTCACGCTGCGCGTGATTCTACCTTTTCTCTGATATTCCTGAAAATTCGCTGGTTCCGATTGGACGGGAGCAGCTATAACTCTGAAGTTCTGACAGTCTAGTCAAAAGGTGGCTTGTCCACAAGTCAAATTGGCTTATCACATTTAATGCACTTATCAAGCATTTAATGCATTTGAATTTATTTCCCGTTTGAAATAAATGTCCGTTGAATGATTGCATTTAAGTCCTTCATGACTTGAGAATTTATTTCAGGTGAATCTGATTCTGATTGCTAGAGTGCTTTGAGCGCTTGATCCATAAATCCTAAAATAGTCCTTTAGCGTTTGACAGACGCTAAGAACAAATCTTCATCTTCTTTTGACTTCAGACGCTGATATTCAACTTCATCTCTAATAGACTCACCTAGAATTCTATTAGCGATTCGGTATCTAATACTTAGTCTAGAATCTATAAAGATAAAAATTACGAGCCTAACAAAGATTACATTCTTTCAAACGCTTAAACAATTGATCTATGAAACATAAACTTGCATTATATTTTGGGGTCTAACATAAAATCCTATCTTGTTATCATCAAAACATCTAACATGAAATTTCCTAACAGAATATAAATTATTTTTCTTAGAGATTAATAATTAATTCTTTGATCAAGTAAAAGTATTTCCAATTTTTGATGGCTTTAAATCATAGTAAAATAAAATATAGAATTCCATATTTTATGTGTTCATATTATTTTAATTAAAGGTAGATGCACTTAATTCTTAATTTCGTACATTTAAGTTATCTAGTTGGACTAGAATGATTTTTATTGAAATAGTGAATATGTGAAATCATAAGGAATTTTATAAAGGACTTTTTAGTTGGACTAAAATTTTAATAATCAACATAAGTGATTTAATATTGCGAGCATGTATTAAATGTTGCGAGCATGTATTAATTGATGCGAGCATGTCCTATGTGATTAAAACACTAATCATGGACCTAGGATTATATGTTTTACCTTTAATTTTATGGGCTATCAAATTTGAAGCTATTGATTATATTCTTAGAAATAATGCATGAGTTGTTTTAGGAATCGAGATAAAATAGTTCAAAGTGGATAAAGTCAAAAGGCCCATGAATGTTTAATAGGTTTAATCTATGCCTTTTGTGATGGCCCATTGGCTCGGACCCTCTAGTAAAAGTCCATGATCAAGTGATGAATTTATTTATTCATTTATTTAAATTCTATGTTTATTTAAATTGAAAGGCATGATTATTAGTAGTATTTTTATGCATGATCAATATAGAATAAAGCGCTATACAAATTGAATAATGTGCAAAGTGAGACCAAAATCTTTTGACGAATTAAATTCTCCCAAATAAATTATACTGAGTTAGAAAAGGATGTTTGACATCTTCACCTTCCACTAAACTTTCTAAAATTAGAATTACTATAAATGTGTAATGCTTCCCAGTTATGGGGGTTATACATTTAGAAATAATTTGAAATTTTATAAAGTGCATGCAAATGCCTTAATCGAAACATATTTCACCCCAGAAACCTGTTCGGTTGCAAGGTGAAATTCAAATGCTAGATTATAGGAGTTAGTGGGATAAACTCGGGTAGTTCGCGAACCTAGAAATCGAATGGGTTGTGGTTTGGTGAACTATGGGGAAACGTATTGAAACATTTATTGGATAAATTGATATTAGATATCACTTCAAATAATTAATGGGCTAGAAACCGGTTAGGTTGCAACCTATTTAATTAATTGAGGATCTCAATACCTACTGTGGAATCGATGCCAATGATGATTCTCGATTTTCACATGGGAGTGTGGGATTCGAAAAATGCAGTGGGAGCCAAGATAAATTTTAAGTCCTTAATTTTTCTTGGTTAAGTCAAAATAAGTAATCTAATAAATCTGGTTTATTTCTGCAGTCAATTTCTCGTTTATCTCTCTCAAATATGACAAACCCACTTTCAATTCTACTCGAAAAGAATACTCTGACTGGACCCAATTATGTGGACTGGCTTAGAAATTTGAGGATTGTCCTCAATATGGAATCACTGGGATACGTCTTGGAGGTTGATATCCCGGCGACTCCTGCTAGAACCCGTGCCAACGAGGAAGAGGTCCAAGCCCATGAAAAATGGGTTAAGGATGACCTCCGGGTAAGAGGATACATGGTGGGATCTATGACTAATGATCTGCAAAAGTCACATGATAAGATGCCCACTGCAAGAGCTATCCTAGCTCACCTGGTAGAGCTCTATGGAGAGCATAGTCGAACTACACGATATGAGATATCGAAAGAGCTCTTCGGAGCTAAGATGAAAGAAAGTGAGAAGGTTGGTGATCATGTCCTCAAAATGATTTCGAGGATCGAGAAATTGGAAGCTCTCCAATTCACCATCAATGCCACCCTTCAAACTGACTTAATCATGCAGTCTCTTCCTGATTCCTTCTCCCAATTTGTGGTTAACTTTAACTGCAATGAGATAGAGTGCAATTTAGCTGGGCTAATGAACAAGTTGGTTACTGCACAATCTAAAATGAAACCAAAGGGAAAGGAAACTACCTTGGTCATCTCTTATGGACCCAAAAAGTCTAAGAAGACGAAGAATAAGAAAAAGTCTAGCGAGCTTGGAGCTCAAGGGGGTACCAAGAAGGGTAAAGGAAAGGCTCAAAGGTTTTACAAGAGCAAAGGATCTAAGAAAACGGATAGATGTCTCAAGTGCGGTGAGCTTGGCCACTGGAAGAGAAACTGTCCCAAATTAGGCAAAGGCGCACAAGGTATGGAACTATTAGTTTTTGAAACTAACTGTTCTATGACCGTATTTTCTACTTCGTGGATTCTGGACTCAGGGGCTAGTGGCCATGTTTATTGTTTGGATCAGGATCTACAGAGAAGTAGAAAGCTGGGCCGAGAAGAAGTGATGATCAAAGTAGACAGCGGGGAAAGCGTCGCAGCTACTAGGATCGGATCTACTTCCTTTTATTTGAATTCTGGACATTTACCATTTTTAGATAATGTTTTGGTTTTGCCCAAAGGGCTTAAGAACATTGTATCTATTCCTATCTTAGTTAAGATTGTATATACATTGTGTTTTTCTAAATTAAATTGTGACATTTATTATGGATATAAATTAGTTGGCAATGCATGTTTAGTTAATGGTTTGTATTATTTAAATGTCTGTAATTCATCTGATGTTAATGTTGTAACATGTAAACGTGGTACGCAAGAAACTAACTTAAGACTCAACTGGCATCTTAGACTAGGCCATGCCGGAGAGCACAAGATCCACAAAATGGAAAAAGATGGGCTTTTAAGCTCACTAGGGTCGGACCTTATTCCTACATGTGAATCATGTCTCTTAGGCAAGATGGCTAGATCCCCCTTCACAGGGACTTTTGAAAGGGCTACGCAAGTCTTAGGATTAGTGCATACTGACGTCTGCAGATCATTTGGAGAAATGGCTCGTGGAGGTTTCTACTACTTCATCACTTTCACTGACGACCATTCAAGATTTGGTCTAGTGTATCTGATGAAGCAAAAGTCTGAATCCTTTGAAAGATTCAAAGAGTTCAAGGCCATAGTAGAAAATCAAACTGGGCAAAATATAAAAACTCTATGATCGGATCGTGGAGGAGAATATATGAGTGCCGAGTTTGATGAATTCCTAAGACAACAAGGAATAATGTTACAACTAAAACCACCAGAAACTCCTCAAATGAATGGAGTAGCCGAGCGAAGGAATCGAACACTGTTGGACATGGTTTGTTCCATGCTTAGTTACACTGATTTACCCATTTCGTTGTGGGGATACACGCTCCTCACCGTTGCTCATGTTTTGAACAGATGTTCCTCCAAATCCGTTCCTAAAACTCCGCATGAGATGTGGAATAATAGGAAATCGAGTCTTAATCATATTAAGATTTGGGGATGCCTCGCTTATGTCAAGAAGACTAAAGTGGAGAAATTGGAGGCAAGATCCCTAATGGGACGTTTCATTGGTTATCCTGAAGATTCCATGAGATTCTTCTTTTACCTGCATGATGATCAAAGAATCATCGTGGCCCTACAAGCTCACTTCCTTGAGGATGAGTTCATCTTGGGAAGGGCCAAAGGTAGGAAAATTGTTCTAGAAAAACAAAATGAAACTCCCTCAAATACATATGTTCAAGAACCGAGGCCTGAACCCATAGTAGCACAACCACCATTTAGATCTGGTAGAATGTCGCATGAACCTGAGAGGTATGGGTATCTACTGCAGGGGGAGCGAGAGCTTCACACTGTAGTACAAGAAGGTCATGAAGATGATCTTTGTACCTATGATCAAGCGATGGTGGATGTCGATGCTTCAAGATGGCGAGAAGCCATGGAAACAGAAATGGGCTCTATGCAATCGAACCATGTCTAGACTTTGGTAGATCGTCCTGAAGGTATAAAACTTATAGGATGTAAATGGATCTACAAAAGAAAGATAGGTAGCGATGGCAAGGTTGACACCTTTAAAGCCAGACTCGTAGCGAAAGGGTATAGTCAAAGAGAAGGAATTAACTATCAAGAAACCTTTTCGCCCGTGGCTATGATAAAGTCCATACGAATTCTGTTATCCATAGCTGCATACTTAGATTATAAGATATGGCAAATTGAAGTCAAAATGGCCTTTCTAAATGGATTCCTCGAGGAGGATATCTATTTGGAACAGCCAAAGGGTTTTGTTTTCGAGTCCGATATCCATAAAGTATGTAAATTTGAGAGGTCCATTTACGGTCTCAAGCAAGCATCTAGAGGCTGGAATTTCCGTTTTGATGAAGAAGTTAAGGGATATGGCTTCATCAAGAACGAAGATGAACCATGTGTCTACAAGAAGATTAGTGGGAGCAAACTCTCGTTCTTAGTAATATATGTGGATGACATTCTACTTATAGGAAATGACGTAGGAATGCTCACCACTGTCAAGAAATGTCTTTCAAGTACGTTTTCCATGAAAGACTTGGGAGAAGCCACATACATTCTAGGAATTCGTATCTACAGGGATAGAACGAATAGAATGATAGGCCTCTCTCAAGCCCTTTACTTAGAAAAGGTTCTAAAGAGGTTTAGGATGGACAACTCTAAGAAAGGGTTTCTTCCCACGAGGCATGGAGTACACTTATCCAAGTCTATGTGTCCTCAAAGTGAGGAAGATAGACAAGAGATGAGTAACGTACTCTATGCTTCTGTAGTTGGTAGCTTGATGTATGCAATGCTGTGTACTAGACCCAACATTGCCTATGCTATGAGCGTGGTGAGTCGATTTCAGGCAAACCCGAGAAAAGAACATTGGATAGACACGTCAGTGGAACTGATATGTTCGAACACGACTCGCATCGGTTCTGTCACATGGATTTTCACTCTGTGACTGTCAATGACGGAACTGATTATGAGTAATATGTATATGTGAACCTTTGACCTGAAGTATTAGGCTGAAGATGCACTTCTGACGTCAAGTCTTTCACTAGAGTAGTTAGAGACGACGCATTTTTGTTGTTCGGATTAAGTTCAAGTTTGAAGAATCAAACCAAAGGATTGAAGATTTAGAAGCTTCAATATTTCAAGTTTAGAGAAGAAGAAGTTTTTCTCCATCATTATATTCATATTAACGAGTAAGTTTTATTCGTTATACGCTTTTAGATTCAATTATGCGAATTAGAGTACCAATTGGGTTTTCGTTTTTAGTTTTTGAAATTCGTTCCACTGCGTTTATGCTTTTTCGAACGAAAACCCAACAATATTAGGGATGCCGAGCTTAAATTTGTTTCAAGCTTTCATTTCCAACTATCATATGAAGGTCAAGTTTCCCATCTCCGTGGGAACGGGGAAAGCCATTGGTGATGTGAAGTTGGCAAGGGAATGTTACGCTATCTCCTTGAGGAAGCCTAAGAGAAAGCATGGCGACGCTGCTCACGATGACAAGGGAAAACAAATTGCCATCAACCTAATCTCGATGGAGGGAACTAACTTGGAGTGCAACATGCAATCAGCCAGTACCTGGCCAAAATCCCAGCATGTAATAAGTGCCGATGGTAAATAGGATGACTCCAACGCAATGGCGCCAAAGGAGGTAACGTGCGCGCCAACGCTAGAGTGAAAACATCCCCGAATCTTAACAAAGTACTAGGCCTCAAAAGGTCTTAGCAGGTAAAAAAAAACTATCTTATTACTATCAAAACAATATCGAGTTGGCCGCGAGCCAAGTGTTGAGTAGAGGCTTCTGCCAGCGACCCCTACCTTTTTACTTAAGTTTTGAGGAGCCTATGTGCCTCCCCCATACATTATTGTTTTGAGGTGCCTACTTGCACCCTCCTTTGAATTGTCGTTTTGAGGTACATATGTGCACACTCTTTACATTTAGTATTCATGCTTGGATCCTTTATATTTTTCGTTATCTAGTTGCTTATTATGAATGCGGTGTATGTTAGATATGTTAGACATTATGAATGTTTATTTCTTTGATGAGTCGTTGTTCTAACAACACCAAAATAACAAAAGAATGCTCCTCGGAATCAAAATTTTCGACTGAAGCTATAAAAAAAACTAAAAGCCCACTATGTGAGGCTAATATAGGTGGCGCAACTAATGCCCCCTGAACCCTTGAGAGCTCGGTTGATGCTAGCCCACCTTATGATCCTTCCAGCAGCACCGAGAGGGAATGAGGTTCGAAAAAACAACCCCCTCTCCCACATGGAACCAGGACCGAGATCATACCAATATGACAAGCGTGATAAAACACCTCATGCCACAAAAAATTGTATACAACAATGGCTATTCAAGCCTCAAAAAATTCAAAAATTCCTAAGGCATGGGGACACATAACTTTTGAATGCTATCACGTCCTAAGGTTGAAAATAACATAAATTTTCAAAACTATGAGCCTCAAGGCCTCATGCCACAAAAGTCACAAGCGTGACGCTCACCGCATAGGTTATAGTGCCCTCACTATTAGCATAACACCATATGTGACTTGAAAAACGTTCAACTCCCAAATGTCACCACTTTGAAACTTACTCCTCAATATGTTTCACATATTAAGGAGTAGGAGGGCAAGGAGTGAAGTGGCTAATATTTCGAAACAAAGGTCAAAGATAGCTTAAAACAAAGGCAAAGATAGCGGATATTTCAAATATTAGGCCAAGTGTTTTGAGTACTTAAAAATCAAATTGCAAAGTAAAACTCAAATGTAGCAAAAGTACCCAAGAGACACTCACTGCTAGCGGCCATTAAATCCCCCCAACGTGTCAGTAAAATATCTAAGTACCTAGACTAGTGCTCATAAAGCCACAAGGTACTAAGGCAAAATAGAAGAATAAATGATCTAGCACCCATAAAATGAAGCCAATGGCACACTTAGATAGCCTAGGGGTAAAAAGACATAGTCAAATATCCAACAAAATCCAAAAGTCTACAAGTTAAGGCATAAAAAGAAACAATGCGAGGGTGAAAATAACCCACATATGGGCGCATCAAACATAAGTCTTACAAATACAAAGCAGCGACTAGAATAAAGATAGTTCAAAAAAGAAAATGAATAAGTTTTGAAGGGTAAAAGCATAAGAGGGCCAAAAAGCTATGAAGACGAACAACGCCTCAGCTAGCTATATCATCCCCCGCATCGGCTTCCCCATCACTGATGTTGGGGACGTTCTCATACAACCACGTGAAGTCATCTCTGGGGTACCGACCGCTCTCGCGAAGGGTCCTACGGCACTTGCGAACCGTCTTAATCATGAAGCCTCGAGCGATACCAGATGCCCGCTTGTTGCACTCATCAATGAAGGTCAAGCTCTTGCGAAACTTATCCACCGCCGACTGACGGGCATCACTCAAAGCCTTTTTCCCGGAATTCAAACTAAGGAAACAGCTACCATTGGACTTCTCTGTCTCGAGCTTCTTCATGGCCTCCTTATTTCTCCCGTTCGGCAGCCCTGTTCTTAGTTCCAAAAAACCATGAAAGAAGCTTCTGGTTTTGCTGGAGACTTTCTCTATGTTCCTTCTCCACTTCCTCACACCTAAGTCGAAGGCAGTGTGATTGTTGGACCGGCTGGCAAAGATAAAAATTGGGTAAAAAACTTAGATGCATGAGTAGTTGGCCTCTAAGTAATGGCAATAATATGTGTAAAAGCTTACCCAACCTAGTTTATCGTGAGTTGGATCGGATTCTCCACCCCACGTGGTCAATCACGTGATATTCATTTATTGGCGATTTATACCATCATCAATATTGAATTGTTACAACTTTTAGAAATTTGATTAACAATTTTTCCAAGCACCAATTGTATTTTATTTACAAAGGTATATATTATAATTATAGAAATTTTGATTTCCGTGTAGGGCTGTAAACGAGCCGAGCTCGAGCCGAGCCTTGTAAAATTTATAGGCTCGAGCTCGAGCTCGAGCTCGTCTCAAATAATTTGAGCTCGAGCTCGAGCACATTTTTTAGAGCTCGAGCTCAAGCTCGACTCATTTGCTCGTTCGAGTTCGAGCCAAGCTCGAAATTTTGGCTAACAAAAATATACCATGTAAATGAAAAGTTATGATTCTGAGTTTTTGTATTTTTATATAACGTTCTAATTCTAAGTTTAGGGTTTAGGGCTTAGGGTTTAGAACTTAGGGTTTAGGACTTGAGGTTTAAGTTTTAGGGTTATATCTTATATTTCCCTTTTTTTCTTAATCATTGTTACAAAACTAGAATTTTGGTATAACTCGACAACTCTTAAATTTCCCAACTGAAGTAGTTATTCAATATAGTTCAGAAAAAAAAAAAAGTGGATAAAATCTAGGGTTTAGGACTTAAGGTTTAGGATTTAGGGTTCTATCTTATATTTGTTTTACTTTTTTTGCTTAACCTGTTAGAGTATATGCCCTCGAATGCCATAAAGAGGATAGATTTATAGGGCATAAACATTGTAACTAAACTATGGTTTTTCTATTAATATAAGACAGTTGATTGTTGTTTTCTTATAGGTATTTATAAGGTGTGAATAAACAAAGTAAAGTCCTTGATGACAAGGTGAACCTTCTACCTCCCATGAGATAGGAGGAAAGACACTAGAATGGTTTGACCCTTGACATCTAAAAGGGTTCGCAAGTCTAAGAAATATTGATTGGGCATCAATAGTGAATAAAGACTTGTATGATGTAAGTTTCGACAGAGAAAGTGCCAGTCGTACACTATGGAAATGGTAGTGGGAACTTATATCATAGACGTGTCAGTTGGACTGATATGTTCGAACACGGCTCGCATCAGTTCATCACATGGGGTATTCATTCATTGACATTCAATGATGAAACTGATAAGTAGTGATAGGTACGTGTGAACCTCTGACCTGAGAAATCAAGTTGAAGATGTACTTGTGACATCAAGTCTGTCATTAGAGTAGTTAGATTCAAATCACCTGTTGGTGGAATCGACCTCGAAGTGCGACTTGATGGGCAAGTAGCATTGTTAACTGATTTGCAATATGGAATTTATTCTCTCGTAAGTGAATGAGTAAAATATCCTATGCGATCATGAATAAGTGAGGATGAAAGTCTTTGGCCAAAGCATTTAAATACCTCGACTTATTATGAGCTTAGGCATATGGTCAAGTTATATGAGTTTGACTTTAAACCATCACTCTTACTTGACTGGGATATAAGAATAAAAAGGTTTATACACGTACGGTATTCACGGCGTAAAGGTTTGGAATGATCCTATTCATTCGTTCTCAATTGGGTTACGGTGTGAGCCACGAGACTGGCTAGGTGTCACTCACACCTCTTTGGATTCCTCCCGATTGCTTTTGAGACGAACCGAAAGAGTCGCGCTTAAAGGAAGTGCAAAAGGAAAAACATGGGAAAAAGACTTAAGAGAAATTCACGACATTGGATGACGTAATTAATTAATTAATTAATTATTGGATAATTTAATTAATTAATTAAATTAATGAGTTAATTAATTTCTTGGAGAAATTGAATTATAAATTAATTAGGAATTAAATTAATTGGATTATCAATTTATTTATTGGATAAATAAATTATCCGATTAATTAATTAGCAAGCAAGACGAAAGCCCGAAGGCTTCCGAGCCCACTAAGGGGCGGCCAAATAGACGCCCAAATAGGGCTCTTGCATGCTAGGGTTATTGTTTCATAATGATATAAATGTATCACAAGGTGAAAAATAACACAAGGCAACTTACATAGCTTTCTCTCCAAGAAAAAGTCTCTCACCTCTCTCTCTCTCTAGCCGTCTTTGACAAGGAAGAAAGGAGGAGTTTTTCGTTTTTGATTCCGGCGTGACGAATTAGAGACGTTGGCAAATTCGGCATTAGAGAAAAGGATCACGTTCAGAAATCAACATACACGAGAACGGTAATCTTTCTATACACAATTAAACATGAGGATTAGAGATGATTCGGACTTGGGAATTAAATTTACTTTCTGCTGTGTTTTATTCGTATAATTCCCAACATAACCATCGTAACATAACTAAAATTTTAGTATGAGTCGACAAGTCTTACATTTTACAATTTAAGTTGTTATTCACTATAGTTCAGGAAAAAAAGAGAGGATAAAATACTGCTTACGTAATGTGGTTACATAAATTTTGATATGCATATACCGGGTTATCTTCAAGTTAAATTAATTCTGTACAAAAAAATATGCGTATTATATTAATTTCCTTATGAGAATATGACAGATGAACAATGTGAAAGGCAACAGTTTGATTGGATGAAATAATATAATTAAGAATGAAAAATTTAGATGACAAAGTATTTTTATAATTTTTTTTAAATATATTATTTCGTGATTTCTTAAGTATTATTATTGTAATACTATTAATATATATATATATATATATATAACACAAATAAAAGTTGGCAGTTAACACTTAGCAGGTGAAGTGTTTATTTAGTATTATTTTTTATTAAAAATAATGTATAATTTTGAATATAATAAGTAAACACAAATATATATATAGGGTCAAGATTTATTACATACCCTATATTAGATAAGATATAAGACCCAATATACACCATTAGATCAATTAAATCCAACAGTAAAAAAATAATCCAAAAACAGGCGGAAAATTGGGTTCTAATTGGCTCAAGGGGTATAATAGTCAATTAGAACCCCTACAATTTCTCAGTTTGAAACTGCAAAAATCTCTTCTACAGTCTCTCGATTTGATGCCAAAATTAACTCAACCAAGTTATAAAATCTCTGCATCAAACCTTAATTTTCAATTTTTGCAGAAGAATTCTTGAAATATTTTCCAGAAAATCAATCTAATTCTTTTCGGATTTGTTCTTATTGTATCGTATACTTCATTGATTTGAAAAATTCAGCTCATTCCATGGACCCAGATCCGTCTTCAACCTCACCAAGAAAGGTTTGGATTTTACTTTTGATTTATTGTTCTTTGAAAATTCTTTGTTCTTCTTAATTCTAAGATGCACCTAATTTTTCAATTTTGTGTTTAATTTCCATCTTCATTTTTTCAGGTGAAACTCGCTCCTAAAGCACCCCCTCGCAGAACACCAATTAACACTAAAATGTACTCTCAAGATGATGATAGCGATGATGATGACAAACCTCAACAATCTCTCAGTCACAAAGTTACTGTATGAAAAAAGGAGACAATTAAGACCATGGCCAGATACATGCTCTCCTTACATTCAAAGGGTTGTACAAGTAATATCAAAACAGAGCCAAAGTGAAAAAAGACTCTGGGATTGGATGAATCAGGTCGATGGGGACAACACGTGATACATATCATTCTAAATACATTTGTTTTATTGATTTTCTTGTGTATGCTAGCAGTATACTGTATAATAACTTCATGTACACTGTATAATGTATTACTGCATCCTGCATAATTGTTGTATAATGTATCATTGCATACTGTATAATGCATCATTTCATAATGTATAATGTATAATTGCATACTGTATGTTGTATTGTTACAACCTGGACAGTGTACACTGTGTATTTTATCATTTCATGTTGTATACTTTACACTAAGTTTCTGTATATTTACTCATTATACTAACAATTAAGATATTAAACACCAAATATAATCTTATCATATACTAACTAATTGTAATATAGATTGTGGGTTAACACATCATACACTGGACATAAAAGAACATTTATTATACAGTACAAATAATGGGAATATACAGTATCATATAAACCAATATACAGTTTTATATAACTTATTATACAGTGTGCGTTTATAAATAACACAGTTAGTCTTATAAACCATTATACAGTATATTACAAACCAATATACAATATAATATAAACCAATATACAGTATCATATAATCCAAGTAAATACTACCTATTATATCAAAAAACCATATTATTGGTGTCCGCTAAATAATCAATCTCCAAGTAAATAAAAATCCCAGCACAGGAGCCAACAATACCAACATATGAGTGGTAAACAATAAAAACTATTTTTGGAATTTGGCCCCAAACTCTACTTCAATCTTGAAGGAAACGTCGTTTTAAAAACAACTCAGCATACTTATATGCTGAGCACCACCCTCTCGGGCCCAAATTCCATCGTTTTACTAGGTTTTTTCGAGTTTTTGTGTTTTCGTCGGATTTTTATTTTTATTTATTTCCATTATTTTCGTACTTTACCTTGTTTGTATTTACTGTATATTTGTTTATTAACTATTGTATAATGGATTAATTAGCTATTGTATTCACTGTATAAGGTTATATAATACTATATATTGATTTATATGATACTGTATACTGAGTTATAAGATACTGTATAATGGTTTGAAATCACTAATTATATGTCACTAATCATATATTGTATATCACCGTTGTATTTACTGTATAATGGCTTATAAGCTATTGTATGATGGTTTATATGTATACACACATACACATGATAAACATTTATGAACTTGTGAACGAAACAAAATACAGAAAATTAAATGAAAACAAAAGCAAAAGAAAGATACAAGATTTCCAAGATTAAAGGTTTGATGAAATTTCTTCAAGGGCTAATAACTAAATCAATCCTTGAAATTCAACTTTTCAATGAAAAAGAACTTGTAAAAAAAGTTGTAATCTTCTGCTTATTAATATGTAATTAACATATAAGATCAAATAGCAGTTAAAAAGTTCATCTCACCATTAATACCTGTTGGCATTTGTTGAGCTTCTGTCATTCGTATATCTCAGAATTTACATTATTTAATTGGGAAGAATAGAATTAATTGGGGGGAAAAATCTGTTATGGGCGGATATATTGGGATTTGATTTGATCTTCCAGTTATTTGCATGAGTTTGTTAGACTTATTGACCAAAATGCCCCCATCATCATTAAATTAAATATAAAAATCCGAAATAATAGCTTAAAATGTGGATCTTGGGATCAAATGGTTTAAATGGCTTAGATTGAGTCTTATATCTTACCTAAACTATAGGGATGTATTTGATCCATACTCTATATATATATATATATATATATATGTAAATTAACAGTAAAAGCTCGTGAGCCTGCTCTAGAGCTTATGAACACCTAAGTGGAAGCTCGAGCTCGGTTCATCAATAAGCTCGAGCTCGCGAAGCTCGGCTCGAGCTCGAGACATCTCGAGCTTGAGCCGAGCTTTAATTGAGTTTGCTCGCAAGGCTCGGCTCGCCTTACACCCCTATTTCCCCATGCATGTTTCTCTCAAAATTTCATTTTAAATTTGTGACAGGTCATTTTTTACCAAGTGTAGTATAATTTCTTCATTTCCGACCTGGACAAGAGGTGATAATTTTTCCATAGTACCAGATATAATTCCTACAATATAATTGCATAAAGGGATTCACATTGTGTTGATATGATGATGGTAACTTTTAATTTGTATAGAAAAATATAGTGAAATGGCTCCAAATTAGGGTTAATTGCATGTTATTCCCTGTGAAATCATTTATCTACATGAAATTAACTCACTTGTGCTGAAAAATCCATAGATACCATCCTTATGTAATTTTTGGATTGCACACGCCCCTTTCCTTTAGTGAAATCTAACGTCTGTAAATTAATGTTTTGTGCGAATTGCCCGTTATGCCCCTTATTTTTCATAAATATTAAATTAATTCTCATTTATCCTCAAGCATTGGATCGTTTAAACTCATCGATTGGTTAAAGAAAACACAAAAATTCAGAAACATAAGAAAATCTGAAGAGAAAAAATAAAAAAAACCTGGAAAAAAAATGTGATAAATAAAATAAAAAAATGACCAAAGACAAGAAAATATTTCAAAAAGTTAGGGAAAATCAGAAAATTAAAGATCATAAACAATAAGAAATCAAATTGAAAAAATTAAGGAAAATAAAGAAATAGAAAAAAATCTAAAAATAGGAAATATTTCAAAAGTTAAAAAAATGAAAAGTTTGCAAATCAGAACAGGGGTGCGACGAATGTAAGGGAATGAGTGGCAATGGGAAGGGAGGGAGGGAGGGAGGGGCAGGGGTGGCGGTGCGGGATGGTGGCGAATAAGCGAGGGAGTGGTGTGTTACACTTTTGAGGAAATATAGAAAAAGTAGGTGAGAAATAGACTGAAAAATACAGAGAAAAGGAGAAAGGAGGGTTAGGGCAAAAGTAGATACTTCATTAATTGCAATTCTTCAATACAAAAGGTGAGCTTATAACCTAGCTCAAAACGGAAAGCTGTAAAATTTAAATAACATCATTCATAGTACCGGAATTTAATAAAAACGCCATTATCCCATTGGTTCAGAATTAGTGCCATTTTCTGTATTGCCCAGCACGGTAAATTCTATGCTAGACCGAGATCATTGGTCTCGATCTAGTGTACCCCATTGGATCAAGGGGCATTTTAGTAAATGCCCCCCCTATTGGGGGATCCAATGGTTAGCATAGAATGACCCACCCAACATCGTTTTCTCCAACTGTAATACCCTCTCTCTTTTCCACGTGTTGAATGATCCTCTTTTTGACCGTTAGTTTGAACGACACTGTTCTCCCCTTCTGATTCTTTAATCCAACGGCCCTGATCTTCTCTCGAAATCACCTTAGCTTGATCGTGGCATTACCTCCCCCATTTTCGGATCTTTGTCCCGAATGATCAATATCACAAAACTTTTTAGTGAAAAATGACACATCCTCCCAAGTAGGTTGTAGAGTAAACCCATTGAACAAGGATTTGAGAAACAGCCACATTGTTCCTTGGGATCAATCATTTGTCCAAAACAGCCAATGGATACACGTTAAAGTTTCCATCCAAGTCTATATATGGCAATACCGAACTAGGCACATGTATGATGGGATGAAGAAAGCTATTTGGAGGCAAAACCAACTCATATGCTTTTACCTGTCCGACTTTAGCTAATACCTTATATAGACATTATTACTTTGGAGCTAGCTTGAGATTCCTCATTAACACCACTCAGTTTTGCCTATACCATTGCAACTTTAATAAACTTCAACTTCCATCTCCAATGAGTTTTTCATTCTATGCCTATCTGCATAGTACTTCATACGTTGTTGAGTTGAGCTACCTTCAAATTTTTCTTAAGAATATGCATTATTTTCCTCCGATCTTCCAAAAGATTGCCAGTTTCCATAGTGACCCCAAAACTGCACTGCCCCAAGTTGAATTGCGGTGGAGGATAGCTGTAAAAAGCTTGAAATGATGTGATTTGAATACTCGAATGGAATTTAGTGTTATACCAAAACTCCGCCAATGACAACCACCGATTCCATTTCTATGGTTGTTGATGGATTATGCATCTCAAATAGGCCTCTACACATTGATTTTCTCTTTCCGTTTTCCCGATGGTTTGGAGATGGTAAGAAGAAGCATGTCCAAACTCACCCCCAAGGCCTTGAAAAGTTCCCTCCATAGTTTGCTCGTAAATATTAGGTCTCTATCCGTGATAATACTTTAAGGAATACCATGAAGACTATGTACTGTGTCCAAACACCTTAGACACTGTTTCAACATTATATGGATGAGCCAAAGAGACAAAGTGAGCATACTTTGTCAAACCATCCACAATTACTAAGATCGAATTCTTCCCATCCGAAGTAGGCAACCCATCTATGAAGTCCATGGAAATACATGACCATGCTTGATCGGGTAGATCCAAAGGTTGTAATAAACCTGGATATGGTACATGTTCACTCTTCCCTCATTGGCACGCACATTCTTTTACCCACTTAATGATATCAGTTTTGATCCCCGACCAAATGAATATTGCCTTTGTCTGCATGTAAGTTTTGATAATTCTTGAGTGACCCCCGACTGCCGAATCATGAACGAATTTAATGATATTTTGTTTGACCTCAGTAGAGTCCTCAATGTAAATTTTCCCCTTTAATTTCAGTAGCCTTGATGAATAGGAATAATTCGAGTAAGTGTCCAGATTCAACACCTTCACTTGCATAATAACTTGTAACGTTGGGTCATTTTCATAGCTCACCTAGATGTCTTTTATCCAATTAGGATATGAAGTGATAATAGCTTAGAGATCACCCGCAACGCGATCTCTTCTAGATAGTGCATCTGCTGCCCCATTTTCCTTACCCTTTTTATATTGCACTTCATAATCGATACCTTCGCCACCAATTTTTGTTGGAGTATGGTCTCAACCCATTGGTCCATTATATGTTTGAGACTTCTTTGGCCCGTTTTAATGATAAAGTGATTGCCTTGGAGATAATGCCGCCATCTCCTAACCGCCAACAAAACAGGCAAAAATTCACGTTCGTACACTGGTAAAGCTTGATTTTTAATTCCTAAACCTTTACTCAAGAAGGTTGTGGATATCCCTTTTTGTTAGTGTTAGGTGTCTGGCTAGCCATTTAGTGGCGCTGCCCAACCTATAAACACTATTGGATATCGCCTTATTTAATATAGCGAACCTTTATTTATGGCATCTGTCTTTATCTATAAATCTATGTCTTAGTTGATAGTTCCCTAGGATCAGTGCATGGTTATGGGAATGGTCGCGCACAGAGGTGGGGATTGTGCAACGTTCTCCAAAATTGTGATCCTAGACTAGTTCCAAGCCATAGAGGCATGAGAAAAAAAAAATCATAGTCTCGTCAAGGCTTGCTCGTGAATTCACATCGTAAAGAGTATGCATTGTTCCATGGCATTGATCAGGGATCAGTGCATACACAGAGGGTCTGTACTTGGAGGTACATGAACTAAACGCCCCTCAGGAATCCATGATTGATTTCATGTCAAACTTGGGATCCTAAGGGTTACATAGTGTGAGAGAATCCTTGTGACCTAAGTTATCATGGCTGCAACGTATGCAACACACTATACTTTAACATATCCCAGATTCTAGGAGACTCACGAGACGAATAATATTGGCTATGGTTTGATTGTACGACGAAGTAGATGACATCAAAAGGGGATCCTTCCACGGCAGCATATCAAGATACACTACCACAAAAAAGCCCTATTACAACGTACCTATGACAGCGATTTTGAAAATTGCTGTAATAGGGGGTACTCGGTCCGGACCTATGACAGCGGTTCGGCTCGAACTGCTGTCATAGGTGTCAGAAAAAAATTTAAATTTTTTTTTTTAACGCGACAGCGCTTCGGTCAGAACCGCTGCCACAAAGTGTACATGTGCCAGCGGTTCGGCCGAACCGCTGGCACAGGGGCCGGGTTTTCGACAACCCGGCCCCCCCTTTCTCTCACTCTCACTCTCACTCACTCTCTCTCTCTCTCTCTCTCTCTCTCTCTCTCTCTCTCAACTCTCTCACCACCACCACCACCACCACCCCCACCTCCACCACCGTCCGCTGTCCGCCGTCCTCTTCTCGGTTTCTCTCTCTATCTCTCGATCTACTTCTCTCTCTCTCGCCGCCGGTTGCCACTCCGTCCACCGTCCGCCGCCGTCACTCCGGTATCTCTCTCTCTCTCTTTCTCTTTCTAGATATATATATATAAAATTAACTCTCTCTCTCTATATATATATATATACATAGTACCCACCGCCGCCGCCCACCTCCGCTGCCACCGCCATGATCCATTTAGTTTAGGTATTTTCTTTTAGATAAATATAAATACATATATATATATATATATACACACACACATAGAGTATATATAGATGTATGTATATGTGGGTGTATGCATATATGAGTGTATGTATATATATTTGTGTATGTGTGAGTGTATTTGTGTATATATGGGTGTATGTATATATATTTGTGTATGTGTGAGTGTATTTGTGTATATATGGGTGTATGTATATATATTTGTGTATGTGTGGGTGTATGTATATTTGTGTATGTGTGGGTGTATATGTATATATATTTGTGTATGTATATATTTGTGTATGTGTGGGTGTATGTATATATATTTGTGTATATTCTTGAAATTTGCTTATTTATTAAAAAATTTAAGGGAACTAGGAATTTGATTGAATTTAGTATTAATTTTGGTTAGTCGGGTGTTAATTACGTTTGATTTGAAATTAAATTGTGGTTATTTGGTGGTTTAGGGCATATTGATCCAACTAGTGATCTATATTTATACTTAGTTGCTGAAAATATGATGTTTTATTTATATTTTTATGTGATTTATGTGATCCGACTGGTGATCAATATTTGTAGTTGTTGGAAATATGATGCTTTATGTGATTCAACTGGTGATCAATATATTTTTATAAAATGGTGCTTTATTTTTAGTTTTATGTGATTTATGTGATCCAACTGGTGATCAATATTTGTAGAAATATGATGTTTTATGTGATCCAACTGATGATCAATATTTTCGTATAGTAAGATCGGCATTTTGGATTTGTTGTGGGTGAAAGATTATAATATTGGGTTTGTTGTGGTTGAAATATACGAATTTTGTTGGTTGCATGTTTGGGGGAAGATTAAGTCTAGAACTTGGTAGAAATTTTTGCGTCGGTACTCTGCCGAATTTTTTCTAGGATAACGTGAAATAAATTAAAATGAAAATAGTTTAAATAATTTGACTGAACTGATGTTAAAATTGTATAATTTAATTAATTAAGATCGAAATTGGATTTTAGAGGATTGTAAGATCCGAATTTTGTTGGATTCAACCTACCCGGGTGAAGATTAAGTCGAGAACTTGGTAGAAATTTTTGCGTTGTTACTCTGCCGAATTTTTTCTAGAATAATGGGAAATAAATTTAAATAAAAATTATTTAATTAATTTAACTATCAACTGATGATAAAATTATTTAATTTGATTAATTCAGAATCAAAATGGATCGAAGTTGGATTTTAGCAGATCGTATGTCGGAACAGTATGAGAAAGGGGTGAAAGAGTTCATAAAGTTTGCGGTTGACCATGCACCAGATCGAACTAGGATCACTTGCCCGTGTTTACGTTGTTGTTTTGGAAAGAGAATTAGTCCACGTGAGTTGGAAGATCATTTGGTGTGTAATGGAATTGATAAAAGCTACAAACGTTGGACAAGACACGGTGAAAGCAGTGTCCCGTTGGATGATTTGGGTGGTACATCATATCCATCACAGGATTTCAACATGAATGATTATGAGCCTGATTGTTTGGAGGAGATGACAAATGTGATTGAGGAGGATTTGCGAAATTGTCCTAAAATGTTTGACAATTTGACAAGTGATTCAAAGACACCACTGTATAGTGGTAGTAAATCACGAGATTGAAAGCAGTTCTTAACCTATACAAGTTAAAAGCCAACAATGGGTGGAGTGATAAGAGTTTCACAGACTTGCTTGGTTTATTAAAAAGCATGCTACCTGAGGGTAATGTGTTACCTAATCGTATTTATGAGGCTAAACGGATGTTAACCTCAATTGGCATGGGATATGAGAGGATACATGCCTGTCTCAATGATTGCGTATTATTTAGAATTGGCTATGCATCATTGAAGGCCTGTCCAAAATGTGGCGCCTCACGGTACAAGAAGAATGGATCTGTGCCTGTCAAAACCATGTGGTATTTGCCTATAATACCACGATTTAAGCGCATGTACAGTAGTAAAGAGTTATCCAAGGACTTGACATGGCATGCTGATAGAAGACTTGAAGAAAGGATTGAAGATGACAAGATTCGACATCCCTCAGATTCTCCTCAATGGAAAAAGATTGATGATGATTTCCCTGAATTTGGTGAAGAATCAAGAAACCTGCGCCTTGTGTTGGCTACAGATGGCATGAACCCTCATGGCTTGCAAAGTAGCTCACATGGTACATGGCCGGTGATTTTCATGATCTACAACCTTCCCCCATCGCGATGCAGGAAGCGAGAGCATATAATGATGCCTATACTCATTTCTGGGCCGAAACAACCTGGAAATGATATAGATGTCTACTTGGCTCCTTTAATTGAGGATTTGAAGGTGTTGTGGGACACCGGTGTTCAAGTATATGACGGGTTGAGAGAAGAAAATTTTAATCTCAGGGTCATGTTATTTGGAACAATCAAGGATTTTTCGGCAAGAGCAAACCTTGAGGGATATGGTGTACATGGCCAATGTGGATGCCCCATATGTGTCATGAGTACAGATCAATATCATTTGACACACTCCCAGAAATATGCATTCCAAGGGCATCGGAGATGGCTAAATCAGAACCATCGATATCATCGGTGGAAGAAAGTTTTCAATGGGAATATAGAAGAAGGCCGAGCTCCTAAGTGCTTAACTGGTGAAAAAGTGTTTGAGAATGTAAGAGACTTGGAGGTTAAATTTGGAAAGACTTCTGCAGGTGGCCTTGCAAAAACTGAGTGGAAAAAAAGGTCAATTTTCTTTGAGTTGCCGTATTGGGCATCATGACATGTTAGACATTTTCTCGATATAATGCATATTGAGAAAAATGTATTTGATAGCGTCATTGGTACACTTCTAAATGTGCCCGGAAAGATAAAGGATGGTGTAAAGGCACGGTTAGATTTGGTTGAAATGAAGATAAGAGAAAAATTGGCACCAACAAATAAGAGGAAACGTACTTATTTGCCTCCAGTAGCTCACACTCTAGCCAGGAAAGAAAAAATTACATTATGTGAGTTTCTTAATGGAGTGAAAGTTCCAGAAGGGTATTCTTCAAACATTAGCAGTCTTGTATCAATGAAGGATTTGAAGCTAAAGCACTTGAAGACTCACGATTGTCATGTAATCATGGATCATTTGCTACCAATTGCTTTACGGGCCATTTTGCCAAAAAAGGTGAGAGACACGATAACTAAATTGTGTTTCTTCTTCAAAGCAATGTGGAGCAAGTTGTTTGATCCTGAGCAATTTACTACACTTCAAAAACAAATTGTCATCACTTTGTGTGAGCTTGAAATGTATTTTCCACCTGCTTTTTTTGATATAATGACTCATCTACCCATTCACTCTTTAGAGAGACTCAACTATGTGGACCGGCTTTTATGAGATCTATGTATCCGGCTGAGCGTTATATGAAGGTATTGAAAGGCTACTTGAAAAATCGTAGTCGACCGGAAGGTTGCATTGTTGAACGGTACATAGTTGATGAAGCCATTACATTTTGCACAGAGTATCTGATAGATTTTAATGTTGCAGAGCTTCCAAAGTCTCATGTTGTGGGAGGGGGAACAGAAGGAGTCGGATTAATGGGAAAGCAATTAGTTAGTGTTCATATTACACAAAGGGATCAGGCACACCTATATGTGCTCCACAACACCGATGAGGTTGACCCATATGTTGAAGAGCGTAAGAACCAACTTAGGAGATTCAATCCAATTAAAAATGAGAGTTGGATTTCAAGAGAGCATAATAAGAGTTTCATCGATTGGTTCCGAAAGCATTTTGAAGAGAAACAGAAAGAGAATCCACAGCTTTCAGTTTCAGATAAATTGACACGACTGTCGATGGATCCGGACAGACTAGTATTTTGTTATTCAGGTTATCGTATAAATGGTCGCACATTCTATACAAAAGACCAAGATGAACAAAGTACAATGCAGAATAGTGGTGTGAGTCTTGTAGCTCAAGCAATGCATATCTCAAGTGCGAAAGATAATAATCCTATCTATGCCGATTTATCATATTACGGGGTGATTGAACGTATATGGGAGCTTGATTATAGTTGGTTTCGGGTGCCTATATTTGGGTGTAGGTGGGTTGACAATAAACACTAGTACAGAAGAGGTCTGTTACAGCGGTTTTTTTTGCACTATTACAGCGGTTTTAACCGCTGTAATACGTATCGCTGTAATTGGTATGTTTACTATTACAGCGGTTAAAAACCGCTGTAAAATGAGCCCTATTACAGCGGTTCAATAACGAACCGCTGTAATACGTAAATAAAAAAAATTAAGTGTAAAAGTTGTAGCCTGTTACAGCGGTTCAGAAAAGAACCGCTGTAACAGGATACAGCGGTTCGTTGGTGAACCGCTGTAACAGGTTCACTGTTACAGCGGTTCATCAACGAATAGCTGTAACCTGATTTTTTTTTTCTATTATAATTTCAGCTAGCTATATCCTTCCCACAAGCTCAAAATTCAATTCATCAATAACACATAAAACAAACCAATTGCTCAACAGAAACAACAAATTCAAATCCAAAATTAATTTCATTCACCAAATAATAATCTCCAATAATTACAAATAATAACGAGTTTACAATAAACCAATATAAACTAATCACTGCTTTTAAATCAAATAAAAATTTACAATAATTTTCAACTTACACCGCCGGCATATCAAAAGCGCATTTAAAAATATATTGTGCCAATTCAGAACGTGCTTCATCAAGTTGCGCTATAGTGTAAGAGGCGTACTGACAATCAGCAAAGTACTGCAAGACAAATATTAAAATCTAACAAAAATGTTTAATAACTTAAAAGGGACATTAGAATTTGATTAATATTAATTAGAATTATGCATACCGCGGGTGGGATTATAGATTCTCCATGTCTAATAATATCTTTCATGAATTTCATGACGAAGAACCCACAATCTATGGCATTTATTTGAATGATGCACTACAAATTAAATTCAAATCAAAATTGTATTAGAACAAATAACTTTTATACGAATAATTTCTTGAAACTATAATTAAAATAATATAATTAAACTAACCTGTATACAACTCCATGTACAGGCCTTGTTTTTTGATTTGATCTTTTGGTTGTTATTTGCTCGAAACATCAACATAGCGCTGTTAAAAACATCAAAAATCAAGGAAATATGTTAATATCAAGCAAATATATATATATGAAATCTAGTTATAATATATATACTTTAAAATTAATATTAAATATAATGGATACATTTAATTGAATGATAAAACTTACTGATTGATCATATCTTTCATATCACGTCGGTTATTTGGATCACCGTGCAAAGAATCCAAATAATAAACGATCTCTTTAATTGGATCAATCACGAGCAACAACCAATGGCCCCTAATCAGCATATTCAAAAGAAAAATTTTAAATTAGTTATGCCTACGTAACAAATTTTACAAAATAACAATGTGTCTTTAGTAGCTCACCCGGAGTTGTAAGGTGCAAGAAACAACTTCCCCTCCAGTGCACTAGCTATCATAGTATTTGCTATATATTACGATTTGTCAACACGCTGCGTGGGAGTAATTCCTGCTCCCGCAGATATATAATGTGGGCTAAGGAACCCGGATTTATTTTGTTTTTGTTCGGGGACCACGTGATTAACCCACAAACACCTACAATTGAGCATAAAATAAATTTGAGTAACAAAAATAAACAGAGTTCAAATTAATGCAGTAAAATAATTTAATTAAAAGCTTACTTTTTATTAATTAATATTTAAAAACTTACTTGATGTAAGCAATAATGATAGAGGCTCTTATCTGTTCTTTATGCACAAAGTCACCGATCTCCTCCCGCCCAATATATTCTGGAAAGGGGATATTGAAGATTTCCTCGGGTATGTCTATCCGGATAGTGTTATCAGCAGCCATCATCCCAAAGAACCTTTCAAGAACTGCAAGTGAATTAGGGCGTGGAGCAGGAGGGTTGGCCACTAGAGGTGTATTTTTGACATGTGAGTGCTTCGTCATCTCTGATTTGCTTTTTCCGACTGATGATTTGGATTTTCCGAGAGACTATAAGCAAAAGAAAACAAAACGTGGGCGTTATCAATGAAAGTATATTTATTAACATTAAACAATTGTTATAATTTAATAATGACTAGCTATTAATAATTACGTACCGATGCATCATCGACAATCACAAGACTCTTAGGCCAAGCAACCATGTATCCCACAGCCTCAGATACTGTAAACACTCCTTCATCATCGAGAGGGACTGGTAAGGGTGCAATATCTTCAATTGCAATGTCAATCGACACTTTCACGAGGTGGGAGGCTAATGGACATGTATGCAATGTTCTATCCTTTGGTTGATTGTACATTGTTCCTCTTGCCACCAAACGATAACACGGTGTACAAAGTGCTAATTGACACTGCACCACATCCTACATATATATATATATATATATATATATATATATACCATTATATTAGAAAATGTTGTATAGCATACAGAAATATAGGATTGAAAGTTACATTATCACTAAACAAAATGCTTTTCATTAATTACCTGAGGAAGGTCTTTCACTTCTGGGTAGCTATCTTTCAAAGAAACCGCCTCTTCTGTATGTGGCTGCTGCGACCCAGACGCCCTATGCTGGTCAAACTCGCGTCGCAATTCGAATAGTGATTGAGTGAGCATTTGAACCGTGTCTTGCAAGCTATCAATCACCGTATTTTTTGAAGGCTTTGAATCCGAAAAGTAATCTTTTTGGGATACCCCAAAGCCTACACCCCTAACTCGACCCGGATGCTCCTTCTTTTTAAGAACTATAGCCAGTATATCATTCCGGGTCTTCTCGGGTCCACTGTGGCTACCCTCCTGTGATAAGCTTTCCTGTAATAATACATTTAAAAAATACAAAAATTTGTTATTTGAAAATTATTTTTAAAAAAACATACAACACACTATATAACTAAAATTGCAAATAACTCACCATTGATTCCACTACTCTTTTAACATTGACATTATCAATCTTGTTCTGGCTGTCAGAATGTGCAACCCTCCACACTAGTGCTCGTGTCACCTCTGTGACATCTGACCCAACATCTTTTCTTTTTGCTTCTATGATAAGAAAATTTGTAAGGAAATAAATTTGATTAGAAAATTTGTAATTAAGGAAATTTGATTAGAATTACAACTTGGAACGAACTACGTACCTCAATATACTCCACTTGAGCATATCCAAGACGTGATGCCCTGTAAGGATATTCAGGTTCCTTTGCTCTTTCCCGATTTTCCTTACGTAGTTGCTGTTCATTATATAATCAAGGCATTAGTCAATGTATATAGTTTCAAATAAATTAAAATGAAACCATAAATTAAAATAATTACCTGAAAAGCTTCACTTTGGCGTATTTCTACAAATTTTGTCCAATCTTCTTGAGATATACGATATTTTTCGGGTGGGCTTGAATTAATGTTCCCATCATCATCCTCTACCCAGATTCTGGTCAAGTAGCTCCTGTAGTTTCGAGCTAGCTTCCCAGCCTCGGCTAAGACGAACTTCTGTCTACTTTCGTCAATATCAAAGGCCAACTATAAAAAACAAAGAACAAAGTATATAAAAATGTTAATTTAGAGAAAAAAAAAACTACATTTACCAATTAAAAACATAATATATAATAACTAACTTACAGCTATTTCATTCCAAATGGCATATTTTATTGCTGCAGGGACGCTGCACCAATCACTGATAGTAATAGGGACCCTGTCACGAGCTGTCACGCCAATGTAACCAACAAAAGTTGATTTATTTGGGTCAACTGGTTGATCAAGCTCGTTCCAACCAACTTGTAGCTTTATGCCTTTACTTTTGGCCTTTATTACTTTCTTCATTGCTGTAATACCTCTCCGTATCTCACTTTCAACACTTGGGTTTGCAGCACCTCCAGAATCCATCTACAAGATTTCATAAGTGAAAATTCAAATATTTCAACAACAACAAACGCAAACAAATATATATGCATTAATCATATCATTAACTAGTTGGATCATATAAATCACATCAAAAAGTACAAAATCAAATATTGATAAGCTTACATCGGTGGTGGTCGTCGTGGTAGTGGCGGAGGAGAGGGTGACTGTGGTTGTATACGGTATCGACCTACAAAAGCAAAAAAATACAGAAGTTAGTGTAACTCATTCAGTAATATAATATTACAAGCGAGTTCAATATAATTTACACTTTAACTGCATACTTAACAAAAGAGTTCAAATAAGTTACTCATATAATTATCAAATAAGTTCAAATACCTTTCATCGTTTTCTTTTTGTCGCTGGTTTACTAATCTTTTGTGATCCCTCAGTACGACCATTTTGTTTAGTACGCCGACGAACAGATGGATTAATCCATATCCCTTCTTGGTGATCTTCTCGCATATACAATTCATCATCACTGATATCCAAGTCACCGTCACTATTTGTGGATTGTGAACCACCTAAGATAGCATTTCCTCCATCATCTTCATTATATAGGCCATCATCCTCAATACGAGTATTTTTGTTTGCCGATAAAACAATGGGCCACCTCTTATCGACAGGATCGGTGACAAAAAACACTTGTTTAGCTTGAGATGCCAAAATGAAAGGTTCATCTTTGTATCCCACCTTTTCAAGGTCTACTCGAGTAAAACCTATTTCACTATCATCGACACCATTTTTATGGTCAACCCACCTACACCCAAATACAGGCACCCGAAACCAACTGTAATCCAGCTCCCATATACGTTCAATCACCCCATAATATGGTAAAGTGGCATAGATAAGGCTATTATCTTTCGCACTTGAGATATGCATTGCTTCAGCTACAAGACTCACCCCACTATTCTGCATTGTACTCCGTTCATCTTGGTCTTTTGTATAAAATGTGACACCATTTATACGATAACCCGAATGACAAAATACGAATCTACCCGGGCCCACCGACAACCGTGCCAATTTATCTGAAACTGAAAGTGAATTCTCATTTTGTTTCTCTTGGATACACTTTCGGAACCAATCGATAAAACTCTTGTTATGTTCTCTTGAAATCCAACTTTCATTTTTACTTGAATTTATTCTCCTAAGTTGGTCCTTATGCTCTTCAACATATGGCTCAACCTCATCGGTGTTGTGGAGCACATATAGGTGTGCCTGATCCTTTTATGTGCTAGGAACACTCACTAATTGCTTTCCAATTACGCTTTCTCCTTCTGTTCCCCCCCCCCCCCAACAGGAGACTTTTGAAGCTCTGCAACGTTAGAATCATTCAGATATTCTGTGCAAAATGTAATAGCTTCATCAACTATGTACCGCTCAACAATGCAACCTTCCGGCCGGCTACGATTTTCACATAGCCTTTCAATACCTTCATATAACGCTCAGCCGGATACATAGATCTCATAAAAGCTGGTCCACAAAGTTGTGTCTCTATAACCAAGTGAATAGGTAGGTGAGTCATTATATCAAAAAACGCGGGTGGGAAATACATCTCAAGCTCACACAAAGTGAGGACAAGTTGTTTCTGAAGTGCAGGCAATTGTTCAGGATTAAACACCTTGCTCCACATTGCTTTGAAGAAGAAACACAATCTAGTTATCGTTTCTCTCACCTTTTTTGGCAGAATGGCCCGTAAAGCAATTGGTAGCAAATGATCCATGATTACATGACAATCATGAGTCTTCATATGCTTTAGCTTCAAGTCCTTCATTGATACAAGACTGCTAATGTTTGAAGAATACCCTTCGGGAACTTTCACTCCACAAAGAAACTCACATAATGCAATTTTTTCTTTTCTAGATAGCGTGTGAGCTGCTGGAGGTAAATAAGTACGTTTTCCCTTCATTGTTGGTGCCAATTTACCTTTTATCTTCATTTCAACTAAGTCCAACCTTGCCTTTACTCCATCTTTTGTCTTGCCGGGCACATTTAGAAGAGTACCAATGACACTATCAAATACATTTTTCTCAATATGCATTATATCAAGAAAATGTCTAACATGTAAAGATTTCCAATACGGCAAATCAAAAAAATTGACCTTTTTTTCCACCCAGTTTTTGCAAGGCCGCCTGCAAAAGTCTTTCCGAACTTGATATCCAAGTCTTTTACATTCTCAAACACCTTTTCACCGGTCAAACACTTAGGAGCTCGACATTCTTCTATGCTCCCATTGAAAGCTTTCTTCCACCGACGATATCGATGTTCTCGATTCAACCATCTTCGATGCCCTTGGAATGCATATTTCTGAGAGTGTGGGAGTCTATATTGATCTGTACTCTTGACACATATGGGGCATGCACATTGCCCATGTACACCATATCCCTCGAGATTAGCTCTTGCTGGAAAATCATTGATTGTACCAAACAACATAACTCTGAGATTGAAGCTCTCTTTTCTAAACCCATCATACACTTTAATACCGGTCTCCCACAACTCCTTCAAATCCTAAATTAAAGGGGCCAAGTAGACATCTATATCATTTCCAGGTTGTTTCGGCCCGCAAATTAGTATAGGCATCATAATATGCTCTCGCTTCATGCATCGCGAAGGGGGTAGGTTGTAGATCATCAAAATCACCGGCCATGTACTATGTGAGCTACTTTGCAAGCCATGTGGGTTCATTCCATCTGTAGCCAATACAAAGCGTAAATTTCTTGGTTCTTCCCTAAATTCAGGGAAATCATTATCGATCTTTTTCCATTGAGGAGAATCTGAACGATGTCTAATCTTGTTATCTTCAATCCCTTGTTCAAGCCTTCTATCAGCATACCATGTCAAGTCCTTGGCAAACGCTTCACTACTATACATGCGTCTAAATCTAGGTATTATGGGCAAATACCATGCTGTTTTGACAGGAGCAGATCCATTCTTCTTGTACTGTGAGGTGCCACATTTGGGACACACCGTCAATGATGCATAGTCCTTTCTAAACAAGATGCAATCATTGAAACAAGCATGTATCCTCTCATATCCCATGCCAATTGCAGTTAACATCTTCTTAGCCTCATAAGTACGATTAGGTAACACATTATCATCGGGTAACATATTTTTTAATAGACCAAGTAAGTCTGTGAAACTCTTCTCACTCCACCCATTGTTAGCTTTTAACTTGTAGAGGTTTAGGACTGCTTTCAATCTTGTGAAATTACTACCACTATACAGGGGTGTCTTTGAATCACTTGTCAAATTGTCGAACATCTTGGGACAATTTCGCAAATACTCCTCAATCACATTGGTCATCTCCTTCAAACGATCAGGCTCATAATCATCCATGTCAAAATCTACTGATCGATATGATGTATCACCCAAATCAGCTGAGGTGGCACTGCTTTCACCGTGTCTTGTCCATCGTGTGTAGCTTTTATCAATTCCATTACACACCAATTGATCTTCCAAGTCACGTGGACTAATTCTCTTTCCAAAACAACAACGTAAACATGGACAACTAATCCTAGTCGGATCCGATGCATGCTCAACCGCAAAGTCGATGAATTCTTTCACCCCTTTCCCATATTGCTCCGACATACGATCCGCTACAATCCAACTTCGATCCATCTAAATTCTCAATTAATTAAATTAAATTATTTTAATATCAGTTGATAGTTAAATTAATTAAATAAATTTATTTTTAATTTATTTCGCATTATTCTATAAAAAATTCGGCAGAGTAACGACGCAAATATTTCTACCAAGTTCTCGACTTAATCTTCTCAGTGGGTTGTATCCAACAGAAGTCGAATCTTACGATCCGCTAAAATCTCAACAGGGAAACGACGTAAAAAATACTACCAATTTCAACCACGACAAACCCAACACTCTAATCTTTCACCCACAACGAACACAAAGTGATACAAAAATATTGATCACCAGTTGGATCACATAAAACATCATATTTCCAGGGGAACAACTACAAATATTGATCACCAGTTGGATCACATAGATCACATAAAAAACTACAAATAAAGCATCATATTATAAATATTGATCACCAATTGGATCCAAAAGCACATAAAACTACAAATAAATTAAAGCATCACGATATAAAGTTTTTGGAGCTTCTCGGTTGTGCAGAAAGTTGTGCGCGTTTTCACGAGAAAATTCATAACTAATTGTAGAAAGCTCGGATTCATGAACCGTTTTCTTCTTATGAAACTAGACACATAGGGCTATCCACACATATATCTCACATACTCAGTAGATGTCTAGAAAAAATCAGATTTGTATTCAAAGTTAGAGAAAAATCTGTCAATTTTCAAAACAGCTGTGCGCGTCTTCACGAGAAAATTTATAACTCATTGTGGAAAGCTCCGATTCATGAACCGTTTTCTTCTTATGAAACTAGACACATAGGGCTATCCACACATATATCTCACATACTCAGTAGATGTCTAGAAAAAAGCAGATTTGTATTCAAAGTTAGAGAAAAATCTGTCAATTTTCAAAACAGCTGTGCGCGTCTTCACGAGAAAATTCATAACTCATTGTGGAAAGCTCCGATTCATGAACCGTTTTATTCATATGAAACTAGACACATAGGGATATACATACATATATCGAACATACTCATGAGATGCCTAGAACAAATCAGATTTGCATTCAAAGTTAGTAAAAAATCAACTAGAACATAATAACAAAAATCCACTATATAATTTATAAAACCCCAATTAACATAACATGATATATATAACAATAATTAACAAATTAACATATAACCTACATTATATACATCACAAAATCCTAATTAACATAACATTAATATATAAGAAACAAGAAATTAACACATAACCTAAATTTAATATATACATAATATATATATATATATATAACATAACATATATAAACATATATGTATATATATATATACCTATAAAGAGAGAGAGGAGGAGAGTGGTGGGTCACGGCGGCGGCGGCGGCGGTTTGGGATGGTGGTGGAGGTGGTGGCGATGGGACGGGGGCGGTTTAGGTTAGCTTGAGAGTGAGAGAGAGAGTATAGAGAGAGAGAGAGAGTAGAGTATAGGGAGAGAGATCGAGTAGAGAGATAGAGAAAAATCAAATGGGGCGGCGGCGGCGGCGGATTGTGGTGGAGACGGTGGCGGGGGCGGTGGTGGAGAGTGAGAGAGATAGTAGAGTAGAGAGAGAGAAAGTAGAGTAGAGAGTGAGAGATAGTAGAGAGAAATGAGGGGGAGTAAACCGGTTATAGCGGTTCATTCCCGAACCGCTATAAAAAAAAAAACATTCTGTTCGCGCTATAATAGCGGTTTTTTATCGAACCACTATAATAGGTTGGAACTATTACAGCGGTTCGATAAAAAACCGCTGTAATAGGTACCCGATTAATATCCATTATAACGGTTCACTTATAAACCGCTGTAATAAGTCTCTCCGTTCAGCGGTTTCCCAAAAACCGCTGTAAAATGTGCGCTGTAACAGGTCTTTTCTGTACTAGTGAAACATGGTGTCGATAATAGTGAAATAGGCTTCACTCGAGTAGACCTTGAAAGGGTGGGATACAAAGATGAACGTTTCATTTTAGCGTCACAAGCTAAGCAAGTGTTTTTTGTTACCGATCCTATTGATAAGAGGTGGTCCATTGTTTTATCGGCAAACAAAAATACATGTATTGATGATGATTATGAAGAAATTGAAGATGATGGAGAAAATCCTATCTCATTAGGTGATTCACAATCAATTGATAGTGACGATGACTTGGATATAAGTCATGATGAATTGTATATGCAACAAGATCACCAAGAGGGGATATGGATTAATCCGTCAGTTCGTCGCCGTACTAAAAAAAATGGTCGTACCGATGGGAAGCAAAAGACTGTTAAGCCAACGACAAAAAGAAAATGATGAAAGGTATTTGAACTTATTTCATAATTGTATGATAGACTTATTTCAATATCTATACTTAGTTGCTAGAAAATTTATATTCTTGAGATTTGCTTATTTTTGTAGAAAATTTAAGGGAAATAGGGGGTTGATTGATTTTAAGGTTAATTTGGTTTAGCTGGGGGTTAATTATGTTTAATTGAGGATTAAATTTTGTTTATTTTGTAGTTTAGGATAATTTTGTTTATTTTGTGATTTATTACTTCTATTTGAAAATTATTATTGCCAAATGAATCTGCCAAATTTATATGAATCTAACTTCTGTATTTTTTGTATTTTGTAGGTCGATGGCTTCAAATCCTGATGGTAGTTTTCCCGAGGATGATATATATGGATCAGATAGCGGTCATGAGAAGGAGATACGGAGAGGTGTCACAGCTATGAAAAAAGTTATCAATGCCAGAAGTAAAGGCATAAGGCTACCTGTCGGCTGGAATGACAGAGGTCAGCCAGTTAACCCCAACAAATCAATATTTGTTGGGTATATAGGCATGCAGGTTCGGCAGAAGGTGTCGATTGCCATGAGTAATTGGCGAAAAGTCCCGTCACCAATAAAAAAAAACGTTTGGGATGAGATGAAGGTAATTTGGATATTATCATATTTGTAAGTGTTAATGTATTATCATATTCTCTAAATTATAATTTTATATATACTTTATTGTTTGTTTTTTGTAGTTGGCATTTGATATTGTCGAAAGTCGACAAAAGTACGTACTAGTAGAAGCTGGGAGGCTAGCACGTAACTTCAGGAGCTACATAAGCAGAAAGTATGTGCGAGATGATGATGGAAACGTTAATGTCAACCCACCTCCACAATATGAGATATCCCAAGCCAATTGAGCGGCATTTTAGAGGTTCGCTTAGGTGAACCTTGGCAGGTAGCTAGTCATTTTAATTTACGGTTTCATTTGTTGGTTATTGCGTTTATATTTAGCTAATAATTTGATAATGTAATAAATAGAAAATAAGTATGGACAATCAGGAAAGAGCAAAGGACCCTGAATATCCTTACCGGAAAGGGAGTCTTGGACATGCTGTTGTTGAGCAAATGGAGGTATGTAGTTCATTTAGCAGTGAATCCTTACAATTTTTTTAATAATAATTCTATGTTAATGCATTCATATATTTATTAATGAAAATATAGAGAAATAAAAGAAGGGATGCGGGATCCGATTGTACAGATGTGACACGAGCCCTCGTGTGGAGGGTTGCGCGTTCCGATGCGACAAATCAAATTGATAACAAAAATGTTAGAAGAGTGGTGAATGAAATGGTGAGTTATTGGCAATTTTAGCTCATAAAGTGTTGTATGTTTGTTTTGAAATACTATTGAAAGCACAAGGTTCACTATTTTTTTTTTTAAAATATATCATTACAGGAGAGCATTTCACAAGAGGGTACTAGCCATAGTGGAAATGAGACGAGTCGAGATGACCTATTGGCTAAATCTATTAAAAGGAAAGATCATCCGGGTCGCGTTAGGCGTGTTGGTTTTGGGGTCTCACAAAGAGACTATTTTAAGGATCCAAAGCCTGCTTCAGAAAAGGAGATGGAAAACTTGAGAAACATGGTAAAAAACCTCTCTGAAACTATGGTTGCCATGCAACAATGAATTGATGTTTTGGAAGTCCCTAACTCGCGTCAGCCACATGAAGATGATATGATTTCTTTGAAAGATAGCAGCCCAGAACCAGGTTATAAGATGTTTCCTGAGGTAAAAATTTGAACTTGTTTATTAATCATACAACTTGCGACTATTTCTGTAAATCATACAAAACTTTCTAATATAATGTTGTATATATATATATGTGTGTGTGTAGGGTATCACTCCATGTCAATTAGCACTTTCATCACCATCATATCGTGTGGTGGCTAAAGGACAGCTATACAATGGATCGGAGACTGATAGAACATTTCACAACTGTCTATTAGCCACCAACAGTGTGAAAGTGCGCATTGACACTGCAGTTGAGGCGAATACACTCGTACCCGTCCCTCTCAATGATGAAATGATCACCATTTCTAGTGGTCTGGGTACCTTTGTTGCTTGGCCAGCGAGTCTTGTCATTGTCACTGCTGCACCGGTATGTAATTAATAGCTAGTCATTAATAAATTATAACAATTTGTTTGAGGTTAATAAATATACTTTGGTGTGTAACATTCATATTTTATTTTCTTGCTTAAACAGTCCAAATCATCTGGAAACCGTAAGTTAGGGACATCGAAGCGGTCAGCTGTCAAAGGAAAATCTCAAGTGGCCGAGCTTGCAGGTGAAGTAGACATATGTGCAGATCTTCAACTAGATGGACTCCCTAATGACCTTGTATTTCTGGGAAAGTACACGAAGATGATGAAGAGTGGTGCCCAAATCAATATATACATGGACGAAGCCATTATGAATTTTTCATTCCCAGAGTTCATTGGAAAGGAGGAGATCTGTCACCTTCTGCGTAGAAAAGAGATAGGAGCCTCTATCCTTACAGCGTACATAAAGTAAATTTTTTAATTATTTTATTACATCTGAACTACGATTATTTTCGTTACTCGAAATTCATTTTTTATGCTCAACTTAGGTGTTTGTGGTTTAACTACGTGATCCCCGAAGGGAAAGAAGCAAGATTCGGGTTCCTTAGCCCACATTCCATAGCTGCTCAAACAGATCCGTCAGTTCAACAAGTGCAGTACATAGCACGTGCTATGATACATAGTGCACAATAGAATAAGTTATTTCTTGCACCTTACAACACCGGGTTAGCTACTAAAGACTCGATTTAATTTGTAAAACTAGCTACGCAAAACAAATTTTCAACTTTTCTTTTGAATGCTTTGTAGGGGTCATTGGTTGTTGCTTGCAATTGATCCATTTAAAGAGATTGTTTACTATCTGGATTCTGTGCATGGTGAGCCGCAATACCGAGATGATATGATACTAAAATTCAATCAGTAAGTTTTTCATTCAATCAATGTATCCATTGTATTTAATATTTTTTAAATTGTATTTATTTCACATAATTGCTTGTTTTTAACATATTTCCTTGTTTTTTATATTTTTTTATAGAGCTGTGCACATATTGCGTGCAAACCGCAACAACCAATCCAAGAAATCCAAAAACTCAGTCTGTAAATGGTTTACTATAAAGGTTAGCGTTTTCTAGTTTCATGAGATTATATATTCATATAGAAGTTCGTCTTCTAATACAACGTAACTTTGATTGCTTTTGTAGTGCCCCCGGCAGACCGAGGTGGATTGTGTCTATTTCGTTATGAGATTCATGAAAGAGATTATTAGCCATGGACAATCTATAATCCCAACAACGGTATACATAATCCTAATATATACTTAATTCTATTACTTTTGAAATTATTAAACCTTTGGTAGGTAATTGAAACGTCTTTTCACTTTGCAATTAATCTCTCTCTCTATATATATATATCTTGTAGTACTTTGATGATTGTCAATCCTTCTATACTGATGAGCAAATTGATGAAGTACGCTGCGAAGTTGCACGTTACATTTTCTTAGCAGCTCCTTAGAAATTAGGTAATGTAGTTTTTGTATATTGTGACTTGTTGTAAATTGAGATTTAATTTATTGTATTTCGGAAGGTCATTAGTAATTTAATTAGTTGATTGTACATTTTGTTGGAGATTATAACATTTTATTGTTGGAGGAAAGAGATGGTAATATTGAAGTTTGGGGTGATGTTTGTTTATGTTGAATATGTTTCGTTGTTAGTTGAAATTTGTTGGTTAATTGGTTTATTGCATATTACTGTACATGTACTATCATGACAGGGCAATAAATAATTAAAAATAAAAAAATTTGTACTTATGACAGCGGTTCTTCCGGAACCGCTGTCACAGTGTTAACCTGTGACAGCGGTTACGGAAGAACCGCTGTCACAGGTTGACACCGTGACAGCGGTTCTTTCGAAAACTGCTGTCACAGGTCCTTTATTTATTTATTTTTTTGGTTTTCGACAGCGGTTTCGTGAAAACCGCTGTCATAGGTAGACCCTATGATAGCGGTTTTCAGGGAACCGCTGTCATAGGTTGATCTATTACAGCGGTTAAAAATCGTTGTAATAGGTCCACCCCTATAACAGCGGTACCTATGACAGCGGTCAAAACCGCTGTCATAGGCCCAAAAAAAACCGTTGTCATAGGTCATTTTTATAGTAGTGATATTTTCTATGTTATTCTAAGACATGGATGACAAGTGAAAAATCTTTGGACAGAGTATCGAAGTCATTAAAATGATTGGTGATCCTAGCTTAGATGACAAAAGTCATTATAGTCCCAACACAATCATAGTTATCTAAGTTAATGGAGTTTCGATTGAACCAAACTTTAGACTTGGGTCAGAAAAATGATAGAAAGAGTTGGCTCATACGAAGATCGTAATCTGGAGAGGTCTTTTGTACAATCACTAGCATCTAGACTTTCGTGACGATGTTGCTAGATGTAGAATCACGATTGATGAGAGGCTTGAATTAATTTTGGTGATAGATTTAAGACTTGATTAAATTATTTAATTAGTAATATATCTTTCAAGGATACGGATACGGGCACAGGGACAAGAATACGACACAATACCGATTTTCGATATAAAATGCCTTCACAATTCACACACTGTAATATCCTATTTCCTAAGCAAGGGTTGTTCTCATTTTTTTAAGTAAAATTCACAAAATTGGTCTTTTGAGTAACACAACTCATGTGTAATACAATCCGAATAGCACTAAATATAAATGTGAGGAATAATACCAACCAACTGAGAAATATATAATTTCAACATTTTAACTTAAATAATAATCCCACACGAGCAATCAAACATTTTATTTGGCGAAAAAAATAATAGAAAATCACTAAATGTTTCTTACACATTTTATCAAACACTAGGATGCTTTTTTTATGACTTTCACATATTATTTCTACCCAAAACCCTTAAAGTGTTTAAATTTACCTAATATAGTGCACTTAAAGCAAAACAAAACGGAGTTACCGAGCAAAAATCAACTCCCAAAGTGTGGTTGAATTGTAGAATAAAGTTGTAATTCCAAGCCCAACCCCTTAGAATTGAATTGAAGAATTATAGAACATGACTTTGAAGTTGGAGCTATTATCGTAAACTAAAAGAAAATTAAAATGGTGAAAGAAGACATTGAATTGCAATTTTGATTTTGATTTTAGGGCTAGAAGGAGCAAGATGAAGGAAAAGAGGGTTTCTATGTATACTGGTTTAATTACTTTGATGCGGAGAAGTTTAAGTTATTCCTATTTTCAATTTAGGGCCCCCATGTATCAACAATATAAAATTAGCCCTCGTCGTGTCTAAACGTGTAGGACAAGTTCCTAGCAGTGTCCGACACCATATCCTTTTATTTATTTTTTTATTAAATTATCGTACACGCCACCTGGCATGTCTGACATGTGTCAATTCCGTATCTTGAGCATATCCGTGTCCCCAAGTGTCAGACACTGCAGTTCATGATTTTTAAGAGTATTTGTGCATCATAAGTAGTAATTAATCAAGCCTAGGGAGGGCTCTCATTGCTAACTTACTAGTGAACCTAAGGGGTCACACACAATACTTGAGTACGATTCTTACTTGTGGAAGTTAATCCTAAGTGGATTAAACTAATTCTTTAGTAGAATTAATTCAAGGGGAATTAATTAATTTGTTTAATTAATCGCATGGAGAAAAGAAATTAGGATGATTCTAATTAATGTAATATCCTATGTGGAATTAATTAATTAGATAAAAACTATAAAATAATTATATATCTTAAATAGACAAAATATTTTACTAAGTTAATTCCTAATTATTTAATTAAATCTAAATGAAATAATTAAATAAAGTGTTTATCTAATTAATGATTTGTGTAGGAATTAATTAGAGATAGAGAGATGAAAGGGTTGGACTGAGAGTCGAACCTTAGAAAAATATGATGGCCTCCGCTTATTATGAGGGGAGGTGTGCAAACGCCTCCTCTGATATGCTTGAGTGTGCTATTTTCTTTCTCTTCTCTCTCTTGACTTGTTCTCTGCATAGAATCGAAACACATAATCTCATACCATTTTATTCACACGCCAAAGATTTAATGTGGTTAAACTTAGCACTAAAATCACAGTAACAGGATAAAATGTATTCAAGGTGTGGATACACACTTAGAGGTGCGACACTTGGACACTTGACCGATCCGGAGAAAAACAAGGCAGAGCGGTGATGTCATCAGTTTCTAGTCATCGGATCATTTGACTCGATCGTGGATTTTGCTAATTATGATGTTAACATACTGAGGTATAATGGCTATAAACACCCTAATGGATGATTTTTGAATTCGATGGTACCATGTAGTCTATCCATCGCATTATGCTCTTTAATTAAATTTTAATTGTTTGTTTCCACTACGCCGATGACGATGAACGTAGATCCCTGACCAAGTTAGTTTTTTCACTTTTTGCATGAGAATGGCACCAACACCCTTGCCACTAGCATCCCTCTCAACGGTTAAAGGCTCTTCAAAGTTTTTAAAAGCCAAACAGGAGATGTTTTCATGGCTCTCGTAAGGCTTCGAAAAGCCAACTGTTCCTCCTCATTCCACTGGAATGCATCTGTTAGGAAATTTCATGTTAGATGTTTTGATGATGACAAGATAAGATTTTATGTTAGACCCCAAAAGAATGTAAGTTTGTATTTTCTTAGAACATTTGTATAAGCGTTTGAAAGGTTGTAATTTTATTAAGCTTGTAATTTTTATCTTTGTAGACTTTAGACTAAGTATTGAATACTAAGTCGCTAGTAGAATTCTAGGTGAGTCTATTAGAGATGAAGTTGAAGATCAGCTTCTAAAGACAAGTAAAGATGAAGATTTTGTGTTAAGCGACTGGCAATCGCAATGGACTGTTTCAGGGTTTATGAATCAAGCGATCAAGTAGATCAGGTTCACCTGAAATAAATTCCGAAGTCACTAAGGACTTAAATGAAATCATTTAACGGGCATTTATTTCCAATGGAAAATAAATTCAAATGCATTAAATGTTTGATAAGAGCATTAAATGTGATAAGGACAGATTGTATACGGAGCAAGCTACCTATTGGCTAAAAGTGTCAGAATTTCAGAGTTCAAACCTGCCACATCAAATCAGCGCAACAGGATTTCAGGAATGTCAGAGAAAAGGTATGACTCACTCACGCGTGAGAGGCACGCACCTACATATGTCCAACGGACAAATCCCAAGAAATTGCCTATGAATACCTCATTCTAGCAAACCCTAAAATATATAGAGATACACGTACAAACACAAGAAAGTTAAAACTTTGCTGAAATTCACTCTCAAGAAAAAGTTTAGAATCTCCATAGCCAAAAATTTTCGAAGCTTTTTACATACATTCTAGGCAGTCATAGATATCTCAAACATCTTCAAAGAAGAACCATACAATATTATTGAGACATCCTAAGTTGTTTGAACTTTCTAAAATCAAACAAACCCGTGATCAAAACCCTCAACATCCTCTGTCTGTGTGAAGAAGTTGTTGACTCTACAAGCAGTATTTCTGAGTGAGAGAAGCTTGTTGGTGAAGATCTTCATTGGTGCTGAAGTCTGTGTTTTGCTCGGAAACACAGACTTCAACCGCTTAGGTTTCTACTTCAACTGCTCTGATACCACTTGGTGGTCCCAAGTGGCATACGAAAGGGTCTAGAAGGAAGGGGGGTTGAATAGACCCGGAAGTTTTTTTCGACTTCCGAAATTTCGTATTAAAAATGCATTGGACGCTTGAGAAGTAGGCACTTGACTGAGCGTCTATTGAAGACTATTTTTAGAAAGTTAACTTAGAATTCAAGATTTGAATACTATAACCAAATAGGTTTAAGCGTTCACTTCTTTGATCAGTGTTAGCAGAACAGAATTGATTTTATAGTCTTCTTGTTTGAAAGCTTTTAACGTCACAAACTGTTTCTTAGTTGCTTAGCTTTTGATTGTGTTTTACTTAATCAATTTATGCAATGATATGATAATAAGAAAATTGACTGTAAAGTAAATAACACAATATTTGTAAGGTTCGTTGGGTGGTGTAATCCCAACTATGTCCTTCTTATCCTTGAACACTTGGAGGCAATCCACTAAAATAATTCTCAAAGAGTCACACAGAATCTTCTACAAGTTAGGGAGATATGGATGTCGATGACTCGAGCTCCTTGATCACACAGATTTCTGCTCCAAGACACTTCTATCCTCTTGCTTCTTTCACTCAGAAATAATGCAAGTATCCAACTTCGACTTCACACAGATCGCGATGCTTGGATGGGGTTTTTCTAAACGGTTTGTTTGATTTTGATAAAGTTCAAACAACTGGGAATATCTTAATAGTAATGTAGGTTTATCCGAAAATAATGTTTGAGATATTGGTTGACTGTCTCAGGAATTGAAGAAAAGCAAAGAGAATGTTTGCTTGAATATTCTACCTTTTCTGAAGTTTAAGGAATGGGACTACAATGCAACAACAATTTATCTTGGAATCAATCGGGTATATTTGGCTTGTTGTTGAAGTCCTATTTATAGTCATTCTTGGAAAAAGTGTCCGTTTGACACATGCACAGGCGCGTGTCTCCTACTTTCGCGATTGAACAACTTTTGTCCTTTTTCCTGAAAATCTGCTGCACAAAAGTTGGTGCTGAAGTCTGTGAATAGTTGACAGTCCAATAGGGTGGCTTCTTCGTACGTCCGAAAGAGCTTATCACATATAATGCTCTTGTTAGCATTTAATACATTTGAATTAAATGCCCGTTGGCACTTAATCCACTGAGAATATTTGCATTAAACTTCTTCTGGACTTAGAAATAAATTCAGGTGAAATCAGTCATTGATAGACGCTTATTCATTCTTGAATAACTTCTGCCCTAATAAAAGCTTGATATAGCTGGTCGTTTGGACGCTTGGAATCTTTATCTTCATTCAGACTTCAGGCGCTTGAGTCTTCAAACTTAACTACTGATAAAGTCACTCAGAAATTATCAGACGCTCAGTCTAAGAATACTTAGCCTAACACTCTAGAATAAAAATAAAACAAAGCCTATTACAATTCTAATGCTCAAAGCTTATACATGATTTCTACTAAAATCAAACTTACATATTTTGGGGTCTAACAAGAAATCCTCATTGTTATCATCAAAACGTCTAATATGAAACTCCTAACAATTTTCCCCTTTTTAATGATGGCAATACTTACTCTTTTATAGTTCAAGAGTTAGACAGCCAAAACAAAAGTTAGCTTTAGTTCGTAAAAGTTAGTTAAGCTTCAATGAGGTGTTTCAGCTGAAAAATGCATTTTTATATATATCAATGATTACACACATTTTTACAAAAAAAAAATACATAAGACAAGATTATATATAATGCAAATCAAAAAGCTCTAATCACTTGGTCTAACTATGTATAGCTTGGACATTTCAGCTCAGATAGCTTCAGTTATGTTATCATCCAAAGTCATCATCGCAACATGATCTTTGTCAATTACGAACTTATTCTCTTCCTTTTGTCTCTTCTTGAAAGCAGTAAAGTGTTTGTCCCATTCAGTCGGATCAATAGCAATATACCTTAGGCTAATTCTGAAAGTTCAGCTGAAGTCAGTCATCTGCCTCTCTTCAGCTAAAATTCTTGGATCGCTAGGTTCTGGAATAGATGCTCTTTTAAGAGGGATGTCATACTGTTCAAGCCTTGCTCGAGAAGGTATTGGTAGATTTGGATACAGTGCTATTGGAGGTTCTCTTAGCGTTCTACTAGGCAATCCAGCAGAATCACTTACCCCATAAGCAGTTATCTAAGATGGGAAATAATATCTTTGCGCAGAAGGAGGAGATATTAGCTGACGCTTCGACAGCAGAGGAGGATCTTGAGCTCTTGAACTGGACGCTCTCCTCTTCTCTTCCCCCTTATTGCCATCATCAGCCTTTGAGAAATGTTCTATGAGTAGGCTAACCTGATTAGCAATCTAAGACATTGAAGCTGTAAGATCATCCAGACGCTTGTCGAAATGTTCCTACATTGCAAGTAGCTTGGCACTGGTAGCATCATTCAGTGTAGTCTCTAAGGTTTCTAGGCGCTTCTCAAAGTGTTCTTTCATGGCTAGATGGTTGGCCCTAGAAGCATCATTCATTTCTTAAAATTTTTTGCGACACTCACCAACAGCCACTTGAGCAGAACCGCACATATGAGCAATTTGGGCGCTCATAGTTTGAGATTCAATCTTTGCCAAATTGGTTTTGATCCAGTGGAGGCTTCTTCATTCTGATTAGCATGATTGTTGACTTCTTCCAAAATGGATTTTAGCAAAGGTCCAAAAGCTTGACTCACATCCGATGAAACCGCTTGAGTAGCCGATCGGTTGAATCTAGATGTATGCTTGAGTGAGTCAATGGGAGCTTGATATGTGGGATCAAAAACTGTACCTCGTATATCGATTTGAAGATCCTCAGCCATATCAGAAACAATGTGCTCAGAAGCGTCAGGATTATCCTCTGATGGAGACGCTTGAACATGTTCTTCAGTAGACACTGGAATACTTGCCGCTACAGGTGCAAAAGCTTGAGCAATTTCCACATGTGCTTCCTCAAGCGCTAACTCCGGTTGATGCAGTTCAGTGAAAGGGAAATGCAAGCTGTCATATGGCTCATCTGCATATATGTATGTTGCACTTTCTAGAAGCTCAGTCAGATGCTGAAGAGGAAGGAAAGTACCTTGAATAAATGTTCGAATTGGACTATCTATAGCCCTGATGTACATGGGACCAATGATATCTAGCACATGATTCGAAAAGACTTTGGACGACGCTCGGCAAATGGAAAAAATAGCATCGGAGCAGTATTCCCCTGAAAATCCAATCAGCCTATCGGTTAGAAGAGGTTTGAGTTGTTGAGTTTCAAGTACATAAGCAGTGTAGTAATCTTCCAGGTAGGGATAGATAGCTTGATCTAGTCCCTGATTCCTTTCCAGCAATGAGAGGACAAACTCATAGTGATTGAGTACCTCTTTGTAGATAGATGGGAGCAATGGATATCCTTGAGAAGGATTGATTACTGAGCCGTTCCATTGTCTAAGATTAGAAGTGAAGACTCTGTCGAAATGAGAGAGAGAAGTTATAATCTTCACCATCATATTAAAATTATCTTCGCATTGGCTTAGAAAGAAGTTCAAGCTAGATTCTGAAACACTGCCACTGGTAGATGTTTGAGCGTTGAAGCGAAGAGGAGTTGTGGATAGTCTGTGAAGATCTTAATACAAACACTGCTCAATCTGATGACGAATTATTAGGAGCTTGAGAACAGGTCCAACTCTCTGTTGACGCTTCTTAAGGCAATATTTGGCGAATTGACGCTTCTTGCCATGCATGCCTATGCCAAAAAGGTGGGGAGCTTGAACTAACTTTGGGAAAGTGTATTTATGGCCCACATATGCTTTAACCCAAGTTACCTCAGTCACACAGTAGTCTATTCCAGCATTGACCATAGCTCGAATGCCTTCATGGTGGATATCTCTGATGGATTCAAAGCGATATCTATCAGTCTGATAGCTAGCATTCCAGACGCTGTCAAAGTATGCATCAACTTCTGATTGAATCACATTCGTTAGAGATGCTAGATGCTCATTGGCATGAATTCCTTTATTCTTCCACAGTCAAAGTGGATTGACAGAATTCCTATTCACAACACTGTTTGCTATATGAGGAAAATGTGTGTAGCCTTCTCTATTTAGGACTTCCTCTGAAGGATTGAGAAAAGTTGGGCGTAGAAGATCATAAACTCTGATGTTGTAGTCTCTTGGAGCGAAACCAGTTAGCTTGCTGTGCCCATAGTCTAAGTAGTAAGCCAGATCCGCTTCACATTTGGGAGTTCTACCACCTTGTCTGTCTTGTTGAAGGGCAAGAGAAAAAGGTATCTGACCAGAAGTTTTAACAAGTTGAACAGCCAAATAGTATTTTCTCTCAATTTCTGTTAACTCAGTGTTAAATACTATATCCAAATATTACTATCAATGTCAATCAGCAGGGCAATTTCATTCTCTGCAGTGATGTATCTTTCTTCATTGTAGCCTGCGGGGATGAAATCTTCTTCAAGTGCTGGAGGCATATAATTGATTGAATGATCAATCATCTTCAGTGTATCCAGCTTGAAAAAGAGCATTGGCTTTGTAACTTCCACAACAACGCTCTGACCTTCTAAGCGTGCCTCAGTCATGACCTCTGAAGAATGTAATGGTTGGACCCTTTCCGATGTAAGTTCCTCGGCATCCACTGCAACTCTTGTTGCAACGTTTTTGGCAATAGCCACCACTTCTTCTAAATCAACATCCAAGTGGACGTCGACGGGTGCTTCAACAACAACTGAAATAATAGCTGTTGCGCAAGAACTATTCTCTATAAGAGCAGGATCTTCTACAAATGTAGGAAAAGAAATGCTGCGGGAAGAAATAAACTTAGCCTGAGAGCTTGTCTCAACAGCAACTTGAGCGCTTGGCTCAACCGTCTCAGACTCTTTAGGAACAGGAGCAGCTTGACGCTTGCTTGTCCTGGAACTTTTGAAAATCTTCTTTACGTTGACTCCTTCAACTAGTTTAAGCGTTTAAGCGGGAGGAGCAGCCGCTAGTTCCTCGAAGTCTATTTGTTTGATTATACCTTCGAGCTTCCTCCGCCTAATCAGAGGGATCTTGTCTTTTGCATCATCATCGGTTTCCTCATCATTCTTTTGAGGAGAAGGAATAACTTAAGATTTTGGCTTTTTGGGAGCCCTCTTATTTGTAACAAGCAGACGCTTCACGGCTTCCACTTGAGCAGGATGCTCAACTTCCTCATCAGATGCTTCATGTACTTCTTGACGCTCAGACAGTGGTCTAGCAGCACGACCAACTTTGGGAGGATTGAAGAGATTGTTCAGAATCATTCTTCCCAGCAACTTGGACTTATTTAGAGGATGACCAGACGAGTAGACACAGTTTGATCGATACAGCAGGTCACTCAAAATAAGCCCATAAGGTTTATTTGGGGCGCTTAAACAGTCCCAAAACCTTCCAAAGACATACTCACTCCAGTTGATCTTGATGTTGAGGAGTATCGATGTCATCATCTGAAATTGCATTGGGTTGACCTTATCAAAAGTACCCACTCTGTATTCTATGAGTTTGCTGCATAAATCAGCCATCAGTTGGTATTTAGATACTAATTCTTTCTTTTCAAAGTGTTGTTTGTATGGTACACCGTCATAAGCACTCATAGTAGTCCATGCTTCTTTGATTTGTTCTAGAGTAACACAATCTAATGCCTCATCCTCATTTGGGAGATTGAAGTTCTTGGCAATGGAAGCAGCAGACAATACAAATTCTTTTGGTGACTCCTTCTTCGATAGAGGAATGAGACAAGAGATAGACTTCTTGTCCTCGGAGAGTTTAGCAGTTTTCCAGAAGGTGTCGACTTCCATCGGAAACAGATAGGAGTATTGAGTTAAGAATGTTTTAAGCCCAGCCTTGGTTACATAGTCCATCATTTTTGTTAGGTTAATCTGAGGTTGTTCATATAGAAATTTCCAGTCGACTACAAGGCCTTCAGTGACCTTGATGGTATGCTCGGCAGAAGAAGCAGTAGATTTCTTCGGTGCCATTTTAGTAAAAGAGATGAACTTAGATTTTCTTATTGAAGAAGAGAGAGAGAGAGATACTAATTTTGCAGATAGCTTTGAGTAAGAGTAAATAATTTTTCTGCAGAAATTGTGTTTTAAATGACACAGTAAAGGAATTTTCGAAACTTGTCTTCTCTCTTCTTAGTAGGATTTAGACACGTGTAAAGTTATTTAATCTCAAGCATGAAATTTTTTACTGCGGATGCGAGTTTTAAGCAAGAGAGGGAAGTTACATTTGGTAACTCCCATATATAAAGATCTGAAGTCTGAGTTAAAGTTTTTAAAACGTTTGGCATTTTCAGAGTGTAATGCACGCGCTTGATGGTATACTGACACGTACCCAAACATGTACAAACTCTGAACCGTCATTTTGAAAAGTTTTGATTACGCGCCAGTTTGATGTGATGGAAACGTGTGAATAGAATCCAAAATAGACTTTTGATTCTATCCACTATGTCAAGAAGCGTGTAAAATTTATGCATGAATTTTACAAACAATTTTATATTAAGTGTTGAAGGGAATAAGTTCAACGCTTTAACAAATACCACTTGTTACCGCTTGTTGTAACTGTTTTATGTTAACCCTTGTAATCAAGGTCTTTTTATGCTTGAGCATCCAACATATTATGCAAAAATAATACTGAGCGCTGATGATCATGCGTATGAAAGTTTTTGATCATCGATGCTTACAGTTAGGTTCAAATATAATTTTAAGGTTCCCCCTAAATTTGTTAACTTATAACAACTTTTCAAAGATCCTTTGGACATAAATAAAGTGGATTCCCCCTAAATTATATGTCTAATAAAGTAAGATGCAAAAAATGATTAAGCATTTAAATCGATCATACCTAATTCACTTCTCAAAGTGAGAAAATGTTGTTCGTTGAGAGCTTTGGTGAAGATATCTGCCAATTGTTTGTCAGTTTCAATAAAGTGCATGGAGATATCTTTCTTTTGAACATGGTCACAAAGAAAATGGTATCTAATGTCAATATGTTTGGTTCTAGAATGAAGAGCAAGGTTTTGAGACATAGCTAGAGCGCTTTGGTTATCGCAATGAATGGGGGTTGGACCTAGGATTATACCATAATCTCTAAGTTGTTGCCTCATCTATAACACTTGTGCACAATAACTTCTTGTAGCTACATACTCAGCTTCGGCTGTAGAGGTAGCTATGGATTGTTGTTTTTTTCTATGCCATGAAACTAACTTGTCACCTAGAAATTGACATGTACCACTAGTACTCTTACGATCTATTTTGCAACCTGCAAAATCTGCATCTGAGTAACCAATTAGTTCAAAAGGAGAGTCCCATGGATACCATAAGCCCACATTCTGTATGCCTTTTAGGTATTCAGGGATCTTCTTGGCAGCAATTAAGTGTAACTCTTTAGGATCAGCTTGAAATCCTGCACACATGCATACCGAAAACATAACATCAGGTCGATTAGCAGTAAGATAAAGAAGTGATCCAAAGATACCTCTATAATTAGTGATATCAACCTTCTTCCCACTTTCATCTTTATTTAACTTAAGCGTTTGGCTCATTGGAATTTTTGAATATGATATATTTTCCATACCAAATTTCTTAATCATATCACGTGTGTATTTAACTTGGTTAATAAAAATGCCATTAGGGAGTTGTTTAACTTGTAATCCTAAGAAGAAAGTTAATTCACCCATCATGCCATCATTTTTGAAAATTTCTCACACAAACGCTTATCAGTAGAACCAAATATAATATCATCAACATAAATTTGGACTAAAAGAATATCTTCGTCATTGGTAATTTTAAATAAAGTTGTATCAACGCTGTCTTTTGAAAAGCCTTTACCAATAAGAAAAATAAAGAGAGTGTCATACCATGCTCGGGGTGTTGGGTTAAGCCCATAAAGTGTTTTGTCTAGCTTGTAAACCATGCACCTTTACCATGGTGTTGATGAATCCCGGTGGTTGCTCGACATATACCTCTTCTTGGAGTTTACCATTCAGGAAGGCACTCTTCACGTCCATCTGATACACCGTAAACTTGTTGAACGCTGCATATGCTAGAAACATGCGGATTACTTCAAGACGGGCGACAGGAGCATATTTCTCATCAAAGTCAATACCCTCTTCTCGGCAATATCCTTGAGCTACGAGTCTGGCCTTGTTCCTTATCACAATGCCATTTTCATCCATCTTCTTTCTTGGTGAGTTGGCTTTGGTACTAGTGTCAAAACCTTACTATGCTCAAACTGATTAAGATTTTCTTGCATGGCTTCAATCCAATATGGATCGCTTAGCGCTTGATCCACTTTCTTAGGTTCCATTTGAGATAGAAAGCTTGCGAACATCTCCAATAATCTGCTCAGGTGGATGATCACGCAGCCATAGTCTATCTGGTTGAAAAGGATTAAGAGGTTGAATAGGCGCTTGACGATCAGATGCTTGACTACCCTCTTGCGTAGGCGCTTCAAGCTCACAGATCCTTGTTTGCTCTTGATGATCACTCTCTTCATGATCATCAGCAGATCTTGAATTGTTATCCGAAATAACCTCACGAGTAATCTTAGGAGGTGGCACTGAGATCTCATCATCGTCGTCACTATCATCATCAATGGCAATCTTAGACATTTGATGACACAGATCTTCAACTCCTACATCATAGTTAGCATCATAAAAAACAACACGAATAGATTCCTCAACCTTCGATTTGATCTTGTTTAGGATGCGAAAATTCTTTCCATTCTTGGCAAAGCCTAGAAAGATTCCCTCATCCGCTTTTAGATCAAATGTCTTTAGGCTTTAGGATCAATTATTATGGACAAAACATTTAGAACCAAAGACGTGAAAATGTGAAACATTTGGCTTACGTCCCTTCCATAGTTCATATGGAGTTTTCCCATGTTGTTTGTTGATCATGCAATAGTTTTGAGTGTAACAAGTAGTGTTGATCGCTTCGGCCCAAAACTTAGGAGCAACCTTGGACTCTGCTAACATCATTCTAGCGGCTTCCTTGAGCTTTCTGTTCTGGCGCTCAGCAACACCATTCTGTTGGGGAGTTCTGGGAGCTGAATACTCATGATGTATTCCATTCTCTGCACAAAACTTCTCAACAACCTTGTTAGTAAACTCAGTACCGTGATCAATTCTTATTCTTGCAACCTTAAGACTTTTCAATGTTTGAAGTTGCCGAACAAGCGTTGTTAACTTGTCACATGTTTCATCTTTGGATGGAAGAAATTCCATCCAAGTAATCGAGAGAAATCATCTACTATCACCAATGTTTACTTTTTACCGTTTACACTGATTGTTTGAATAGGTCCAAACAGATCCATGTAAAGTAGCTCAAGTATTCTAGAGGTAGATAGATAAGGTTTTCTCTTGAAAGATGATTTAACTTGTTTTCCCATTTGACAAGCGTCACAAAGGTGATCCTTGTGAAATGGTCCTTTTGGTAATCCCTCTACAAGATTTAGATTTGTAAGCTGAGAGATTGTCTTAAAGTTGAGGTGATTCATTTTTCTATACCATAACCAACCCGTTTTAGATTCATTTTTACCAACAAAACATGTTGGTTTTTATTAGTTGTTGAACCCCAATCTACCAAATATACGTTGTTAGTTCTTTTACCTTTCAATTTAGTAGACTCGGTCTTAGCGTCATTTATATAGCAACAGTCGCTTGAGAATATAACTTCAAAGCTTTTATCACAAAATTGACTTATGCTTAATCAATTGTGCTTCAGACCCTCAACATAATAAACATCATTTATAATGATGTTCCCCTATGCATAGTACCTATACCTTTGGCTTTGCCTTTGGGGTTGTCACCAAATACAACCTGAGGACCATTGGCAGCTCAATAGTTGATCAATAGATCCTTGGAACCAGTCATGTGCCTTGACGATCCATTATCAAAGTACCAAACAGATGTATCAGCTCTAGCTCTAGGTACCTGCAATCAAAAGGGAAGTTCTATTTCTGTTTAGGTACCCATTGTTGCTTGGGTCCTTCAACATTAGTAGCATTGTTAGTTTGAATTAGAATTTTAGGAACCCATATTTGCCTAGTCTTCATTGTAGGAATACTAGCCTTCTTGGGTTTCACATTGTGTTGTGTGTGCTTTTTGTTCACCTTGTGTTGTGTGTGTTGTTTGGGTGTATAATAATATCCTCGATTATAATAGTAATCATAATCATAATCATCATAGTATCGATAATATGATGTTGACTACCTTGGATATTGACGCTGGTATTTCCTTGGCGCTGGCTTGGGTAGCACTTTTGGTGTTGGACACTTAGCGCTTGATTCACAGTGATTAGGTTTATCCTTAGCTTTTTAAGCGTTTAGATGAACCCGTCTTTGTGAATCATTTGCCTTTGCCTTACCCTTGCCTGAGTCAACTTTGGCTTTCTCATTTGGCCTCGTACCATTGTCGCTCCGTTCATTTTATGTTTGACCTTGTGAACGTTTCTCAACAAAGAAAACACCTTTTCCTTCGTTGTTCGCCATAACATTAGATTTGTTTGGTTGATTACCGAATTCATTGCATCCTAAACCAGTCTTTTCACTAAACATTCTTGTTACCTTAGTCACATTGTCTAGCTTTCTTGACACTTTTTGTTAGGAATTTCATATTAGATGTTTTGATGATGACAAGATAGGATTTTATGTTAGGCCCCAAAATATAATGTAAGTTTATGTTTCATAGACCAATTGTATAAGCATTTGAAAGTATGTAATTTTGTTAGGCTTGTAATCTTTATCTTTGTAGATTTTAGACAAAGTATTAGCTACCGAATCGCTAATAGAATTCTAGGTGAGTCTATTAGAGATGAAATTGAAGATCAGCGTCTGAAGTCAAATGAAGATGAAGATTTATCCTTAGCGTCTGTCAAATGCCAAAGGACTATATCAGGATTCATGAATCAAGCGCTAAAAGCACTCTAGCGATCAGTATTAGATTCACCTGAAATAAATCATCAAGTCATGAAGGACTTAAATGCAATCATTCAGCGGACATTTATTTCCAACGGGAAATAAATTCAAATGCATTAAATGCCTGATAAGTGCATTAAATGTGATAAGCCAATATGACTTGTGGACAAACCACCTTTTTTACTAGACTGTCAGAATTTTAGAGTTTATAGCTGCTCACGTCCAATCGGAACCATCAGGATTTCAGGAATGTCAGACAAAGGTATAATCACGCGCCGCGTGAAAGGCACGTTCCTACATGTGTCCAACGGACATAATTCCAAGAAATTGCCTATAAATAACTCACTCCAGCAAAACCCTAAAGATAAGAGACAGAGAGATACATACGTATATGCACACGAAAACTTTGCTGAGAAAAAGCTTAGAAACTCCATAGCCAAAATCTTTCAAGCTTTTACATACATTCCATACAATCACAAATATCTCAAACATCTTCCAAAGAAGAAACCTAAACTCTTACTGAGATATTCCAAGTTGTTTGATCTTTCCAAAAACAAACAAACCCTTGTGATAAAACCCTCAACCTTTCATCTGAGTGAGAAAGTAGTTGAAACCCTTTACAGGTAGTATTTCTGAGTGAGAGAAGCTTGTAGAAGAAGATCTTCATTGGTGCTAAAATCTGTGTGATCAAGGAGACCGAGAGCATTTTTACCTATTTACTATCTTGTAGAAGATTCTGTGTGATTCTTTGATAATCATCTTAGTAAATTCCCTCCAAGTGAAAAAGGAGAAGAAGGACGTAGCTGAGATTACATCACCCAGTGAACCTTATATATCTTGTGTCATTTACTTTCATTATTGTCTTGCTTTATATTATTTTATCTATCCTGAAAAAGACAAGCTAAATCTGCTAAGTGACTATTTAACCAAAATGAACGCTAAAGCTTTAAAATCATTTCCGCTGTGCTAACCCTGATTAAGCGATCTAAGCATTACCCTGCTTTGGTAAATTGCCAAAATCACTAAGTCTAAGTTATCTTTACTGTAGCGCCTAACCCAAGCGCTCAGTTTCCTAAGCGTTCTAATCTTTAAAAGTGATACAAAATTTTTGAAGTCGAAAAAGACTTCAAGGTCTATTCAACCCCCGCCCCCCTTCTAGACCCTTTCGTATGCCACTTGGGACCACTAAGTGGTATCAGAGAGGTTTAAGTAGAAACCTAAGCGTTTCCGAGCGTAACTGCTTGTTTAGATCCATTTTTCTAAAACTTAATTGCTTTAAAACTCTCTCTCAAAACATCTCATTATGGCTTTTAACAAAATGCCTAAGTTGGTAGAGTCAAACTATGATTCTTGGAAACTTAGAGCATTCGCGTATTTATGTTCTTGCGAAAATGAAATTTGTGATGTAATTTCAGATGGCCCCATCAAGATCATGAAAGTGATAACTCAAGCACCTGGAGCTGATGAAGCCACTCCAGGTGGATATGTTGAGAAACCCAAGTTAGAATGGACGCCAGATGATCGGAAAAGAGCAAATCTGGATAATGTTGGACGAAGTGCACTTTACTCAGCATTAGGAGACAATGATGAATTGTTCAACAAGATCAAGCAATGTAAGACTTCTATAGAAATATGAGATAAGTTGGCTATTGTGTGTGATGGTTCAGCACAGATGAAGGAGAACAAGCTCTCCATAGGCATGCAAAGATTCGAGCATTTCAAGATGTAGACCAATGAGAGGCTAGAACAATTGGACGCAAGGTTCACTTTGCTCATCACAGAGTTAGCTTCATTAGACAAGGCATTGACCAACAAGGGAATGGTCAATAAGATTTTCAGAAGTCTTCCGAGCAAGTATTTGATTAAGACTGTTGCTATGAGAGAATCACAGACATTGGAGACGCTTACTCCAGAACATGTATTTTCATAATTAAAGGCATTTGAGTTCGAATTAGGTGAAGTCAGCGACACATCGACTGAATCAGGAGCATTAATCGCTACCACGAAAAGCAAGGGTAAAGCAATTAGTGAGGTGAAAGTGACATAATCAAATGAGGAAAAAGAGATGGCTTTATTGGTCAAGAAATTCAAGAAATTTCTAAGATATGAAAAGAGAAATCCTATCGGACAAACTTCATTTTAAACCCCTCCCCCAGCACCAGCGCCTCAGTATCGAGCGCCAATATATTCTGCAACTCAACCAGTAACGCCAGTTCCTTATCAAGAGCCTACAACTCCTACTCAGAATCTCTCAGCGTCAGTCATTTCCAAGCGATTAACCACTGAGCAGAAAATGAAAACTAATTTGTGTTATAATTGCAGGAAACCAGGGCATGACCAGGTAAATTGCCCTTATCCAAATGTGTCTAAGCCCACAAGGTAAGACTATGCGGATATAAACCAATTCAGGAGCAACCTTAGCCAACAAGGTTTGCTAGCGGAATCTGAACCATTCTCCGCACCTGAAGAGGATTTGGAATCATCCGATGAAAGTAGTGAAGATGAGCCAACAAGCGACTCAGCGTTGATTTGTCTTATGGCAAGAGATGATGAAGCGTCCGACGATTCTCTACCAGAGGTAACCACTGAATTATCTCATCCTCTTTCTTATGATGAATTACTTGACAAACTTAATGAATATTATAAAGATTGTCAAGACGCCGTTAAAATATATCAAAATCACTTCGCTATTATCTCATCTCTCAAAAGTGATAAAATAACGCTCAAAGCAGAGTTCCAAGTTCAGCAACAATGCATTGAGAAGAATCAATCGCTTGAAAGAGAGATTACTCAATTAAAAAGCGATCTTGATATAATAGTCAAGAGAGAAGCTGATCTGATCGCTAGACTTGCCAAATCAGAGCAGCTCGTCTCATCATTATCCAAAGCGTCAAGAAACCTAGATAATGTGACTGAGGTAACCAGACTTTTTGGTGAAAAGATCTGTTTAAGGTGAAATAAATTTGGTCAAAAATCAAAAGCGTCTAAGGTTACGGCGAACAAGGATGTTTTCTTTGTTGAGAAAGGTTCACAAACTCAAACACTAAATAAACCAAGCGGCAATGGTAAGAGGCCAAATGAAAAGGTCAATACCAACTCAGGCAATAAGGAGAAGACGAAAGTGAATGATTCACAGAAAAAGGTTCATCCAAACGCTCAAAAGGCTAAGGATAAACCATCTACAAGTAAATCTAACGCTAAGCATCAATCGCCAAAAGCGACTCCTAAGCCAGCGTCAATATCCAACGCAGTCAATATCATATTATCAATACTATGATAATTATGATTATGATTATGATTATTATTATAATCGAGGATATTACTACACACCCAAAAACCACACACAACACAATGTGAAACCCAAGAAGGGCAGTATTCCTACAATGAAGATTAGGCAAATATGGGTTCCAAAAGTTTTAATTCAAACCAAAGATACTAACAATGAAGGACCCAAGACAACATGGTACCTAAGAAGAATTAGAATTGTCCTTAAATACAAGTACCTAGAGCCATCACCGATACTTCAGTTTGGTACTTCGATAGTGGGTCATCAAGGCATATGACTGGATCAAAGGATCTCTTAGTCAACTATCGTGCAACCAATGGTCCTCAAGTTATATTCGGTGATAACTCCAACGGTATAGGTATCATGCATAGGGGGAACATCATGATTAGTGATGTATATTATGTTTAGGGTCTTAAGCATAATTCGTTAAGCATTAGTCAATTTTGTGATAAAGGCTTTGAAGTAAAATTTTCAAGTGACTACTGCTATGTTAACGACGCTAAGACTAAGTCTACTAAATTAAGAAGAAAAAGAACAATCAATGTGTATTTAGTAGATTGGGATTCCACAATTGATAACAACCCCACATGCTTTGTTGCTAAAAGTCAAAATGAATTGGGTTGGTTATGGCATAGAAAAATGAATCACCTCAACTTTAAGGCAATCTCTCAGTTAATATCGCTAAATCTAGTAGAAGGATTACCTAAGGGTGCCTTTCAAAAGAATCGCTTATGGGATGCATGTCAAATGGGTAAACAAGTTAAATCATCTTTTAAGAAGAAACCATGCCTATCTACTTCTAGAGTTCTTGAACTATTGCATCTAGATTTGTTTGGTCCTATTCAAATCATGAGTGTTAGTGGTAAAAAGTACTCGCTAGTAATAGTTGATGATTTCTCTCGCTATACATGGGTAGAATTTCTAGCGACCAAAGATGAAACTAGTGTCAAGCTCACATTGCTAATTCGTCAATTGCAAACTTATAAAGATTATTAAAAGGTGACAATAATTAGAAGCGATCGATAGAGGAAATGAATTTACTAACCAATTTTTTGAGAAGTTTTGTAAAGATTTTGGAATACTTCATGAGTATTCTACCCCCTAGAATACCTCAACAGAATGGAGTGGCCGAACGACGAAATAGAACACTTAAACAAACCGCTAGGACAATGCTTGCAGAGTCTAAGCTACCTCAAAGGTTTTGGGCCGAAGCTATTAATACCGCTTGCTACACTCAGAACCATTGTATGATCAACAAGCAACATGAGAAGACTCTATATGAATTGTGGAAGGGACGTAAGCCTAACATTTCATATTATTATATATTTGATTCAAAATGTTTCATTCATAACTATGGATCCCAAATCCTAAAGACATTTGATCCTAAAGCGGATGAGAGAATCTTTCTAGGCTATGCCAAAAATGGAAAGAGTTTTCGCATCCTAAATAAGATCAAATCGAAGGTTGAAGAATCCATTCATATTGTGTTTGATGATGCTAACCAAGAACCGAGTAAGGTTAATCTTGATGATGTAGGAATTGAAGATCTTGCCCAACATGCGTCACAAATCAATCTTGGTGATGACAGTGATGATGAGGATGATGAGATTTTTGTGCTTGTTCCTAAAGTTACTCGTGAGGTTACAAATGAGGATATTGTCAAATCGCTGATGATCATCAAGAGAATGATCATCAAAAGCAAATTAGAACTGTGAATAATGCAGCGACTGAGCCAGAGACTAATGAGAGTCAGGCGATTGATAATCAAGAGTCTCTCAACCCGTTCCAACCCGACCGTAAATGGCTTAGAGACCATCCACCAGAGTTAGTAGTTGGAGATATTGAAGCAACTGTTAGAACTAGGTCCGCTACAATCAATAAGGCCATGTTCACAAGTTTCTTGTCTCAAATAGAACCAAATAAAGTGGATGAAGCGCTCAGTGATTCAAGTTGGGTAGAAGCAATGCAAGAAGATCTTAACCAATTTGAGAGAAACAAAGTTTTGACTCTAGTACCAAGACCAACTCACCAAGGAGTTATTGGAACTAGATGGGTTTTTAGGAACAAGATGGATGAAGATGGAATTGTTATAAGAAACAAAGCCAGATTAGTCGCTCAGGGTTATTCTCAATAAGAGGGTATTGATTTTGATGAGACGTATGCCCCCAGGAGCCCGTCTTGAAGCGATTAGGATGTTCCTAGCGTTTTCCGCATTCAACAAGTTCACAGTATACCAAATGGACGTGAAGAGTGCATTCCTGAATGGTAAACTCCAAGAAGAAGTCTATGTAGAGCAACCTCCAGGATTCATCAAAAACCATGGCAAAAGCATGGTCTACAAATTGGATAAGGCACTCTATGGTATGACACTCTCTCTATCTTCCTTATAGGTAAAGGCTTTTCAAAAGGCAGCGTTGATACAATGTTATTTAAAATTACCCATTATGAAGATATTCTCTTAGTCCAAATCTATGTTGATGATATTATATTTGGTTCTACTAACAAGCAACTGTGTGAGAAATTTTCGAAAATAATGTAAGATCAATTTGAAATGAGCATGATGGGTGAATTAACTTTCTTCTTAGGCTTACAAGTTAAACAACTCCCTAATGGCATATTTATAAACCAAGCTAAATATACAAGAGATATGATTAAGAAATTTGGTATGGAAAATGCATCATCTTCAAAAATTCCAATGAGCCAAACGCTTAAGTTAGATAAAGATGAAAGTGGAAAAAAAATTGATATCACTAACTATAGAGGTATCATTGGATCACTTCTTTATCTTACCGCTAGTAGACCCGATATTATGTATTCGGTATGCATGTGTGCATGATTTCCAGCTGATCCAAGAGAATCACACTTAAATGCTGCCAAGAGAATCCTTAAATATCTAAAAGGCACACAAAATGTGGGCTTATGGTATCCAAGGGACTCTCCTTTTGAACTAATTGGTTATTCAGACGCAGATTTTGCAGGATGCAAAATAGATAGGAAAAGCACTAGTGGTACATGTCAATTTCTAGGTGATAGACTAATTTCGTGCCATAGTAAGAAACAACAATCCATAGCGACTTCCACTTCTGAAGCAGAGTACGTAGCTGCTGGGAGCTGTTGTGCACAAATTCTTTGGATGAGGCAACAACTTAGAGATTATGGAACGATCCTAGGTCCTACCCCATTCCATTGTGATAATCAAAGCGCTTTAGCTATGACTCAAAATCCTGTCCTTCATTCTAGAACTAAACACTAATTGACATTCGATACCATTTCTTGCATGACCATGTTCATAAGAAAGATATCTCCATGCACTTCGTTGAAACTGACAAACAATTGGCAGATATCATTACCAAAGCGCTCAATGAACACCGCTTTCTCACCTTGAGAAGTGAATTAGGTATGACTGATTTAAACTCTTAAATCATAGAGCATCATATTTTATAGGCATATAATTTAGGGAGAATCCACTTTATGTTTATGTCTAAATCGTTTTTCAAATTGAAATGAGTTATCAATTTTAGGGGGAACCTTAAAATTGTACTTCTCTCAATTCATAAGCGACTGTGATCAAAAATTGACTTTGAAAATTTATGCATTGATCACTAGCGCTTATCTATTATGCATGACAAAATCAATCTCTAATAAATGAAAATATCTTTTATAAATCCAAGCGATTGGTTTTATATTTAACTTTAAGAAATTAAAAATCTTTCAGCCGAGTGTGAAGCAAATATTCAAACTGTTCTAAACATTCTTGAGGATTTCCATATTCCCATCCGTGCTGATACTATTGTTAAGAATCTCGTACAGTAAAAACAGAGAATTGCAGCGGAAGATTCGAGGATTCCTACCGGTAGATCACAAAAATAGATCTGATGATTTTTTCATGGGTTTCGCGAAAATTAGAATAAATAAACATACCCTTTTAATTCGTTTATTGATTCTGCAGAACAACAATCCTCCAAGGGCTCCTGTCTCTAAAGCTTCACGCGAAACGAACCTTCCAAAGATCCCGAAACTCCTCATTTCCTTGCTCGAGTGGACGGCTAGAGAGGAGAGAGGGGAGAGAGTTTTTTTCTTTTTGTGTTGTGTAATCAGATTAGTTACCTTGTCACCTAGGGTTTGTTTCACTGTAGGAGTCCTATTTAAACTCAACTAGCTTGTGGAACAAGTTGGAGGCTACTCCAAAAACCCTAGTAGTGGCCGCCCCCTTAGGGCTCTTTTTGGACTGGGTGGGCTTTTAATTTGCATGTACAATTTCTAGCCCATCTGTATATATTTAAATTTAATTCCAATTTAAATATAATATATACTATTAATTAATTCCAATTAATTAATATACTTATTAAATAATTTAATTTAATCTAATTAAATTAATTATTTAATTAATTGATTTAATCTAATTAAATCAATCAGTCCATTTAATTCTTTCAAAAAGATTTACACAAAAAGATACATCCTGCTCGTTTCTTATAGCGCGACTCTTTAGGTTCGTCTCCATTGGCAAATGGAGGAATTACCTAAGGATGTGAGTGTCACCTAGCCAGACCCGTGTACTCACATCGTAACCCAATTGAGTACAAAATGAATGAATCATTTTACGAACCTCTTGATCATAAATGTCGTATGAATATAAGCCTTTCACTGACGTATCCCAATCAAGTGAGAGTCATGAAGAATGTCAAACTCACTAAACTTACTGTGCATTAGATTATAGCATAATGAAATTACTAAACTACCCTCAATGTCCCACATGAGTTAGTTGTTTATGCTTTGGCCAAAGACTTATAATTTCATTAGCCTATAATCGCACAGGATACTTTATCGTTTACTATCGAGACAGTCAATCCCATCTTGGCGATCACTGATCAACTGCTACTTATCTCATTGATATCGCACTTCGAGGTCGACCCCACCGACAGGTGATATGGGCCTAACTACTCTGGTAACAGATCCAATAATACAAGCACATTGATCATAAACCTTCAGGTCTAAGGCTCACGCATACTATTATAATCAGTAATCCAATCATTGACAGTCACTGAGTAAATACCCATGTGATCGGATTACTACGAGCCGTGTTCGAATATGTCAATTCCATTGACATATCTATGATACCTGCTCCCACTATCCCTATAGTGTTCGACTGACACTCATCGACAGAGCATGTGTCATACAAGTCGAATCTTAATGCCCAATCAAGATTCTTTGACTTGCGAACCCTTTAAAGTGATAAGGTGTAAGACTCTTCCCACGCCACGTCTTTATTCCATAAAGGGCAAAGAGTCAAACCTTTATTCACATGGACTATATGTTCAATACTCATTTAGATGCCGTAAAGATTTATATGAACAAAATATAAATGCCTTTATTAATTTCTTCTCAATAGTTTGTACAACATAATAAGATACCATAATCTAACTATTTGTCCTCATTGGCATCTAGGGCATATACCTAACAATCTCCCTCTTGCACTTAATGCCAATCGCTTTGGTATCTTATACCCATCTTCTCAAGATGTTGCTCTAGCAACGTCTGCGCTAATGGCTTAGTGAGTGGGTCAGCTATGTTATCAGCTGAAGCTATTTTCTGCACGGCGATGTCGCCTCTTCCAACGATTTCTCGAATTATGTGATATCTCATCTCTATGTGTTTGGATTTTTTGTGAGACCTTGGTTCCTTTGCTTGCGCGATGGGTCCGTTGTTGTCACACCATAGTGGCAACGGAAGCTCCATGCTAGGAACAACTTGAAGTTCAGTAATGAACTTCTTTATCCAAATAGCCTCCTTGGCCGCCTCCGAGGCTGCCACATATTCAGCTTCGGTGGTCGAATCGGCAGTTGTGCTTTGCTTGGAACTTTTCCAAAACACTGCTCCACCGTTTAAAGTAAATATGAACCCAGAAGTGGATTTTCTGTCATCGATGTCAGATTGGAAGTCTGAATCAGTATAACCATCCACTTTCATTTCTCCATTGCCATATGTGAGGATCATATCATTAGTTCTTCTCAAGTACTTTAAGATTAATTTCACAGCCATCCAACGTTCTTTGCCTGGGTTAGCTTGAAACCTACTTACCACGCTCACAGCGTATGCAAGATTTGGTCTCGTGCATAACATCGCGTACATAAGACTTCCCATTGCCGAGGCATAGGGGATGGTACTCATTTCTCTTCGATCTTCCTCACTTTGAGGACTCATCTTTTTGGAGAGATGAATTCCATGTCTCATGGGCAAAAGACTTCTTTTAGAATTTTCCATCCCAAATCGCTTTAGGACCTTTTCTATGTAGAGGGCTTGGGAGAGACATATTGTCTTATTTGATCTATCCCTGTAGATTCGAATTCCTAGGACATAGGTGGCTTCTCCTAAGTCTTTCATGGAGAATGTGCTTGAAAGCCATGTCTTAACCGAAGTTAGCAAACCTGTATCATTCCCTATAAGTAGAATGTTGTCCACGTATAGTACCAGGAATGATATCTTGCTCCCACTGACCTTTTTATAGACGCATGGTTCATCTTGTTTTTGATAAAGCCGTTGTTTCGTACTTCTTCATCAAAACGAAGGTTCCAACTGCGAGAGGCCTGCTTCAGTCCATAAATGGACCTATTTAACTTGCAGACCTTATGAGAATCGCTATTGGATATGAAACCTTTGGAATGCTCCATATAGATATCCTCCTCGAGGAATCCATTTAGGAAGGCAGTTTTCACATCCATTTGCCAGATTTCATAATCCAGGTATCCAGCTATTGAAAGTAGAATTCTAATGGATTTGATCATAGCTACTGGTGAAAAGGTTTCCTCATAGTCAATGCCCTCCTTCTAACTATACCCTTTCGCCACTAACCTGGCCTTACAGGTATACACTTTGCCATCTGGGCCTATCTTTCTCTTATAGATCCATTTGCATCCAATAGGTACAATACCTTTGGGAGGATCTATTAGATTCCAGACTTGGTTCGAATACATCGAATCCATTTCCACTTTCATAGCTTCATGCCATTTCACAGAATCCATATCCATCATTGCCTAGTCATAACTAAAGGGATCGTCTCCATGGTTTCCTTCTACTACTGCATGCAAATTATGCTCTCCTTGTAGCAGAGTACCATATCTCGCAAGCGTTTGAGATACTCTAGTAGACCTGCGCACTAATGGTTGTGTCGTTTCTGGGTCGGGTTGGGTCTCTTGAACAATGTCTTCCACAGGGGATTCATTTTGCTCTCTTAGAACAATACTTCTACCAGCTCCTCCTGCTCGAATGAATTCTTTTTCGAGAAAGATTTTTTGTAAGGCAACAATGATCCTTTGATCATCGGGAAAGTAGAAAAGGTATCCCATAGAATCCTCAGGATATCCAACGAATCGTCCTTTCATGGACCTAGCCTCCAATTTCTCTGCCTTGGTCTTTTTCGCGTAAGCTGGGCAACCCCATATTCTTATGTGTTTCAGATTAGGCTTCCTTCCATGCCTTATCTGATATGGTGTTTTAGGAACAGATTTGGAGGGACATCTATTCAGAATATGAGTTGTTGTAAGCAGCGCGTGCCCCCACAATGAAATGGGCAAATCTGTATAGCTGAGCATGGATCGAACCATGTCCAACAGTGTTTGATTCCTTCGTTCTGCTACGCCATTTAATTGTGGAGTTGCTGGAGGAGTAAGCTGTAATAGTATGCCATGTTCTCTAAGGAACTGGTCAAACTCCGCACTCATATATTCGCCACCGCGGTCAGACCGAAGTGTCTTTATATGATGCCCGGTTTGGTTTTCGACTAAAGTCTTGAATTCAATGAATTTCTCCAATGATTCAGACTTGTACTTCATTAAATACACGTAGCCATACCTAGAATGGTCATCGGTAAATGTAATGAAGTACTGAAAACCACCGCGGGCCATATTTTCAGATGGTCCGCACACATCAGTATGAACTAGACCTAAGACTTTTGTGGCTCTTTCAAAATTCCCTGTGAAGGGGGACTTGGTCATTTTGCCTTGGATACAAGACTCACAAGTGGGATAGGGATCTGACCCCAATGAGTCTATGACTCTATCCTTTTCTAACTCGTGTAGCCTTTGGTCCCCGACATGACCTAGTCTTAAGTGCCATAGCTGTCTCTAGTTTGTACCATACATTCTGCGTTTTCTTGTTGCAGCGTTAAAATTACAATCATTTTGGACATTAATATAATATAAACCATTTATTAAAGACGCATTGCCAACACATTCATTTCTAAAATAAATGTCACAAGAATTGTTCATAAAGGAAAATAAATAACCTTTCCTGACTAAAACAGGAATTGAAACAATATTCTTAAGCCAGTTGGGCAAAACAAGGCAATTGTCTAAATATAATAAATGTCCAGATGATAAACTAAGGGAAGTGGTGCCAATGTGTGAGGCTGCTACACTATGACCGCTGCCAACATTGATCATCACTTCACCATGCTCCAGCTTCTTACTTTTTTCCAGCTTCTGGTTTATAACACATATGCGAGCACTAGCCCAGAGTCTAGGATCCAGGAAGTTGAAAATATGGTAACAGAACAATTTGTTTCTAAAACATTAAGTTCCATACCTGAAGTAATCTTTGCTTTCAGCTTAGGGCAGTCATTTTTCCAATTGTCCACCTCTTGACAGTGAATACATGTTGTTGCAATCCTTGGGCGCTTCATTCCACTTCTATGGTTATCAGAAGTAATGCCGAGCATTCCACTTAGAGGTAAATCATCTTCCAATTCCCTTCTCATGAGAGCTTGTATGTAAACAAGTCTGTCTTTAAGATCCATTAAGGAACTTCCCAGGTCATCAACTTCAAAGTCAGTGACAAAAGCAGAAAAGAACTTGGGAAGAGATTGAAGAATAAGGTTTACTTGTAGATGAAAATCCATGAAACTTCCCAGAGTCTGGAGTCTTCCAATCATGGATATCATGTTCATAACATGACTTGCTACTTCATCATTTTCTCCCATTCTTGCTTGGAAAAGTTCCTTCGATAAATAATATCGAATTGATTTTCCATGTTCCCCGAACATTTCCTCCAAATGAAGTATGATGGATTTGGGATTCTCCATGTCCAAATGAATATATCTCAATTCCTTGCTCATTGACTTCAACATGTAACTGGTGACCTTTTTGAGCATCAGAATTCCATTTCTTGTTAATTTTGAGAACAGATGTTCCATTTTCAGCCCCAGGGAAAGTTGGACCATCTTGTTCTAAAATATGCTCAAGTGATTTCTTTCTGAGACCAGCTCTTAGCTTCTTGACCCAGTCACTGTAGTTTGGTCCAATGAGGACATTTTTCTCAAGCAACTTTAACAATGAGTTATTAACCATTTTGAGAGAGATAAAATTACTGCAGAAAATAACCAAGATTCAATTAGATAATTATGTTGTACCCAAGTAAAAATTAGGAGTTTAATTTTTGACTTGGCTCCCACTACATTTTTCGAACCATTGCACTCCCACTACAATGAACAGAAATCTCGTTGGAAAGATTTCATAGTGAGTGATTGAGTTCTTCAAAAATTTCAATGAGTTGCAATTTGTAATGATGTATGGCTCATTGGAACTTTTGAAGTGACATGCCATGTCAACCAGTCCTACTGATGATTCAATCTACCTTTGGCTCATGGATCACTCGACCTCAGCCTGTAACGAAATATTGGTGGTGATCCATCTAAGTACTTTCCCATCAACTCCTATCGATCTAACAGTTGAATCTTATCTTGCAAACTGTAACGGTGATATGGGATAAGATTTGTTTCGACCGATGGCATCAAATGCACTTGAAGAGATATAGATTATGAATTAATGCATAACCCCCATTAGTCGGGACGATGCCATGCATAACTCATAATCCCATCTTTTCCAAGTTTGATGGAGAGCCAGGATATCCAATATCCCTTACTTACTTAGTATTTAAAGTGGGAGAATTTTTTGAAAAATTAAGGTCTCACTTTGCACATTAATTTATTACGCGCATATATGGATTATAATCATGCATGCATAGAAAAACCTAGTTATTCTAACAACATGCATTTCCATGGACATTCTAGATTGATCTAAGCCAATAGATCAATCAGGGGGATAGGGGTCTATTATCAATCTAATTTCTAATAGATCTTCGGGCTCCAAGCTAGAAAAGGTCCTACCTCTATTTAACACAACTCAGAAAGCGCCCTATACATTATACTACCATAATTAAAAGTACAAACTGGGGGGCAACTGCCCAATATAACCCAGATAATACCAAAGCGGTAAAACCCTAAGTCCATGGAAGCATCCACCACAACATACATCAAAGCATGTAAATAACTATTTAAGTTTATGTTGGTTTTGAGTTTAAAATCGAAAAGAAATTCAAAAACCGATTAAATCTAATTTAATTAGAAGAGATGAATTTTGATTTCAATTTTAAAAGGAAATAAATCCAATTTATTATTTAGGAAATAAGTCAAACTTATTCCTTATTTATTTTGGAAAAGTATAATCAACCTAAAATAAATCTTATTTATTTAATCGTCGCAAATCATAAATAAAATCCAATTTAATTTATGGTTTTATTAAATCCAATTTAATATTAAAGTCAAATCCAATTTAACTTAATTAAATCCAATTTAATTTTAAGAAAAACATTTTTAGGGAAAAAGGGTTTTGACAAATCACGGGTCGAATTTGTCTATTAGGGTCAAACCCTAATATTTATTAATTTATATTTATATTTAAATATAAAATATATAAATATATATATATATTAATAACTGTTGGGCCCGGCCCAGCGCCCCTCCGGCGCACGGAAGTGCGCTGGGCCTTGTCCAGGCCGCCCTAGTTTCCGCCGCCACCCTCCTTTTTTCCTTTTTTTTTTTTGGTTTTTTTGTTTTTCTTTGATTACACGAATGGGGTGGTGCTTGCGTGTGCTTCAAAAACACATGGTGGTGCCACCCCGATTCGCCATTGCCGGCGGCGAAAAAACATGTAATCGTGCGACGATTTCAAGGCGATTAATATTTTCAAAATTTCAGATTTAACATCGAATATTAAATACATAAAATCAAATTTTATAAAAATTCAATTTTAACCAACATAATCTTAAACGCAAAAAATTATCAAATCTGTTTAAGTCGACTCTGATACCACTGTTAGGAATCCCGTACAGTAAAAATAGAGAATTGCAGCGGAAGATTCTAGGATTCCTACCGGTAGATCACAAAAATAGATCTGGTGATTTTTTCATGGGTTTCGCGAAAATTAGAATAAATAAACATACCCTTTTGATTCGTTTTTTGATTCTGAAGAATAGCAATCCTCCAAGGGCTCCTGTCTCCAAAGCTTCACGCGAAACGAGCCTTCCAAAGATCCCGAAACTCCTCATTTTCTTGCTAGAGTGGACGGCTAGAGAGGAGAGAGGGGAGAGAGTTCTTTTCTTTTTGTGTTGTGTAATCAGATTAGTTACCTTATCACCAAGGGTTTGTTCCACTGTAGGAGTCCTATTTAAACTCAACTAGCTTGTGGAACAAGTTGGAGGCTACTCCAAAAACCCTAATAGTGGCCGCCCCCTTAGGGCTCTTTTTGGATTGGGTGGGCTTTTAATTTGCATGTACAATTTCTAGCCCATCTGTATATATATTTAAATTTAAATCCAATGTAAATATAATATATACTATTAATTAATTCCAATTAATTAATATACTTATTAAATAATTTAATTTAATCTAATTAAATTAATTATTTAATTAATTGATTTAATCTAATTAAATCAATCAGTCCATTTAATTCTTTCTAAAAGACTTACACAAAAAGATACATCCCGCTCGTTTCTTATAGCGCGACTCTTTAGGTTCGTCTCAATTAGCAAAGAGAGGAATTACCTAAGGATGTGAGTGTCACCTAGCCAGACCCGTGGACTCACATCGTAACCCAATTGACTACGAAATGAATAAATCATTTTACGAACCTCTTGATCATATGTGCCGTATGACTATAAGCCCTTCACTGACGTATCCCGATCAAGTGAGAGTCATGGAAAATGTCAAACTCACTAAACTTGATATTGTGCATTAGATTATAGCATAATGAAATTACTAAACTACCCTCAATGTCCCACATGAGTTATTTGTTTATGCTTTGGCCAAAGACTTATAATTTCATTAGCCTATAATCGCACAAGATACTTTCTCGTTTACTATCGAGACAGTGAATCCCATCTTGGCGATTGATAAGTGCAATATTTATATATTTTATTACCTCTATCTTTAGCATTTTATTGTGATTATATGGCCATTGGAACTGATTTTATCTCATTTTTTGATTTGGGCAAGAGTTGAAGTGCAAAATATCATTTTCAATCAAAATGACAGATTTGGTGATGTTTCGGAAATATTAATATATCTGTAGATGCAGACATTAGTTTCTATTGAATTTTATCTAGTTGGAAAGCTAAGACAAAGGCCTATATTTCGTATGAAGAAGTCCAAACCCAGTTCGGAAGTTAAAGGGCTCGAAAGTGTTGAAGAATTTAATGAAGATTTCTGTTCTGGACTGGACTGGAATGCGCAGCTTTGGTGAAAAATTCATAACTAGAGTTATGTGTCTTGGATTCAGTCAAGGCCAGTTGGAAATGAAAGCTAACACATAAAGCTACAAATGTCTAGAAGGAGTTAAAGTCAGATTCGATGAATTAGAGGTGACAAATCAGAATGTAAAGGGAAGAATATATTCTCCATGCTTTGATGTTAAAGAGAAAAATATATTCTCCATGCTTTGATGTTAAAGGGAAGAATATATTCTCCATGCTTTGATGTTAAAGGGAAGAATATATTCTCCATGTCTTGATAAAGGAAGAGGGAATTTATTCTCTCTATGATTATGTCATCTTTTCATTGCCTATATATATGTCTTGCAAGAGTTGAAGAAGAACAACAAAAACAAGAAGAAAACAAAGAGAAGAGAGTTAGAAAAATAGTATTTTCAAGTTTTATGCTTACAATTATGAGTAGCTAAGTTTTTATTTCGATTCAAGGGAGTTCATTTTGATTCACATGTTGTGAGACACGGAGCTTCATCTATCTATCTACGGTTTGATTATCTTTTGTTTCTTATTCTTAATGTTCATGCTTGTTTAGATAATAATCTAAGGTGCACATTAGTTGATTATCTATTACAATCTATTGCTAACAAATCTTTATAATCCGTACTTGTTATGTTTGATTTGTGCATGTAGCAATTAGGTTTTCATGATTAGGATCCCAATTTTCCTTAATAACCTAAGGGAAACATTAGAGTAAATTAAATAGTTGGCGCTTGCTTAAACTATTGTTTATCCTTAGTCGCTTCTAATTCGTTATGCTATTATTAACATGATTAGGATTGCTTAATACCGAGTCAGTTGATAATAAGAATTTAACCGGGTGCTGGGCTTTGGTTAATGATATACGGAAGTTAATAGGGATATAAATAGCTGGTTATTTATGTTCTTGGCTAAGTAATCAAAGAATAGATAGTATTTTAGGTGTCTATGATCAACTTGAATTGAAGAACGAACTATCCTTGAATCGATGCTTTACATTTATTGAACTTCCTATTTAATTCCTGTCATTATTAATTCATCAAACAAACCTCCCCATTGAATATTATTTTGATCAACCAATCTCTAGGGTTCGACCTGGACTTACGAGTACTACAAATTCTTGTGAGAACAGTAATTATATTTTGGTGCATTCGACACGTATCAAAATTTTGGCGCCGTTGCCGGGAATTGGTTTTCGGTCAAATTTTTATTTTATTCTAATTATTATTGTAATATATATAGGCTGTTAGATTTGTATATTTCTTAGTTTTAAGTTTTATTGACTAGTTTGTGCATTGAAAAAAAAACAAAAAAAAAACACTGTTTTTCGAATTCGGCCACGAACTCTATATCAATTTTGAAGGAAACGTCATTTTAAAAACAACTCAGCATACTTTAGTATGCTGAGCACCAGCCTCTCGGGCCCAAATTCCATCGTTTACTAGTTGTTTTTTTGCGTTTTTGTGTTTTCAGTCGGTTTTTAAGTTTTATTTTTATTTGTTTTCGATATTTCTATACTTTACCTTGTTAGTTTTTGTGTTTTATGACCTCTAAGAGCTAGGAAATTGATCCAGAGATTGAAAGAACGTTCCACAGATTAAGAAGAGAGGCTAAACGGGCAATTGAAGAGCAAAACTCAATACCGAAAGAGTCAATCCCTTCTCCAAAGGGAAGCACCGAATCTCTGCACCTGTTTTCAAGTGATTCAGACGAAGAGGAAGTCATGGCAGCCAACAATAGGACTCTAAAGGAGTTGGCTGCTCCAAATTTTAATCAACAACCTTTATGCACTGAATACGCTACTTTAGATGTTGCTTTTGAATTGAAATCTGGATTGATTCACTTATTACCTAAATTTCGTGGTCTTGCAGGAGAGGATCCAAATAAACATCTGAAGGAGTTCCATGTTGTTTGTTCAAGCATGAGACCAACTGGAGTGTCCGAGGAGCAGATTAAATTGAGAGCTTTTCCATTCTCCTTAGCTGATGATGCAAAGGATTGGCTCTATTATTTACCATCGGGGACGATAACAACATGGAATGAAGTGAAGAGGCTATTTTTGGAAAAGTACTTCCCAGCTTCAAGGGCTGCCAACATAAGAAAAGAAATTTGTGGCATAAGGCAGTACAATGAAGAGTCATTATACGAATACTGGGAGCGTTTTAAGAAGTTGTGTGCAAGCTACCCCCACCACCAAATAAGTGAGCAATTGTTAATTTAATATTTTTATGAAGGCTTACTGTATATGGACAAGAACATGATTGATGCAGCGAGTGGAGGAGCGTTAGTAGATAAAACCCCCACAGCTGCCAGAAATTTGATTTCCAATATGGCGGCAAATTCACAGCAATTTGGCATGAGGTTGGACCACACACCTAAAGCAGTTAATGAGGTAAGTACATCTAACCTTGAGCATCAAATTTCTGAGTTAACGTCATTAGTTCGTCAGATGGCGGTAGGAAATATGCAAGTAGCGAAGGTATGTGGTATTTGTTCAGTTACAGGACACCCCACTGATGCGTGTCCAACATTGCAAGAAGAAACGAACCAGCAAGCCAATGCCATTGGAGGATTCTCAGGTCAGCAACAAAGAAAGTACGATCCTTATTCCAATTCATACAATCCAGGCTGGCGAGATCACCCCAATCTCAGTTATGGAAATCAAGTTGGACAAAATCGTTATCAAAATTCTTTCCAGCCTCGACAGCAACATCAAACGAATCAATCTTCAAATTCAGGTATGGCTTTAGATGAAATTGTTAAAGCTCTCGCTAACAATACCCAACAATTTCAACATGAAACAAGAAACAGCATCCAAAATTTAGAGAAACAGATAAGTCAGTTAGCAACTTCGATGAGCAAGATGGAAGCTCAAGGTTCGGGCAAATTACCCTCCCAAACAATCATAAATCCTAGAGAGAATGCCAGTGTAGTAACTTTGCGGAGTGGAAAAGAAATTCAGAGCCCAACTCAAAGTGTGCCGGAAGAAGAAAAACCCACAGAAGCTAAAATTAGTCTCGAAGCTCCTAAGGTTAGTTTTCCTTCAAACATGCATAATTCCACTAACACTGTTCCTGTTTCCATCCCCTTTCCGAGCAGGTTAAGTAAATCCAAGAAACAAAATGAAGAGAAGGAGATATTGGAGACATTCAGGAAGGTAGCAGTAAACATTCCACTACTTGATGCTATTAGTCAAATTCCGAGATATGCAAAATTTCTTAAGGAGCTATGCACCACGAAGAGGAAGCTACGAGGAGACGAAAAGATTAAAGTGGATGAAAATGTGTCTGCAATAATCCAGCGAAAACTGCCACCTAAGTGTAAGGATCCAGGTACGTTTACTATCCCTTGTGTGATTGGTAATAATAGATTTGAACGTGCCATGTTAGATTTAGGTGCATCAATTAACGTCATGCCTTATTCAATTTATGCATCTCTTAATTTGGGTCCCTTGAAACAAACTGGTGTTATTATACAATTGGCGGATCGATCTAATGCATACCCCGAGGGGGTGCTTGAGGATGTGTTAGTGCAGGTGAATGAATTAATCTTTCCAGCTGATTTTTACGTTCTGAATATGGAAGATAATGGATCCCCAAATCCAGCCCCAATCCTCCTAGGACGCCCCTTCCTCAAAACAGCAAGAACAAAGATTGATGCTCATGATGGCACTTTGTCAATGGAGTTCGATGGGCAGATTGTCAAATTTAGCATATTCGAATCCATGAGGTATCCCCCTGATGTGAATTCAATTTATTCTATTGATATTATTGATGTGTTAGCCCAGGAGGTTTTTGAGAAAAATCAAGTGGATGCATTGGAAGTAGTACTCAGTCATGGTTTATGGCAATTCGGGGAACATCTGAATTTTAGTGATGAAGTTGAAGAGATGATTATGGCTTTGCAGTCCTTACCACCAGCCCCTAGCAGGTATAATGTGTCAAAAATTGAATTATCATTTAATCACACAAAATTGTTGCCATCTGTGTTGCAGGCACCGAATTTAGAACTTAAGCCCTTACCCGACCATCTGAAGTATGCGTACTTAGGGGAGACTGAGACCTTGCCAGTAATAATTGCAAAGAATCTGACTATGGTGCAACAGGAAAGACTTGTTAGAATACTTCGAGATCATAAGACATCCACACCTTATCACCCTCAGACAAATGGGCAAGCCGAGGTGTCCAATCGAGAAGTCAAGTCCATCTTGGAAAAAGCTGTAAATCCTAATCGAAAAGATTGGAGTCTTCGACTTGAAGATGCATTATGGGCGTACCGGACAGCCTATAAAACACCTATTGGGATGTCTCCATATAGGTTAGTCTTTGGTAAATCGTGTTATCTTCCGGTGGAATTGGAACACAAAGCGTTTTGGGCTGTAAAGAGTTGCAATTTAGATAGAGATCAAACTGGTATACATAGGAAGTTGCAACTACAAGAGTTAGAGGAGATTCGCCTTGATGCTTATGAGAATTCCCGAATTTACAAGGAGAAGACCAAGGGGTTTCATGACAAGATGATCTCTAGGAAGGAATTTGTGATTGGACAAAAAGTGTTGCTTTACAACTCAAGACTCAAATTAATGCCTGGTAAGTTACGTTGTCGTTGGGTTGGACCTTTTGTTGTGATTAATGTATTTTCTTATGGTGCAGTAGAGATTCAAAGCTTAGAAACTAACAAGTTGTTCAAGGTAAATGGACATAGACTTAAACCTTTCTATGAAAGTTTTCAAGAGCATACAATTGAAGAAGTTTCATTGATCAATCCAACTTACTTGGATTAAAAGGCTGCAAAGTCGAGCCAACGACTTTAAAAAAAGGCGCTGCTTGGGAGGCAACCCAAGAGTGGCTGAACGACCATCATCAGATTTGCTTTCTTTTTCCCTATCGCTTTTAATTTCGTTTGTTCATTTTTTTATTTATTTTTATTTATTTATTTTCATTCTGTGTTGCATTGAGGACAATGCAGATTTTAAGTGTGGGGGAGATGGTTAGTTATTTGTTTTATGAGTTAAAAAAAATAAAATTCTTTATTGTGCAACCAAGTAAGGTAGTGAAAAATTATTTCCCTTCATCAGTGGTTGATTGAAAAATAGACTAGATTCAATAGAGAAGTTAAGTAGTGTTAAAATTGTTATAATTGTTGAAGTACAGACTTTAGAGAAATTCATGTAAATTCGTAATTTAGCATAACTTTGTATGTGACTTTTGACTCACTGAAATTCCTTCAAAATCCTCAAGGTTAATCTGGTTGATAGTGATTTAAAGTAATAACGGATGAAATTCCTCGGTGTAAAGCTTGAGGCGTAAACTATGTAATGTTGAAGATATAATATAGCGCCTGGGATTATCTACACTGAAGGGATTAAGCCTGAGGAGTTTTCAAGCTTGATAACCTAAGACTATCTAGTCTGGGATCTATCGGCCCAAACCTGCTACTGTGTTGGAAATCTAATAGGGCTATTCAAAGTATGTCCAGAATGAAATGATCCGCTTGTTGAGTAACCGGGTGCATTCATGAATAATGTTTGTATTCGCGTCAAAAGACAAGTGTGTGCTTAATAATAATATATTGCTCGTTTTAATTCATGCTTGAGGAAATATAAAGGGATGGTGTTGAGTTAAATGTTGCATTAATAGTATTGCGGTTACAAAATGAAGTGAATTTTTGAGAAGTTTGTGTGAATGCAAGAGTAATGGTGGACACATGATTAACCTTTCTAGCGAATTTTGTTAATTTTTGGTTATGAATCGATGATGTTTGGAAAGAAAATTTCATGAACTTGCTTGTTTGTACATTGAGAGATTGATTTTGTGGGTATATCTTCTGCAAACCTTCACGAGACTAAACTCGTCCACTAGGGGTAACCTAGGGTTTTAAAGGCTTGTTGCATATGCTAAATGCAACCGTGTTACCTACGAAAGTGGTTGGCTTTAGTTTTAGTTTTAGTTTTTTTTTTTTTTTTCTACTTTCTCTTTATCTTTGCCCGAGGACGTGCAAGAGCTAAGTGTGGGGGAATTTGATAAGTGCAATATTTATATATTTTATTACCTCTATCTTTAGCATTTTATTGTGATTATATGGCCATTGGAACTGATTTTATCTCATTTTGTGATTTGGGCAAGAGTTGAAGTGCAAAATATCATTTTCAATCAAAATGACAGATTTGGCGATGTTTCGAAAATATTAATATATCTGGAGATGCAGACATTAGTTTCTATTGAATTTTATCTAGTTGGAAAGCTAAGACAAAGGCCTATATTTCTTATGAAGAAGTCCAAACCCAGTTCGGAAGTTAAAGGGCTCGAAAGTGTTGAAGAATTTAATGAAGATTTCTGTTCTGGACTGGACTGGAATGCGCAGCTTTGGTGAAAAATTCATAACTAGAGTTATGTGTCTTGGATTCAGTCAAGGCCAGTTGGAAATGAAAGCTAACACATAAAGCTACAAATGTCTAGAAGGCGTCAAAGTCAGATTCGATGAATTAGAGGTGACAAATCAGAATGTAAAGGGACGAATATATTCTCCATGCTTTGATGTTAAAGAGAAGAATATATTCTCCATGCTTTGATGTTAAAGGGAAGAATATATTCTCCATGCTTTGATGTTAAAGGGAAGAATATATTCTCCATGTCTTGATAAAGGAAGAGGGAATTTATTCTCTCTATGATTATGTCATCTTTTCATTGCCTATATATATGTCTTGCAAGAGTTGAAGAAGAACAACAAAAACAAGAAGAAAACAAAGAGAAGAGAGTTAGAAAAATAGTATTTTCAAGTTTTATGCTTACAATTATGAGTAGCTAAGTTTTTATTTCGATTCAAGGGAGTTCATTTTGATTCACATGTTGTGAGACACGGAGCTTCATCTATCTATCTACGGTTTGATTATCTTTTGTTTCTTATTCTTAATGTTCATGCTTGTTTAGATAATAATCTAAGGTGCACATTAGTTGATTATCTATTACAATCTATTGCTAACAAATCTTTATAATCCGTAATTGTTATGTTTGATTTGTGCATGTAGCAATTAGGTTTTCATGATTAGGATCCCAATTTTCCTTAATAACCTAAGGGAAACATTAGAGTAAATTAAATAGTTGGCGCTTGCTTAAACTATTGTTTATCCTTAGTCGCTTCTAATTCGTTATGCTATTATTAACATGATTAGGATTGCTTAATACCGAGTCAGTTGATAATAAGAATTTAACCGGGTGCTGGGCTTTGGTTAATGATATACGGAAGTTAATAGGGATATAAATAGCTGGTTATTTATGTTCTTGGCTAAGTAATCAAAGAATAGATAGTATTTTAGGTGTCTATGATCAACTTGAATTGAAGAACGAACTATCCTTGAATCGATGCTTTACATTTATTGAACTTCCTATTTAATTCCTGTCATTATTAATTCATCAAACAAACCTCCCCATTGAATATTATTTTGATCAACCAATCTCTAGGGTTCGACCTGGACTTACGAGTACTACAAATTCTTGTGAGAACAGTAATTATATTTTGGTGCATTCGACACGTATCAGCGATCACTGATCAACTGCTACTTATCTCATTGATATCGCACTTCGAGGTCAACCCCACCGACAGGTGATATGGGCCTAACTACTCTGGTAACAGATCCAATAATACAAGCACATTGATCATAAACCTTCAGGTCTAAGGCTCATGCATACTATTATGATCAGTAATCCAATCATTGATAGTCACTAAGTAAATACCCATGTGATCGGATTACTACGAGCCGTGTTCGAATATGTCAATTCCATTGACATATCTATGATACCTGCTCCCACTATCCCTATAGTGTTCGACTGGCACTCATCGACAGAGCATGTGTCATTCAAGTCGAATCTTAATGCCCGATCAAGATTCTTTGACTTGCTAACCCTTTTAAGTGATTATGTGTAAGACTCTTCCCTTGCCACGTCTTTATTCCATAAAGGGCAAAGAGTCAAACCTTTATTCACATGGACTATATGTTCAATACTTATTTAGATGCCGTAAAGATTTATATGAACAAAATATAAATGCCTTTATTAATTTCTTCTCAATAGTTTGTACAATATAATAAGATACCCTAATCTAACTATTTGTCCTCATTGGCATCTAGGGCATATACCTAACACCTATTACTTCCTTTCTCGATTTAGATCCAGAAGAATTTGTTCTGGAGCCTGAGGAAACTGTACCAACTGTTGAAACAGATCAAGAGACTGACAAAGTCGATGATAGTCCTTAGGGTGAGCATTGTAGTATCTTATTTGTAATTTCTACTTAGTAGAAATTTTGCTTGCTTCTCTCAAACGCTTACTTGTATTAGCTCAAGATGCACCAGACGCTGATGCACCTCCATCTTCAGAGGTTCCCATTGAAGTAGATGTTGATCTGGCAACTGTTTTGGATATAGCTAAAGAAGTAGCTCACGTCCTTCCTGACGCTGAAACATCTCCAATCAGTGAAGCGACTCTACATGCTGAGCGGTCGATAGAAGTGGCCCCTATTCCAATAGAAGAAATTGCCTTTGTTCCTACTCCAACTAGATCTCCTCCTCGTGTCATCGATTTCTTTCCTCGCGGATACTCTTTCGAAGTTGAATTTTATTATGCTCCTAGAGAACGGGACACCCAGACCTTTGCTGAATCAGAAATTAACTTTCAAAACACTCTTCATTGGACTGATGTTTCCAATTCAAACAAGTTTGAATTCTTCGAGTGATTCGCCGACCTGGGTCTCTACAATCTGGAGCGCGTTCAATCTCGTCTTAAGTATATTCGAAGACCAGCGATCAACAGAGCATATTTTGACCAAGCACGTTTCAATTTCACCGGTCACTCTGATGAGTCCTTTTATCCTCTTCGGTCAAATAAAATTGTTTTCAAAAATCCCCACATGGGCGACTGGCTTAAAAACCCCGATGAAGAGGATCTCAACAGGATTGGATACTCGGCTCTTCCATCATTCGTCAATTCTCCTCAGAATGCTCTCTCTCCTAATCCACTCAAGCTTTGGAAAGAAAGGACCGATTGTTGCTGAGCGTCCAAATCTAGTTAACTTGTGGATAGAAGATGAAGCCCGAGAATACCTTGTAAGATTATGGGCTGAGGATTACGATGAAGAAACTGAACGTTTTGAGAAATTCCTTGCCGCTAGAAAAGATTAGAAGAAAGCTAGCATGCTTGGCAAGCGATGGATGATGGATACAGCCAGATGGGCTAAAGAGTTCGTTTTACACTTCTATACTCTTGACGAACTTGTGAGATAACCATTCTTATTTGAATTTGGAATCGAATACAGACGCCGAGGGTTTGCAACTTTTTTACTTCAACAGCGTCAGCATATTGTCAAAAATGTTAGTGATCTACCAGTTTACAGGCAACCTATCGAGAGCTACATCCGTCAACAGCTAGCCTTACAGTCAAGGGGGACGATACGTATTTCACCCTCGTCAAGCATTTGTTCAGCGCATCTTTCCAAATCTGAACGAAGAAGCCTCCACCAGTAAACAGCCGCTTCTTCCTAGACAAAGTGAAATTTGTGTCGATGTTGCAAATGAACACGCTGAGTTTGCTGAATTCTACCAAGACAGAAGAGCAGTGATAGAAAATGCACAAGCATTGGATATCACTTGCAACCACTATTCAAGGCTAAGCGACTTCCGAGGATACAATCTTCACCTTGGGCTCTTTTGTGAACAGAACGTTCAAGTGGCCAAGATGATATCGCTGATCAGGCCAGTGGACCCAGAAGCAGCTCAAGCGCTAATGCCATTTATTTTGGACTTCTACAACTCATATACTTCAGAAGTTGATCTTCTGGAAGGAGTTCAACTTTCACTAAGCAATGAAGAGTGCAAAGACGCTATATTCTTTATTCTGCAGACCAACCTGATAAGTCCAAGGCATGTGATGGAAGCGATTGGCCCACTCTGGGTCATTGTTGTTGAAGACTCTTCTCCTTCCGTCAAAATTATTGAAATAGAAGATTCTCCTACTTTGGATGCCGCTCAAATTTCCGAGGCCTCTTTGCCAGATCATCCTAGCGCCCCAGTAGTCGAGCCTCCATCAGCGATTGCAGATCCATCCATGGATCAAGCGATAGATGAAGTTCATGTTGAAATTGCTGAAGAGCCATTTATCAGAGATAAAACCAAAGGCAAGGCTCCAGTTTCTAGCTCTTATGGACTCATTCCGTCTCCTAATCGCTTCTCCTCCTCTGACTCAGACTCGGACAGTGATCCAGATGCTCGAGATTTCAGAGAAGCAGTACGGAACTCACTTAACAACATTGAGGGTTCTTGCTCAAAGATTTTGGATACAAATGATACGCAAATCCGAATTATTTCTGACACTCGAAGCCATGATATCTCAAACGCTGCTACAAAGAGCACAATCGCAGTCATGGATACCATATCACCGCTGATCACTTCGCTTTTCGAAGAATTCAACCGGACGCTTGTGCAGAATGCTTCAGCTGATACCGAGCGACACACTACTTCCGATCAAGCCTCTCAAAGTATCGCTGAACAAGTTGCTCTTTTGGTTGAAGAAGTCAGGCTTATGCGCCGAGATATCGCAAGGCAACATCTAAAACAGATAATAAACACTGGCAATCAATGTTTGAAGAAATAGTAAGCATAAAGAAGATGCTAACTAAAAAGAGAAAGCTAAGATATTATCTAGGAAGGTACTTGCTTCCAGACTTGGACGTCGAATTTTTGGAGAGTATGGGATTTCATGCCGGACCGCTTAGACGACCTATCAATTCGAAACCATCCAACGATAGAAGATAAGACATCTATTATGACTTAATTCGTGAACTTGGTATTCCTCCAAGGGAATGGGTGGACAGGCTGGAGGAACTGAATGAAAGTGCTAGACAGCGAAGGCATGACTATGATGAACTCCAACATACCACCATGATAGACGTTGATCGAATCCTCATGGACTTAGCAAATGAAATCTACCAAGGAGTAGAAAGCGCAAAGCGACAGAAAAAATGAATGCTTTATATTTTTATCTCTTTTATTTCCATTATCGCTTTCAATTATCTTATATTCAGTATAAATCATGTACGCTTATCTTTCTATATAAATGAATGATTTATCCCTGAAACAACTTGTTGAGGCTAATCCAACATTAGCTAACTTTACTAACTTCCCAAACGCTAACTTATATTTATTTGGGCTTTTCTTTGAACTTTTAATTATGAAAGAGTTATAAGAGTTAAAGGTCTTGACATCATCAAAAATGGGGAAATTGTTAGGAATTTCATGTTAGAAGTTTTGATGATGACAAGATAAGATTTTATGTTAGACCCCAAAATATAATGTAAGTTTATGTTTCATAGATCAATTGTATAAGCATTTGAAAGTATGTAATTTTGTTAGGCTTGTAATTTTTATCTTTGTAGATTTTAGACTAAGTATTAGATACCGAATCGCTAATAGAATTCTAGGTGAGTTTATTAGAGATGAAGCTGAAGATCAGCGTCTGAAGTCAAATGATGATAAAGATTTATCCTTAGCATTTGTGAAACGCAAAAGGACTATTTCAGGATTCATGAATAAAGCGCTCAAAGCACTCTAGCGATCAGTATCAGATTCACCTGAAATAAATTGTCAAGTTATGAAGGACTTAAATGCAATCATTCAACGGACATTTATTTCCAACGGGAAATAAATTCAAATGCATTAAATGCCTAATACGTGTATTAAATGTGATAAGCCAATATGACTTATGGACAATCCACCTTTTTTACTAGATTGTCAGAATTTCAGAGTTCATAGCTGCTCACGTCCAATCGGAACCAGCAGGATTTCAGGAATGTCAGAGAAAGGTATAATCACGCGCCGCGTGAAAGACATGCTCCTAAATGTGTCCAATGGACATAATTCCAAGAAATTGCCTACAAATACCTTATTCCAGCAAAACCCTAAAGATAAGAGACAGAGAGATACATACGTACATGCACAAGAAAACTTTGCTGAGAAAAATCTTAGAAATTCCATAGCCAAAATCTTTCAAGCTTTTACATACATTCCATATAGTCACAAATATCTCAAACATCTTCCAAAGAAAAAACCTAAACTCTTACTAAGATATTCCAAGTTGTTTGATCTTTCCAAAAACAAACAAACCGTTGTGATAAAACCCTCAACCTTTCATCTGAGTGAGAAAGTAGTTGAAACCCCTTACAGGCAGTATTTCTGAATGAGAGAAGCTTGTAGAAGAAGATCTTCATTGGTGCTGAAATCTGTGTGATCAAGGATCCCGAGATCATTTTCACCTATTTACTGTCTTGTTGAAGATTCTGTGTGATTCTTTGATAATCATCATAGTAAATTCCCTCCAAGTGAAAAAGGAGAAGAAGGACGTAGCTGGGATTACATCACCCAATAAACCTTATATATCTTATGTCATATATTTTCATTATTGTCTTGCTTTATATTATTTTATCTATCCTGAAAAAGACAAGCTAAATCTGTTAAGTGACTATTTAACCAAAATGAACGCTAAAGCTTTAAAATCATTTCTGCTGTGCTAACCCTGATTAAGCGATCTGAGCATTACCCTACTTTGGTAAATTGCCGAAATCACTAAGTCTAAGTTATCTTTACTGTAGCGCCTGACCCAAGCGCTTAACTTCCTAAGCGTTCTAATCTTTAAAAGTGATACAAAAATTTTGAAGTCGAAAAAGACTTCAGGGTCTATTCAACCCCCTCCCCTTCTAGACCCTTTCGTATGCCACTTGGGACCACCAGTTTAGATAATGATGAGATGAGTTGTTCTGATTTAGCAAGTCTAGCAATCAACTCAACTTCTCTCTTGACTATTATATCAATATCACTTTTCAACTGGATTATTTCACTCTCAAGCGATTGGTTTTTCTCAATGCATTGTTGTTAAACTTGCAACTCTGCTTTGAACATTACTTTATCACTTGTGAGTGATGAAATGATATCAAAGTAATTTTGATATAATTTGGCAGCCTCTTGACAATCATTGTAATATTCTTTGACTTTGTCAAGTAATTATTCACAAGAGAGAGGTAAGATATCTCAGTGTTTACCTCAGGAGACGCTTGATCCTCTCTGTCCACGAGACAGATAAGTACTGAGTCATCCACTGGCTCATCATCATCACTACTCTCCTCTGATGATTCCAAATCTTCAGGTGCGGATGTTGGTTCTGATTCCGCTAGCAAACTTTGTTGACGAAGATTGCTCCTAAATTGGTTTATATCCACGTAATCCTACCTTGTGGGCTTGGATACGTTTGGATAAGGGTAATTTACCTGGTAGTGCCCTGGTTTCCTGCAATTATAACAAAGATTAGTTTTCATTTTTGTTCATTTGTTAACCTTGCAGTGTGTGGTTTTGAGACCACTGGCGCTGAGAGATTTTGAGTCGACACTTGGTACTGAACAGGCGCTTGGGGTGCAGAATACTGAGGCGCTTGAAACTGTTGTTGTACTAGAGCAGGCGCTTGATATGAATTTTGTCCTTGATTGCTAGAACCTTTTCCTTTCTTTTCATATCTCGAGAACTTCCTGAATCTATTCAGTAAAGCCAACTCCTCTTCTTTGCTAATATATGAAACCTTTCCCTTGTTACCCGATTTACCCTTGATTGATGCTATAAGCGCTCCAGACTCAATCACTGGATTGCTCACTACATCATTAGTCGAATTCAACTCAAACTCAAATGCTTTGAGTTTAGAAAACTCATCTTCTGGAGTTAAACTATCCAAATTGTTCGACTCTCTCATAGCTGTTGTCTTCATCAAAAATCTACTAGGTAGACTTCTAAAGATTTTGACCACCATTTCCCGATTCTGTAAATCCATACCAAAAGATGTTAATTCTATAGTAAGAGCTGTGAATCTTATATCCAATTGTTCTAAAGTCTCATTGCACAGCATCTTAAAACTATTAAACCTTTCCTTGGCAATGGAAAGCTTGTTCTCTTTAATCTAAGCTGAACCACCACAAATTATGGCCCTAAAATAGGATTCTTGACTTCACCAAAAACGTTAGAGGCGTCCATTTTCCATGTATTTTCCATACCTCTTTTTTCTTCTTTTTCTCCAAACTCCATCTTTTACTTCCTTTTTCTTCTTCTTTAAATTTCACTTATCAAAACAAAAACCACAATAAATATCAATCATTTAAACTCCAATTGCAATAAAAGAAGAAAAAAATACATGAAACATATGCAATAAATGCTCCCCCACACTTAGCTCTTGCACATCCTCGTGCAAAGACAAAAGACACAAAAACAAAGAAACACAAAAAAATCTAAAACTAACCACTTTCGTAGGTAACACGATGCATTAAGCGTATGCAATAAGCCTTTAAACCCCTAGATTACCCTAGTGGACGAGTTAAGTCTCGTGAAGGTTTGGAGACGATATACCCACAAAATCGATCTCTCAGTGTACAAACAATCAAGTCAACGAAACTTTCTTATAATACATCAATCTTTAACAAAAAAATATTTAACAAAATTCTCAAACGATGTCAATCATGCCTCAAGCATCACTTTCGTATCCATACAAACTTCTCAAGAACTCACAAAAGATCCATGACTGCAATATTACATATACAACATTCAACTCGCATCATCACTTCTATCTCCTCAAGCATTAATACCAATTGAAAACTAGTACTGCACTTTCATTTAATTAAGCATTTACTTGTCTTTTGATGAGAATACAACTTTGATCAAGATGGCACCCGGTTACTCAACAAAATGATCATTTAACTTTCGATACCCTCTCTATAGCCCTATTAGGATACTAAAACAGTTAGGGCTATTCAAAAAAAACCAAGAATTTGGTTAACCAACTGAGCCGGACTGAAAACTGAAAATTCGGTTCGAACTAAAAATTTTGGTTCAATTTTTGGTTCGGTTTCGATTTTAGGGTTCGGTTCGGTTTCGATTTTTAGGTTAGGTTAACCAAATCGAACCAATTTTTTTTTAATATATGTTATTACCTATGATGCACCGACACGGACATGGCATGACACGAACACGGGGAACGGCGTTTTTAAAAAAATATGTAACACGACACGGCTGTCCAATTATATATATATATATATATATATATATATATTATGTAATGCCCAATATGTTGGGTTGACTCATTCCCTCGGGTGGCTCGTGGCAGTGGAAATTAAAATTTTACAAAAGTAAACGTACAACCACCCGAAAACAGGAATATGGAATTGGTTCGATCGAATTCGATAAGGAGGTAAACGAAATTATACCTTTCGAAAATTTCGTTTCACCTCGTACTTTGGATCTCAGCAACCCTGTGGTGCAAATCCACACAATTTCCCTTGGGTGAGAAATTGTCTGTCATCTTTTCGTATCTCCTGATTTAGAGAGCTCCAAGTGTCGCACCTCTAAGATGTATCCACACCTCGTTCAAGTCACCAATCGTCTTGCCTTGTGTGCTAGATAACAAAACGATTCTAAGCTTAACTTAGGCTTGATTATATAAAGGGTAGGAATATTTTTCTAAGTCGTTTAATTCAACACATGAATAGAACGACGTCTTGTTGGGAAGGGAGAAGAAGGTGGACGATTTTAGAGTCTAGGGAGGGGCGAATTTTTCCAGCAAAAATCATCATCATATTTAGTCTCCTTCATCTCTTATTTATAGGTGAAAATTACCTAGAGTCCAATTAGGAAAAGGAAACTTCCTTTCTCCTAAACTCTCTAGTAATCCTTATCCTATGAAGACTTGGAGAAGGGGAAAACTTTTTTCCTCCTCCACCACATGGTAAAAATCGCCCCCTTCCCTTATTATCACTCAAGAAATCGGTCAACACATTCAATTGGACTCTAGGGTTCAATTTTGACTTCTCAATTTAATTATAGCCACAACCCATCAATTAAATACAAGTCAAATTAAATCCAACCAATTAATTTCAACATTTATTTATTTAACTTGGGCTCCACCCAATTAAATAAAATACTTGGACTCTACTAGGTCCATTAATTTAATAAATTCTACAAGATTAATTAAAGGAGTAAAATTAATTGAATCCTTCAATTAATTTATATTCCATATTAGGAAAGTACTACACTTTCCTAATTCCCTCAATTTTCTCGAAATTGATTAATCACATCTATTCAAGCAGTGACTCTCTCGAGTTTGTGTGTGACCCCTTAGGCTCGTTTCTATCTAGTAGTAAGTACATCATCCCACAGTGCTAGTATACCTTCCAAAAATGGAAAGTACTAGATTAAATCAATTCTTTGATTTAATCAAGCCTCGAATTAGTCGCCAAGCTAATTCTCGGCACTTACAAATCGCGGTTGCCCACCTAGCATAGGGTCGCGAAGACCTAGATAAAACGAAAGTAAAGATACGCCTTTTGCGATCTTGATCCTCGCATAAGTAAGATCCCTCTATCTAATCTCCCGATTGAATCTAGAGCAGTGGCTAAGGTCGAAGCTCTATTAATTCAATCCTATGTTTCCCAAGTTTTGTGAAATCGACTTCGACAATCAAAACGAGGAAACCCTACGCCTCTTTAGATATCATACTTCGGCCGATGATTCCTTAAGTCGATTCACTATGTAACCATTGGAGATTAACCGACTGGCTAATGTCAGAGATAGATTCCTCTTGATTCTCACGTGCCTTACTACGTAAGACGTGCATGTTTGAGTTTGCCCATATTCGATCATCTAAAGTGATCATGTAACAAATCAAGAACATGCGCGGTTACGCATAAGACATCCAATGGAATCTTAGGTCCATAAGGATTACTCTTATACTACAAGACCACTGGAAGTTCCACATTCGACTGGGAATCCATTTCAGGAACTTCCATGAGGTTGTTCAGTTCGCCCATTACAACAATGGAAACCCTCATATATGCATTGGCTTTCACCTTGCCAGTATCTATGGAATGAGATACACTTCTACCAGAGTATGCATCATATGAGCAAGTCTTTTGGGTTGCATCGATATCCCTTTATCTCGATGAACCCTTTCACGACTTGGAACAATGTTTAAAGATCATAGCCTTCGAGACATTCCATCATTGCTACACCCAATGTGCAATGATGTCCCATAGCTATGTGTGATCCTTCGGGACTTTATTCTAAGCCAAAGTAAAAAATAATTTAAGAATAAAGACATGCCACATATATAAAGAGATTGACTTTATTTATAAGAAAACAATTGTTCAGCTCTAGAGTTACTATTACATAGAATGGCGCCCAATAATTGGTGCGCCGGGCACTAACTCTAACAATCTCCCACTTGCCCTAGCGCCAATTACCCATGTACTTAAGGCCCATTCTTCCCAAATGTCCTTCAAATACTTTTTGGCTAAGGGGTTTGGTGAGTGGGTCCGCTATGTTGTCCGCTGTATCCACGCACTCCATTCGCACGTCGCCTCTTCCAATGATTTCTCGTATCAATCGGAATTTCCTCAGAACATGTTTGGATTTTTGATGAGACCTCGGCTCTTTTGCTTGCGCAATTGCCCCGTTTTTATCACAGTATACCGTTATTGGATCCCCAACGGATTGAACGACACCCAATTCTTGGACGAAGTTCCTCATTCAAACAGCTTCTTTTGTAGCCTCATTTGCTGCAACAAATTCTGCTTCAGTGGTGGAGTCGGCTATGGTTGCTTGCTTGGACCTCTTCCAGCTAACCGCTCCGCCATTAAGCAGAAATACAAACTCAGAGACCAACTTCGAGTCATCCTTGTCGGATTGGAAACTCGAATCAGTAAACCCCTCTAATTCCAATTCTCCTCGTCCGGTATATCAGAACAACTCCTTAGTTGTCCTTAGATACTTAAGGATTGTTTTCACCGAACTCCAGTGTGCCATGCCTGGATTCGCTTGATATCGACTGCACGCACTCAATGCATAAGCTACATCGAGTCTTGTGCATATCATCGCGTACATTATACTACCTATCGCAGAAGCATAGGGAGTTTTGGACATTTTCACTCTTTCTTCCTCAGTCTTTGGGCACATGGACTTGGAAAGTGTGATACCATGTCCTATTGGCAAGACTCCCTTCTTGGACTCTTCTATCTCAAATTTTTTGAGTACGCGATCGATATATGCAGATTGGGAGAGACCTAACATCCTACTCTATCTATCCCTATAGATCTTCATACCGAGTATGTTGGACGCCTCTCCCATATCTTTCATGGATAATTTATTAGAGAGCCATACCTTAGTTGACTGCATCATCCCTACATCATTTCCAATTAGTAGGATGTCATCGACATAAAGTATGATGAACGTGACTGCGCTCCCACTGACTTTCTTATACACACATGCCTCTTCAGCATTTTGAACGTATCCATACTTTTGTATGAAAAAGTGTCAAAATGTTTGTTCCAACTTCGAGAAGCTTGTTTAAGTCCATAGATGGACCTTTGGAGTTTACACACTTTGTGTTCACTCCCTTTGGTTGTAAAGCCCTCTGGCTGTTGCATGTAAATCTCTTCCTCAATTTCTCCATTGAGGAATGCAGTCTTTACATCCATCTGCCATATTTCATAATCAAAATATTCAGATATTGCAAGCATAATCCTAATGGATTTCAGCATAGCCACTGGCGAGAAGGTTTCCTCATAGTCAATCCCTTATCTTTGAGTAAATCCTTTTGCCACGAGGTGAGCCTTATAGTTACTACCTCTCCATCGACTCCAAGCTTTCGCTTGTAGACCCACTTACAGCCAATGGGCTTGATGCCCTCAGGTGGGTCAACCAAGGTCCATACCTTGTTGGAGTACATGTAGTCCATTTCGGATGTCATGACCTCTAGCCATTTTCTTGAATCAATGTCAGACATTGCACTCTTAAAAATTTTCGGATCAGAGTCTAGAGGAGGATCTTGAGTACCCTCCTCTTGCAATAGGCCTAGCCATCTTTCAGGCTCCTTTGGGATCCTCATTGATCTCCTCAAAGGTTGTGTATTTTTGGTGGGTGCCACTGATGTAGCCTCGTTGGTGTCGGGTGGGTTAATTTGTATTTCTTGACTTGATCCATTCTCATGGACCTCATTAAGTTCTACAGCCTCGCCTTTTCTATCTAGAAGGTGACCCCTCTCTAAGAATTTGGCGTTTCTCGAAACAACAACCTTTTGTTCCGTTGGGCTGTAGAAGTAATATCCAACAGTTTCCTTTGGATATCCTACAAAATAGCACAAAGAGGACTTGGGGTCCAATTTGTCTCCCACTAAATGCTTTACATAAGCTGGACATCCCCATATTCTCAAATGATTGTATGAGGGCGTCTCTCCACACCAACTTTCATATGAGGTATTGGGCACCGTCTTGCTAGGTGATCTATTCAACAGATAGACAGTCGTTTCAAGAGCATAGCCCCACATGGACTTAGGAACTTTAGTAAAACACATCATGGATCAAACCATATCTAGCAATGTTCGATTCCTTCGCTTGGCTACCCTGTTATGTTGAGGTGTACCGGGTGGTGTCCACTATGAAAGAATCCCATTCTCTCTAAGATAATCAAGAAACTCGGTAGACAAGTATTCACCTCCTCGATCTGATCGAAGAGCCTTAATACTTCTACCAAGTTGTTTCTCTACTTCATTTCTGAACTCCTTAAACTTCTCAAAGGATTCAGATTTATATCTCATAATATATAAATAACCATACCGTGAATAATCATCGGTAAAAGTTATGAAGTAGCTTTAGCCACCTTGAGTGCCAACACTCATTGGCCCGCACACGTCCGTATGGACCAAGTCCAATGATTTTGTGGCTCGTTCCGCTTTCCCCGAAAATGGTAACTTGGTCATTTTTCCTTTAAGACATGATTCGCAACTTGACAATTCATCTAAGTCATTTACAGCTAAATGTTTTGTCAATATTCGAATTCTTTCTTTGGAAATATGTCCAAGTCTTTCGTGCCACATTTGTGTGCTTACTTGATTATCTTGTTTACGTTTGTTACTTTGTTGAATACTGAGATTGGAAATTATTGGGGATATAGTATACATTCCATCTTTCATTTTTGATTCCATAATAAGAGACGATTCATAAAACAAAAGTAAACTTTTATTACGAATCTCAAAACAATATCCTTCTCTATCCAAAACCGGAATCGAGATAATATTTCTTATTATTTCAGGAACAAATAAACAGAATGTAAAACTAATTTTATATCTCCTAAAAGAGTATCGTCCCCACGGCTTTGGCAGTAACCAATGCTCCATTCCCCATCCGCAGGGTCATGTCTCCTCTACTTAGCTTCTTGGTTCTTTTCATCACCTGCAAATCATTGCAGATATGAACACCGCATCCAGTGTCAAGAACCCAAGAAGTATTGTTAACAATGAAGTTAACTTCAACAAAGAACATACCTTGAGCCGGAGGCTCTTCCCAGTTCCTTTGCCAGTGCCCAATTTTCCACATTTGAAGCACTCATCAGACTTTTTAGACTTGGACTTCTTACCCTTCTTCACACCACCATTACCTTTCAGCTTCTTAGTCTTATTTTTCTTCTTGTTGCCCTCTTGGCTTTTGAAGAGGAATTCATAAGAAGCACCGAATTATCCTTCTTGATGGTGCTTTCAGCAGTCTTCAACATGTTCAACAGCTTAGGAAGCTTTGTTTCAAGTTGTTTCATGTTGAAATTGACCACAAATTGATCATAAGAGTTAGGCAATGACTGTAGGACCAAGTCCACAGAAATCTCATTGTCAAGTGCCACGCCCAGACAAGCAATTTTTCAATTAGCCCGATCATTTTAAGTACGTGTGCACTTACATCAGAGTTTTCAGTCATTCGAGCTTTGAAGAGCTTCTTGGAGATAGCATATCTTTCTCGCCTAGTTCTAGTGCCATACTATTCTTGCAAATGAAGGAGGATCGACGCAGCATTCTCAATCGTCTCATGTTGTCTCTGCAACTCGTTGCTCATAGAGGCCAACATGAGACATCGCACTTGCATGTCATCTTCCTTCCATTGCTGGTACTGGAACTTTTCATCATCAGATGAATCCTCTTCCGGCTCATCTTGCACCGGTATGTCAAGCACATATTGTCTTCTTTCAGACAAAAGGATAATCTTAAGATTACGAAGCCAATCTTCAAAGTTTGGTCCAGTCAGTCTGTTTGTTTCAATTAGGGTTTTGAAAGGATTATTGGCCATTTTCGTTTATCTACAAAAATGCATAACAGACAATCAATAACGGACTTTCAAATAAAGTCCTTATACAATTTGGTCTTTAATTGTACAAGTCTCCCACTATTTTTCTCCAATCACACCACCCTCTTGACATGATTCGAAGAAACGTTAGTCTCTTTAGTGGGCTTCAGATCTATTCTCACTTCATCATATGCCCCATTTTCTGAGCTAACACATGATGATTTTGAATAGTAGCCTTACCGGGCCTTCTATCTTTCTAGATAGTTCTCAAGATGGTTTTCCTCATCTCCCACACGTGCCCCATTTTCTGAGCTAACACATGAGGGACGATGTTAGGCTCGACCCATCAAATATCCCATGTATAACCATCAATTCCATTGCCCCCATTTTCTGAGCAAAGCAATGAAACCAACCGATTTCCATGGGGCACCGTAGTGCTTAGTAAACACTCACAACCTACCTCGGATCCAATCCACCCCATTTTCTGAGCAAAAGGATTGAACCTTTGGCGGTGATTCACATGGTGAATACTTATGATGGAAGGTATGATAATAGAATTCCATTCTTATAATCACAAAAGCCTAATATTTTCACAGGAAGGAATTATAACATGCTTATTTGGGGGGTCTCATCAGATTTAATTATCTTGTTTTAATTATCTATCCTATGCATGCATTACATGACATAATCATCATAGAAAAATAAATAAAACATCCACAAAGCGATAAAATTGAGGATGAACCACCTCAAGCCCTAACCTAGTAACCCACTCGAGCCAAAGTGGGTTTGGACATTCTAGAAAGTAAAAAACCAGCCTAGACTATTACAATGGTATCGTCTCAGTATACAAGTCTTCAAGTCTTGGCTCCATCTCCTTGCTCCGTCTTCGATTACATAGAATATCAAAAACTACTAATCTACTATACGAAAAGGAAAGAGCCAAACAGGCTATTATTTACAACTCTAGAATAATTACATACATAGAAAACCAACACTACTACTCGGCTCGTGGTTCATCCTTTTATCACATAAACATGCCAAGCAACAAACATACATGTGATAAAGTAAATTTTACCCATTCATCATTCAAACTAGATTGCAAATATCATTGGGATAAGTTCAATATCGATTTATAAAACCTTTCTCAGAGTTTATAAGTCAAAAAACATCATAGGTTAGGTCTTTGGGTCACCCACCTCCAGAAAGTACAAAGAAAGGAATTTTTTTTCTTTTTTTTACTTTCTGTTGACCACGCCTGGGCGAGGTCATACGCGCGCCTGGGCGTGGGTTACCCCACGCCTGGGCACCGCGTGCAGCGGCTGTTGCTGTTTGCGATTTTCAAATCAGTTTTTTGCACGTTCGTGATTCTTTCGAGTTTCGATTAACGAATCTGAATTCTCCTAAGGTCTGAGTTTTATTACTTGACGATTAAACCTTCGGTTCAACCATCTCGCAACACCCCACCAAAGGTGATTTCATAAAACTAGATCAAAACCTTCGAAAACAATCATATACCCAAATTTCAGATTTCATGATTTTTAAAACCAATGACTTTTAAACATTAAAATCATAAAAATCAAACAACATCCCAAATCAAAATCAATCCTAGTCTAACAATGAACATATTGATTATCATGCTTTCGATTTTACAATTAAAACGTAAAAACAAACATGCATAATCACATAAAAAATTCAATCGAGCCAAACCATGGCTCTGATACCACTGTTGAGTTGACTCATTCCCTCGGGTGGCTCGTGGCAGCAGAAATTAAAATTTTACAAAAGTAAACGTACAACCACCCGAAAATAGGAATATGGAATTGGTTCGATCGAATTCGATAAGGAAGTAAACGAAATTATACCTTTCGAAAATTTCGTTTCACCTCGTACTTTGGATCTCAGCAACCCTGTGGTGCAAATCCACACAATTTCCCTTGGGTGAGAAATTGCCCGTCGTCTTTTCGTATCTCCCGGTTTAGAGTGCTCCAAGCGTCGCACCTCTAAGATGTATCCACACCTCGTTCAAGTCACCAATCGCCTTGTCTTGCGTGCTAGACAACAAAACGATTCTAAGCTTAACCTAGGCTTGATTATATGAAGGGTAGGAATATTTTTCTAAGTCGTTTAATTCAACACATGAATAGAACGACGTCTTGTTGGAAAGGGAAAAGAAGGTGGCCGATTTTAGAGTCTAGGGAGGGGCGAATTTTTCCAGCAAAAATCATCATCATATTTAGTCTCCTTCATCTCTTATTTATAGGTGAAGATTACCTAGAGTCCAATTAGGAAAAGGAAACTTCCTTTCTCCTAAACTCTCTAGTAATCCTTATCCTATGAAGACTTGGAGAAGGGGAAAACTCTTTTCCTCGACCACCACATGGTAAAAATCGCCCCCTTCCCTTATTATCACTCAAGAAATCGGTCAACACATTCAATTGGACTCTAGGGTTCAATTTTGACTTCTCAATTTAATTATAGGCACAACCCATCAATTAAATACAAGTCAAATTAAATCCAACCAATTAATTCCAACATTTATTTATTTAACTTGGGCTCCACCCAATTAAATAAAATACTTGGACTCTACTAGGTCCATTAAATTAATTAATTCTACAAGATTAATTAAAAGAGTAAAATTAATTGAATCCTTCAATTAATTTATATTCCATATTAGGAAAGTACTACACTTTCCTAATTCCCTCAATTTCCTCGAAATTGATTAATCACATCTATTCAAACAGTGACTCTCTCGAGTTAGTGTGTGACTCCTTAGGCTTGTTTCTATCTAGTAGTAAGTACACCTTCACACAGTGCTAGTGTACCTTCCAAAAATGGAAAGTACTAGATTAAATCAATCCTTTGATTTAATCAAGCCTCGAATTAGTCACCAAGCTAATTCTCGGCACTTACAAATCGCGGTTGCCCACCTAGCATAGGGTCGCGAAGACCTAGATAAAACGAAAGTAAAGATATGCCTTTTGCGATCTTGATCCTCGCATAAGTAAGATCCCTCTATCTAATCTCCCGATTGAATCTAGAGCAGTGGCTAAGGTCGAAGCTCTATTAATTCAATCCTATGTTTCCCACGTTATATGAAATCGACTTTGACTATCTAAACGAGGAAACCCTACGCCTCTTTAGATATTTCGGCCGAAGATTCCCTAAGTCGATTCACTATGTAACCATAGGAGATTAACCGACTGGCTAATGTCAGAGATAGATTCCTCTTGATTCTCACGTGCCTTACAACGTAAGACGTGCATGTCTGAGTTTGCCCATATTCGATCATCTAAAGTGATCATGTAACAAATTAAGAACATTCGCGGTTACGCATAAGACATCCAATGGAATCTTAGGTCCATAAGGATTACTCTTATATTACAAGACCACTGGAAGTTCCACATTCGACTGGGAATCCATTTTAGGAACTTCCATGGGGTTGTTCAATTCGCCCATTTCCACAATGGCAACCCTCATATGCATCATATGAGCAAGTCTTTTGGGTTGCATCGATATCCCTTTATCTCGATGAACCCTTTCACGACTTGGAATAATGTTTAAAGATCACAGTCTTCGAGACATATTACATCATTGCCACACCCAATGTGCAATGATGTCCCACAGCTATGTGTGATCCTTCGGAACTTTATTCTAAGCCAAAGTAAAAACTAATTTAAGAATAAAGACATGCCACAAATCTAAAGAGATTGACTTTATTTATAAGAAAACGATTGTTCAGCTCTAGAGTTACTATTACATAGAATGGCGCCCAATAATTGGTGCGTCGGGCACTAACTCTAACACAACAATCTCTCGCGCAGCCAACAATAAGCATGTCATATAGTTGCATTATTATTGACTATAAATGGCATGATTGCACGAACATGATTACTTTCTAATTATATGATAACTGCATTGAAGGTACATTTTTGCGAACGTTTATCACTAGTTAAGCAGGCATGACGTCTAAGCAGACACGACGTCTAGCATTTATCGCTAGTTAAATAATAATAAAAAAAAAATGAAATGATGATTGACGTGCTTCCCAGGTGGTCACCCATCTCAGAATTGCTCCCGTCTGAGCACGCTTAACTTTAGAGTTTTGATTGAATTTGGTACACGAAAGCTTCACACTAGTCACCGGGTCAATATATCTCATGCCCTACGTGCTCTTACGTGTCATTTATATATCACGATGAATGTAAATATGTGACACATAGAAAATATAAGGCACAAATGTAAAACACGTATTAAGCTAGCAGCTGCAAATAATTCATTGAATATAATAATATTATTTTCATAAAATCTTCACAATTAAGTTTGTATGATCGGCGGACCCAAAAGACTGGTGGTGAATACCTTGAGTTGCAAAAGCCAAGATAGATAAAGCCACGATGGCCTGGTGGTGAATACCTTGAGGTGTAAAAGCGAAGATAGATAAAACCACGATGTACAGGTGGTGAATACCTTGAGGTGTAAAATCTAAGATAGATAAAGCCACGATGTACGAGAGAGCTAGCGGTTAATATCATAGGGACGAAAGGTCGGTTATGTGAACCCCGTGATGCCTCTTTCATTGGCCAATTATTATGAACAGGTTCCGAAAACAGACGCCTATCACTATCAGTCAAATACCACACTTCGAGGGTACCCAAAAAGGAAAGGACGAAAAGGAAAAAAAAAGTTTTAACTGAACTATGCATTATTGACTGTTGTATGTGATATGTGAAACATTGTTTTTAAAAATATGAGCTTCTTCTTACTGAGCCATTAGCTCATTAGGTTCTTATGATGCAGATGATGATCATGTTTATATGTGAAGGTTGCCCAAGTCTCCAGAGCGGTCAGACAGAGCTATGTTCATATGCCATGCTTCACGCACTTTTGTACTCTGATGTTGAATTGTATAACCGCTATGTTATGGTTGTGTAAACATAAGTATGTTAATACAGGAATTAAGGTACCGGGTTTTGATGTATATATAAAAAATGATTTGCTTTTATTTTTAAAGGGATATATTCTATTATTTTAGAAAACCATAACATTTCAAAGGAAGAAAATGGGTCATCGCTCCTCGGCCTGACCGTGTAGCTTATATGAGCTACATGTGCGGGTCGGGTCGGGGTGTGCGACAGTTTTGGTATCAGAGCGGAGGTTTAGTCTTTCCTGAAGACAGAAGAAGGCATATGAACATATTCTGGCTGGGAAACTTGGTCAACTCTTAGGTTTATTCTTTTATGTTTGACCAATGCATATTATTGTCATTATGGTGCATTCATTATTGGCTAGTGAATGGGATAAATTGGGCAACATATAGGAAATCATGGCCCCAAAAAGAAAGACAATGGGTGCCCAAGAGGATGGCAACAATGTGGTGGGTAATCTAACTAATCTGATACAAGAACAAACTAGAATGCATGGTGACCAGATTCAACAGTTACTGGACATGCAACAAAGAACTCAAGAACAGAATCAGCAAGTTCATGCACCTTCTGTTCGACCTGACAATCCACATGCTGTTTATGAGAAGTTCAGAAAAATGGAACCATCTGATTTCTACGGTAGCTCGGATCCCATAGTTGCAGAGGAGTGGGTTAAATCGTTGGATACCATCTTTGACTACATGCGTATCGATGATGCTGATAAGGTACTTTGTGCAATCTTCTTACTGACATGGAATCTGGTGGGAAGGAGCCAAACTTGCCGTGGATATGGAGACATTGACATGGGATAGGTTCAAGCTGATCTTTTATGACTAGTACTTCACCCGAGATGCTAGATCCCTTAAGGTAAAGGAGTTCTTGGAGTTGAAGCAGGGAGACATGACTGTATGTGACTATGTTAGAAAATTTGAAGAGGGTTGCAGATATGTACCGTACATTGCAAGAAAGAATACTGAAAAGATCGATCACTTTTTGAGAGGATTGAAACCTGAGATTAGACGGGATGTAAGGATGTCTTCGGCAGCTCAGTTTAGAGAAATTGTGGATAAAGCTTTGATGGCTGACCTGGATGAAAAAGAAATTCAGAAATCCTATCAACAAAAGAGACAAATGTTCACTCCAAGAAACCCAATACAATGGAAGAAACCAGAGCACAAACCAAGTCAAGGAAATGACAAGCGTCCTAGAGTTGGACAGACCTCCAATGTGATTGAAAAACCTAAATGTGCTAAATGTGGGAGGAATCATTTTGGTGAATGCCAAATGGGTTCCAACAGTTGTTTCAAATGTAAGAAGCCTGGACATTTTGCAAAGAATTGCCCAATCCTTCAGAACAGAGTGCAGGGGAGAGTTTATTCAATGACAAATGAGCAAGCTGAGGTAGATCCCTCAGTCGTTTCAGGTACTATTTTGATTTCAGGTATGCCTGCATTTGCATTGATAGATTCAGGTTCTACACATTCATTCATATCAAATGCATTTGTGAGAAAATTGGGTATTACACCAAATTTGTTAAAAATAAGATATAGCGTGACAATTCCATCAGGGGAAGAAATGGATTCCAGTCATGTATTGAGGGCTTGTTCTATTCAGATTGGTAGCCGAACACTATATGTTGATCTTGTTGTTCTACCAATTTCAAATTTTGAGGTTATTTTGGGTATGGATTTGCTTACTAAATATCATGCCACCATTGATTGTAATAAGAAACTCGTGATCTTTCAGCCACCTGGAAAAGAACAATTTATGTTTAGTGGCACTTCAGGTTCATTTTCCTTACCAATTATATCAGCATTGAAGGCCCAAAAGATATTGAACAAAGGTTGTGTTTGATATTTGGCAAGTGTGGTGGACACTTCAATTGAGACACATTTAAAGCCTGAAAATGTGGAAGTGGTTAGAGAATTTCTAGAAGTAATTCCAGATGATTTACCAGGGCTACCACCAGATCGAGAGGTTGAATTTGTGATTGATGTTGTGCCAGGAACTACCCCTATTTCTAAAGCTCCATACAGAATGGAACCAACAGAGTTAAAAGTGCAACTACAGGATTTGCTTGATAAGGGTTTCATTCGCCCTAGTTATTCTCCTTGGGGAGCTCCTGTGTTGTTTGTTAAAAAGAAAGATGGAACCTTGCGGTTATGTATTGATTACAGAGAACTAAATAAAGTAACAATCAATAATAAGTATCCCCTTCCCAAAATAGATGACTTGTTTGATCAATTGCAAGGTGCATCGGTGTTTTCTACGATTGATTTGCGTTCTGGTTATCATCAACTAAAAATTAAGAAAGAAGATATACAGAAAACTGCATTCAGAACAAGGTATGGCCATTATGAGTTTCTAGTAATGCCCTTTGGTTTAACGAATGCTCCTGCAGCTTTCATGGATTTAATGAATCGGGTATTCAAGCAGTTTCTTGATAAATTTGTGATTGTATTTATTGATGACATCTTGATCTACTCACGCGATGAACGAGAACACAAGGAACATTTGAAACTTGTGTTGCAAGTTCTCAAAGAGAAACAGCTATATGCTAAATTCAACAAGTGTGAATTCTGGCTGGAACAAGTGGTATTCTTAGGGCATGTAGTATCCAAGAATGGAATCTCAGTTGACTCAAGTAAAATAAAAGTTGTTCATAATTGGCCAACACCAACAAATGTATCAGAAGTTAGGAGTTTCTTAGGATTGGCAGGATATTACAGGAGATTTGTTCAGGGATTTTCAAAATTGGCCATTCCATTGACGATGTTGACAAGAAAGAACATGAAATTTATTTGGACTGATGCTTGTGAAAAGAGTTTTCAAGAGTTGAAACACCGATTGACTTCCGCTCCTATTCTTTCTGTTCCAACTGGAACCGGTGGATTCGTTGTGTATAGTGATGCTTCTAAAAATGGTTTGGGTGTTTTGTTAATGCAAAATGGGAAGGTTATTGCCTATGCTTCAAGGCAATTAAAAGAGTATGAAAAGAATTATCCAACTCATGATCTGGAACTTGCTGCTGTTGTCTTTGCCCTGAAAATTTGGAGGCATTACTTGTATGGTGAAAAGTGTGAGATTTACACCGATCATAAGAGTTTGAAGTAGTTCTTTACATAAAAAGAGTTGAATATGAGACAACGGAGATGGTTGGAACTTGTCAAGGATTATGACTGTGTGATTAACTATCATCCGGGTAAAGCAAATGTGGTAGCTGATGCGTTGAGTAGAAAGTCCATATCTTCTCTCCTTATCACACAGAAGCCATTATTATTAGATTTGCAGAAATTGGAACTTGAAATTGTGCCTGAAGGGAAGATATGCTTTTTGTCAGCTCTGAAGTTGAAGTCTGCACTTCGTGATAAAATCATTGAAGCTCAGGAAAGTGATGTGTATTTATCTGAGATAAAGAAAAAGATGGATGAAGGAAAAAGGACAGAATTCTCAATTTCTGATGAGGGAGTTATGCAATATAATGAGAGGTTATGTGTGCCATCTGATCAATCCATCAAGGAAGATATTCTAAAAGAAGCTCATACAAGTCCTTATTCAGTACACCCCGGTAGCACAAAGATGTATAAAGACTTACAACAACATTATTGGTGGACCGGTATGAAGAAAGATATAGCAACATTTGTAGCAGAGTGTTTAACTTGTCAACAGGTTAAAGCTGAACATCAAAGACCGGCGGGTTTATTAAAGCCTCTACCAATCCCAGAGTGGAAGTGGGAGCATATTACTATAGATTTTGTGCTTGGATTGCCTAAAACTCAAAAGGGATACAACTCCATATGGGTGATTGTCAATAGATTAACAAAATCAGCACATTTTCTTGCAGTAAAGTCGACATATAATATGGATCAATATGCTCAGCAGTACATTAAAGAAATAGTCAGATTGCATGGAGTGCCAGTTTCCATAGTATCCGATAGGGATCCTAAATTCACTTCTACATTCTGGAAGGGTTTGCACAATGCCATGGGAACAAAGCTTGCATTCAGTATAGCATTTCATCCACAGAGCGATGGGCAATCTGAAAGGGTTATACAAATACTTGAGGATATGCTAAGAGCGTGCACACTAGATTTCCAAGGAAGCTGGGATGTGAAATTACCATTGGTAGAATTTACCTATAACAACAGCTACCAATCTACCATTGGAATGGCACCGTATGAAGCATTATATGGAAGAAAATGCAGATCTCCAGTTCATTGGGATGAAATTGGAGAAAGAAGACTACTTGGTCCAGAATTGGTACAACAAACAACAACGGTTGTGGAAAAGATACGTGAAATAATGAAAATGGCACAGAGTAGGCAGAAAAGTTACGAAGACACACGGAGAAGGGATTTGGAATTTTCTATTGGAGATCATGTGTTCCTGAAAGTGGCCCCAATGAAAGGAATCATGAGATTTGGGAAGAAAAGAAAACTGAGCCCGAGGTATGTTGGTCCGTTTGAAATTCTTGAAAGAGTTGGAGATAGAGCTTACAAAGTGGCCTTACCTCCTTCATTAACCGGTGTTCATAATGTGTTCCATGTGTCCATGCTGAAGAAATACATTTCAAATCCTTCTCATGTGGTAATTTACGAGCCGTTGGAGCTATCTCCAAATTTAGCTTACGAAGAAAAACCAGAGCAAATTCTTGATCAGAAGGTGAAACAATTGAGAAACAAAAGTATTAATCTGGAAAAGGTTTTGTGGAAAAATCATGCGGTAGAAGAAGCTACACGGGAACGGGAAGAAGAAATGCGGAACAAGTATCCAGAATTATTTCGGTATGTCAAATTTCGAGGACGGAATTTTTTTAAGGAGGTTATGATTGTAATGCCCAATAATCTCTCGCGCAGCTAACGATAAGCATGTCATATAGTTGCATTATTATTGACTATAAATGACATGATTGCACGAACATGATTACTTTCTAATTATATGATAACTGCATTTAAGGTACATTTTTGCGAACGTTTATCACTAGTTAAGCAGGCACGACGTCTAAGCAGGCATGACATCTAAGCAGACACGACGTCTAGCATTTATTGCTAGTTAAATAATAATAATAATAATAAAATGCAATGATGATTGACGTGCTTCCCAGGTGGTCACCCATCTCAAAATTGCTCCCGTCTGAGCACGCTTAACTTTAGAGTTTTGATTGAATTTGGTACACGAAAGCTTCCCACTAGTCACCGGGTCAATATATCTCATGCCCTACGTGCTCTTACGTGTCATTTATATATCACGATGAATGTAAATATGTGACACATAGAAAATATAAGGCACAAACGTATAACACGTATTAAGCTAACAGCTGCAAATAATTCATTGAATATAATAATATTATTTTCACAAAATCTTCACAATTAAGTTTGTATGACCGACTTAACTTCACAATGACCGACTTCAACCTTTCAACCTTTTTAAAATGTTTCTGCACAAAGCAAAAATGGAAAGAAAGACGTTAGGAAAAGAGAGAAAAACAGAGAAGAAAGAAAAAGAAAGAAAAGGGAGAAAAATTCAAGGAAAAATAGGAAAGGAAGAGTAATAGGCAAATCGACGTGGTCGTTACAAGTAAATCTTTTACCGATTGTTTCTTCAATTTAATCGGTGAATTTTGGAATAATTATAGAGAATTGTATTTAGGTTTGTTATATACCCTTTTTGCAGATTATTGCACATCTAAAATTAGGAATAAGTATCATTAGCTAGCTTCAGTAGCGTCACCTTTTCTAGTTCATTGCAAAGGACTTAAGGTAAGTTGAAGTTCGTTCACTGCGTCATAAGGACCATATTATGCATGTTTATGATGTTTTAAGATAATTGTTTGGAAATGAAATTACTTGCCTATTGTGTGAAGTGTTAACGTATATATGTTTAGGATGTTTTAAGATGATTAATTGGGAATGAATGTTATTTCTTGTTTATTGTGTATATATGATCATGATGCATGATGTTGATGCACACATAAAAAAAATGATTTGAAAAAGGGAGGTATGGTATTTAATTGATGGTCGGGTAAGCAAGGGACGCGGGTGGGACCGGCGGACCCAAAAGACTGGTGGTGAATACCTTGAGGTGTAAAAGCCAAGATTGATAAAGCCACGATGGCCTGGTGGTGAATACCTTGAGGTGTAAAATCCAAGATAGATAAAACCACGATGTACAGGTGGTGAATACCTTGAGGTGTAAAAGCCAAGATAGATAAAGCCACGATGTACGAGAGAGCTAGCGGTTAATATCACAGGGCCAAAAGGTCGGTTATGAGAACCCCGTGATGCCTCTTTCATTGGCCAATTATTATGAACAGGTTCCGAAAACAGACGCCTATCACTATCAGTCAAATACCACACTTCGAGGGTACCCAAAAAAGAAAGGATGAAAAAGAAAAAGAAAAGTTTTAACTGAACTATGCATTATTGACTGTTGTATGTGATATGTGAAACATTGTTTTTAAAAATATGAGCTTCTTCTTACTGAGCCATTAGCTCATTAGGTTCTTATGATGCAGGTGATGATCATGTTTATATGTGAAGGTTGCCCAAGTCTCCAGAGCGGTCAGACAGAGCTATGTTCATATGCCATGCTTCGCACACTTTTGTACTGTGATGTTGAATTGTATAACCGCTCTGTTATGGTTCTGTAAACATAAGTATGTTCATACAGGAATGAAGGTACCAGGTTTTGATGTATATATAAAAAAATGATTTGCTTTTATTTTTAAAGGGATATATTCTATTATTTTAGAAAACCATAACATTTCAAAGGAAGAAAATGGGTCATCGCCCCTCGGCCTGACCGTGTGGCTTATATGAGCTACATGTGCAGGTCCGGTCGGGGTGTGCGACACATTATATATAAATTTGTATTTTACTTGTTGCTTCGTAAAACTATGTATATTGCAAATAATTCAACTATTTATCAATAACAAATGCAGAATAAAAAATACAAACATAAACTAAATATAACAATAAATAACTTTTCAATCCAAAACATGATATAAGAAAAATAAATATTCCATTGTTCAAATCTGTCTTATAAAAAGTTGGTAAGTTTTTATTAGATTTAGAAAATTGATAAATTTTTATTGACAATTTGACCCCCATAAGTTTTAGTATCCTATAAAAAATGATCTGGTTGTGTCCGGTCGTGTCCTACCCATGTCTCAACCGTGTCCAGTCGTGTCCTAGCCATATTCGTGTCCGAATGCGCACGACACCTACTGTGGTGATTTTTTGGAGTGTCCGTGCTTTATAAGTTATTACTTATTATTTATGTTGTATTAATTACTAAAAATGTTAGTACATAACACGATTTCTAACTGTGAGGGGAAAAAACTCAAATCCCACAATGTATATCCAGCAGAGAATAGAACAACACTCAAATCCCTCTTCCTCAATCAAATCCCACTTCCAATCCTGTCGCCGCTTCCTTCCTACTCGTCGTCGCCAGTGGACAAGGTGTAATTTATCCAAAGCCATCAGAGCCTCCTTGGCCTACAGTGATTCTTCTCTCTCCTTTGCCTATCAACAGTTAGTTATCGCTTCTCCACGTGCCCCAACTCTTCCTCTTCCAAGGTTTAATTTCAGCTTTGTTCTCTTTTGTCCCCCCTATCTTTTGATTCAAGTATGTCTTCTACAATTTGTGTGATAAATAAAGTAGTTTGTGCAATTTGTGTGATTCAAGCATGTCTTCTCCACGTGCCCTAACTCTTTCCTCTTCTGAGGTTAAAACCGAATTTAAAAAAAAATCAAATTTATAAAAAAAATGAAATTTTCCTTTTTTTTTATTTTTTAAATAAATTCAGTTTGGCCCGAACAGAACCAATTTTTATCGGTTCAATTTTCGGTTTGTTTTTTTGGCAAATCTAATTTTCGGTTCGATTTTGGCCCAAACTGAACTAATGAACAACCCTAAACACAGTAGCAGGTTTGGGCTGATAAATCCCTGACCAGTTGGTCTTACGTTACCAAGCATAAAAACTCCTCGGGATTAATCCCTTCAACGTAGTTAGCCCCAGGCACTATATCAAAGTTATATCGTGCACTTTTTAAGCAACAATGTTTTCATCGGGTCTTCATACCCATATATCCTTTCATAATCAATTTTATTGTACCCCAATTTAAAGATACAGAAACATCAAGGGATTTTCACGAGTCGAATTCCACATACATAATTATGCCAAATCATAGAGGCATGCACTTCAACAATCATAACAGTATGAGCATTCTTTAACTTATCTAATGAATTTCATCAAATTTTCAAGTGAAAAATAATTGATGAAAGGAAAAGAAAAAAGTTCACTACATTAACTTGTTGCGCCCTAAGAGAATTATACCACGACATCACGATAAAGGATTGCAGTGATTCGTTCTAGCAAATAAAAATTTTCATATAAATCACACCAGAAATCTGATCCAGGGTTTCATGATATCTTGCAACAAGAAATACAATATGAGAGAGTAATCTAATTACCTCTTGATGACAAAAATTACTTTAATCAGCAGCAGCCCCAAACTCCTGCCTCCAAATTATCACGCGGAAAATTATCTCCAAGAGAGCTCCAATCTCCTCACAGCAGTATAGGTGGCGGCAGCTAGTTAGGAGAGAGGGCAGGGAATTTTTGTCTTTCTTTTGCTCTAGGTTTTTAGGTCTCAAAGTCAGATTCAGAAAAGACCGAGAGTTGGAGTTGTGTTGTACATTGACTGACAAATATTGGGGTTTTAAAATAAAACCCCAGTCTACCTGGCACAAGGGAGCGGCTGTGTGGGCCTAGGTGGAATGGGCTTTCGGGCTTTGTTCCATCTTTGCCCACATGTAATTAATTAAGTCCAAATCCAAATCCAATTTAGATTTTAATTATTTACTTTAATCTAGTTAAACCTAATCCAATTAATTTAAATTAGCTTATAAATTAATTCTAATTAATTAAACTTATGAATTAATAATTTAATTAATTTATTTAATATAATCAAATATCTTTAATTAAATAATGACATCCATTTTGTCAGTTATTCACATCCAATGTGAATTTACCAAAATACCATTAGCATAGAATATTAATTCCTTTTCTTCACATAGCGCGACTCTCTAAGCTCGATTCAATTGGCAATGGGCGGATACCAAAAGATAAGGTTGTCACCTAGCCAGCATCGTGGATCCAAATTGTAGCCCAATTGAATACGAGATGAATACGTCGTCACGAACCTTAATTACGATTACCATATACGTATAAACTCTTCACCGACGTGACCCGGTCAAGTAAGACATGGTACGTCAAACTCATAGAACTTGATACTATATTTTGGAATCATAATAGTGTAAAATCCAAACTACCCTTAGTATCCAACATGAGCTAGTTTATATGCTTTGGCCAAAGACTTATAATTTCAATTACTTATGATCTTACAGGTCACATACCCATTTACTATTGAGACGGTAAATTTCATATTGGCAGTTATCTTACAATGTCGAATGTACCATTTGAATCATACTTGGAGGTTGGCCCCACCTATCAGGTGATACGAGCCTTATTACTCTGGTAACAGCTCCAATACTACAAACACATTGTAAATAACTCCTCAGGTCAAAAGTTCATACTAACTATCGCAATCTTAATCTCAATCATTGATTGTCAAAGAGTAAATACCTATGTGATCAGATTAAGGCGAGTCGAGTTCAAATATGTTAATTTCATTAGTCATATTTATGATACAGGCTCCCACTATCAAATCAGTGTTCGACTGGCGCTCCTTGTCAAAGCAAGTGTCATACGAGTTAAATTTTGTTGCCCAATTAAAATTCTTTAACTCGCAAGCCAATATCAAGAGATTAAGTACTCGATTCTTCCAGTGCCTCCTTTTATCCACATAAGAGGTGGAGAGTCTTTCTTAAGGACTATTTGTTTGATATAATTAAATGCCAATGAGGTTTATATGAAGAAAAACAATGAACCTTTCTTCTATAAGGATAGAAGAAGTTTCAGTTTCAAGTACACACCTTCGAATGACTTGATCAGAACAATGTTTCCACAGATAAGGGTCATCCCATACATAATATTTAGCATCATTTTTTACGTTATTCTTTTGAGCTCTAGACAAATCGTCAGGTAAGGTCTTAGTAACTAAGTAATTAACTATATCAGCACACCATGGAATTGTCAATTGAATAGCAAAGAGATGCCCATCACGAAATTCATCTCGTAAGGGAAATGGAACTTCACTCAAGACCAATCTACTCAGATGATCTTCAACAAGATTCCCAACACCTTTCTTATCTTGTATCTCCAAGTTAAACTCTTGCAACAACAAGATCCATCAAATGAGGCTTAACTTAGCCTCTTTTTTAGTAAGTAGGTATCGAAGAGCTGCATGGTCAGAATAAACAATCATTTTATTACCGACTAAATAAGAGCATAATTTTTCTAAAGCAAAAGCAATAGCTAACAATTCTTTTTTCATTGTCGAGTAATTGCACTAGGCATTGTCTACTGTTCGTGAGGCATAGTAGATGACATGTGCAGCTCTCCCCACTCTTTGTCCAAGCACTGCACCTACAACAAGATTACTGGTGTTGCACATAATCTTTAAGGGAAGATTCCAATTCAGTGGTTGCACAATCGGGGCTGAAGTCAGCAAACCTTTTAAGTTGTCAAATGTGCTCTTACATTCTTTGCTAAATTCAAATTTCACATCTTTTTGAAACAAGTTGCATATGATCTACTTATCTTCGCGAAATCCTTAATTAAGTGTCGGTAGAAGCCTGCATATCCAAGAAAACAGTGAACTTTCCGCACGCTCACGGGGTAAGGTAAATATTTGATAACATCTATCTTAGCCTTGTCCACCTCTATACCCTTAGAAGACACAATGTGGCCTAAAATATTACCTTGTTCAACCATAAAATGACACTTTTTATAATTCAGAACAAGGTTCGATTCTATGTATCTTTTTAGAACTTCTCCTAGGTTAGCTAAACATGAGTCTAAGAAATCACCATGAACTGTAAAGTCATCCATAAATACTTCTATGATGGATTCGATAAATTTAAAAAATATGCTAACCATACACCTTGGAAATGTTGCTAGGGTGTTGCAGAGGCCAAAAGTCATACGCCGATAAGTAAACATGTCGAATGAGCAGGTGAAGGTTGTCTTTTCTTGGTCTTCAGGTGCTACCAGAATCTGATAAAAACCTGAATAACCATCAAGACAACAAATATAAACTCGACCAACTAACCGTTCTAACATCTGATCAATAAAAGGGAGTGGGAAATGGTCCTTGCGAGTAGCAAAATTTAGCCTTCTATAATTTATACAGACTCTCTACCCGTTTTTAACCCGGGTTGGAACCAACTCACCCTCAGCATTTTCCACAAAAATTATACCTGTTTTCTTTGGAACCACTTGAACCAGACTTACCCTACTGCTATCCGAAATTGAATAGATTATACCTGCATCTAGGAGTTTCTAAATCTCTTTCTTTACTACTTCCTCATCGGTGGATTTAATTGTCGCTGAGCTTGAATTGAAGTCTTAGAACCTTCTTCTTTCAATATCCTATGCATACAGATAATCGTATTATCTCAGAAATCGAATTAATTATTTCTCTTGTAAAGACTCAGCTTGTTGAAAACGATCATAGGAAGTGTTTTTCCTTCTCCTAGAAATAGATATTTGAGGTGATCCGACAATTTCTTGAGTTTCAATTTTGATGCCTGCACAATAGAAGGGAGTAGTTTAGAACTAGGCACGGGTAACTCAATGCAAGTTACATTATACTTATGGGGTATGAGAGAGTTCAGTTCAGAAGCTGCTTCTTGCAGTTCAGAATTTAAGCAAAACTCCTTTTCTACCCCTTCCAAGCCATCATTGTGTATAGCTACTTTTAATAGATCACCATCCTTGAGTTCAAATACTCGCTGCGTCAAAGAGTCAATGACATCTATACTAAATACAAAATGATGATCAGAAGGATACTTCATGGAATCATGGATATTAAATTTTATGATTTCATCATCAAATTCCATAGTAAGTGTACCATCATGAACATTAATTTTAGTCCTAGATGTCTTAAGAAATGGTCTTCCAAGTAAAATAGGGGCTAAATTACTAGATTCATCTTCACTCGTATCAATAACATAAAAATCAGCAGGAAAACCAAATCATTAGCTTGAACTAGTATATCCTCAAGAACACCATCAGGGTAAGCATTAGACCTATCAGCTAATTGAATAATGGCACTTGTTTCTTTTAAATCTCTCATATCCAAAGACTCATATATAGAATGAGGCATGACATTAATAGAAGCTCCTAGATCTAACATAGTTTTTTCAATTCGCATATTACCTATCTTACAGGGGAAAGTGAACATACATGGGTCCTTGCATTTTGGAGGTAATTTCTTTTGAAAGACTGTAGACACATTTTCTCCCATGTGAAACCTTCTCGTTACCATTGAGCTATCTCTTAGTCGTGCATAATTCCTTATGGAATTTTGCATAATGAGTTACTTGTTTGATGGCATCGAGAAGTGAAATATTTACCTCAACTTTCCTGAACGTCTCGAGTATCTCTTTTTTCTTTCTCTTCTTTCTTGGACTTTGTAAACCGACTAGGGAATGGAGGACGGATCACTATTGACTTAGGATGCTCCCGTTGTACTTCAGTGGATTTTGGCTCTTCGATTTTCTTCATCTCGTTTTCTATCTCACATTTAGAAATCATTCGGGTTCTTTCAACTCTTTCCCACTTCTCAAGATAACTGCACTAGCATTCTGCTTCAGATTCACAACAATCTGAGAAGGTTGTTCAGGGATTTGATGTTATGTACAGCTGGTACCTAATTGCTTAAACCACTCCCAGTACGGGTATAATGATTCTCCACTGACTTGCCTAATCCCGCATATCTCTTTTCTGATGTTGGTAACTCGTGAGGCAGGAAAGAATTTCTCCAAAAATTGCATCTCCATTTCGGTCCATCTCTCGGTTGAACCAGAGGGTAGATAATAAAGTCAATCTTTAGCTCTGTCAGCTAATGAAAATGGTAATGCTCGTAATCTGATTTGTTCTTTAGTGACATCCCTTAGTTTCATCGTTGAACAGACCACATGGAACTCTTTAAGGTGCTTATGAGGATCTTCCCCTGCAAGACCACAAAAAGTAGGAAGTAAGTGAATAGACCAGATTTTAATTCAAAATTTACTTCAAGAATAGGACATTGAATGCAAAGAGGTTGTTGGTCCATGTTTGTCATGGCTAACTCCCTTAAAGTCCTCTCGTTAGCGTTGGCCATAACTTCGAGTTCCTCTTCGCTGGATGTGTAACTCAATTCTAACGTTAAGTTCAATCCGAGTGATGAAGTAGATGGAACTCCTTGTGAACGTTGCTTAGCTTCTTTTCGTAGTCGGCGAGCTATTTTCTCGATCTCAAGATCGTATTGAAGTTCACCCGTACGAAAAGAACGAGACATAAAACAAGCCAGGCAACAAAGAAAATTAGTAACAATGAGAAATAAAACTAGAGGCACCAATCCCCAGCAACGGCACCAAATTTTGTTAGATGTCGAACCCTCACAAAAATAATTCCTACTTCTAAATTTGCAGGTAGTAATGAGCAGGGTCGATTCCTCAGGAATTGGTTCAGATCAGTTCTCAAAATACGAAATTAAAATAAGATGGGAGGATTTTTGATGATTTATTACACTAAAGAAACCACTAAAATTGAGGAATGCGAAATTAATTACATAGAAGAATTTAATAGATGGTGAGATTATAGCCTAAGGAATTATATCCGTTTTAATTCCATAATTTGATCCTCGATGCAAAGATAATTCAATATCCGTTTTAACAAGCACTAACAACCTAGTTTCTCCTTATCTTGTCGATATTCAAAGCAAGCTCTTTGATTATTTCTCTTATTAATTAAATAACCCTAAATAAGCTCTTAGGATTTAATTCAAAAATAGCATTAAGTATTTGAGAAACACCAATTTCTAATTAACAAACTCGCAAGCTTGGTTTATTTAAATTAAAATGCACATTCCCATAATAACAATTGAAAACTTGTCCATAATCAACATTGTTAATAGCTACAAAAATTAGACCAAACATTTACGTATTTGGGATTTTTGGGATTCTAATTAGCTATATATTATTCTAACAATTAAATAACCGTCCAAATTACCCAATTAATTGAAATAATAATGTCAACGAGTACAGAGAATATATAAATACTCAATAACAAAAAAAGAATAAGAATAAATTAGATCTCATAAATTTTGTAAAATAAAAACCTCAACAATCCTTGGCTAGAAATTGAGTCTTTAGCAATACGTCTTGAACGAAAGTAAAAACGCAGGAATCCTTCTTCTCTAAGAGTAAAAACAGGATGAGTGTAGAGAGTGGAGGAGAAAGAATTATCTCCTCTATTAATAATGAAAGAAACCTAGCCAAAAAGGATTGCTACCAAAAATAGGACTCCAATTATATAAAACAAGGAACTTACTTCCTTACTAAAGAAAAACATAACTACACAAGACTCCTAAAATAGGATTCTTGTCTTCATAAAAAACGCGAGAGGCACCCATCTTCCATGTATATTCCAAACTTTCATTTTCCTCTTTTTCTCCTAATACTCTATTTTTTACTTCCTTTTTCTTCTTCTTTGAAATTTCACCTATTTTTTTTTTAAAACCACAATAAATATCTATCATCTAAACTCCAATTGCAATAAAAGAAGGAAAAAAATATGTGAAAGATATGCAATAAATGTGCATTAATAGTAAATATAAGATGTAGGTGTTCTTAATGTTAAGGACTCGTTAAGTGATCAAAATACATAAGCAAAAAGAAGAAAAGAAATGTTGGTCCCATGTGGCATAAGAAAAGGTCTATAAGGGGGCGGGGGGGATTGAATAGACCATGAAATCTTTTTCGACTTCAAAGATTTTCGTATTAAGATTGATTTGGATGCTTGAAATGTAAACGCTTGGCTGAGCGTTTACTCGAAGACTGTTTTGATAAAGTTAACTTAGACTCAAGATTTGAATACTATAACCAGATAGGTTTAAGCATTCAGTTCTTTAATCAGGGTTAGCACAGTGGAATGATTTTACAAGTCTTCTCTTTTGAAAGCTTTAGCGTCACAAAGTTTTCCTTAGTTGCTTTTGGTTAAAACGTTTTGAGCGCTTGGTCAAGCGCTTAAGACTGTTTTGAAAGCTTAGCGTTCTCTTTTTCCAAATGTAATCGCTTAACTGTTTTAAAGCCTTTTGAAAGATATGATATGCAAATATAAAGTAAAGCAATAAAACAGTAAGTGACACAAAATATTGTAAGATATGACAAAAAAAAATTCGTATTAAAATTCAGTTTTGGACGCTTGAAATGTAAACGCTTGGCTAAGCGTTTTACTTAAATATGTAGACGCTTGGCTGAGCGTCTACTTGAAGACTTTTGATAGAGTTAACTTAGACTCAAGATTTAAATACTATAACCAGATAGGTTTAAACATTCAGTTCTTTAATCAGGGTTAGCACAGCAGAATGATTTTACAAGTCTTCTCTTTTGAAAGCTTTAGCGTCACAAAGTTTGCCTTAGTTGCTTTTGGTTAAAACGTTTTGAACGCTTAGAGTGCTTAGCACTTGGTCAAGCGCTTAAGACTGTTTTTAAAGTTTAGCGTTCTCTTTTTCCAAATGTAATCAGTTAACTATTTTAAAGCCTTTTTAAAAATATGATATGAAAATATAAAGTAAATCAATAAAGCAGTAAGTGACACAAATTATTGTAAGGTTCACTAGGTGGTGTAATCCCAGCTACGTCCTTCTTGTCCTATGCACTTGGAGGCAATCCACTAGATTGATTATCAAAGAGTCACACAGAGACTTCTACAAAATAGGGAACACGGGAAGAGATGGATATAAATGACTTGAGCTCCTTGGTCACACAGATTTCTGCTACAAGCCACTTCAATCCTCTGCTTCTGGAAAGACGATCTCAAGCTCCTTGATCACACAGATTTCAGCTCCAATAAAGATCTTCTCCAAGATGTCCTTGAGCTCGTTGATCACACAGACTTTAGCTCCAATAAAGACCTTTGTCAACAAGCTTCTCATACTAAAAAATACTGCTTGTGAAGTCAAAAAACTTTCTTACTCAGATGAAAGATGTTGAGGGTTTATTGTAACAGGTTTGTTTGATGTTGGGAAGTTCAAACAACTTGGGATATCTCAATAATAGTGTAGGGTTCTTCTTTGTAGAGGTTTGAGATATCGGTGACTGTCTTTGGAATGTATTTGAGAAGCTTGATGGATTTTGGCTATGGAGTTTGCAAGCTTTTCTCTCAAATTATTATAGCAAAGTTTCTCTCTCTGCACACTTCTTTTTCACATCACACTCTAGAGTATGCTGAAGGGTACTATTTATAGAGACTCCTTGGAATTTGTCCGTTGGGCATAATCAGGCGCGTGTCTCTCATGCTGCGTGTGGAATAGTTCTTTTCTGACATTCCTCAATTTCTACTGGTTCCGATTTGACAAGAGCAGACTTGAACTCTGAAAAGCTGACAGTCTAGTCAAAAGGTGGCTTGTCCACAAATTATAAGGTCTTGTCACATTTAATGCACTTATCAAGCTTTTAATGCGTTTTGAATTTATTTCCGTTGGAAATAAATGCCCGTTGGATTGCATTAGAGTCCTCCATGACTTGAGAATTTATTTCAGGTGAATCTGATCTTGAATCGCTTGAGTGATTTGACTGCTTGGTTCAACACTCCTGGAACAGTCCTTTAGCATTAGCTAGGCGCCAAAAACATTATCTTGAACGCTGATTCATAAATCCTGAAATAGTCTTTAAGCGTTTGACAGACGCTTAAGACAAATCTTCATATTCACTTGACTTTAGACGCTGCTCTTCAACTTCATCTCTAATAGACTCACCTACAATTCTATTAGCGACTCGATATCTAATACTTAGTCTAAAATCTACAAAGATAAAAATTACAAGCCTAACAAACTAATAAACTTTCAAACGCTTATACAAATATTCTATGAAAGTATAAACTTACATTCTTTTGGGGTCTAACATAAAATCTTGTCTTGTCATCATCAAAACATCTAACATGAAATTCCTAACAAGAAAGAAAAGTGTGCTTGAGATAATGAGCAATTTTGTTCTATATTATTTCCGCAAAATTTGTTCGAATTTTTTTGCGGAAAGTTAAATTTATAATTGTTTAGAAGGGATAATTAAGTTTATCTTTCAAAAGTGATAGGAGTTTATATAATATATTGAAGGCATTATTGTCAACTTATTAACTTTAAAACTAATGTGGAGTACTTTTACTAAATTATACAGTGCCAATATAAACGGGGATGATATTAACACTCCACAAATTATTATAGAAGCTCCAACTTAAGTTTTATACTCAAATATGACATGAATACCCTTAAATTTTAAACTACCCTTATGCAATCAAAAAATCCATTATAATATTATGATTATCTTCTTCAATACTTTAAATTACAGTCAACTAATTAAAATAAAATTATAAAAAAATAATTACTTAAAAACTAAAGCATCATCAAAATAATACCATGGAAAATTTGATAATGACAATTATAATATAAATAAAAAGTGAACATTAACATCAATTTATTTACTTCACTATTATAAATAAAAAGTGAACATTAACATCAATTTATTTACTTCACTTACTTTGTATTAGTACACAGTAATCAACATTTAATTTTTGTTCAATCAATAAATTTAATTCATTAGTACGATTACACATAAAGAAGTAATATAAACCAATCATCACCCATATCAAACAAAAAGACAATAATGTTAGAAGTAGTTAGCAACTTTTCATGCTACATGCATGAATAAATAATGATTTCATTTATTTTAGTTTTTGGTGTAAATCATAGATATCTCTAAACTACATTGGGTCAGGGCAATCATATGCGCACCGAATCGGCGGACAAAGGGGTAAAGTGCTCCCAACAAGCAGGTCTCCGTTCAAGGATCGAACACTCGACCTTTGCTTAAGGATTGAGAGTGCTAAACCACTCACACCAACCACTTGTTGAATACACAAAAAACATATATAAAAAAAAGACATTTTTCGTTCATCAACAGTCTTGATGAATAATTTTATACTTGTATAAGAATTTTTTATAGTATTATGCTATTCAAAAAATTTATATGATGGTGTACATGCTGACAAAAAAAAATGAAGTAAAAAGATTGGCTATTGTCTATTAATGAGTATTTTTATTATTTTTCAAGAAAGAAGAATGAGAATGGAGCTCCAATATAAACTCCCTATATAATTCACCATCCGAATCATGCTGATCACGTGACATGATCAAAAAATTCATTTAAGTGTTTATTGCCTTTTCTGGTTGATACTTGAAGGGTAACTTTTCACATTCTGAATTTTGGGACAATTATTATGTTTATGTTTATGTTATAGGTTCTTTTTAATTTTTAATTCAAGAGGAAGGGGATACCCTACATATCTAATCCGATAAATTTGTGTTATAATCATAATTTTAGGCCATAAAGACTCTATCTAATTCCATAAAAGAGGAAAAAACCACAACTTGTGGCAGCCTGGATTCGAACACAGGACATCTCACATAAAGTGAGAGCTAGATACCACGAGACCAATTTATTGTAACTTTTAGGGAAGATAACTATAAGCCCCTTAAAATAAATTTGGAAATCTAAAAAATCCATAAAAGTATTTTTCAATCAAGAATCTCGTTCAACCTTTTTCACATTCAAACAATCCCAATATTTATGATTAACAAATTTTTGGACTTAATTACCCTTAGCCTTTTATATTGAAAATTAATCAATTATACGTTTGTATAGAAAATTCTTTATTTAAAACTCTTATATTGATAATTGATATAATTATGAGCTTAACTTCAAATTTTCTTATTTTTTAATCTTTTTATAATTAAAAATATGGTATTTTAGAAAATCGTCAAATTAAATTAAAAAAATCTATAGAATATTTAAAATACTTAGATTAAAAGAATAAATTCCATATCATACAGATTGTCAGCTTGAAAACTCCAAAATAAAAATTGTTTCATAAAAATATCAATTCATCAATTTTAACTTAAGAAATGAAGGATAATTTAGTCCAAAAAGCTTTTAATCTTAATTTTATATTTTTATTTTTTGCGTTGAATGAAAAGATTGTAGAATGAATTTTTTAGATTAAAAAATATTTTCATGAACTTTTTGGATATAAAAGTTTATTTTAGGAGAATTTTAATAATTATCCTATATTCATAAAAATTTATGAAAACTTGATGTCTCATGCTCCCCAAAATGCCGTACTTATATTCATAAACCATTGCTGTAACTAATTGGTCAACATAGAATACACCCATTAGCTAGATTAAAAATATATATATATACAATTAATGACATGTAAAGAATTTGCAATTTATACACATTTATCCATTAAAGATGGAAATATAGTTATGGTAAAAATTCAAAAAATATGTAAGAAATCATGAGTTTTTAGTGTCTTTGACCCGGAAGATATGTACATTATCCTTAAGGGGAGTGATATTAGCATTTCACTATTTACTGTAAAAGCTCCAACTTTAACTTTTATACTTAAATATGACATCATTACTCTTAGATCTTAAAGTATCCTTATGCAATCAAAAAATTCATTATCATATTATCATATTTGGAGGTAATGACATTAAACCCTTCAAACTATTGACTTTTTCTGCACTTTTTTAAATAAACTTTATTTTTTTTCACTTGCCCTCCCGAATTTCATGGGATTTGCAGATTCTTATATAACAACACAAAATTTGAACTTTGCCCCGAAATAAATTTGCACTTTGCATCCTCAATTTTTTTTGTTTTTTTCACTTTGAATCTTCAAGTTTATGTTAAATTGTAATTTCTATTGGAGCATTCCGCCGGAATATACACTGTTATATAAGAATCTGCAAATCCCATGAAGTTCAGGAGGCAAAGTGAAAAAAATAAAGTTTATATAAAAAAGTGAATAGTTCGGAGGGTTTAATGTCTTTACCGCTAAATATTTTCTTCACTACTTAAAATTAAAGTTAATTAATTAAAATATAACAAATAAAAAGAAATAATTAATTTTTGTTAAAAACAAAATAATACCGTGTAAAATTTGATAATGAGAAAATTATAATATAAATGAAAAATAAAAGGTGAACATTAAATTCAATTAATTATATTCACTTCATTTACTTATTTTAGAACATACTAATCAAAAAAAAAAATTCTATCAATAAGTTTAATTCATCAACACAATTATGCATAAATTAATTCTTACTCATATCAAACAAAAGAACAATAATGTTAGAAGTAGTTAGAAACTTTTCATGTAACATAGATAATGATTTCATATTTGAATACACAAAAGAAAATTTAAAAAAATATTTTTCGTTCTTTAACAGTCTTTATGAGTAATTTTATATTTGTATAAGAATATAAGTTTTACAGTGTTATATATTTTATTCATAAATATATTCTTTTGATACAATTATTTGGATAAATTAAATAGAGATTCTATCTTTTTTTTAATCTATATCAAGCATAAAGTATTTGATGGCATGGTGGTGTACATGATGACAAAAAAAATATTTTTTTTTAATAAGAGAGGGGATGGATTACCCAAAGAAAAACAAAGAGTATTTTTAGCCCGACAAATCCGGGCTAATAGTCACAAAACGAGGCCAAAATAGGCCATCTCTATCATTGTCTAGAAGATGATAGATTTGTGAAATAGGTGCATCCATGTGGTGCATAGGGGTATGTATACTCCGTTTGCTAAGGCATCAGCTACCTGATTACTTTCTCGCCAAATATGCTAAAAAGAGACACCCCAGTCTCGGTTTTGCACGCTATGAATGCTGGAAATGACCTGGTAATGGTGATGAGCCCTAGAGGCATCCACAATGCTTTCCAGTGCGACCCGGCACCGGCAGTCTGACTTCACTATTACTTTTTTCCATCCCGAGTCCCACGCCAACTCTAGCCCCAATAGAATGGCACGCATCTCCGCCTCTAGTGACGAACATGGGTCAATGTGACCACAGGACCCCCTTACCCACGTTCCATGCTCGTCGCGAAGAACCACCCCCCCCCCCCACTCCAACGCGATGACCCCTCGGAGTGTGATGCTCAGGCACCGCAGCGTCCACGTTGAGTTTTATGTAACCCGACGCCGGTTTCATCCAGCCTGTGTAAATATGATCTTGTATCAAGTCCGGATCGAAAGTAAGGGTAGTGTTGTTCCCGTCAATTCGTTTGAGTATCATATCTAGTCCACCAGTTAGGACCTCTGCACGAGCACCATGAACTACTTCATTTCGAACATGCCACAAGAAAGAAATAATCTCAACAAAGACGAGGGGCCAATTATCACATGAAGCATACCTGTTTATTGGATTTTTGAGGTTCCAATCGATCCACTCTCTAGTATTTCCTGTAAAGAAAGAGGAATGAAATTCAGGTAATATTAGTTGACACCAAATATCTTTCGTCCAACTACAATCTCTAATAGCATGCATGGGAGTATCTATATCAGTATGACAGATAGGGCAATATTCATTATTCGAAATCCCTCTTGTTAGGAAATTTCATGTTAGATGTTTTGATGATGACAAGGTAGGATTCAATATTAGACCCCAAATAAAATGTAAGTTTATGTTTTCATAGATCATTGTTTAAGCGTTTGAAAGTTTGTAATTGTTATTTTGTTTAAGCTTGTAATTTTTATCTTTATAGATTTTAGACTAAGTGTTAGATACTGAATCGCTAATAGAATTCTAAGTGAGTCTATTAGAGAAGAAGTTGAAGATCAACGTCTGAAGTCAACCAGAGATGAAGATTTGTTTCTTAACGTCCGTCAAACGCTAAAGGACCTCTTTTCAGAATTTATGGATCAAGCGCTCAAAGCACTTAAGCGACCGATGTCAGATTCACCTGAAATAAATCCTTAAGTCATGAAGGACTTAAATGCAATCATTCAACGGACATTTATTTCCAACGGGAAATAAATTCAAATGCATTAAATGTCTGATAAGAGCATTAAATGTGATAAGCCACTTTGACTTGTGGACAAGCCACCTTTTTTACTAGACTGTCAGAACTTCAGAGTTTATAGCTGTTCACATCCAATCGGTGCCAGCAGATTTTCAGGAATGTCAGGTTTTAGGTAGAATCATGCGCCGCGTGAGAGGCACTCTCCTACATGTGTCCAACGAACATATCCCAAGAATTGCCTATAATTACCTTACCTTCAGCGAACCCCAAAAGCACGGTACATAATATTACAAGAGAAAATTACGTACATGCACAAGAAAAACTTGCTTAGAAAAAGCTTGGAAACTCCATAGCTAAAATTCCTTCAGGCTTTTTATCTACATTCCAAACAGTCACAAATATCTCAAACCTCTTCCAAAGAAGAAACCGGAATTCCTATTGAGATATTCCAAGTTGTTTGATCTTCCCAAAAACAAACAAAACCTTGTGACAAACCTTCAACCTTTCATCTGAGTGAGAAAGTTATTGAAACCCCTTTTCAAGCAGTATTTCTGAATGAGAGAAGCTTGTAGAAGACGATCTTCATTGGTGCTGAAATCTGTGTGATCAAGGAGCCCGAGATCTTTTTCGTCCTTTACTATCTTGTAGAAGATTCTGTGTGATTCTTTGATAATCATCCTAGTAAATTCCTCCAAGTGAAAAAAGAGAAGAAGGACGTAACTGGGATTACATCACCCAGTGAACCTTATATATCTTGTGTCATTTATATTTTATTGTCTTATTTCCATATTACATCATTCATTCTGAAAAAGATAAGTAAAATTGCAAAGCGATTAATTAACCAATCGAACGCTAAAAATCATTTCCGCTGTGCTAACCCTGATTAAGCGATCTAAGCGTTACTTTACTTTGGTAAATTGCTAAAATCACTAAGTCTAAGTTATCTTTACTGACGCGCCTGACCCAAGCGCTCAAATTTCTAAGCGTTCAAATCTTTAAAAGTGATACGAATTTTTGAAGTCGAAAAAGACTTCAGGGTCTATTCAACCCCCCCCCTTCTAGACCCCTTCGTATGCCACTTGGGACCACCACCTCTTTTTTGAAGAGTATAGTTAGTGACCACTCTATCGTGTCTAAGTAACCATAAGAACATTCTGCGACGTTGTGGACCAGGCACCTTCCAAAGCTTCGCCCACGCCTTCCTATCAACCGAAGGTACTTGACACTCTATTAAAGCCTTATACGTACTCTTGCAATTGTATTACCCGTCTGAGGAGAAGATGCCTGTTCCCTTTCGGTATCCAGATGAAATGCAAGTAGCTCGGTCCTAGCGTCCTCCTGTAGTGCTCTTAGGTCATCCCAATCACATCCAAGTCCCGAAACCCAATAACTAGCGACTGATCGTTCCCTATCGCTTTCCTGCAATGGATAAAAGAGTCGTGTATGCAATGGTGCCTCGTCATCCCAAAACTTAATCTTGGCTCCATTCCCTACAATCCATCTCATGCCTATCTTGACCATCGGGATCACTGATAGAATACCCTGCCATGTGGGTGAAGTAGTCACCTTGGCTCTGGCCCTACGCCGTAGGATATACTTATGCTTGAAGACCTGAACCCATAGTCTCGTCTCGTCCTGAAAAAGCTGCCATACAAGTTTACCCAAGAGAGCTACATTCGTTACTCGAGTACTCCACAACCCTAAGACACCGTGCTCTTTCAGCTGGCACACCATGTCCCAATTCACTAAATGCAGCTTTCGTTCATCATCTGATCCGCCTCACAAAAATTGCTTATTCGTCTTATCTATTGCATCGCATGTGCCAAGGGGGAGGCGCATGGTCAGCATTTGATATGACGAGATGGTCTCAGTCACTGATTTAATCAGGTTCAGACGCCCCGCAAGAGATAACGTTTTACATTTCCATCCTTTGAGCGTTGTTTTACCCTATCAACTAGAAACTCATAATCTTTACGTAGGATCCGACCGTGATGGAGTGGGAAGCCTAGGTATTTTCCCAGATTATCCGTGAGTCCAAGCTTAGTCAGCTGCCCAATTCGATTTCTCAGAGTCAGGTTAACATTGCGGGAAATAAATATCTTCGACTTGTGCTCATTAATAGCCTATCCCGAAAGTGCACAATACATATTCAGAGTTCGCATGATCACTTTAGTCTGGGGAATCAAGGCTTCCCCGAACAGAAGAAGGTCATCTGCAAACATCAAATGGGAGGTTCTAGGCCCAGACCCAGAAGTGGGAACGGGGCGCCAATTTTTTTCCTGAACCGCCAAGTCAATCATAGAACCTAGCTTCTGCACACAAAACACAAACAAATAAGGCGAGAGGGGATCCCCTTGTCTTAGCCCACGCTTTGGAGTGAACCATTCAGTAGCTTCTCCATTCCATAATAGGGAAAGCTTAGCCCGAGTGGTACATTCCATGATAAGGGTGATCCAAGTCAAGGGAAACCCCATTTCCTCCAGCACCTTTCTAAGAAACGTCCAATTAATTCGGTCATAAGCTTTTTCAAAGTCAATTTTAGCAATAAAGAAACCCTTGTTCCCTTTCAAACGACGTAAGTCGTGCAAAACCTCTTGAGTTCTTAAGACATTATCAATTGTTTGTGTACCCGATATAGAGCTACTCTGAGACTGTGGGATTAAATCATCAATAAATTCCTTGATTCGATTAGTTAGGGTTTTTGTAATTATTTTCAAGCTTACATTTGTCAAACTAATTGGACGAAACTTAGACAGATTTGCTAGATTTTTTTCTTTAGGAATCAAAACAATACGAGACATATTCAGAGAAGGATCGATGGTACCTGAATTCAGAGCTTCCTGGACCATGTGATAAACGTCATCCCCTACCACATCCCAGCATCTCTGATAAAACATAGGCTGGATGTCGTCTGGTCCCGGTGCTTTAGTCGGGTGCATATCCCAAAGGGCTCGTTTGACTTCTTTCTTAGTGACGGGACGAGTCAAGGTCTCAACATGGTAGCTACTCAACTGCGGGAAATTTGGAGACTAGTAGTATGGGAGCACGGGCTGTCCAAGTCCATACAAATCCTTGTAAAAGTCGTCGCCATTTGTTTTAGGGCTACAGGATTCAACTCGATGCTCCCATATTTTTTCTCAATCCTGCACACTTTCCTTTTATTCTGTAGGGTAACCGTGGAAAGATGAAAGAACCGTGTGTTATGATCCCCCGCCTTCAACCACTGAGCTCGAGCCTTCTGCTTCCAAAACAGCTCGTCCTGTCATAAAGTATCGTTGTAGTGGACTTGGAGCTTATTCTCTAATTTTTGGAGTGAATATCTGAACCAAGCCCCCTATGCCTTCTGTATGCCTGCAATACGCGAGATAAGAGATTGTTTTTTTCGGAAGATGTTGCCAAAAACCTCACAGTTCCATGAGAAAGCTGCAGTGCGAATGTGCTGAATTTGCTCTGTAACTCCCAGTGATTTTTTTAAACTCCATTCCTTCGTAATCATATCATGGAAATTAAGATGGATAAACCATGCTGACTGAAACCTAAAGTAATCCAGACTGATTCTGGCCCTCGGTTGCTAGGTCAAAGACAACATAATTGGTGAGTGATCGGATCCTATACGAGGCAGGTGGTGAACCGTGGCCTGAGGAAAAGTGAGCCTCCACTAATCGGTGCACAAAACTTTATCCAATCGCTCTTGTAGACTTGACGTACCACCCTTAGCCCAAGTAAACGGAGATCCAACGTATTTAAGATCAATTAGACCACACCTATCCACACAATCCAAAAACTTACGACATTTGTACAACTGAATAGGGGCCCCACCCGACTTTTCACTCTGCGATGTCACAACGTTCATGTCTCCAGCTATAACCCATGGCCCATGAATGTGGGGACTCATACGAGCGATGTAGTCCCAAAGAAAATCCGCATTTCCAATTGAGGGTTTACATATACCGCTGTTAGGACCCATCTTTCCTCCCTTTGTCGGTTAACAACAGAAGTAATACTTTGATCATTGGCTTCCACAATATCAAGGTCAACTTCGGCTGTGTTCCAAAAAAGCCAAATCCCCCCCACCCCCCCACCCCGCAAAACCTCGTGATTCCACTATCTCAACCCTATCAAAATTAGAAAATTTTAAGATGGCATTCGCATGGTGGCCTTGAATTCGCGGTTCCACCAAAACTAGTATCATAGGCTTATGCCGATTAAGAACCTCTCTAAGCGAATTTTGAAACTCCGGCTTCGCTGCAACTCTGCGATTCCAAAATATAGATGTCGTAATTAACGAACAGAGGGAGAAGTTTTGCAAAACACAATAAATCATACCTGGGGGAGGGGGGCTAATTCCTCCCTAGCCGCGGTTATAACAACATCATTGTCCAGGTCCTCCGAAAGTTCAGTAGTCCCGGCGTTGTTACGTCCCATATGGCTCTGATTAGTGACCATCTCTGAGTAAACATATTCGTCATCTAATTCGTCATCCGAGCTCAGTAATCCTTCCCTGAGAACATCAGGTGGTCGAGTATGCGCATCGTAAGGGCCCGAACGAGAGATATCCACTGGGTTCGGGTTTGGGTTCGATGTAGCCCTTTGCTATTCGCTTTGCCGCGAATCCACCCGGTTGGCTTCTTCCATATTCTGCTCGATTGTACTAGGTGAGTGGATTCGGTTATTGACAATGGCATACGTAGCCCCTTGTGCAATTGGTGTAATTTCATCCACGTTCACGATTGTTTCTACCCGTGTCGAGCTCGGTTCTTTACCTTTCTTTTTCCAGATTTTCCTAAAATTTGTATTGGTCCCCATGTGGCCCACTTGAAACCGTATGCTATCCTCCTCATTATTCACCAAGGTGTCTTCCGTGTCCAGTAGGAGATTGAAGCGTGATCCACTCGGTCCCTCCTTCGGTACATTTCGCGTTTGTTTCCCAAGAGTACGAGCAGCATCCGTATCATTATGTTGACGACCCCCTTTGTAAACATTATTCGACCCCGGACCCCCGTGCCCATCCTCCTTATCTACCCTATGCGGTGCATGCTTATGAGTACCAAACTAAAATATGTTAGGCTCTTTCTCATGCATTTGCTCATTACTAGTGTCTTTCCTCTGATTTCCACGACGTGGACGGTGTTGTACAATGTTCCAAGGGCCATACGTAGTGGGAGTTTTTTCATTCTCTGCTTTTGCTTCCGGCGGTATATTATGTTCATTCATGATCCCTGCAACCATCCCACAATTTTCCTTCCTGTGCCCATACTCGCCACACGTAAAACATATAAGTGACAGCCCTTCGTATTCAACTACGCGCAACTTTTTGTTCACCTTGATGACCGGTACAATCGGTTTTGTCAGATCTATTTCCACGCAAACCCTCGCATATCTACCCATGACCAAATCTCAGTATTTTTATCAATTCCTCGGACCTTTCCAATTAGCCCCGCCATCCCACGTAAAGCTTTTTCATTAAACAGGTGAATAGGCAAGTCCGGGAACCGTATCCAGACCATAGTCGTGGTGATCGTCTCATTCTTCGGGTTGAAGGACGGTTCCCATTTTGTAACCATCAAGTAATGACCCAAGATCATCCAAGGTCTCTCGTGTAACACTCGATCGTATTCTTACTTGAACCGAAACCGAACCGAACCAGGTAGTAATCGTTCCCAATGTCCACCAGGTTCAACTCGTACGGAAGTCTCCAAATTGCTTTCATTCTCTGCCGAAGCATCGAGTACCCTACTTTTCGACCCAGAATTTTTACCACCAAGGCCCGACGGTACGGCACCACCATTGCGCGGATATCTTGTTTGGGAATTGAGTAAACGGGCATTGTTCCATCCGCCTCGTCTTCACTTTCTTCCTCTATGCAGTCGATGTCATCCTCTCCGTCTCCAGTGTAGTAGATAGATGTAAGGTGTCCCCAGTTCCAGTTGTGTCGGAAAATTTTCGTTTGCCATGCATTCGGAATTGGCGGGTTCTTGTCGACAGCGTCTCCATCTTCAGCCGCCTGTACCGGGTTCTGATTTTCGGCCTGTTCAGGCACTCCGGTCAGTGGAGCCCCTCGGTCTCTCTGGTGTGAAGGATCTTCTTCAATTGTCGTTGGAGTCTCGGAGGATTCTGCTCCGATGAGCTTCCTCTTTAGTTTCTTGGTGTTTTTATTCGGTGTGACCACCAACGGGGGTGGGTGGTCAGATTCCGCCTCCTCCATGCACGGAGGCGGCGCGGCGGTCGACGTCGAGAGCCGGTAGCGAGGAGTTTCAAAGTTTTAGGACTTCCGACAAACTCGGAGCTTAGGGTTTTTTTAGGGAGAGATTGACAAAATATATATATGAAATAAAAAGATTGACTATTATTTATTAATGGGTACTTTTGTCATTTTCTTAGAGAGAAGAATGAGAGTGGAGCTCCTATAATAATTTTTGGAGCTCCAATATCAATCTCCTAGGCTAAATAATTTATTTCTTTCATTAAACTCAAACCTCGGTGCTCTTGTAATTCTGAAGGTCCGGTTTTATCTATTGGGAAGAAGTCAAAAAGTTCAAAGCAACTGATGATTTGTATTATTCTTAGTAATATAAAAAATCAAATATAGCATTATATCAAAACCTATACTTTTTTTTTTCCATCAAACATATACTATAATAAATTTGAAGTGCAGACTTAGAGAATAAATTTTTGGACTGGCAAACAAATCTGATATGGCAAGAGAAAAGCTCTTTTATAAATCAAGTGTTTATGCGTTTTGTAGCTGTTAAAGTGTAACCTCATACAATTTGACGATGTGGTATTTTGGCAACAACATGATCCATAAAATTTATTATAAACCATTCGGTATAAAATTTATACAGAACTATCTTATTTTATGATGTGCTATCTTTTTTCTCTTTTTTTCCCTTACCTGTCTTCCTCGTCCTTTTTTATTTCTCTTTGTTTTTTTTTTCCTCTTTTAATCACTTTAATTTTATTATCTCTTCTCTTCTTTTGTTCTTTTTCTTTTTTCTTTTCTGTTCTCCATGTTTTACTTCACAAGATCATGCTTTTGGTTTTTATTTAGGAAAAATTACATAAAAAAGGGTTCCTCAAGTTTATTTTTATAGAAGAATCAACGAAAATACTTTTTCATATAAAAATAGCTGTTCCATCGGTCTTTCATTAAAAAAATCCAACAATTAATAGTTTTTGGACTCATTTATCCTTAGTTTTTAAAAATTAAAATTAATCCTAGTTAAGTGTTGGGGATTAATTCTGAATAAATTATTTGATAGAATGGATCTTTGGATCAAAAAATATTATTATAGATTTTTAGATATAGAACCCAAAATACTGTTGTCAAATACAACAGATACTCAAAAGGAAAACCAAAAGAAAAGTATTTTCCACACAGTTAAGTGGATGTTTTAAGATTCGTGACTGAGAAAGTTAAATGGCCTCTTTAAGAATGAATCATTACTATTGTCAGACACCTTTTATTAAATGAATTATATTTTTGTAACAAATATTCATATTTATATTTATATCAATATATATCGTTGAAGATTTGAATAATGTTGATTGCACGTTTTTGGTTGTTTATGAAAGGAGCCTTTTAATCTTTTAGATTTGATGCCTTGACTTTTGGACTCTCTCTGGGGAACTTCTCTTTTTGGATTTAAAGGTGTCTCACCCCACCCACATGCTCTGTTTCTTCACTTCACATTTCTATTATTCTTGACGATGAATTAATAATTCTCATAATCTATTTTGCTTGATTAGAAAAATAAAATAAATTGCTGATAATTAATAATGCCCGGAGACTAAATTTGAACATTTGAGCAGAATATGCACTAATACAATGTATTTTACATCCTAACATGATATTCAACCTTTTAATCGTTTTTATAGCTTTTCTTTTTTATTGGAATATCTAAAAATGAGGATTAAATATAGGGATAATTACACTCACACCCCCTCAAATATTTGAGTAATTACACAAACCTCCTCTCACTAATTGATAATTACAAACACACCCGCTTAGGGGATCTATTTGTAAGGTTTACAAGGGGTGCAATTGTAAGAATTGTTACACACACAGGGGGTGCAATTGTAAGAATTGTCCGTGTAAACCTTACAAATAGACTCCCTAAGGGGTTGTGTTTGTAATTATCAATCAGTGAGGGGAGGTTTGTATAAATACCTCATCATTGAAAGGGTGTAAGTGTAATTATCCCTTACATATATGGGTCATTCTTTTCATCTTTTTATTTTTTTTATAAGTAAAAGGTTAGATATCGTGAAACTCATAGCGGCTATTGCGGAAAACGTAATTTGACATTCACAGAATGTTTCTTTCTACCAAATCTCGTTTGGGCATATAATCCAACTTAGTCGTCGGAATTTCATCAATACACTATAAAATGAGTTAAGTCTATATTAGATCAAATATTATAAGTGGATCATAGGCAACCTTAGTACACCCACATAAAGTGGTGAGCTTCTTTTTTTTTTTGATCGGGTAAAGTGGTGAGCTTCTACATCCTCAATAAATGTCGTTCTTGGTCACTCACTAATTTTGTGAATTCTTGAGTATTATGAGATCTATCCTACGTACACATGAGTGATTGAGATTATTATGAACGAACCAAGAATCTAAAGAGAAAGATAAGCAAATTACAAAATTATTTGGCCCCATCTTCTTTATAAATCGATGATTAGAGTCTGTTGGGGAGGGGGTTGGTTTCCATCTATATAAAGATAAAAAGGCTCCCACAGTCCCACTCCATTCTCTTTAGATCCTTCTTAACAAAGCAGATGTCATTTCAAATAGGGCTTTTTTTGGTTGTGAGTTGTGACCAGTGTTATCTTTATTCCTTTTCCCAGTGTGTGTGTGACCATGTTACCACTTCCTTTATATTGTTACTTTTTGTTTGTTTTTTCATCTCAGAAATTTCCATGACCAAAAGAGAAAAGCACAAAAGATCTTGATGCTTATGCTCACCACATTCACAATCCAAAATTTCAGGGAGTTTCGACACTTTAAATATTCACAATTATATAATTATATAGAACCCTATATGACTTCCATTACATCAATGATTAATGTTATACCAAAGAGAAAAGCAAATAAAATATTTGATACTTGTGCCTGGTGATTCTTAGGGAGTTTTGATACTTTAATTTCAAACATAATTATAACTATTTGTGTTTGTGAACCCGTATTAATCTTACTATAGAATGACTAGATTGGCGAGATTATAGCTCTTAAATTGGCCATAGAAGACAGAGCACAAAAGATCGTGATACATTATGCTCTGAAATGGCAACTCATTAACGAATTAAGAATTTTTGGAAGTTTAAGTGGCAGCATAATTACATTTATTGGTGCTCTATAGAAATTCTATGACATGAACGATTACGATAATCCCTAAGAGCAAAGAAAAAATAAATCTTTAATACTTGTGCTAGTGAGTTTTAAAAAGTCATGTACTCTAAATTTCAGTATAAGCACAATTATTCACTGATGGTGGACTCCATCTAGAAAAATATCTCTTCTCACAAAACTCAATCCTAGAAAAATATTTCTTGTGTTTATGGGAATTTAGTTGTTTTCTTTTGTGTTTTCTTTCGTTTCATATGAAATGATCCTCCAGTGGAGCTGAAATTGATGGGGGCACATGGAAACTATAAAAGGGCTCCCTAGCTTCTCATAAAAGGTTAACACATTGCAACCAAAAAGAAAAAGAAGAAGGGGATGAGAAAAGGAGAACAACCCATGCTCCATGTCCTTTAAATGTACTTTCTATCCAATGTTATAGTACTTATATATGTATATATATAGAAGTTTATTACATGTAGATATATATGATAGGAGTATATTACATGTATGTATATATATTACCTCTATCTATATCTTCATATCGCAGATACAACTCCATGCGCCACAATATGAAGTGAAACAGTTTTTTCAGCTTCAAACCAATTTATGGGTTTTATTTTTGTATAATGAAAAGGGTTTAATGCATAAAGTCTCCCATGTTATATCAAAAATGCCAAAAAAATAAAAAAAACTTTGTTTTAACAAAATAGCCTAATCACCCGCTATGTATTAAAAAGTATGTGCGAAAGTCAAATTTCATTAGAAAATGAGCGTGTTTTTCACATTTAATCATATGTTCATTTGACATTTATACACTCTACATACAATATAAAAGGTAGATAGTGTTATTTCACTCAAAAAACATATATTTCCTTCTATCTTTTTAACAAATTTTTGGCTTTTTTTTTAAAAAATGAAACGGTTATAACATTACATCAGATATTGAATCAACAATTGTAATCAACTATTTCTTATTAGAAACTAATAACAACGAACTACAAACTAGAAACAAAGAACTAGATAGAAATAACTTATACATCTGGTGGGATCGAACTCATAACTTATAGATCATGGGGCCTCAGTTTTACCACTAGACTAAGACATCATTGGCAACAAAATTTGATTTTCACGCAGACTTTTTAATAACATAAAGGGTGATTGGGCTATTTCGTTAACACGAGATTTTTTTCTTTTTTGCATTTTCCATATAACACTGAGGGTTTTATGCATTTAACACTAATTTAAATGAGGATATCAATGAGATCAATTCAACTCGAAAATTGGAAACTCAGCTTGAACGAGTCTTATATGATTTCAGTTCAAGTTGAGTTAGAAGTGAAAGTCATATGTGTAAATTCTGATTCAAACCGAGTATGAGTAGACATAGCTTGAATTGTGCTAGGTTTGTATAGGTAAATAGACATAATAAATTATTATTTTTTTGGAAAATTTAATTGTATAAAAATAATGGGGGGTAGCACAAAAAGTACACAAGAAAATTCTTTGCCACAACCAAGCACCTACACTAGAACAAAAAGAAGAATAACTGGTGCCTAACCAATCTATTCTATACACCAACATTTACCAAAAACAAGTAGACCCATGTTCGAACGTTTATAATGCATGTTCAAATGATTACAAAGAATAACCTACCACGCTATTATCCAAGTTTTCCTAGTGCCAGTAATAGCAGTATCACTCCTACAAGCAAGATTCATAAATTAGAACTCTTCGCAAGGGCATCCTTGCTTATATGCCCGCTCAATGAATTAGTTTTTGTTCCCTTCAGTTCAGATTGAACCTGGAAGCTTTGTAAATTGCCCGAATCATAATCCAACATATTTTCAGCTAAACTTGCAAATTTATTCTTGACCAGTAATGTATCCTTTTCTGAATCATTTCCATCACCCACATTTCTTGTCGGGACCGTTGGATCACTCTTCATATCTTCTTTTCTTGTCTCCGGCTTTTTACTTACACTGATCCACTCATCTATCTTAGAGTTCGATTTTAAAATTTTATCGATGACTTGTTGCTTAGAAACATATATATTCACTGGTGGTTTAGATTAGAAAAATACTTAATCATATTTTATTTTTTAACATTTTCCAACACAAATGATTTAGAGAAATAATGAGTGTTTTTACCTTTTGGAAGCCAAATGTATATCGGATTTTCGTATAATCAAAATTGGATTTTAATCATTATTGAAGTGCTCTGACATTGTTAGTGTCACGTGCGGGTTCAGCAAGCATGTTCGATTAGAGATGTCCCATCAAATTACTAAGTGTAATCTTGGAGTTAGGTATTTAGACCACGACTCAATATAGATATGCAGTGTTACACCCAAGTTCTTAGGCAATCATTTATAAACCATGTCATATTTCTTTAATATACCCGTGTGGGCTGAGGGCACTACAATCACTCTACATTCAGAATGCGACGTCCTTGTCGTGATGTGACTTAGTCCGAGACCCGTCACCAGGTGTCGGAACTCTAGTGGTGGTTCATACGAACTCAAGAGACGGCTCTCACAAACGTAGTGTTGGGTTTTTACATATAAAACGCAACAAAAATTTAAATCCCAGGGTGGTTCATCACCGATTTTATGTATCCAGATCATGGTTTAGAAAAAGTGTACCTTTTCTTCGCGTAATTGAAATTCTGAACCATCTTTGTGATCCTCTTTTGAACAACAAAACGGCTGTCTCTAAATCACCACGCCGAAATTGAAGCAAAAACATTCCTCCTTTTCCTTCCCTTGAAGACGGCTAGAGAGAGAAAGAGAGAGGTGAAAGACTTTGACTTGGAGAGAAAGATAATGAATTAGGCTAGGGTTAATTTTCACTAAGTAGTACATTTATACCACACAAGAAAATAACCTAACTAAGCCAAGCCTTTATGGACGCCCACTTGGGCGTTTTTAATGCCCATCGGGCTTAGTCCAATTTGTGGTTTTATTTTAATTATTTATTTAATTAATATTATTTATCCAATAAATAATTTAAATTAAATAACTAATTAATTCATGTTAACGCTATAATTAATTCCATAAAGAAGTTAATTAACACATTAACTTAATTAATTAATAAAATCATCTAATGATTAATTAATTAATTAATTGCAATATCCAATACTAAAAAACCTCTCAAGTCTTATTCCATAATTTTTCTTTTGCAATTCCTTTAAGCGCAGCTCTTTAAGTTTGTCTCAAAAGGCAATTGGGAGGAAACCAAAAGGATGTGGGTAACACCTATCCAGTCTCGTGGCCCACATCGTATCCCAATTGAGAATGAATGAATAAGATCATTCCAAACCTTTCACGCTGTGAATACCGTACGAGTATAAATCCTTTATTCACATATCCCAGTCAAGTGAGAGTCATGGTTCAGTCAAACTCACAGAACTTGACCATATGCTAAGCTCATAATGAATCGAGGTCACTAAGCATACTTTCATGTCCAACATGAGTATCTCTAATGCTTTGGCCAAAGTCTTTGACCTCACTCATTCATGACTGTATAGGATATTTAGCTCATTCACTTATGAGAGAATAAATCTCATTTTGCTAATCAGTTAAAAATGTTACTTGCCCATCAAGCCGCACTTCGAGGTTGACCCCACCAACGGGTGAATTGGATCTAACTACTCTAATGACAAACTTGATGTCACAAGCACATCTTCAATGTGATTCCTCAGGTCTAAGGTTCACGTATACCTATCACAACTTATAAGTTTTGTCATTGATTGTCATTGAGTGAAAACACATGTGACAAAACTGATGCGAGCCGTGCTCGAACACATCAGTCTAACTAAGGTGTCTATGACATAAGTTCCCACTAACATACTCATAGTGTTCGACTGACACTTCCCTGTCAAAACTTATCTCATACAAGTCTGTATCTAATAATGATGTCCAGTCAATACTCTCTTTGACTTGCGAACTATCTTAGATAATAAGGATCAAACTCTTCTAGTGCCATTCTCCCTAACCCATAGGGAGTGGAAGGTTCGCCTTAGTATCAAGGACTTTACGTTGTTTACTATATCTTACAAATGCCTATAAGAAAACAACATTAATAAGCCTTTTATTAATATAAGAATGTTTAGTTACAATTCAATGCTCTATAAATCTATTCTCTTTATGGCATTTGAGGGCTTAAACACTAAAACGTAGAACTTTGTGTCGCAATCTCAAGAGGTGGCTCCCGCAACGTGCAACACTTAGCTCCCGATATTTTTTATGGCGAGCGACTCTAATACCATTTTGTCATGCTCCTCACGAGCCTGTAGGGCCAGACAAATTCCATCAAAAACCACTGAGTGTAACCTGAAGTTGGGCATTTAAACCACAACCCAAAATAAATATTCATTGTTAAACATGAGTTCTTGCAATTCATTATAAATTCTTTATTTTTTCGTAGTTTTCCCATGCGGGACATTCCAGAAGGGGCTTCGCAATCACCCCCTTTCAGAATGTGACGTCCTCATCTCGACGTGAATCAATTCTGGACCTGTCACCAAGCATCTGGACTTTAGTGGTGGCTCTCACGGGCTCAAGAGGTGGTTCCCACGTGGATAGCACTTTACATCGCAGCCCCACGTACATCGCAGACCCCCGTGTAGCACTTAGCTCCCGATATTCCGGCCAGCGAGTGGCTCTGATACCATTTGTCACTTGGCACGCCCCAGGCTCGAGAGCCCCTTGGACAAGAGAAGTACCATCAAACTCACACACAAGATCCTCTATTGCAAAATGGTGTTGCATCTCCTATTACATTTGTTTCTGTGCATGACAAATGTGAAAAAAAAATTCCTTAAATATAAAAGTGATTTGAGTTTTGTGCACTTATCATGTATAGAAGGCAATGCAATAGGAGATGAAACACCATTTGCAAAAGAGGATCCGGATTGTCAAACCCATCGAGCATAACTTGGAGTTGGGCATTTAGACCACGGGTTAAAATAAATATCCTTTATTACACTTGAGTTCAATGGCAATCATTTATAAACCATTTTATATATCTCTAATTTACCATGTGGGATGGGGGCTGCAATCACCCAAAAAATCAAATTTCAAACGATTGCTGTGCAACTTGAAGTTCAAATTAACTTTCAAAGCAACCACAAATCTTAAGTCTAAATAGGCTCCGCTAATTGGTTAACTCTAACCTTGGAAGCGGGATGAAATAAATCTCTTCCTCTCACTCAATTATAGTAAGCCAAAGACTAGTTACCCAAAAAAATAAAATAAAATAATAAGTCAAAAACATTAGTGCACTATGAATGTGAAGATAGAACATGGAAGATTTTAGGAGAAACTACATATGGAAGCACAAGGACATTAAAGCAAATACAACTTCTTTTGTTTTGAGAAAGGAAAATAAAAAAGGGTGGCTTTTGTTTGCAGGTGACAAAATATAAACTAGAACATCACTATAGTTGGTCTCTTATCTATCTCTTTTTGGGCATTGGCTTATGCCCATTAAGATTGAGTTTTCAAATATGCTTTTCATGCACCTCTAGTTGTTGCCCCCCAATTTCAGTTTAGTGGATCACAAGCAACTATTTACTTCATCAATGATCCCTATTTTTTTTGGTTGGATTCTATTAGGATAATTTTATAGTAGATTGAGTACAACATACTCCATGATGATTTTGGATAAATACTGAATATTGTATTTGATTCATTCAAGAATTCGACATTCTACAATAAGTATATGAAAATGAGGAAAAGGAAATGTGATATTAGTTAAAGATACCTCTCCCCACATTTTCTTTTATAAAAATCAAGTTTAGGAGATGATTGTATCCGACTCCTATTAAGCTTGTTCATGTTGCAGATACATCGATTCCTTAATGTCAACAAAAGTAGGGACAAAACTATGATTTTAAACTGGTGGTTGTTGGATTTAGAATCCAATCTATATATGGGTAATACGTGAAAGTCATGTATTAATAGTCATTATATTAATTGAGCCAAGATTATGTGATCAATTAAGCTATATGGTATTTTGGGTTCTAAAGCAATTAAGGAAAATATGAGATTTTATGGGATATTATGTGTAGAAGCCAATTATTTTATTTCCTCTTTTATAATGGGCTAAATTGGAAATAAGAATAATAACTTAATATAAAAGGGTTGTGGTCCCCAAATCATACGTATTGTTGTATTCATCTGATTCCCCATCTTCAGAGAGAATTGAGAGACTTCTAGAGAAACTCAAAGGACTACGTATTGATTTGGAAGACCAACCGCGAAGACTCAAGAATTCAAGAATTAATCTGATATGGCCGATTCAGGTACGCTTCCAATTTAATGTTTATTACGTGATTATCATGAAGTTCGAAGATCTGGGGCTATAAATTTTACTAACAAGTGGTATCAGAGCCCTGATTAAGGAACTCATGATTTTTCGAAATTTCATGGATTCAAATGTTGAGGTTTAAAAGTAAAATTGTTTCTGCTACAATTTATTTTATGGATTAAATTTCTTGAATTGATGAGTCTAGTTCCTGGCGTTGCTGAACCGCCGAAATATTTACAGTGTAACTAATCTTCAGATAATTCAATCCATGTTGAATGATTCATTATGCGCCGTAATTTCTTTTCATTGAATTTGATTTCTGGTGGTTAAATAAAAGGAATATGTGTTTTGGCTTCTTTTATTCAGTTTTCTTCCGCCGTAAATTTGCCTCTAATACGGGATTCAAATTTAAGATTTCATGTAAATAAATATAGATCTTACCTCAATCAGTCATTCTACCTTACCTCAATCACTCTGGGGAGAAGCTCTAAAGACTGCAGTGTATATACTCAATAGAGTGCCAACTAAGGCAATTGCAAAGACCCCTTATGAGCTTTTGGTTGTAGACATTTGCATTTGGTTATTTGATTTATGGTTATTTGGATTATGGTTATGAATATTTAAGTTATTCCGGAATTAAAGTTTATGGTTGATGTTTATCTCTGAACGTGTTTTGAATGATCTCACTAAGGTTTAAGAGAGGACCAGTTGAAAATATGCATGCTAGGATCGCATGGCATGTAATTTTCATGCTACACATCCATACTTGATCCATGTCATTTGGTTATATCAATATACGTGACCATTGATAGGTTTAGTCACGATTAAATGTGATGAAAGCCGCCTTGATCCTACGTTGGTATAATTGATGGACCAGATTGTTTGGAAAATTGCTTAAGGTAATGATGACGAAATTTGGAGTACTCATAAGGTTATTTAATACATGGTTATAAGGTGACATATATAGCCCAAGTGGGAGATTGTTGGATTTAGAATCCAATCTATATATGGACAATATGTGAAAGTCATGTATTAATAGTCATCATATTAATTGAGCCAAGATTATGTGATCAATTAAGCTATATGGTATTTTGGGTTCTAAAGCAATTAATGAAAGTATGGGATTTTATGGGATATTATGTGTAGAAGCCAATTATTTTATTTCCTCTTTTATAATGGGCTGAATTGGAAATAAGAATAATAACTTATTATAAAAGGGTTGTGGTCCCCAAATTATACGCATTGTTGTATTCACCTGATTCTCCATCTTCAGAGAGAATTGAGAGATTTCTAGAGAAACTCAAAGGACTACGTATTGATTTGGAAGACCAATCGCAAAGACTCAAGAATTCAAGAATTAATCTGATATGACTAATTCAGGTACGCTTCCAATTTAATATTTATTACGTGATTATCATAAAATTCGAAGATATGGGGCTATAAATTTTACTAACAGTGGTGAGATTGACTATTGGAAACATACTGGTGCAGAATCGTCGATTGAATGAGTGATATAGATATTTTTATTTTGATTACGAAATAGATATTTCCACTATGATAGTTTGTACTTTCAGGGTGCAAAAATTTAGAAATTTTACATCATATATTCGTGAATGGGTATCTTTTCCCTTAAAGCCCATATTTGTATTCAAGACCCTCGGAATTTTCACATGGGAAGCTAACCAACAATAGTCAGCCTAATAAGGAGCCCATTTAGTTGTATATACCAAATCTACAAATATTGGCGGACCCTTGTCCGCGGTCACTACGGATTTGGCCCAAATCATCAGAATGAAGAAAATTTAAAATTAAAATGACAAAGGAAGAGGCCCTTGTTATTAATTTGTCCATATACCGCTCATTCCACGATGAGCTCTGTTGGTTAAATATCGTATTGTACTCGTATAATACACATAAGTATATATAATTAAAAAAGCTCGCATTTTTTCTATACATTCTGAACATAACGAATAATACATGTATTTTGTGTATATCGTATTATACTTGAATAATACTTTATGTTTGGTAAAAAAAATAATTTGTAATTTGAAAATTATATTGAAATCGTTATAGTTATAAATTGAATATTATATAATTAAAACACACAAACGTTATAATCCATCAAATATTTATTATTGTCAACTCATAATTCATATAGATTTTCCTTTTTCATAATTTAAAAGTGGATGCGAGCAATATACCTTGCAAAAATGTGTAAATAAGCTGTAATTTTACTACCAAATAATTCAATTTTATTCGTATTGTATCCGTGTACATATGAATCTGTTTATTTTCCGTTTAGCCGATTTTTTCATAGTAACTTTCATCAAAAACTTGTAATATACTCGTATATATTAAATACCGAATGTTTGCCGTCTTGTATTTAACTAACTAGGACGATGAGTCCCTAAAAATAAAAATCGACAAGAGGATTGATTGTTGAATTAATAAAAAGTAAGGGAGAAGAAAAAATTAGGAAGAAAAAAAATAGATAAAAATAAAAAAAATCATGTAGTTGTTGTTAGGTCAACTCATCAAAACATATAGAGAAAATTACACACAGACCTCCTCACTTATTGTGTAATTACCAATATCTCCCCTCATTTATTCGAATTACCAACACACCCCCTCAGTAAAATGTTGGTATCGCAGTGCAGCCCCAGGGATGCCAGTCGCAGCGGCAGCACGTAATTAAAAAAAATAAACGCGAACCATCCTGGGGGTCCCAAGTGGCATACGAAAGGATCTAAAGGGGGGGGGGGAGGGTTGAATAGACCATGAAGTATTTTTCGACTTCAAAAATTCGTATCACTTTTAAAGATTTGAACGCTTAGAAAGCTGAGCCCTTGGGTTAGGCGCTTCAGTAAAGATAACTTAAACTTAGTGATTTTAGCAATTTACCAAAGTAGGGTAGCACTTAGATTGCTTAATCAGTGTTAGTACAGCGGAAATGATTTTTAGCGTTCGATTGGTTAATTAATCGCTTTGCAATTTTACTTGTCTTTTTCAGAATGAATGATGTAATATGAAAATAAGACAATAAAATATAAATGACACAAGATATATAAAGTTCACTGGGTGATGTAATCCCAGTTACATCCTTATTCTCCTTTTTCACTTGGAGGAATTTACTAGGATGATTATCAAAGAATCACACAGAATCTTCTACAAGATAGTAAAGGATGAAAAAGATCTCGGACTCCTTGATCACACAAATTTCAGCACCAATGAAGATCGTCTTCTACAAGCTTCTTCCACTCAGAAATACTGCTTGAAAAGAGGTTTCAACAACTTTCTCACTCAGATGAAAGGTTGAAGGTTTGTCACAAGGTTTTGTTTGTTTTTGGGAAGATCAAACAACTTGGAATATCTCAATAGGAATTTAGGTTTCTTTTTTGGAAGAGGTTTGAGATATTTGTGACTGCTTGGAATGTAGATAAAAAGCTTGAAGGAATTTTAGCTATGGAGTTTCTAAGCTTTTTCTAAGCAAGTTTTTCTTGTGCATGTACGTAATTTTCTCTTGTAATATTATGTACCGTTCTTTTGGGGTTTGCTGAAGGTAAGGTATTTATAGGCAATTCTTGGGATCTGTCCGTTGGACACATGTAGGAGAGTGACTCTCACGCAACGCGTGATTCTACCTAAAACCTGACATTCCTGAAAATCTGTTGGCACCGATTGGATGGGAGCAGCTATAAACTCTGAAGTTCTGACAGTCTAGTAAAAAAGGTGGCTTGTCCACAAGTCACAGTGGCTTATCACATTTGATGCTCTTATTAGGCATTTAATGCATTTGAATTTATTTCCCGTTGGAAATAAATGTTTATTGAATGATTGCATTTAAGTCTTTCATGACTTGAAGATTTATTTCAGGTGAATCTGACATCGATCGCTTAAGTGCTTTGAACGCTTGATCCATAAATCCTGAAAAGAGGTCCTTTAGCGTTTGACGGACGCTAAGAAACAAATCTTCATCTCTTGTTGACTTCAGACGCTGATCTTCAACTTCTTCTCTAATAGACTCACCTAGAATTCTATTAGCGATCTAAAATCTACAAAGATAAAAATTACAAGCTTAAACACAATAACAATTACAAACTTTCAAACGCTTAAACAATGATCTATGAAAATATAAACTTACATTTTATTTGGGGTCTAACGTTGAATCCTATCTTGTCATCATCAAAACATCTAACATGAAATTTCCTAACAATTTCCCCCTTTTTGATGATGTCAAGACTTTTAACTCTTATAACTCTTTTATAATTTAAGAGTTACTTAAAAGAAAAGCCCAAATGAATATAAGTTAGCGTTTAAAAAATTAGCAAAGTTAGCTAAAGTTAGATTAGCTTCAACAAGTTGTTTCAGCATAAATTATTCATATATTGAAAGAATAAGCATACATGATTTATACTGAAAGTAATATAAATGAAAGCAACAACAGAAATACAAAAAAAAAAAAATTCATTCACTTTTTCTGTCGCTTTGCTCTTTCTTCACCTTGGAGAACTTCTAGCGCTAAGTCCATCAGGAGACGATCAATGTCGATCATTGTCGTATGTTGAACTTCATCGTAATCATGCCTATGAAGTCTAGCGCTTTCATTAAGTTCTAACAACCTTTCCGTCCATTCTCTTGGAGAAATTCCAAGTTCAAGAATTAAATCGTGATAGATATCTTTTCTTGGATCTTTCGACGGTTTCCAATTGATAGGTCGTCTTAGCGGTCCGGCATAAGGTTGGAATCCCATACTTTCAAAGAAATCGATGTCCAATTCCGGAAGCTGATATCTTCCTAGATAATACCTTAGCTTTCTCTTTTTAATTGACATCTTCTTGATGCTCACTAGTTCTTCAAACATTGATCGCCAATTTTTATTATCTGTCTTTGATATTGCTTTGGACGCTTGATGCTTTTTTGTATTTTCCCCCTTCTTGGCATCATCAAGAGAGGTTTTCAACTCAGCGACTTCTCTTCGCAAGAGTCGAACTTCGTCAACTAAGAGAGCAACTTGTTGAGCGATGCTCTGAGCAGTGGCATCAGTCGAAATATGTCTTTCAGCATCAGCCGAAGCGCTCTGAGCTAAGTGACGGTTGAATTCTGATGAGAGTTCAGCGATAAGTGGTGATATGCTGTTCATGATTATAACAGTGCTTTTATTTGAAGCGTTTGCAATATCAAGACTTCGCGTATCAGACACTATTTAGATTTGTCTATCAGCAGCCTCAAAAATCTTGGAGCAGGAACCTTCAATGTTGGTGAGCGAGTTCTGTACTACTTGTCTGAAATCTCTAGCTTCTGAATCACTCTCAGAATCCGAATCGGAAGAAGGATGCTCAGGAGACGGAATGAGTCCGTAAGAGCTAGAAACTGTAGCCTTGCCTTTGGATTTATCTCTGATAAATGGCTCTTCAGGCTCTTGAGCAATTTCAGCGTGCACTTCTTCAATCGCTTGATCCATTGAAGGATCTTCGATCGTTGGGGGCTCGACTACAGGGGCGCTAGAAGAATCTGACAAAGAAGCCTCAGAAATTGGAGCGACTTCCTCAGTAGGAGCAGGTTCTTCTTCAATTATGTGGATTGGGGGAGAAGGATCTTCAATAGCAATGACCCAGAGTGGGCCAAGTGCTTCCATCACATGCCTTAGACTAATCAGGCTTGATTGCGGAATAAAGAATATAGCCTCTTCACGCTCTTCTGTACAAAGTGCAAGTTGCACACCTTCAGGCAATTCTATTCCTGAAGTATAACACTTGAAAAAGTCCAGAATAAGAGGCATCAGCGCTTGAGCTGCTGTTTGATCCACTGGCCTAATTAGCGAAATCATCTTGGCCACTTGAAGATTCTGTTGACTGAAGAGCACAGGGTGTAGATTGTATCCTCTGAAATTGCTTAACCCTGAGCAATGATTAAAAGAGATGTCCAGCACTTGGGCATTTTCTATCACTGCTCTCATGTCTCTGTGGAAGACAGCAAACTCAGCATGCTCATTTGAAACATCAACACGAATTTGACTTTGACCGGGAAGAAGCGGTTGTTTGCTGGATGAGGCTTCTTCGTTGAGGTCAGGAAAGACACGTTGAACAAACGCTTGACGAGGATGAAAGATGTAGCGTCCGCCTTGGCTGAATAAGGCTAGCTGCTGGCGGATGTAGGTTTCTATTGGTTGCTTGTAGCGTGGTAAGTCACTGACATTGCCTGCAAATTGCTGACGCTGTTGAAGCAAAAAGGTCGCGAATCCTCGGCGTCTGTGTTCAATTCCAAGTTCAAACAAAAATGGATATCTTATGAGTTCATCAAGGGAGTAGAAATGAAGAACAAATTCTTCAGCCCATCTGGCTGTACCCATCATCCATCTTTTTCCAAGCTTATCAACTTTCTTTTGATCTTTTCTGGCGGCTAGGAATTTCTCGAAGCGCTCGATCTCTTCGTCATAATCCTTTGCCCATAATCTGGTAAGATATTCTCAGGCTTCATCTTCTATCCACGAATTCACTGGATTGGGACGCTCAGCCACAAACGATCCTTTGCCTTTCCATAACTTGAGTGGAGTAGGAGAGAGAGCATTCTGAGGAGAGTTGACTACTTTAGGGAGAGCCGAATATCCTATTTTGTTTAGATCTTGCTCATCAGGATTTTTGTTCCAATTGGCCATGTGGGGATTCTTGAAGACAATCTTGCTAGCTCGAAGAGGATAGAAAGACTCGTCTGAGCGACCGGTGAAATTAAACCGTGTTTAATCAAAATCAGCTCTATTGAACACTGGTCAACGAATATACTCAAAGCGAGATTGGAGTCGCTCCAAGTTGTAGAGTCCAAAATCGGCAAAATGCTCAAAGAATTCAAACTTTTGGGTGTTGGAAAGATCAGGCCGATGGAGAGTTGTTTGAAAAAAGATTTCTAGCTCTGCAAGAGTCTGGGTGTCTCGTTCTCTAGCGGCATAATAAAATTCAAGATCAGGAGTATATCCGCGAGGAAAAAAATCGATGACACAAGGAGGAGGTCCTGTTGGAGTAGGAATAAGGGCAATCGCTTGTGTTGGGATAGGGGCCACTTCTATCGACCTCTCAGTATGTAAAGTTGCTTCACTAGCTGAAGATGGTTCAGCGTCCGGAAGGGATTGAGATGCTTCTTTTGCAATATCCACAACAGTTGCCATATCCACATCCACTTCGACTGGAATCTCGGAGAGTGGAGGAGCATCAGCGGTTAGTGCATCTTGAGCTGATACATGTAAGCGGTTGAGAAAAGCAAGCAAAATTTCTACTAAGTAGAAATTACAAGGAAAAGACTAAAACGCTTACCTTAAGGAATATCAGCGACTGACTTAGTCACTTGATCTGTTTCTATATTAGGGACAGGTTCCTCAGGCTCCGGGACTTCTTCTTCTGGTTCTAAATCGAGAAAAGAAGTTATTGGATCAGCACGAATGGGAATACGTAATTCTTCAAGAGAGTTGAGAACATATTCAAAGATCATTTCACATTGCGCTGAAAGAGATTTTATCCTAGCGTTAGAGACTTAGAAACTAACGAGGAAAGGATAGACTAATTTGCTTAGCAAATACTTACCTTGAGCACTAGAAAGCTTCTCAGATTGAGTAGCGGCTTGAGGATCTGAGCTGATTTTGGGAACAACGTCAGAGGGAGGAGCGCTTGCTGACTCTCCAAGCGTTGGATTTGCTGAAACGCTTGTAGACGCGGCTGGAGTAGAGAGAGGAGTACGCCTTCGGGCAAGCGGTACTTCTTCTACTACTGCTTTCTCTTCTTCAGGAACTGAGAAGATAAACACTGGAGGAGGAGAAGGTGATTTTGGAGAAGGAGATTTTTGTTACTTCTTGGGATCCGACTTCTGCTTCTTCTTTGCGGGCTCTGGTTTCTGCTTTTTGGCTGACTTGGCTGGCTTAGCGACTTTGAGAGCGATTTTTCTTTTTGGTCGCTTAACCACCACTTCTTCTTCAGACGAGGACGACGATGAAGAGGAAGACGCTTGCTCTTCATCATCGCTGCGAACAACTCCTTTAGCTCGAAGTCGCTCACGCTCTTCTTTGGGAACCACTGCACCACCATATTTTTGAGGTTTGAGCATTCCGCTGATCATCTTCTTACCATAGAATTTTAACGCTGGGATCTTCTTTCCAGCGGAGTTTGTAAAACCGCAAGCACTGAGAATTCTACTTAACACAATCCCATAAGACTTGGGATTAACCGACTTGACCATCGCTGCCTTAAAGCGATTAAAAACATAGAGAGACCAATTAATCTTCAATTTGGTCAGAATGGCCACCATCATCTTGTACTGAATAGTTGTAACTCTTGTACTGAATAGTTGTAACTTTATCGAATGTCCCCTTTCTGCATTCGATCATTTTGGCGCAAATGTCCGCGAGAATGACATATTCGCACTTCATGTCATTTTTCTTGAAGTTTGGTTCATAAGCCGCTTTGACTTCATCTTTCTTGATCAGCGCCCAGACCTTGGTAGCATCACCAAGAGTGACGTTCTCGACTTCGGCACCATCATTGGGCAGATTAAGTAATGATGAAAGTAGAGAAGAAGTGAGAGTGAAGGTTTCTTGGGCAAAAGGAAAGACGTATGAAATATAGTTTCCATCGTCGGAAATTTTTGCATTTTGGAAGAAGAAAAGAGTTTCTGCTTCATGAAGGTTGAAAATGGCAGTAATCATGTCGCGCAAACCAGATTCCTGGACAAGTGGAAGAACAGTCCGAAGAGGAAAATTCTGGTTATCAAAAAGGTAGTCCTAGTTAACAAGAAATTCGGCGTTAACCGTGACTGGTTTTTCAGCACGGGAAGTTTTTTCGGTGACAGACTTGGATGATTTGGAAGATTTTGAAGTTTTGGGTGCCATTGCTGAAAGTTTGAAGCTTTTTGAAGGAATGAGAGAAGTTTTTGCGTTGAAAGAGAAGAAGATTTTACAGCAGAGAGAGTTTTTGGAAGTGATAAAATCTGACTGTAAAAATCTTGAAGAGTTTATATAGAGGCAAAAAAAGTAACTTCTGAATGGCTTAAATTTTGCCACGTGCTGAATCATTAATTTTGAAATTTGAAAAGATTTAAATCTGAACCGTTATTCAAAGGTACGGATGTCAAATAGTGCCAAGAAAATAAGTTAACTGTTACAAAATAGAGAATTTTTGGGATCTGCAGTTACCCATTTAATTGAAAGACGTTTGAAAAGTTTTGAAATTTTCAGCGTGAAATACACGCGCCTGATAGTACACTTACACGTACTCAGACTCATGCAGTCACTGAACCGCCTAGGTTTAGATAGGAATCATTAACCGTCAGTTTGATTTGATAGGCACGTGTGGGTAGTTATCAAATCTAATCTTTTGGACTTATCCACACGTTACTTTTAGCGATGAAAACTATGCATGATCTTTTGAAAGAAAATTACTTAGCGTTAAAGTGAGAATCTTTTCAACGCTGAAATCTTTTTATAAAAAAATTTAATCTGTTAAGGATAAGACAGTTTTACTTATTAGAGATTGATTTTGTCATGCATAAAAGAGGATAAGCGCTAGTGGTCATTGCATATTTTCAAAGTCAATTTTTTTATCACAGACGCTTATGAATTGTTCCAAGTACAATTTTAAAGTTCCCTTAAAATTGATAACTTGTTTCAATTTTGAAAGGCGCTTTAGATGTATTATTAAAGTGGATTTCCCCTAAAGCGTATGCCTATTAAGATATGATGCTTTTATGATTTAAGCGTTTAAATCAATCATACCTAATTGACTTCTCAAAGTGAAAAAGCGTTGTTCGTTGAGCTTTTTTGTGAAGATATCTACCAATTGTTTGTTAGTTCCAATGAAGTGCATGGAGATATCTTTCTTTTGAACATGGTCACGCAAGAAATGGTATCGAATGTCAATATGTTTGGTTCTAGAATGAAGGATAGGATTTTGGGTCATAGCTAAAGCACTTTGGTTATCACAATGGATTGGGGTAGGACCTAAGATTATTCCATAATCTCTAAGTTGTTGCCTTGTCCAAAGAATTTGTGCAGAACAGCTCCCAGCGGCTACATACTCTGCCTCAGCGGTAGAAGTCGCTATGGATTGTTGTTTCTTACTATGCCACGAAACTAGTCTATCACCTAGAAATTGACATGTACCACTAGTACTTTTTCTATCTATTTTGCATCCTGCAAAATCTGCGTCTGAATAACCGATTAGTTCAAAAGGAGAGTCTCGTGGATACCATAAGCCCACATTTTGTATGCCTTTTAGGTATTTAAGGATTCTCTTGGTAGCATTTAAGTGTGATTTTCGAGGATCATCTTGAAAGCGTGCACACATGCATACCGAAAACATAATATCCGGTCTACTAGTGGTAAGATAAAGAAGTGATCCAATGGTACCTCTATAGTTAGTGATATCAATTTTCTTCCAACTATCATCTTTATCTAACTTAAGCGTTTGGCTCATTGGAATTTTTGAAGATGATGCATTTTCCATACCAAATTTCGTAATCATATCTCTTGTATATTTAGCTTGGTTTATAAATATTCCATTAGGGAGTTGTTTAACTTGTAATCCTAAGAAGAAAGTTAATTCACCCATCATGCTCATTTCAAATTGTTCTTGCATCATTTTCGAAAATTTCTCACACAATCGCTTATTTGTATAACCAAATATAATATCATCAACATAAATTTTGACTAAGAGAATGTCTTCATTATGTGTAATTTTAAATAACGTTGTGTCAACGCTGCCTTTTGAAAAGCCTTTACCTATAAGGAAGATAGAGAGAGTGTCATACCATGCTCTTAGTGTTTGTTTAAGGCCATAGAGTGCCTTATCCAATTTGTAGACCATACTTTTGCCATGGTAGTTGATGAATCCTGGAGGTTGCTCCACATAGACTTCTTCTTGGAGTTTACCATTCAAGAAAGCACTCTTCACGTCCATATGGTACACTATGAATTTGTTGAATGCGGCAAACGCTAGGAACATCCTAATTGCTTCAAGACGGGCTACTGGGGCATACGTCTCATCAAAATCAATACCCTTCTCTTGACAATAACCCTGAGTGACTAATTTAGCTTTGTTTCTTGTAACAACGCCATTTTCGTCCATTTTGTTCCTAAAAATCCATCTAGTCCCAATAACTCCTTGGTGAGTTGGCCTTGGTACTAGCGTCCAAACCTTACTTCTCTCAAATTGGTTAAGCTCCTCTTGCATCGCTTCTACCCAACTTGAATCACTGAGTGCTTCATCCACTTTCTTTGGTTCCATTTGAGATAGAAAACTTGCGAACATGGCCTCATTAATTGTAGCTAACCTAGTTCTAATAGATGCTTCCATATCTCCAATTACTAGCTCTGGTGGATGGTCTCTAAGACATTTGCAGTCTGGTTGGAATGGGTTGAAAGACTCTTGGTTATCAATCGCTTGGTCCATATTTGTCTCTTGCGCCGTCGCTTCATCATTCACAATTCCAATTTGCTCTTGATGATCATTCTCTTCATGATCATCAGCGATTCTGACTTTATCATTATTTGTAACCTCTCGAGTAACTTTAGGAATGGGCACAAAGATCTCATCATCACTATTATCACCAAGATTAATTTGTGACACTTGTTGGGTAAGATCTTCAATTCCTACATCATCAGGATTAACCTTACTCGGTTCTTGGTTAGCATCATCAAACACAACATGAATGGATTCTTCAACCTTTGATTTGATCTTATTTAGGATGCGAAAACTCTTTCCATTCTTGGCATAGCTTAGAAAGATTCCCTCATCCGCTTTTGGATCAAAAGTCTTTAGGCTGTGGGATCCATTGTTATGAATGAAATATTTTGAACCAAATACATGAAAATATGAAACGTTAGGCTTACGTCCCTTCCACAACTCATATGGAGTCTTCTCATGTTGCTTGGTTTTGAGTGTAGCAAGCGGTATTGATGGCTTCGGCCCAAAACCTTTGAGGCAGCTTAGACTCTGCAAGCATCGTCCTAGCGGCTTCTTTAAGCGTTCTGTTTCGTCGCTCAGCAACTCCATTCTGTTGAGGTGTTCTAGGAGCAGAATACTCATGATGTATTCCAAGATCTATACAAAACTTCTCAACAATTTGGTTAGTAAATTCAGTTCCTCTATCGCTTATAATTCTCATCTCCTTTAGATCTTTTGAAGTTTGCAGTTGAGGGATTAGCGCTGTGAGCTTGACACTAGTTTCATCTTTGGTCGCTAGAAATTCTACCCATGTATAGCGAGAGAAATCATCAACTATTACTAGCGAGTACTTTTTACCACTAACACTCATGATTTGAATGGGACCAAACAAATCTAGATGCAATAGTTCAAGAACTCTAGAAGTAGATAGACATGGTTTCTTCTTAAAAGCTGATTTAACTTGTTTACCCTTTTGGCAAGCCTCACATAAGCGATTCTTTTGAAAGGAACCCTTAGGTAATCCCTCTACTAGATTTAGTGATATTAACTGAGAGATTGCCTTAAAGTTGAGGTGATTCATTTTTCTATGCCATAACCAACCCAATTCGTTTTGACTTTTAGCAACAAAGCATGTGGGGTTGTTATCAAATGTAGAATCCTAATCTACTAAATACACATTGTTTGTTCTTTTTCCTCTTAGTTTAGTAGACTTAGTCTTAGCGTTGTTGACATAGCAAAAGTCGCTTGAAAATTTTACTTCAAAGCCTTTATCACAAAATTGACTAATGCTTAACAAATTATGCTTAAGACCCTCAACATAATATACATCACTAATCATGATGTTCCCCCTATGCATGATACCTATACCTTTGGTTTTACTTTTGGAGTTATCACCGAATATAACTTGAGGACCATTGGTAGCTTGATAATTGACTAGGAGATCTTTTGATCCAGTTATGTGTCTTGATGATCCACTATCAATGTACCAAACGGAAGTATCGGTGTTGGCTCTAGGTACCTGCGTTAAAGGATAGTTCTAATTCTTCTTAGGTACCCATGTTGCCTTGGGTCCTTCAGTGTTAGTAACTTTGGTTTGAATTAGAACTTTAGGAACCCATATTTGCCTAGTCTTCATTGTAGGAATACTGGCCTTCTTGGGTTTCACATAGTCATAATCATAATCATCATAGTATCGATAATATGATCTTAACTGTCTTGGATATTGACGCTGGTATTTCCTTGGCGCTGGTTTGGGTTGTATTTTTGGTGCTGGACGCTTAGCGCTTGATTCACAGTGGTTAGGTTTATTCTTAGCCTTTTGAGCGTTTGGATGAACCTTTCTTTGTGAATCATTTGCTTTAGCCTTACCCTTGCCCGAGTCAGCTTTGGCTTTCTCATTTGTCCTCGTATCATTGTCTCTAGGTTCATTTAGCGTTTGGCTTTGTGAACTTTTCTCAACAAAGGTAACACCCTTTCCTTTGTTGTTCGCCGTGACATTAGATTTATTATGTTGTTTACCGAATTTATTGTATCCTAAATCGGTCTTTTCACCAAATAATCTTGTTACCTCAGTCACATTATCTAGCTTTCTTGAAGCTTTTGATAATGATGAGAGGAGCTGCTCTGATTTGGCAAGTCTAACGATCAGATCAGCTTCTCTCTTGAATATTATATCAAGATCGCTTTTTAATTAAATAATCTCACTCTCAAGTTATTGGTTCTTCTCAATGCATTGTTGCTAAATTTTCAACTCTGCTTTGAGTATTACTTTATCTCTTGTGAGTGATGAGATAATAGCGAGATCGTTTTGATATATTTTGGCGGCCTCTTGACAATCTTTATAATATTCATTAACTTTATCAAGTAATTCATCATAAGAAAGAGGATGAGATAATTCATTGGTTACCTCTGGTAGTGATTCGTCAGACGCTTCATCATCTCTTGCATTGAGACAAATCAATGCTGAGTCGCTTGTAGGCTTATCATCACTACTTTCATCTGATGATTCCAAATCCTCTCAGGTGCGGAAAGAAAATGAAAAGAGAAAGAAAACCACAACTCTTAGTTGTCTAGAGTGAATTGATTAAGTTGATGAATATTTTAACATATATATAACCAAGTCACCATGTGCAAAATATTTGCACATTGATCATCCTATACACACGCATACATAATGCGTGTATATACATATATATACCTTTTATATTTATTAATTAATTATAATAAAAATATTATATATTAAATATATATATATATTATACACTTGATATATATATATATATTATTTTATTTAATTTCTTTCTTTCTTTATCTATCTTCCTTAGTTAATTAAATCTACTAATTAACTAACAAGATCTTTCCATATATTTTGAGATCCCCAAATATAAATTTGAGATCTTTCCATATATTCAAGATCTATCCATATATATATTTGAGATCTTTTCAAATATTTAAGATCTCTCAATATATATATATAATTATTTTTCCTTTCATATATATTAATTAATTAGACCAGTAATTAATTAATTAGTCCTTTTCAATTTAATATTCCAATATTAAATCAAGATCATCATTAGCTAAGACCACTTATGTTAGGAATCTCGTGTTAGATGTTTCGATGATGACAAGATAGGATTTTATGCTAGACCCAAAAAATGTAAGTTCATGCTTTCCTAGAAATATTGTATAAGCGTTTGAAAGTTTACTTGTATAAGCGTTTGAAAGTTTACTTACTTTGTTAGGCTTGTAATTTTTATCTTTATAGATTTTAGACTAAGTATTTAATACCAAGTCACTGATAGAATTCTGAGTGAGTCTATCAAGGATGAAGTTGAAGATCAGCGTCTGAAGTCAAGAGAAGATAAAGATTTGCTTTGAGCGTCTGTCAAACGCTAAAAGACTATTTCAGGATTTTTGGCTCAAGCGGCCAATTTGGATTAAGCGTCCAATTTGGCTCAAGCGTCCAATTTGGCTCAAGCGTCCAATTTAGCTCAAGCATCCAATTTGTCCCAAGCATCCAATTTGGCCCAAGCGTCCAAGTAACTCAAGCGTCCGACCGACTTAAGCGTCCAGCTTTCAGATTCACCTGAAGGATAAAACCCAAGTTATCAAGGACTTAAATGCAATCACCAACGGACATTTATTTCCAACGGGAAATAAATTCAAAATGCATTAAATGCTTGATAAATGCATTAAATGTAAACAAGACAGTATGACTTGTGGACAAGCCACCTTTTGACTAGACTGTCAGCTTTTCAGAGTTCAAACCTGCTCCTGTCCAATCGAAACCAGCAGATTTTCAGGAATGTCAGAATGGGACTATTTGACGCGCTGCGTGGGAGAAACGAGCCTGATTGTGTCCAACGGATATATTCCAAGAATCTCTATAAATAGTACCCTCCAGCACAACCTTAAAGTGTGTGCAGAGAGAGAAACTTTGCTGAAATAATTTGAGAGAAAATCTTGCAAACTCCATAGCTAAAATCCATCAAGCTTCTCAAATACATTCCAGACAGTCACCAGATATCTCAAACCTCTTCTAAAGAAGAAACCTAAATTCTTATTGAGATATCCCAAATTGTTTGAACTTCATCAAAATCAAACAAACCCTTTTAGAAAAACCCCTATCCAAGCCTCGCGATCTGTGTGAAGTCGAAGTTGGATACTTGCCATATTTCTGGGTGAAAGAAGCAAGGGGATTGAAGTGATTTGGAGCAGAAATCTATGTGATCAAGGAGCTCAAGTCATCGACATCCATCTCTCCATAATTTGTAGAAGATTCTGTGTGATTCTTTGAGAATCATTTTAGTGGATTGCCTCCAAGTGTTCGAGAAGAAGAAGGACATAGTTGGGATTACACCACCCAACGAACCTTACAAATATTGTGTCACTTACTTTTCAGTCAATTCTTTTATCTATCATATCATTGCATAAACTGATTAAGTAAAACACAATTGAACGCTAAGCACTAAGAAACTTTCTGTGACGCTAAAGTTTTTAAAAGAAGGCTACAAAAATCATTTCGCTGTGCTAACACTGATCAAAGAAGTGAACGCTCAAACCTACTGGGTTAAAGTATTCAATTTTTGAAATCTAAGTTAACTTTATAAAAACAGTCTTCATTAGACGCTTCACCAAAGTGCCTATATTTTTAAGTGAACGCTTAAGTCAATCATTAGACTCTTCAAGCGTCTACGTTTTCAAGCGTCCAAAAATCATTTTAATACGAAATCTTTTGAAGTCGAAAAAGATTTCGGGGTCTATTCAACCCCCCCCTTCTAGACCCTTTCGTATGCCACTTGGGACCAACAATTGGTATCAGAGCGGTTAAAGTTGAAATTTTTAAATTTCCAAGCATAACTGCTTGTTTAGATCCTCTTTCAAACTTAGTTGCTTTAATTTTTTAAACATGGCATTTGCTAAAGTTCCCAAACTGACTGAGTCTGGAGCCTTAATCGCTACAACTAATAACAAGGGAAAATCAGTCAGTGAGGTGGAAGCAACATGATCGAGTGAGGAAAAGGAAATGGATTTATTGGTCAAGAAATTCAAGAAGTTTCTTAGATATGAAAAGAGAAATTCCTGTTCTTCATTCCAGAATGAGGTATGAATGATTTAAATGCTTAATCATTATGCATCATATTTTCATTAGACATATAATTTAGAGGGAATTGACTTAGTATAATGTTTAAAAAGCATATTTCAAAAATGTTACAAGTTGTCAAATTTAGGGGGAACCTTAAAATTGTACTTGAACATATGTGTAAGTGTCAATGATCAAAAACTGTTTTCATATGCATAGATCATCAACGCTTATAGTTATTTGTGCATGATATGTTAGACGCAAACATAAAAATAATTTGATTTCAAGCGTCAACATAAATTTTACAACAAGTGGTATCATCAAATGATTTATGTTAAGCGTTGAATATTCCCTTCAAAACTTAATAAAAACATTTTATAAAATCATGCATAAGTTTTTTTAAATGTCTTGAGGTAGACATAGTTGGATGTTGATTTACCATCAAGTGGTATCAACGGTGGTGGAAGTCGCTAGAGGATTTTTCACTGTCCTTCCTGACGTGGATGCGACTGTGGAAATCTCTAGAGGATATTGTTTACACGGTCTTTCCAGACGTGGAAGCGACTGTGAACGCTGAGCGGTCGACAGAAGTGGCCGAGTTTTCCCCCACACCAACTGGTCCTCCTCCTCAAGCGTCAGAGTGTCGCTTGAACTGCTATCTTCCCTTGATGATGCCAAGAAGGGGGAAAAAGAGAAAGAAAAGAAGTTTAAAAAGAAAGAAAGAGAAAGAAAAGACAGGTATTCAATGTTCCTGTGTAAATCATATACGCTTTCAATTCCATATACATAAATGAATGATTTATCGCTGAAATATCTTGTTGAAGCTAATCTAACATTAGCTAACTTATCTAACTTTCTAACGCTAACTTATATTATTTTTGGGCTTTTCTTTGAACTCTTAAACTATAAAAGAGTTATAAGAGTTAAGGTCTTGACATCATCAAAAAGGGGAAAATTGTTAGGAATCTCGTGTTAGATGTTTTGATGATGACAAGATAAGATTTTATGCTAGACCCCAAAAATGTAAGTTCATGCTTTCCTAGAAATATTGTATAAGCGTTTGAAAGTTTACTTGTATAAGCGTTTGAAAGTTTACTTACTTTGTTAGGCTTGTAATTTTTATCTTTATAGATTTTAGACTAAGTATTTAATACCAAGTCACTGATAGAATTCTGAGTGAGTCTATCAAGGATGAAGTTGAAGATCAGCGTCTGAAGTCAAGAGAAGATAAAGATTTGCTTTGAGCGTCTGTCAAACGCTAAAAGACTATTTTAGGATTTTTGGCTAAAGCGTCCAATTTAGCTCAAGCGTCCAGTCAAGCGTCCAATTGACTTAAGCGTTGACTCAAGCGTCCAGCTTTCAGATTCACCTGAAGGATAAAACCCAAGTTATCAAGGACTTAAATGCAATCACCAACGGACATTTATTTCCAACGGGAAATAAATTCAAAATGCATTAAATGCTTGATAAATGCATTAAATGTAAACAAGATAGTGTGACTTGTGGACAAGTCACCTTTTGACTAGACTGTCAGCTTTTCAGAGTTCAAACCTGCTCCTGTCCAATCGGAACCAGCAGATTTTCAGGAATGTCAGAATGGGACTATTTGACGCGCTGCGTGAGAGAAACGAGCCTGATTGTGTCCAACGGATAAATCCCAAGAATCTCTATAAATTGTACCCTTCAGCACAACCTTAAAATGTGTGCAGAGAGAGAAACTTTGCTGAAATAATTTGAGAGAAAAGCTTGCAAACTCCATAGCTAAAATCCATCAAACTTCTCAAATACATTCCAGACAGTCACCAGATATCTCAAACCTCTTCCAAAGAAGAAACCTAAATTCTTATTGAGATATCCCAAGTTGTTTGAACTTCATCAAAATCAAACAAACCCTTTTAGGAAAACCCCTATCCAAGCCTCGCGATCTGTGTGAAGTCGAAGTTGGATACTTGTCATATTTCTGGGTGAAAGAAGCAAAGGGATTGAAGTGATTTGGAGCAGAAATCTGTGTGATCAAGGAGCTCAAGTCATCGACATCCATCTCTCCCTAATTTGTAGAAGATTCTGTGTGATTCTTTGAGAATCATTTTAGTGGATTGCATCCAAGTGTTCGAGAAGAAGAAGGATGTAGTTGAGATTACACCACCCAACGAACCTTACAAATATTGTGTCACTTAATTTTCAGTCAATTCTTTTATCTATCATATCATTGCATAAACTGATTAAGTAAAACACAATCGAACGCTAAGCACTAAGAAACTTTCTGTGACGCTAAAGTTTTTAAAAGAAGGCTACAAAAATCATTCCGCTGTGCTAACACTGATCAAAGAAGTGAATGCTGAAACCTACTCGGTTAAAGTATTCAATTCTTGAAATCTAAGTTAACTTTATAAAAACAGTCTTCATTAGACTCTTCACGAAAGTGCCTATATTTTTAAGTGAACGCTTAAGTCAAGCGTTAGATTCTTCAAGCGTCTACTTTTTCAAGCGTCCAAAAATCATTTTAATACAAAATCTTTTGAAGTCGAAAAAGACTTCAGGGTTTATTCACCCCCCCCCTTTCTAGACCCTTTCGTATGCCACTTGGGACCAACAACTTACTTAATTAATTTCTTTTCACGACTAAATAATTAATCTCTCCATTAATTCACAGAGAATTAATTTAGCAAATAGGTACTACACTAAGTTAGTGACCCTTGGGCTCATTAACAAGCTAGCAATAGGTCTTATCCCAAAGGCTAAATTAATTATCTAAATAATTAATTAAGCCTTGAATTAATTTCACTAAATTAATCCAAAGCACCTATTGGTCATGGATTTATATCTAGCAACGTCGCTATGACTTCCTAGATGTTAATGGTGAAAATCAAACCTATCCAGGTTACGATCTCCATGTGAGTCGAATCCTTCCATCTTTTTCTCATCTAAGTTCTAGGGTTTGGCGACAGTTGAAACCCTAATAACCTTAAAAAATATGACTGTATTGGAAACACTAATGATCCGGTCTTCTAAACAAGGATCACCAATCCCTCTTATAAGGCTTCGCTCTGGCCGAAAAGGATTTTATTGACCATCCAGAGTTACACAACAACATAGGAAATACCTGGCTATAAGTCATGGATGGATCCCATATCCAATGTCATCAGTTCCGCTATACTACCAGACTATTGACACGCGAAATCCTAGCAAGTATACTAGGTCGTGCAAAGTAATAAAGTGGACTATTTAGCCCGGGGTGTATCGTCTCCACAGGGACAATTGGATTCAATGCTCGTAATTGCTATATTACCTATTTCTAAGCTAAATCAATTTATAAGATGATAGGTGTTTATACTATGAAAATAACTAAAGATAACTAAAATGATTATCAAGGTAATAACTCAAATGGAAAGAGGTGATTGGGTTATGATCCTACTATGTTCTATTCTATGTTCATGAACTCTCAATTATCCGGATTTTTAGAACGCTCTTGTTATGGTGAAACCCCCTAATGTATTTATTATCCAATCTCTTGAAATAACAAGCCTATACTAGTTAACAACTTCCTATATCTCTATAGTGAAGATTGAATTAACTAACATGCATTTAGGTTCAAAGGAATTCCTTGTTTACGAAGATCCTACATTCAATCGGGTCATCTTATCACAAAAAGCCACACAACGCAATCGATTCTATCTCTAGTCAATTGTTACGTTATGATGTTTGATTTTTCGATCTCCCTTTATCTATCTCCTTTCGGTCTCAAGACAAAGCATTATATCAAACACATGGTGATCATTCATGTGAAAGCATTAAGCATAAAATCAAACATGTAACAAGAATGTAATAAATCCGGAAATTAATCATTCATTAAACACAAAACATCACAAAGTATTCACATAACCCAACCACAAAGATGCTTAGCTCATACTTACAACAACAAGTGATTCAACAACTCTACAAGACATAATTGAAATACTAATCAAGAGAAAGAGTTGAATTACTCCCTATTATAAAGTGTGAATCCAAGCTTTGATGATGAAAATGATGATGATGAGGATGAAGATGGCTCTTCAAGCTTCCTTAGGACTTCCCATGGCTTCCCCTTGGTGTTTTTGAGCATTTCTTCCTGTTTTCCAAGAGAAAAGTGTGTTATAAAGGGAGAAAACGGCGGACTTAATTTTAGGGCTTCGGGAGAATTGGACCGCGGCACAAACTCTTATCAGACCGCGGTCCTCTGACACAGAATTCACAGCTTTCGTATTTTGATCATAACTCTCTCTACAAATGTCGGATTGAGTTGATTCAAGTTGCTACGCGAAGCTAAGAAATAGATCTACAATATTGAAGAAGAAACATTAGTATGATTCGGCCTGTAAGAGGACGAAAATCTCATTTATATATGAGCATTGTGTAAAATCTTTCGTCAACTATCTTCTTTTGTTTCTTTCTTCAATTTCAAGCTCAATTTGGATCTCTTTTCTCGTCTTTCATGCGTAAATCAACTTTTATCCTACAAAACAAAATATATACCAATCAAAGCATTATGAGGGATAAAAAATGATCAAAGTAACGATCAAATCATATTACAATGGGGCATAAAATACTGTAAAATATGGACTTATCAACTATACAGAACGTATGCCGCTGAATTACTCTCCTGGAGTGCACGTGTATATCAAAGTATAGTGGGCAGTATCCTTTCCAAACATGACATCTCAGGTCAAAAGATTAATCTCACAGTACGAAACCAAAGGACTTCTAGTTCAACCGGAACCAATGAGATGTCCTTTCAGGGTCGTTCTATCTTATATTCTCCTAAGTATGAATCTGCACATGCATGGACCCGGCGGGTCATTGTCTAAGGAACAAAACACTCCCCCTTTTGAGAATGACATATACATACAAGTCTTAGCAGGACTTTGATATCCCACATTTCACAGTCTCTATAACTTGGAATAGGGTTTAGGATTACAGCCCTCGAGAGTGTTCCATAGTCTGTGCGACTACTCCCCTAGCTTTATATAATCCATGGGATCTTTATCTATATTAATTAAATCTATATCTATGATAAAGAAGCTTTCCAACAGGTTTGATATGATGTGAAAGACAAGACTGTCATAGTATTTATGTTCCAGTGGGCAAGTCAACAAATGGCTTGTCGGGCACATAACTCTATCAATCTCCCACTTGGCCTAGATCCAGTTATCCATGCCCCACAAGCACATCCTTGATGTCCTTTTGAACACAATTTCTCTCAAGGTGAAAGGGGTTTGCCATGTTTCTGTCTAGTCGATTGGTTCCACTTGAATATTGCCTCTGATCAATGATCTCTCAAATCAGATACTTTCGCTAAAATTTTGTTAGGACCACAGGCGAGACCTTTAGCTCCTACTTAAGAGCTTAAGTACCATTGATTGACATATTACCATAGTACTCGATCTATTATGGACTAAACCTTGTACAAAATAGGTTTGTTTATCTAAACATCCATTTTCCACCGCCTTTTCTTTGGCGATTCACTCAACCTCCATGGAAAATACAGTTGTGGTCTCTCACAAAGAGATTAACTACAACTCACAGATTCTCCGTTGAGTGTAAATTCCAAATCCAGCTTCGAATTCCAAGCTCCACAACTTAAAACTAGAGTCCACGTGACTCTTCAGTTCCTATTCTCCCAGATTGTATTTCCATGTTGAACCTTTTCAACATAAATCTTATGTACTTGCAATGGGAGAATCCAGCAACTTAATGCCTTACTTGGACGTATCCTTACATCAAGTGTTGGGATATTCTCCAACGTACATATGGAGAGTCGGATAGAATTGTTCTTCTCTTTGTTGTTTTATTTGTAATAACATCAACAAGGAGAGCTAATAAGTTTAGTTACCCTCCCACTGACCTATACGTTCGCACTTGGCTCTCAGTCATTTGTCGATGTCTCCATGCCCTTATACTGTTTCATCAAGTCATAAGTTCCAACTTCTTAAATCTTATTTCAATCCATAGATTGATCCTTTAGGAGCTTATATACCTTGTGTTAGCTCACACTACTTATATAGGCTTCCAGCCCATGTATGCAGTCCTTCTTGATCATTCTTTCAAAAGAATACTAGAGTTGGAACTTATATATATAGGGTTGTGGTTCACATTCATTGTGCACACCTAACTGTCAGTGGTTTATGTATTTATTAAGTTTCTCAAAGTTCTATTACTTTCTCGATCTTTATATAAAATAGCCTCTTTATATTAAAAGTCACTTTCCGCGAAGTGATCAACATCGCTCTCAAGGTGTAATAGATTTTGTATTCATAATACCCTTTAAAACACTCAATTAAACTTGGGCATTAAGATCACTGATGTATATCATCTCCCACTAAATGCTTGACACAAGCTTGTCATCTTATATCCTTAGATATAGATGGTTACTCACATTTGTTGTGTTATATGAGTTCCAGTTTTTCATGAAGAATCACTTTATATGTTAACAAAATTAATATTGAGCCATAAGAAACTAAAATATTTTATGATAGAAACTCTCCGTCCATAAACTAAGATGGAGATAACATGGTTCTAAAATAATGCAAAAACATAATACAAAGCATTCTTAAAAAAAAAAACATGGTCTCATAATTAAAAATAGATAGTTGAGTCCTACCCTATAGGTTAAGCAGCTACAAACGCCCCATCAACAATTTTAGGATCAGGATCTCATCATGTTGTTCCTTGTTTCTTTTCACCTCCTGCAATCCATTGCAAAGGTGAGTTCCTTCATAGTGTCATAACACTTTAAAGCAGCATAGTTAACCAAGAAGTTAACTAAACAACAAATGTACCTTCCTTGCACTCGCGAGGAGGTTTCGGGCATTGATCTTTCCAATGTCCCATCTTGTGACAGTAAAAGCAGCTCCCAACAATCTCTTGCGGTTTCTTTACACCTCCTTTTGCTTGCATTTTCTTGTCTTTCTTCATCTTCTTCCCCTTATTTTTGCCCTTTCCAAAGGCAGGGGATGAAGCAGTATTAGCAATCAATACAGGCTTTGCCTTCTTGACCGTTGCCTCAACAGTGCACAACATATCCAGAAACTCAGAAAAAGTGGCAACTAGCTTATTCATGTTGAAATTCACTACTAACTGATCGTAGGAAGGAGAGAGCGACTGAAGGACCATACCAATAACCAATTCAGGATTCACTGGAACCTCCATTTCGTTGAGCTTGTTCATCAAGGCAATCATTCTCAACACATGCTCAGATGCCGATGTCCCCTCAATCATGCGAGCTCTAAATAGCTCTCAAGAGATATCATATCTCTTACGATGTGTCTTAACACCATGAAGCTCTCCCAGTGCATTGACAATCTCAGATGCGTATTCCATTGTCTCAGACTGCTTTTATAACACATTAGTCATTGAGGCTGGGATGAGACAACACACATAGATATTATCTTTTCATCATTTCTCATACGCATCATGTGCATCCCTTGGAGCGCTTGCCTCAGGGACAGGCTCAACAGCTTTGGTCAAGACATGGTCAAGACTCAGATTGGAGCACAATCTTGAGATTGCGGTGTCAGTCAGGGATGTTCGGGCCAGTTAATTTATTAGATTCAAGAATTATTGAGAGTAGAGTTTTAGCCATTTCGGACTTTAAGTCATTAAAATAATAACATTAGCATTCAGTCTCAATTATATCCACATGTAATTATGGACCTTTAAACTACATGTGTTCTCCCACTGCTTATCGAATTTCATCACTCCATGGATGAAAGACGGCAAACTGGTAAATTTTTAGTGGGCTCGAGCTGCCAAATGCCTCTCTAACTCATTCCATGACTCATGGCCAATGATCAGTAACATTTGAACAAGCACGACGGCACCATCCACTTTCCAAGTGGTTCTCGAGATATTGGCATCACGTTTCATATATGCACCAAGAACATGATCGCATATATTAGTCCGTGGTAAAGTCCGACCCATCAAATTCTCACAGCAGATCAGTAGCCAGGTGGTCCCACGACTTATGGTCGACTCCTTAGCTAAACTGAAACCTATATGCCCTTCTACGATCAATCTTTGTATCATAGAGAAGGCCTAGTTGTGAGATTAGCACCATTGAACTTGACAGAGCATCCCATGACTCGTGGCCAATAATATCAAGCATCCAGCTATTCCCTCTCACATCTAATGATGGAAGGCTACAGACCTAGTTGGGTTCAACCAAGCCCCCAACTTATCCATTTATGGACCTAATATTTTATTATAGGGTTTTCACATGCAAGGTCTCACCATTTTCAGTTATTTATCTTTCTTAGGTGATCATGCAACACACCATATCATATACAAGAAACAAATGATAAATAACCATGAGCATGCTAAATAAAATAGTAAATGTGATCCTAGTCGAGTTAACATAAAACACTTCGGGCTACCAAGGTGCTCAACAATCTAATCTAAGGACCCGGACCCTACACTAAGGTCTTCATAAGTCCTCAAGCTTGAACGTCTCCATCTTCATCTTCAAATTAAAATAATACATTACAGATAAGGAAACCTCTCCCTCTCAAGCACGTAAGAAAGAAAACATGGCACGCAAGCTTTATATTACAAAACGAGTAGTCTATAGCTCGACCTGGATCACCACATAATCACATAATACATGTCATGCATTTATAAACTTAAATTTACCAGCTTTAATTAAAGATGATCTAATTAAATTAGTGGACCAGTTAATTATTTTCAAAAAACCAATTTTAGATAATTCCATGAAAAATCATAATTTATCACTAATGCAAAAATTAATTAATTTTTCAAAATTCTAATGTTATTCAATTCAAATAATTAATTAATATCATAATATTAATTTTTCAAGAATTAAATAATAAATTCATATTTGGGAAAATCTATGAAAAAGCCCACTTTTTCATTTAATCCGAAAAGCACTAATTCAAAAGATCCTCAATTTTATTTAATCTACAAAATTCATAAAATAACAATTTTATTTCATTCTCGGAATTTAACTAAAATTCAAGATATTTCAAAGTCCATGAAGAAGCCCACTTCTTCATTGAAACAGTATAGGCCCTATTTCAAAATTATAAATTTTATTTAATTTTCAAAAGTCAATAAAATACCAATTTTAATTCGTTCTTTCAAAAAATTAAATAAATCCCATATTTTAAAAAGCCTATGAAGAAGCCCAATTCTTCATTTAACAAAATGCCCAATTTTTCAAAAGCATTCATTTTGTTTTAATCTTAAAAATCAATAAAAAAACCGATTTTATTGCGCCCTTTTAAAATTAAATAAAAGCCCATATTTTTGAAAATTTTAATTTTAGGGCCAAACTCAAAAATAAATATAATTGCATTTTAATCCCAAAAAATAAAATTGCAATTTAGCCCAAATGATCAAATCGCAATTTATTAACAGTTTGAAAAAACCCAAGTCATTTGACTAGGTTGGGCCGTCGTCATCGACTCGGTGACCCGCATTCAACGCTGGATGAGGCAACAGCCCTGCTGCCCCAATTCCTACTCTTTCGCGTACGGAGGTGCTACAGCCTGTAGCACCGCCGCGACGGCGGCGAGAATAGTGAGCTCGCTGTTCGCACCATCACGGGGACTGCCGCTGTCCGTTGACAGCGGTGGTTTTGGCAGATCCACGACGGCACACTAGTGTCATCGCGGGTTCAATTATTCTCTTCCCCCGTAGAACCCAAACACGCATGAACATTTACGAATAAAAAACGTAGCAAACCAAGTTTTAGTAAAAACGCTATTTTCAGATTTTAAAAAATTTAATTTTCAGATTAAAACCAATTTTTAGATTTAAACAACTCCAAAAATTAAATCAGAAAACCAAATCCATTCATATGCAATAAAACAAAATTTAAAGCACGCAAACTTAAACACATAAAAAATCTGAGCAATGTTAAAACCTTGGCTCTAATACCACTGTTGGGATGGCGGAGCAACCTCGGGGCTACCAGTCGCAGGGAAGCATATTTTTTAGGGGAATAAAATCCCTAGTGTAAAAAACTTTCTCCCACACAAAAAAAACTCTCATTCGCTAGAAATATCTTATTACTGGAGGAGCAAAGACTAATGCTTAGTGGAATCGAGTTCACATACGCTTTCTTTCTTTACTCATCTGCATCGATCTGCACCTGATAGGGATGGCAATGGATCCGGGTCCAACCCGGATACGCCTCGAAACCGTCCAAGCAGTTCTGGTTCCCCCCGCACTAACCGGTTCCGGTTTCGGTTCCAACTTATCGGGTCCTTAGCGATTCCAGTTCGGTTCCGGGTTTGACCCGGAACCAACCCGGACCCGCTATAATTTTTTTTTTAAATAACAAACTTAGTATTATACTATTATACATTTATACTATATAATTTATATTCACAAACTCAAAATTCAAAACCCGTCTATAAACCCCCACAGTAAAGAACGTCTTCTTCTCACCTCCGTAAACGCCGTCGTGAAGTCAATCACAGTCTCCACTCACCACCTCTGTCTTTTTCGATCTCCGGTGGTCTATTTCCGCCGCCGCTGCCTCCACCTCACTGAGGTATAAAACTTTACCAACTTTTTTTCCCCATTTTTTTTTAAAATTTTGCGGTAAAAGTTAAGGTATAACTTCTATTCTCGAATTGTTTGATGAATTACTTGTATCTATAACTTATTTTCAATATGCCCATTTGAAGTGGTATTTTTAATTAGGAATTTTAGTGGAATTAAATTGCAAGAAAATTGGAAAAGACCTGTGTACAGGTGTGGCATTCTTTTGCTTGTGTTTTTCTTTCCTTTCAGTTTTTCAGTAAGTATGTATAAATATATATATATATAGGGATAATTGCATAAGACCCCCCTGTGATATGGGAAACCTGCGTCAAACTCCCCTGTGTTAATTTTTTCGCGAATCACCCCCTTGTGTTATTTTTTATTCTGCATATTCCCCCTTTTTCGATTTTTTTGGTATTTTTTTCCATCATAAATGTTCTAGATCCAGCCCGTTGTGCAAGAAGGGGAGAAAAGTAGGTAAATTTTGCAGGTTTTTTGATTATTTTGCAAAGGAATATGGATAAGATTGATTGGGGATATCCATGTCTCTAAAATATTTGAGTTTTGAAATTTAGAATTCTGAAAACATGATTTGAATTACCCTATCATGTCATCTAATTAGAGTTTTAGAAAATGGAATAAATGCAAAAACAGAGAGTTGTGTGTAGTTTTGTTTGTAGTGTTTATCTTTCAATTGTGTAAATTATTTTCTTCTCATTGATTTGGAATGGAAAATTATCTAGTGTCTGACAATTGAGAATGCATTACATAGGGATAGGCCCCTTAATTTTCTTAGTTTTTCGTCTGGAACCTGAGCAAACACTCTAGATTAATTTTCATTAATTTTCTTATAGATTTGGTTAGGCTGCTGTCTGATTCCATTATATCCATTCCTTCATTTTTGGTTTAAGGTTGTTGGTTGCTGAAACAACTCTGAGAGTTTTGTCCTTTTGTTTTGAAGATGGAACAAGAAGAATGTAATACTCTGCCATCCATCAATTTACGAGATAGTAGTACGGAGATGGGGATAATAATAGAGAGATTGAAGTGGGAATTGAGGATGTTACTAGTACAAGGAGGCTAACATCAACGTCATGGAATCACTTCAAAAGAATTAAGATTGATGGGTCTCAATATGGGGAATGTAAATATTGTGGAATAAAACTCAAGGTTCCTAGTAAAAATGGAACCTCTAGCTTAAGCAAGCATTATAGGTGTCGTGTAAAAAAAAGCCCGGAAGTAGCGGTGTTAATTAGGGTCCGGCGTTAAACAAGAGCGTTATTGGAAGTCAGGAGCTTAAACCATTCAATGAAGAAGAAACAAGGCTTGAACTTGCAATGATGGTTGTTCTACATGATTATCCTCTAAGCATGATTGAGCATGTTGGGTTTCGGAGGTTTGTCGCTTGCTTCCAGACAAGCTTTCAAATGATCTCGAGAAACACTTTTAAGAGTGACATTATGAAGATTTATGGTGATGAGAAGACCAAGAGTTACAAAGCATTGCAGAAGCTTAAGTGTCAAATTGCCATCACAACTGATATGTGGACTTCAGGCAACAACAAGAAAGGCTTTATGGCGATAACAGGGCATTACATTGACGATTCTTGGGTTTTACAAAGTTGTATTTTGAGGTATTTTAAATACTTTAATTCTTTAGATTTGTTATTGCATTTATGTATTTGAAAATTTTAGTTGTGACATTCGATTACTTTGTATAGATTTATATATGTTCCAGCTCCACAAACCGCTAACGCTCTTTCACAACATCTTGTTGGAGCTTTGATTGATTGGAATATCGATCGAAAACTGTCGACAATCACTGTGAACAATTGTACGGCGAATGATGCTATGATTGATCGCCTCTTGGAAAAGCTCCCAAAGAGAGATATGCCATTGGATGGAAAGGTAATACACATGCATTGTTGTGCTCATATTCTTAATTTGATTGTTAAAAGAGGGTTTGGGAATAATTAATCATTCAATTGAGAGGATACGAGATAGTGTGGTTTTTTGGATTGCTTCAGAGTAGAAAAGTTTGAGGAACATGCTCGTTAGTTATTTATAGGTTGTACTAATCTCTTGATTGTAAAACTCGTTGGAATTCCACTTATTTGATGCTCGAAACTGCTATAATCTATAAGGATGTGTTTCCAAGAGTTAAATTCACCAAGAGAAATACTATAAAGACTTACCAACTTATGAGGATTGGGTGAATGCAATTGAAATTTGTGCAAAGTTGAAATTTTTTTATCAAGCAACTGATATGTTCTCCTGGACTTTGTATCCTACTGCTAACATTTACTTTCCAATTATTAGTAATATAAAGGGTAAAGTTAAATGAGTGGGTAAAGAGTCCGAATTGGATGATTCAATACATGGCAGATAAAATGTTGGAAAAATAAGACAAGTATTGGGAGACTTGTCATATCATGATGGCGGTTACTGCTGTTTTGGACCCTAGGTATAAGATGGTATCGGTTGAGTTTTACTTCTAAAGAATTTATGGTGAACAATCGCAGTCTAAAATTGATGAAATTCACCGTAATTGTTATGAGCTATTGAGTGATTATCAGTCAAGAGGTGCAACTACGAGGGGTGATAGCTCGAGTACTAGGGGAGATATTGGAAGCACGATACGAGGTGGTGTTTCTAGTGCCACAGATGCATCAACGGATGATTCTCTAGACGACGAGCATGATTTATTTATCCGCTGCTACAACTTTTTTGAAATTTAAGTTGGATGTATATTTAGAGGAGAGTGCTTTGCCAAGAACACAAAATTTGGATGTTTTGAGCTGGTGGAAGATAAACCACTGAAATATCCTACCTTACAAACCATGGCGAGAGACATTTTAGCTATTCCAGTTTCAACAGTTGCATCTGAATCTGCCTTTAGTACTTGCGGAAGATTGCGAAGCCCACATCGGAATAGGCTCCATTCTTCGACTGTGGAGGCATTGATGTATTCTTGTTCTTGGTTGTGGAAAGAGGAAAATTGTAAGTTAACTTTGAGTTTGATTTTATCACTTAATATGATATTATTATTATTATTGTTGTTATTATTTACTATTTCTTTATTTATTTTGTTAGGTACTTGCTCTAAGTTTGCCGATTTATCAGATTGTCCTACGATATTGGATGAGGAGGAGGAGGAAGAAGAAGAAGAAGAAGAAGAAGCAGAAGAATGTGCTAGTGAACGACTTGGTTAATTTATGTTTTGCAGATGTCAATATAGAATAGATTAGTTTGAATTAAAGGAGTGGTGAATGTGATTTAGCCACTCTTGAAATTAGTATGAAATTTCAAAAGGGCGTTGGTTGAAATTAGTATGAAATTTCAAGAAGTGAGTGACCATTTATGCCCTGTCCAAAAATTACATCATTTTCACATATTTTATCTAGTATTTTTATTTTCTTTCTCATTCGAGAGCATCAGTCTCTCTTAAATAAGAGTTTATCAATTTGCATCAGTTATTTATGCTGGTTTGATTTTTGAATCTAGATATTTCTTTAGATCTATATCTTGAAAAAAATTAATGCCTAGTACTTCAAGTTTTCTTAATTGCATTTTTGAAGACATCTTACATTGTATTTTCTCGATATTGTAAATTTTTTATTGACTACATATATAGGTGAAGATTGAAGAGCGAAAAGTTGGAGGATTACTATGTTGTATTAAAGCAAATGAAAACAAATTCAAATTCAGGAAAGAAATAAAATTAAAGCACCAAATTCCAAAAGAAGGAAGAGGTCAAGTAAATTTCACATTAAGTTCACACTATGCTATGACCTTTTTCATATTAATATTGTACGGGGAAAATAATTTAGTCAGCCATAAAAGATCCTAGGCTTTTATTTTACAATTTTTTCTTTAAAATTATTTTTTAAAGATCAATTACATACATTATTTTATCATAAATAACAGGATAACAACAAGCAACATATGAACTAGTAACAATTTGTTCAAATTTTATCACAATAACAGGTAATAAGATTACATACAAATATATATATTATATAAAAGAAAAACATGTCTCGCAGGTTCAAACGGGTCCAAGCTGGTCTTGCGGATCCGGTTCCTAACATGTCTCACGGGTTTTTGTGGGTATAGCGGTTTCGGTTCCTAAGCGGGTCCATGCGGGTATAGCGGTTTCGGTTCCTTCAACATGCGGTTCCGGTTTTGGTTCCACGAACCGTTTAGCCTATGCAGTTCTGGTTCCAGATCCGCGAGAACCGCCTAGTTGCCATCCCCAGCGCCTGCCTGCCATCCACACCAGAATAAATAGATTCTACAAAATTGGTTGGTGAACCTAGTGATAGGAGACTATCTAGCTTGGTTCGGAGAGCACTTGTTGGGTTAAAGATTTTTTTGTTGCTAAATGTTATGGCCTAAATGTTGAACTATTGACCCTACTTGTTTGGATGGGTGTTCACCCCAAAGTGTTCCCGGACTGCATGCATAACGAAAGCACATAATTAAAAAAAAAAATAAACGTGAGACATCCCCAAATTAAGGATAGGTTGACATGGTACATTCGGATTAACGAAAACATATGTAGGGTATTTTCTATCGTTTACCTCGTTGACAAAATTTCGGCAACGATTCTTTATTCGTCCTTGAACGGATCTACTCCAATCGATTTCCTTTATCTAGTTTACTCTAACGCCCCAAGTCTTGCATCTCTATGGTGTATCCATACCTTAGTTCGTACCCTCGATTATCTCCGTCAGTACTAGCAAGGATAATATCAAATCTTAGCTTATAGAAAATAGGGTAGGAATATTTTCTCTTAATTCTTCATACTCAACTCATGAGTTAGAAGAAAACTATAAAAGATGTTGGAGAGAAAATGAAGAGAGAAAGAAAACCACAACTCTTAGTTGTTTAGAGTGAATTGATTAAGTTAATGAATATCAGAATACATATATATAACCAAGTCACCATGTGCAAACATGGATCATCCTATACACACGCATACATAATGCGTGTATATACATATTATATTTTTTACATTTATTAATTAATTGTAATAACAATATTATATTTTATATATATATAATTTATTTTCTTTCTTCTTTATCTATCTTCCTTAGTTAATTAGATAGTTAATTAGATCTACTAATTAACTAACAAGGTCTTTCCGTATATTTGAGATCCTCAAATATATATATTTAATATTTTTCTATATATTCAAGATCTATCCATATATATATATTTCAGATCTTTCCAAATATTTAAGATCTCTCCATATATATATATATATATATATATATATATATATACACATTTTGATAGTGTTGTATGCCTGGTGAGCCATCTGTTGACTTGAATACTGGATCATAAACACTATGACAGTCTTATCATTTAGATTATATCAAAACTGTAGGAATGCTTCTTTATTGTCGACTACTCGGGGAGTATAGATAAAGATCCCATGGATTACATATGATTAGGGGAGCGGTTGGGATACCTATGGAATGCTCTCAAAGACCATAATTCTAAAACATGTTCTAAGTCATAGAGGCTGTGAGATGTGGGATATCACTAGTCCTGCCAAGACTTGTTCATGCATGTAACTCTCCCAAGAGGTCGATGTGTTCCTTTGTCGATGATTAGTATGGAAGTACATGTATGAAGATTCATACTTTGGGTGAGTATCGAATTGAACGGCCCCATAAGGATTTCTCGTTGGTGTTGCGAACTTGTAGTCTTTGGATCTCGTATTGTGAGATAATCCTTAGACCCGAGATGTCATTGGAAAGGTACTACCTGTTGGGATCGGGACAACCCCCGGGGATGCCGGCGCAGCGAAAAACATATAATTTAAAAATTAAAGTGGCATCCCCGAAATTAGGGCTAGGTCGACATGGTATCACCAGATTTAAAACTATCCTAGAAGATGGTTTGCTCGTGCTTACCTCTTGTAGACCTTAAAGCAACAACTTCTTTTTAAACTTCTCCTTACTATAGTCTTCGAATTGGATTTTCCCAAGCGCCCAAAGTGTTGCGCCTCTGAGATGTATCCACACCCTAGTTCGTACCCTCAGTGATCTCCACCAGTGTTAGCAAAGAGAATATTGAATTTTGGCTTTTTGAGGAAAAAGGGTTAGGAATTAATTTTAGTGTTCTTCGCACTCAACACATGAGTTTAAAAAATTCATGTGAAAGAAAAATTGGGAGAGAATAAATGAAAAGGACTTGTATAAAATTTTTATAAATCCTTCATTAATTTTAAAAGAGGTGGAACACACACACACATACACACATATATATATATATATAGTCCACCTAGGGTAAACAACACACACACACGCCTCTCACCCTAAAAAAAATTAGGGTAGGCTTGCGTGGATGTATATATATACATTCCTTTTCTTAGTTAGTTGGACTCTTTCCAACTAATTAGATATTACCATATCTATTAATATCCTAACATATATCTTATAAGATCTTCCCTTTTTAATTAGTTACCTTAACCAATTAAAAGATCCTACTAAATATATTCATAAGAAATTAATATATATATATATATATATATACGAACTTGGCAAGCAAGATAATATTTCCACCAATTCTCACATACACATACACATGCCACACGTGCACACGTGTATATATATATATATATATTATTTATTTCTCTTATTAATTAATTAGCTGTTCCCAATATTAAATTACAGGACCATTAATTAATACCATTAAATTAATTCATTTTCTTGATTAATTAAATCCAATTAATTAATCCCTCCATTAATTCACAATGAATTAACTAGCCAATAAGTATTACACTAAGTTATGTATGTGACCCCTCAGGCTCGTTGACAAGCTAGCAATAAGTCCCCATAGGCTAGACTAATTATTCTAAATAATTAACTAGACCTTGGATTAATTTTACCAAATTAACCCAAGGCATCTATTGGTCGTGGTTCGATGTCTAGCAACGTCACCACGACTTCCTAGATGTCAACGATGAAAAGCAAACCTATCCGAGTTACGATCATCATGTGAGTAGAATCCCTTCATCAGTTTTCCGTCTATGATCTAAGGTATCGCGACGGTCGAACCCTAATGACCTTAGAAATTATGACTGTGTTGTGACATCTAATGATCCAGTCTTCTAATCCGGGATCACCAATCCCTTTTAGAAGACAATTTCTTTGATCAAAGACTTTATCGATCATTTAGACTCTCGTAAAAGCATAGGAAATACCGTGTATTCATGACCCTGGATGAATCCCTCTCCGACTGCCACTTGTTCTGCTGCACTATCAGACTTTACCCAACATACACGCAGTATAACTCTCCTGGAGTGCACATGCATATCAAAGCATAGTGGATAGTACTATTTCCAATGACATCTCAAGTCTAAAGACTAATCTCACACTACGAAACCCAAGGGCTCCATGTTCGATAGAACTAACTAGGAGTCCTTTAGTGGGGCCGTTCAATTCCATAATCAAAGTATGAATCTTTATACATGCATTGCCATACAAGCCATCGAAAATGGAACACGTCGACCTCTTGGGAGAGTTACATGCATGAACAAGTCTTGACGAGGCCAGTGATATCCCACATCTCACAGCCTCTATGACTTGGAACATTATTTAGGATTACGGTCTTTGAGAGTATTCCATAGGTATCCCGACCGCTCCCCTAACCATATATAATCCATGAGATCTTTATCTATACTAACACTAGTTATAACAATAAAGAAGCATACCATAAAGAAATATTCAATATATTTAAAACAAGATTGTTATAGTGTTTTACATTTAATATGGCAGAGCCCATAACAAATGGCTTACCAAGCACCTAACACTGTCAATCTCCCACTTGCCCTAGAGTTTGTTGCTTTTGTACCTTATTCCCATCATTTCCAGATGTTTTTCAAATACATTTTGACTTAGAGTTTTGGTGAAGGGGTCTGTTACGTGGTCCGCCGAGTCGACTCGTTCTACTCGAACGTCGCCTCTTTTCACTCTCTCTAATGAGATGATATCGTCTAAGAATGTGTTTAGATATTTGGTGAGACTTAGGCTTTTTAGACAGAGCTATAGCTCCATTATTATCACAATACAAAAGCACTGGATTAATAATGGAGGGAACTACCTCCAATTCATGGATAAAGTTTTTCATCCAAATAGCTTCCTTTACCGCTTCAACAGTAGCTATATACTCAGCTTCCATGGTGGAGTCATCCGTTTTCTCCTGCTTGGAGCTCTTCCAGCTTATAGCTCCTCCATTGAGTATAAACACATATTCGGATATCGATTTAAGATCGTCTACGTCCGACTGAAAAATAAAGTCCGTATAGCACTCTAATTCCAATTTTCCTCCGCCGTATACCGGAAAGAGATGTTGAGTATACCTTGAGTACTTTAAGATCTCTTTCACAGCAGTCCAGTGGTCTTTCCCTGGATTCGATTGGAACTGGCTTGCTACACTAAGTGCATAAGCCACATCAGGTCTAGTACATAGCATAGCATACGTAATGCTTCCTATTTCCGAAGCATACGGAATCGTTAGCATTTTCTCTCTTTCTTCGGGTGTCTTTGGGGACATCGATTTAGAGAGAGAGAGATTCCATGTCTCGCTGGAAGGAATCCTTTCTTAGAATCTCCCATACTAAATCTATTTAAGATTCGTTCTATGTACTTAGATTGGGAGAGTTCTAGCAATCTACTTTCCCTTTCTCGATGTATCTTCATGCCAAGAACATAGGATGCTACTTTCATATCTTTCATTGAAAATTAGGTCGACAACCAACATTTCGTTGATTGTAACATTCCTACATCATTTCCGATGAGAAAAATGTCATCAACGTAGAGTATCAAAAAGCTTATGGCTCTCCCACTAACTTTCTTGTATACACATGGTTCATAACCATTCTTGATGTTGCCGTATTCTTTTACAGCTTCATCAAATCTCAAATTCCAGCTTCAGGAAGGTTGCTTTAAGCCATAAATGGATTTTTGTAGCTTACACATCTTGTGCTCGCTCCCACTGGATGTGAAACCCTCCGGCTGTTCCATGTAGATTTCCTCATCAATGTTTCCATTGAGGAAAGCCGTTTTCATATCCATCTTCCAAATCTCATAACGAGATAGGTAGATATGGCCAATAGAATCCTAATTCACTTGGTCATCGCGACTGGCGAAAAAGTCTCCTCATAGTCAATTTCTTGCCTTTGAGTATAACCTCCCATCAAGCGAGCCTTGAAGGTGGTAGCCCCCCATCTACTCCCAACTTGCGTTTGTATACCCATTTATAACTAATGGCCTTAATGCCGGTGGTGGGTCTACCAAGGTCCAAACCTTGTTGGAGTACAAGAATTCAATTTCAGATTCTGTGCCTTCAGACCATTTTCCTGAGTCCTTGTTCGACATTGGCTCATCATAGCACGTTGGATCTTTATCCAATAGGAGGCCCTCTTTTTTGCTTTACAGCAAGAGACCATAATGCCTCTCAGGCTGTCTTAGGATCCTTTTGGATCTCCTTGGAGGTTGAATTTGTGTACTTACAATTTATAGTTCATTTTGCTCTTTATTCACTACCAATGTTGTTTGTGTTTCTTGAGTTTCCTCAAGTTCTATCACTCTATCTATGCTCCCACTGAAGAGTTGCTTCTCCAAGAACACAACGTTCCTTGTAACAATTACCTTTTGTTCCAAGGTGTGATAGAAGTAGTACCCATAGGACTCCTTAGGGTAACCCACAAACCTACATAAGATTGATCTCGAATATAACTTATCTCCCATTAGCTATTTAACATGAGCAACACATCCCCATACTCTTAGGTACTTGTATAAGGGTGATTTGCCATGCCACATCTTATACGAAACTTCAAGAAAACTTTTTGATGGTAATCTATTTAATAGATAAGCCACCGTCTCCAGGGCATAGCCCCAGAAGAATGTAGGTAAATCGGTGGACATCATCATTGACCGGACCATGTCCATCAACGTGCGGTTTCTTCAATCAGACACGCCATTTAATTGTGGCTTTCCAAACGGCGTCCACTGAGAGAGAATCCCATTCTCTTTCAAATAATCTAAGAACTCGATCAGATCGAAGAGTTTTATTACTTTTACCAGTTTGTTTCTCCACTTCATTTCTGAATTCCTTGAACTTATCAAAGGCCTCAGATTTGAATCTAATAAGATACAAATAACCATACCTAGAATAATCGTCGGTAAAGATTATAAAGTAAGAAAAGTTCCCTAATGCATTGACATTGAGTAGTCCACACACATCTGTGTGGGCTAACTCAAGCAAATCCTTAGCACTTTCCATTTGGCCTCCAAATGGTGACTTTGTCATTTTACCTTTCAGACAAGGTTCACAAGTCGGTAGTTCCTCTTCTTCATCAAGCTCGAGAAAACTTGACAACTTGCGAATCCTTTCTTTAGATGCATGACCAAATCTAGCATGCCAGATTTGTGCATTAGGTGGATGATTAGATTTACGCTTTCCTATGTTTATTGGTTGAATTGCAAGAGAAATAGTATAAGGGTAAACATAAAATTTGTTATACATACATGCTCTAATGACTAATTTAGAACCCAAAAAAATTGAACAAAATCCATTATTTTTATTAAAAGAAAAACCTTCCTTGTCTAAAATTGAAATAGAAATTAAGTTCTTAATCAATCAAGAAACATAATAAACATACTTTAAAGTAAACCTACTACCATCCTCAAGAACTAAAACGACATTTCCAACAGCCTTCGAAGCGACAGACACTCCATTGGTCATTCTTAGGACCATGCCCCCGTCATCCAGCTCTCTGCTTCTAGACAGCACCTGCAAATCATTGCAAAGGTGAGTACCACAGCCGGTGTCAAACACCCCAGAAGCATGGTTAATTGACAAATTAACCTCAACAATAAACATACCTTCGTTGTGGCTTTTGAAGGCAGCATGACAATCCTTGCTCAAGTGTTCCATCCCATGGCAATGAGGGCAATCACCCTTTGGCGTTTTGTCTCCAAATGTTCTCTCCAACTCATCAACAATATCTTTGGCTAGTTTGATCTTTCCATATGTCTCAATGATGCGCTCAGACATCATAGACAATATGAAACATCGAACATAAGCTTCATCTTTATTTTCTTTGTCCAGTACTCCAAAGTACGAACACGAGTTGCAGGCTTGGGCCTAAGTGGGACTTTCCTTTTGATTATGTAATCAAAGCCCTTAACTTTGAGATATACATCTAAAGCCAAACGCCAATAGGTGTACTTCAAGCCATCAAACTTATTGTGTTTGAGAACCCATAGACAAGTATAAATGATTCACATGATATCACTGTGTAAAATGCGAAGCGAAAAACGATCATTAGCATTCATTTATAACATATATTCACATACAATTAAGGAATTTTAAATATACATGTGTGCTCCCACTAACTTTTCAAAATTTGTCACCCCAAACAGAAGACGAAAAACTCAACCATTTCCAATGGGCTCGAGCATCAAATGTCCCAACCTCATTCCACGACTCATGCGACAATGGGTGGTAACATTTGAACAGGCACGACGGCCCCATCCACATCTAAGTGGCTCTCTAGATGTTTGCCTCACATTTTATGTACATCCCGAGAACACGATGCAACCGTACACTAGTTTGTGTTTAAGTCCGACCCACCAAATTCTCACAGCATAACAATAGCCCGGTGGTCCCACTACTCATGGATGACTCCTTAGCAAAACTGAGACCCGTGTGCACTTCTAGTATGACCGTCTGTCATATAAAAGGCCTAGTTGTGAGATTAGTACACTTAACCATTCCACGACTCGTGAGACAATGATGACAAGCCGCGCTATTCCCCCTCACATCTAATGATGAAAGGCACTGGACCTAATCAAGGGGCTTCCAGGCCCCCCATTTATCCATTTAGGGACTTAATATGGGTAAAGGGGTTTTTCAAAAACAAGGTCTCACACTTTTCAATCACTTATCTTTCTTAGGTGATTATGCAAACATGCACAACATACATAACAAAAGAAAATAAACAATCATACATAAGGCGGTAAATGTAATCTTGGTAAAGCCAATACCTAAACACCCCGAGCTATCAAGGTGTTAACCAATCTAATCCAAGGACCTGGACCCTATACTAAGCTCTTCAAAGCTCCAATAGCTTGAACGTCTCCATCTTCATCTTAAAAAATACATTTAAAGAAACTTTTTTCCCTCATTTACAATTAAAGAAAAACATGGTACGCGCCTCAAATCAAAATAACGACTAGTCTCTGACTCGACCTGGATCACCACATAATCACATAAACATGCTATCATGCAAATATGAATCAATATTCACCGTCTTTAATGAAGGATAATCAAATTAATTAATGGACCCAAAGACTCTAATTTCTAAAAAATAATTTTGGAAACTTCACATGAGAAAGTCATACTTTTCCAATTTATCCAAAAAGATTTTCCAAAAACCTAATTTTATCGAGTTCCAAAAATTAATAAAATTCCATCTTATTTCAATTTTCAAAATTAAATAAAACATTCAATTTTGAAATAACCAATTTTAGAACAAACTTAAAATAATTTTTAATTTGAGATTTAAAAACTCAATTTTATAAAATCACAAATTAGGGTTGCACTTTTAATTTAATTGCAAAAATGACCCAAGGCCTAAAATACAATTATAACAAAAAGTATTTTCAAATTAGGTAAAATTACATCTCGACCCCTAGGTCAAGACACAAGCTGCCGTTCGTTGCCGTACTCCGTCATCCGCGATAGCGTGCTGTTGTGCACGTGCAGCCGAACAACGCTGTTGCTATTCGTGACGACTGCCTGTTGCCGTCGCGCAGCGGTGGAGCTATTCCGGCAGCGCTGCCCGTGGACGGCGACCCCAATTTTTTTTTTTTTTTTAAAAAAACATAAAGACGCAGCCCTTTGATTTTCAGATTAACTCCAAATCAACGGATCTAAAAATTAAACAGAAAATCCAACTAATTCCAATATGCAATAAAAACAAATTTTAATGCATGTTAACACAAAAAGAATCCCAGTCATGTCCAAACTTTGGCTCTGATACCACTGTTGGGATCGGTACAACCCCTGGGGATGTCGGCACAGAGGAAAACATATAATTTAAAAATTAAAGCGGCATCCACAAAATTAGAACTTGGTCGACATGGTACTATAAAATTCAAAACTATCCTAGAAGATGATTTGCTCGTGTTTTCCTCTTGTTAGGAATTTCATGTTAGATATTTTGATGATGACAATTAGGAATTTATGTTAGCCCCCAAAATATGTAAGTTTGTTTTTAGAAGAAATAATGTATAAGATTTGAAGCGTTAGATTTGTACTAGGCTTTGTAGGCTTCGTTTTGTGTTTATTCTAGACTGTTAGGCTAAGTAGTCTTAGGCTGAGCGTCTGATGAATTCTGAGTGAGCTTATCAGCAGTAAAGTTTGAAGACTTCAGCGCCTGAAGTCTGAATGAAGATGTAGTTTCCAAGCGTCTCAATGGCCAGCTATATCAAGCGTCATCTTATAGGACATAAGTAATTCAAGAATGGATAAGCGTCTATCAATGATGGATTTCACCTGAATTTATTTCCAGTTCTAGAAGAAGCCGTGAAGCTTCCGGCTGCTACAAAGAAGAGGGCTCCCAGAAAGCCCAAGGTTCAAGTCATTCCTTCTCCTCAAAAGGATGATGAGGACACTGATGAGGATGCAGAGGACAAGATACCTCTCATTAGGCATAGGAAGCTGGAAGGGATTATTTAACAAATAGACTTTGAAGAACCAGCTGTCGCTCCTCCCACTCAAACGCTAAAACTAGTAGAAGGAGTCAACGTGAAGAAAATTTTCAAGCGTTCCAGGACAAGCAAGCGTCGAGCTGCTCCTGTTCCTGAAGAGCCTTAGACTGTTGAGCCAAACGCTCAAGTTTCTGTTGAGCCATGCACTCAAGTTTCTGTTGAGTCAAGCGCTCAAGTTGCTGTTGAGCCAAGCGCTCAAGTTGCTGTTGAGACAAGTTCTCAGGGTAAGTTTATTTCTTCCCACAACATTTCCTTTCCTACTTCTGTAGAAGATCCTGCTCTTATAGAGGATAGCTCAAGTTTCCTTTCCTTTCCTACATCTAGTTTTAGCTGCTGCTGAAGCATCAACAGATGTCCACCTGGATGTTGAGATGACAAATATTGTGGCCATTGCTAAAAATGTTGCCGCAGAAGCTGTTACACTTGAAGTAAAGGAACCTGCTCCCAAAGAGGTTTAAGCGTCAACTAGTGTTCCGGCTATAACAGAGGCACGCTCAGAAAGTCAGAACATTGCTGAAGATGTTACAAAGCCAAGGCATTTCTTCAAGTTGGACCCACTGAAGACGATTGATCATTCAATCAATTTTATGCCCCCAGCGCTCGAAGAAGATTTCGTTCCAGCATGATATAATGAAGAAAGATACATTAATGCTGAGAATGAGATAGCCTCGCTAATTAACATCGACAATCAAATCAAGGATATAGTGTTCAACAGTGAGCTGACAGAAATTGAGGAGAAATACTATCTGGCAGTTCAACTCGGTAAAACTCCTGATCAGATACCGTCTTCCTTTATTATTCGACAAGACAGACAAGGAGTGGTGGTCCCAAGTGGCATACGAAAGGGTCTTAAAGGGGGGGGGGGTTGAATAGACCCTGAAGTCTTTTTCGACTTCAAAAATTCGTATCACTTTTAAAGATTTGAACGCTTAGAAAGCTGAGCGCTTGGGTCAGGCGCTTCAGCAAAGATAATTTGGACTTAGTGAATTTAGCAATTTACTAAAGTAGGGTAACGCTTATATCGCTCAATCAGGGTTAGCACAGCGGAAGTGATTTTTAGCGTTCGATTGGTTAATTAATCGCTTTGCAATTTTACTTGTCTTTTTCAGAATGAATGATGTAATATGAAAATAAGACAATAAAATATAAATGACACAAGATATATAAGGTGTGATGTAATCCCAGTTACGTCCTTCTTCTCCTTTTTCACTTGGAGGAATTTACTAGGATGATTATCAAAGAATCACACAGAATCTTCTACAAGATAGTAAAGGATGAAAAAGATCTCGGGCTCCTTGATCACACAGATTTCAGCACCAATGAAGATCTTCTTCTACAAGCTTCTCTCATTCAAAAATACTGCTTGAAAAGGGGTTTCAACAACGTTCTGACTCAGATGAAAGGTTGAAGGTGTGTCACAAGGTTTTGTTTGTTTTTGGGAAGATCAAACAACTTGGAATATCTCAATAGGAATTTAGGTTTCTTCTTTGGAAGAGGTTTGAGATATTTGTGACTATCTGAAATGTAGATAAAAAAGCTTGAAGGAATTTTAGCTATGGAGTTTCTAAGCTTTTTCTACTCAAGTTTTTCTTGTGCATGTACGTAATTTGGTCTTGTAATATTATGTACCGTACTTTTGGGGTTTGCTGAAGGTAAGGTATTTATAGGCAATTCTTAGGATCTGTCCATTGGACACATGTAGGAGAGTGCCTCTCACGCGGCGCGTGATTCTACCTAAAACCTGACATTCCGGAAAATCTGCTGGCACCGATTGGATGGGAGCAGCTATAAACTCTAAAGTTCTGACAGTCTAGTAAAAAAGGCGGCTTGTCCACAAGTCACAGTATCTTATCACATTTAATGCTCTTATCAGGCATTTAATGCATTTGAATTTATTTCCCATTGGAAATAAATGTTCGTTGAATGATTGCATTTAAGTCCTTCATAACTTGAGGATTTATTTCAGGTGAATCTGACATCGGCCGCTTAAGTGCTTTGAGCGCTAGATCTATAAATCCTGAAATAGTCCTTTAGCGTTTGACGGACGCTAAGAAACAAATCTTCATCTCTGGTTGACTTCAGACGCTGATCTTCAACTTCTTCTCTAATAGACTCACCTAGAATTCTATTAGCGATTCAGTATCTAATGCTTAGTCTAAAATCTACAAAGATAAAAATTACAAGCCTAATTAAAAATTACATACTTTCAAACGCTTATACATAGATCTATTAAAATAGAAACTTACATTATATTTAGGGTCTAACATAAAATCCTATCTTGTCATCATCAAAACATCTAACATGAAATTTTCTAACAATTTCCCCCTTTTTGATGATGTCAAGACTTTTAACTTTTATAACTCTTTTATATTTAAGAGTTACTTAAAAGAAAAGCCCAAATGAATATAAGTTAGCGTTTAAAAAGTTAGTCAAGTTAGCTATAGTTAGATTAGCTTCAACAAGTTGTTTTAGCGATAAATCATTCATATATTGAAAGAATAAGCATACATGATTTATACTGAAAGTAATATAAATGAAAGCGACAACAGAAATGTATATGTTAAAAAAAATTCATTCACTTTTTCTGTCGCTTTGCTCTTTCTTCGCCTTGGTGAACTTCTAGCGCTAAGTCCATCAGGAGACAATCAATGTTGATCATTGTCGTATGTTGAACTTCATCGTAATCATGCGTATGAAGTCTAGCGCTTTCATTAAGTTCTAACAACCTTTTCGTCCATTCTCTTGGAGAAATTCCAAGTTCACGAATTAAATCGTTATAGATATCTTTTCTTGGATCTTTTGACGATTTCTGACATGCTAAAAGCTAACGTGCTATTGTAGCAAGTGCACTAGTCGTGTGTAGTAATAAAAGTGGACAAAAAGTCCGGGTTGTCGAACTACGGAGACTTGAATTCTAGTTTAAGATTTTATAACAACAAAGATCAAAACAATAAAGGTAAAATGAGTGTGAAATGCGTAAGATAAGAATAAATTCAAATAAAATTTGTAAAGAACAAGAACAAAGATGAGCATGTGATTTAAAACCAATTATAAAGGGAGACTAAGGCACATGCTAGGTTCAAATTGATCAATTATACTTATAAAGATTCTCGTTGAAGGATTACGCTTATATTGTTATGGTGAGAGCTCCGAGGGTAGAGAATAACCGATGTCTCGCGTATAAACTCCTATGCTTAGATCGTGATTTCCCAAATATTCCTATCCGGAAATCTAACCACTAAACATGCATTAACGTACTAGAGTTCACTCGATTTGAATCGAACAACTTCACCCGGGAATCTTTACCTATGTCTAGGGCAATTCCTCATTAATTGCGGGTCATGATGTGAATTTCTTGCACCCTAAGTCAATTTTCTCCCGAAATATTAACCTAGGCATAAGATTCTAACATATAGTGATCAAGTATATGCAAGATAGACAAAAACACAATTCACATCACTTAACAATATAAGAACAACCTCAACAATCATCTATTATAAGCATATATCACAATTTGGCCTTACATGGCCCTAGTCTTATGAATTTAGTTCATAATGGATAATATGAAAAACATAAATGAATTAATACACATGTTCATAGACATAATTGAAATGAAAAGCTATAAAAACTCCCTCAAAAGTGAATAATGATGGATCTTGAAGTTGAGCCTTCAATCCCCAAGCTCTTTTCCTTCCTCTAGTTTTCCCCTCCAAGAGTGATGAAGAATGGTGATGAATGGTGGAGAAATCAGATTAGGGGCTGCCCCCCTCTCCTCTAAGAATCTGAAATTGATAGTGAATGATGAAGAGTATGGGTTCCCCCTCCTTTTATAGCCAAAATTCCACTAAAGTATGCATTAAGAATTCCCATTAAAGTTCCCCAATGAGAATTCCACCTAAGGTGATGCTTAAAGCTTGGCTTTTAAGATTCCAACCAGCTAAAAAATGCTGAACTTTCGGCCATTAAGAATTCCACCAAGCATAACCATGTGAAAACTTCAACAAAACACATGCATGCTGCCATTTTCTTGCTTTCCAGCGCAATCTTAGTATTTTCCTCATAAACTTCTCCACAGATCTCCAAATTGGATGATTCAAGTACCCATGTTCAGATAACACATAGATCTACAACTTTGCAGAAGGACATTTTGTCCAATTCGGTCTCTAAGTATACCTAAATTACGTTTGAACATGGAGGTTGTTTCTGATTTGGCGCCCATAAAGTAAATCTACCAAGAAACACACTTATGACAACCCCTCAACACATGTGCTGAATTATGGCCAAAAGTGATTCTTACCCATCATATAAGGCTGGAATTTAGGCTGAAAAAGGAGTAACATTCGGACTATCCATGCCTAGGCATGACTAGGAGGGCGCTGGGGCATATCCTGGCACATGTACTTCTCTGTTCGGCGCAGTAATCGTATTTCCTTCACAATTATCTCTATAGACCTCCGATTTGGATGTTTCAAGTTCCCATTTGAAGCTAAGACATACATCTAAAACTTTGTAGAAGGAAACTTTGTCTAAGTCGGTCTCGAAATGTACGGAATTATCGCTCGAATGTGGTAGGAGATGTATAAACCGCCTCGGTGTTGAAAAACATGCTTGAACTTGTTTTGTACATTGTTTTTCTTTCCTTTTCTTCATGTATTCTCATTTATTATCTGTATTCACTTAACACACCTATTAAATGCAAATGTGACATGATTTAAGCAATAAGTGAATCCAAATCATAAGAATTACGGTCTTAAAAACACGTAAAAACACCTCTTATCAATTTCCAATTGATAGGTCGTCTTAGCGGTCCGGCATAAGGTTGAAATCCCATACTTTCCAAGAAATCGACGTCCAATTCCGGAAGCTGATATCTTACTAGATAATACCTTGGCTTTCTCTTTTTAGTTAACATCTTCTTGATGCTCACTAGTTCTATAAACATTGCTCGCCAATTTTTATTATCTGTCTTTGATATTGCTTTGGACGCTTGATGCTTTTCTGTATTTTCCCCCTTCTTGGCATCATTAAGAGAGGTTTTCAACTCAGCGACTTCTCTTCGCAAGAGTCGAACTTCGTCAACTAAGAGAGCAACATGTTGAGCAACGCTCTGAGTAGCGGCATCGGTCGAAATATGTCTTTCAGTATCAGCCGAAGCGCTCTGAGCTAAGTGACGGTTGAATTCGGATGAGAGTTCAGTGATAAGTGGTGATATGTTGTTCATGATTGTAACAATGCTTTTATTTGCAGCGTTTGCAATATCACGACTTCTCGTATCAAACATTATTCGGATATGTCTATCAGCAGCCTCAAAAATCTTGGAGCAGGAGCCTTCAATGTTGGTGAGCGAGTTCCGTACTACCTGTCTGAATTCTCTAGCTTCTGAATCACTCTCAGAATCCGAATCCGAAGAAGGACGCTCAGGAGATGGAATGAGTTCGTAAGAATTAGAAACTGCAACCTTGCCTTTAGATTTATCTCTGATAAATGGCTCTTCAGTCTCTTGAGCAATTTCAGCGTGCACTTCTTCAATCGCTTGATCCATTGAAGGATCTTCGATCTCTGGGGGCTTGACTACAGGGGCGCAAGAAGAATCTGGCAAAGAAGCCTCAGAAATTGGAGCGACTTCCTCAGTAGGAGCAGGTTCTTCTTCAATTATTTGGATTGAGGGAGAAAGTTCTTCAATAGCAATGACCTAGAGTGGGCCAAGTGCTTCCATCACATGCCTTGGATTAATCAGGCTTGATTGCGAAATAAAGAATATAGCGTCTTCGCGCACTTCTGTACAAAGTGCAAGTTGCACACCTTCCGATAATTCTATTCCTGAAGTATAACACTTGAAAAAGTCCAGAATAAGAGGCATCAGCGCTTGAGCTGCTGTTTGATCCACGGGCCTAATTAGCGAAATCATTTTGGCCACTTTAATGTTCTGTTGACTGAAGAGCACAGGGTGTAGATTGCATCCTCTAAAATTGCTTAACCCTGAGTAATGATTAAAAGAGATGTCCAGCGCTTGGGCATTTTCTATCATTGCTCTCATGTCTCTGTGGAAGACAGCAAACTCAGCATGCTCATTTGAGACATCAACACGAATTTGACTTTGACCGGGAAGAAGCGGTTGCTTGCTGGATGAGGCTTCTTCGTTGAGGTCAGGAAAGACACGTTGAACAAATGCTTGACGAGGATGTAAGTTGTAGCGTCCGCCTTGGCTCAATAAGGCTAGCTGCTGGCGAATGTAGGTATCTATTGGTTGCCTGTAGCGTGGTAAGTCGCTGACATTGCCTGCAAAGTGCTGACGCTGTTGAAGCAAAAAGGTCGCGAATCCTCGGCGTCTGTATTCAATTCCAAATTCAAACAAAAATGGATATCTTATGAGTTCATCAAGGGAGTAGAAATGAAGAACGAACTCTTCAGCGCATCTGGCTATATCCATCATCCATCTTTTTCCAAGCTTATCAGCTTTCTTTTGTTCTTTTGTAGCGGCTAGGAATTTCTCGAAGCGCTGAATCTCTTCGTCATAATCCTCTGCCCATAATCTGGCCAGATATTCTCGGGCTTCATCTTCTATCCACGAATTCACTGGATTGGGACGCTCAGCCACAAGCGATCCTTTGCCTTTCCATAACATAAGTGGAGTAGGAAAGAGAGCATTCTGAGAAGAGTTGACTACTGAAGGGAGAGCCGAATATCCTATTTTGTTTAGATCTTCCTCATCAGGATTTTTGTTCCAATCGCCCATGTGGGGATTCTTGAAGACAATCTTGCTGGCTCGAAGAGGATAGAAAGACTCGTCTGAGCGACCGGTGAAATTAAACCGTGCTTGGGCAAAATCTGCTCTATTGAACACTGGTCGACGAATATACTCAAAGCGAGATTGGAGTCGCTCCAAGTTTAAATCGGAAAAATGCTCAAAGAATTCAAACTTTTGGGTGTTGGAAAGATCAGGCCGATGGAGAGTTGTTTGAAAAGAGATTTCTAGCTCTACAAGCGTCTTGGTGTCTTGTTCTCTAACAGCATAATAAAATTCAAGATCAGGAGTATATCCGCGAGGAAAGAAATCAATGACACGAGGAGGAGGTCCTGTTGGAGTAGGAACAAGGGCAATCGCTTCTGTTGGGATGGGGGCCACTTCTATCGACCTCTCAGCATGTAAAGTTGCTTCACTAGCTGCAGATGTTTCAGCGTTCGGAAGGGCTTGAGATGCTTCTTTTGCAATATCCACAACAGTTGCCATATCCACATCTACTTCAACTGGAATCTCTAAGAGTGGAGGAGCATCAACGGTTGGTGCATCGTGAAGTGCATTTTGAGCTGATACATGTAAGCGGTTGAGAAAAGCAAGCATAATTTCTACTAAGTGGAAATTACAAGGAAAAGACTAAAACGCTTACCCTGAGGAAGATCATCGACTGACTTAGTCGCTTGATCTGTTTCTATATTAGGGACAGGTTCCTCAGGTTCCGAGACTTCTTCTTCTGGTTCTAAATCGAGTAAAGAAGTTATTGGATCAGCACGAATGGGAATACATAATTCTTCAAGAGTGTTGAGAAGATATTCAAAACTCATTTCACATTGCACTGAAAGAGATTTTATCCTAGCGTTAGAGACTTAGAAACTAACGAGGAAAGGATAGACTAATTTGCTTTGAAAATACTTACCCTGAGAACTAGAAAACCTCTCAGATTGAGTAGCGGCTTGAGGATCTGAGCTGATTTTGGGAACATTGTCAGAGGGAGGAACGCTCTCTGACTCTCTAAGCGTTGGATTTGCTGAAACACTTGTGGACGCGGCTGGAGTAGAGAGAGGAGTATGCCTTCGGGCAAGCGGTACTTCTTCTACTACTGCTTCCTCTTCTTCAAGAACTGAGAAGATAAACACTAAAGGAGGAGAGGGTGATTTTGGAGAAGGAGATTTTTGTTTCTTCTTGGGCTCCGGCTTCTGCTTCTTCTTTGCGGGCTCCGATTTTTGCTTTTTGGCTGACTTGGCTGTTTCAGCGACTTTGAGAGCGATCTTTCTTTTTGGTCGCTTAACCACCACTTCTTCTTCAGAAAAGGACGACGATGAAGAGGAAGACGCTTGCTCTTCATCATCGCTGCGAACAACTCCTTCGGCTTGAAGTCGCTTACGCTCTTCTTTGGGAACCGCTGCACCACCATGTTTTCGAGGTTTGAGCATCCTGCTAATCATCTTCTTACCATAGAAGTTTAACGCTGGGACCTTCTTTCCAGCGGAGTTTGTAAAACCGAAAGCACTGAGAATTCTACTTAACACAATCCCATAAGGCTTGGGATTAACCGACTTGGCCATCGCTGCTTTGAAGCGATTAAAAACATAGAGAGACCAATTAATCTTCAATTTGGTCAGAATAGCCACCATCATCTTGTACTGAATATTTGTAACTTTATCGAATGTCCCCTTTCTGTATTCGATCATCTTGGCGCAAATGTCCGCGAGAATGACATATTCGCCCTTTATGTCGTTTTTCTTGAAGTTTGGTTCATAAGTAGCTTCGACTTCATCTTTCTTGATCAACGCCCAGACCTTGGTAGCATCACCAAGAGTGATGTTCTCGACTTTGGCACCATCATTGGGCAGATTAAGCAATGATGAAAGTAGAGAAGAAGTGAGAGTGAAGGTCTCACGGGAAAAAGGAAAGACGCAGGAAATGGAGTTTCCATCGTCGGAGATTTTTGCATTTTTGAAGAAGAAAAGGGTTTCTGCTTCATGAAGGTTGAAAGCGGCAGTAATCATGTCGCGCAAACTAGATTCCTGGACAAGTGGAAGAACAGTCCGAAGAGTAAAATTCTGGTTATCAAAAAGGTGGTCCCAGTTAACCAGAAATCCGGCGTTAACCGTGACCGGTTTTTTAGCGCGGGAAGTTTTTCCGGTAGCAGACTTGGATGATTCGGAAGATTTTGAAGCTTTGGGTGCCATTGCTGAAAATTTGAAGCTTTTGAAGGAATGAGAGAAGACTTTACAGGAGAGAGTTTTTGGAAGTGATAAAGTCTGACTGTAAAAACTTTGAAGAGTTTATATAGAGGCAAAGAAAGTAACTTCTGAATGGCTTAAATTTTGCCACGTGTTGAATCATTAATTTTGAAATTTGAAAAGATTTAAATCGGAACCGCTTATTCGACGGTACGGATGTCAAATAGTGCCGAAAAAATAGGTTAACTGTTACAAAATAGAGAATTTTTGGGATTCGCAGTTACCCATTTAATTGAAAGACGCACCTGATAGTACATTGACACGTACTCAGACTCATGCAGTCACTGAACCGCCTAGGTTTAGATAGGATCATTAACCGTCAGTTTGATTTGATAGGCACGTGTGGGTAGTTATCAAATCTAATCTTTTGGACTTATCTACACGTTACTTTTAGCGATGAAAACCATGCATGATCTTTTGAAAGAGAATTACTTAGCGTTAAAGTGGGAATCTTTTCAACGCTGAAGTCTTTTTATATAAAACAAATTTAATCTGTTAAGGAATCGCTTGGATTTATAAAAGACAGTTTTACTTATTAGAGATTGATTTTGTCATGCATAAAAGAAGATAAGCGCTAGTGGTCAATGCATATTTTCAAAGTCATTTTTTGATCACAGTCGCTTATGAATTGTTACAAGTACAATTTTAAAGTTTCCCTTAAAATTGATAACTTGTTTCAATTTTGAAAGACGCTTTAGATGTATAATTAAAGTGGATTCCCCCTAAAGCGTATGCCTATTAAGATATGATGCTTTTATGATTTAAGCCTTTAAATCAATCATACCTAATTCACTTCTCAAAGTGAGCAAGCGTTGTTCGTTGAGCGCTTTGGTGAAGATATCTTCGAATTGTTTGTCAATTCTAATGAAGTGCATGGAGATATCTTTCTTTTGAACATGATCACGCAAGAAATGGTATCGAATGTAAATGTGTTTGGTTCTCGAATGAATGACAGGATTTTGGATCATAGCTAAAGCGCTTTGGTTATCACAATGGATTGGGGTAGGACTTAAGATTGTTCTATAATCTCTAAGTTGTTGCCTTATCCAAAGGATTTGTGCACAACAGCTCCCAGCGACTTCTACCGCTGGAGCGGCTACATACTCTGCCTCAGCGGTAGAAGTCGCTATGGATTGTTGTTTCTTATTATGCCACGAAACTAGTCTATCACCTAGAAATTGACATGTACCACTAGTACTTTTTCTATCTATTTTGCATCCTGCAAAATCTGCGTCTGAATAACCAATTAGTTCAAAAGGAGAGTCCCGTGGATACCATAAGCCCACATTTTGTGTGCCTTTTAGGTATTTAATGATTCTCTTGGTAGCATTTAAGTGTGATTCTCTAGGATCAGCTTGAAAGCGTGCACACATGCATAACAAAAACACAATATCAGGTCTACTAGCGGTAAGATAAAGAAGTGATCCAATGATACCTCTATAGTCAGTGATATCAATTTTCTTCCCACTTTCATCTTTATCTAACTTAAGCGTTTGGCTCATTGGAATTTTTGAAGATGATGCATTTTCCATACCAAATTTCTTAATCATATCTGTTGTATATTTAGCTTGGTTTATAAATATTCCATTAAGGAGTTGTTTAACTTGTAATCCTAAGAAGAAAGTCAATTCACCCATCATGCTCATTTCAAATTGATCTTGCATCATTTTCGAAAATTTCTCACACAATTGCTTATTTGTAGAACCAAATATAATATCATCAACATAAATTTGGATTAAGAGAATATCTTCATTATGGGTAATTTTAAATAACGTTGTGTCAACGCTGCCTTTTGAAAAGCCTTTACCTATAAGGAAGATAGAGAGAGTGTCATACCATGCTCTTGGTGCTTGTTTAAGGCCATAGAGTGCCTTATCCAATTTGTAGACCATACTTTTGTTGTGGTTGTTGATGAATCCTGGAGGTTGCTCCACATAGACTTCTTCTTGGAGTTTACCATTCAGGAAAGCACTCTTCACGTCCATTTGGTACACTGTGAATTTGTTGAATGCGGCAAACGCTAGGAACATCCTAATTGCTTCAAGACGGGCTACTGGAGCATACGTCTCATCAAAATCAATACCCTCTTCTTGACAATAACCCTGAGCGACTAATCTAGCTTTGTTTCTTATAACAACGCCATCTTCGTCCATTTTGTTCCTAAAAACCCATCTAGTCCCAATAACTCCTTGGTAAGTTAGTCTTGGTACTAGCGTCCAAACCTTACTTCTCTCAAATTGGTTAAGCTCCTCTTGCATCGCTTCTACCCAACTTGAATCACTAAGCGCTTCATCCACTTTCTTTGGTTCCATTTGAGATAGGAAGCTTGCGAACATGGCCTCATTAATTGTAGCGGACCTAGTTCTAACAGGTGATTCAATATCTCCAATTACTAGATCTGGTGGATGGTCTCTAAGCCATTTACGGTCTGGTTGGAAAGGGTTGAGAGACTCTTGGTTATCAATCGCTTGATCCATATTTGTCTCTTGCGCAGTCGCTTCATCATTCACAGTTCCAATTTGTTCTTGATGATCATTCTCTTCATGATCATCATCGATTCTGACTTTATCATTATTTGTAACCTCACGAGTAACTTTAGGAATGGGCACAAAGATCTCATCATCCTCATCATCACTATTATCACCAAGATTAATTTGTGACGCTCGTTGGGCAAGATCTTCAATTCCTACATCATCAGGATTAACCTTACTCGGTTCTTGGTTAGCATCATCAAACACAACATGAATGGATTCTTCAACCTTCGATTTGATCTTATTTAGGATGCGAAAACTTTTTCCATTTTTGCCATAGTCTAGAAAGATTCCCTCATCCGCTTTTGGATCAAAAGTCTTTAGGCTGTGGGATCCATTGTTATGAATGAAACATTTCGAACCAAATACATGAAAATATGAAATGTTAGGCTTACGTCCCTTCCACAACTCATATGGAGTCTTCTCCTGTTGCTTGTTGATCATACACTGGTTCTGAGTGTAGCAAGCAGTATTGATGGCTTCGGCCCAAACCTTTGAGGCAGCTTAGACTCTGCAAGCATCGTCCTAGCGGCTTCTTTAAGCGTTCTGTTTCGTCGCTCAGCAACTCCATTCTGTTGAGGTGTTCTAGGAGCAGAATACTCATGAAGTATTCCAAGATCTATACAAAACTTCTCAACAAATTGGTTAGTAAATTCAGTTCCTCAATCACTTCTAATTCTCGTCACCTTTAGATCTTTTGAAGTTTGCAATTGACGGACTAACACTGTGAGCTTGACACTAGTTTCATCTTTGGTAACTAGAAATTCTACCCATGTATAGCGAGAGACTATTACTAGCGAGTACTTTTTACCACTAACACTCATGATTTGAATAGGACCAAACAAATCTAGATGCAATAGTTCAAGAACTCTAGAAGTAGATAGACATGGTTTCTTCTTAAAAGATGATTTAACTTGTTTACCCATTTGACATGCATCACATAAGCGATTCTTTTGAAAGGAACCCTTAGGTAATCCCTCTACTAGATTTAGCGACATTAACTGAGAGATTGCCTTAAAGTTGAGGTGATTCATTTTTCTATGCTATAACCAACCCAATTCATTTTGACTTTTAGCAACAAAGCATGTGGGGTTGTTATCAAGTGTAGAATCCCAATCTACTAAATATACATTATTTGTTCTTTTTCCTCTTAGTTTAGTAGACTTAGTCTTAGCGTCGTTGACATAGCAAAAGTCGCTTGAAAATTTTACTTCAAAGCCTTAATCACAAAATTGACTAATGCTTAACAAATTATGCTTAAGACCCTCAACATAATATACATCACTAATCATGATGTTCCCCCTATGCATGATACCTATACCTTTGGTTTTACCTTTGGAGTTATCACCGAATATAACTTGAGGACCATTGGTAGCTTGATAGTTGACTAGGAGATCTTTTGATCCAGTCATGTGTCTTGATGATCCACTATCAATGTACCAAATGGAAGTATCGGTGTTGGCTCTAGGTACCTGCGTTAAAGGATAGTTCTAATTCTTCTTAGGTACCCATGTTGCCTTGGGTCCTTCAGTGTTAGTAACTTTGGTTTGAATTAGAACTTTAGGAACCCATATTTGCCTAGTCTTCATTGTAGGAATACTGGCCTTCTTGAGTTTCACATCGTGTTGTGTGTGCTTTTTGGGTGTGTAATAATATCCTCGATTATAATAGTAGTCATAATCATAGTCATAATCATAATCATCATAGTATCGATAATATGATCTTGACTGTCTTGGATATTGACGCTGGTATTTCCTTAGCGCTGGCTTGGGTTGCATTTTTAGTACTGGACGCTTAGCGCTTGATTCACAGTGGTTAGGTTTATCCTTAGCCTTTTGAGCCTTTGGATGAACCTTTCTTTGTGAATCATTTGTTTTAGCCGTACCCTTGCCTGAGTCAACTTTGGCTTTCTCATTTGGCCTCGTGTCATTGTCTCTAGGTTCATTTAGCATTTGTCTTTGTGAACTTTTCTCAACAAAGGTAACACCCTTTCCTTTGTTGTTTGCCGTAACATTAGATTTATTAGGTTGTTTACCGAATTTATTGTATCATAAACCGGTCTTTTCACCAAATAATCTTGTTACCTCAGTCACATTATCTAGCTTTCTTGATGCTTTTGATAATGATGAGACGAGCTACTCTGATTTGGCAAGTCTAGCGATCAGATTAGCTTCTCTCTTGACTATTATATCAAGATCGCTTTTTAATTGAATAATCTCACTCTCAAGTGATTGGTTCTTCTCAATGCATTGTTGCTGAACTTTCAACTCTGCTTTGAGTGTTACTTTATCTCTTGTGAGTGATGAGATAATAGCGAGATTGTTTTGATATATTTTGGCAGCCTCTTGACAAACTTTATAATATTCATTAACTTTGCCAAGTAATTCATCATAAGAAAGAGGATGAGATAATTCATTGGTTACCTCTGGTAGCGATTCGTCAGACGCTTCATCATCTCTTGCCATAACACAAATTTGTTTTCATTTTCTGTTCAGTGGATAATCGCTTTGAAATTACTGGCACTGAGAGATTTTGAGTAGGAGTTGTAGGTGCTTGGTAAGGAACTGGCGCTAATGGTTGAGGTGTAGAATATACTGGCGCTTGATACTGAGGCGCTGGAGCAGGGGGAGGAGTTTGAAATGACGTTTGTCTGATAGGATTTCTTTTTTCATATCTTAGAAATTTCTTGAATTTCTTGACCAATAAAGCCATTTCCTTTTCTTCATTTGATTTCATAGATTTAACCTCACTAACCGCTTTACCCTTATTTTTGGTGGTAGCGATTAATGCTCCTGATTCAGTCACTGAAGCTGTTGTGTCGCTGACTTCACCTAACTCTGAAAACACATGTTCTGGAGTAAGAGTCTCCAAGGTCTGTGATTCTCTCATAGCAACAGTCTTAATCAAGTATTTACTTAGAAGACTTCTAAAAATCTTATTGACCATTTCCTTGTTGGTCAATTCGTTATCTAGTGACGCTAAGTCGGTAATGAGCAAAGTAAATCTTGCATCCAATTGTTCTAGCGTTTCAATGGGCTGCATCTTGAAATGCTCGAATCTTTGCATGGCTATGGAGAGCTTGTTCTCCTTCATTTGTGCTGAACCTTCACATACTATAGCCAGCTTATCCCATATTTCTTTGGAAGTCTTACATTGCTTGATCTTGTTGAATATTGCATCATTATCTCCTAATGCTGAGTAGAGTGCACTTCGTCCAACATTATCTAGATTTACTCTTTTCTGATCATCAGGCGTCCATTCTAAATTAGATTTCTCGACATAACCATCTGGAGTGGCCTCGGTTGCTCCAGGGGCTCGAGTTACAACTTTCATAATCTGAATGGGGTCATCTGTAATCACATCACACATTTCATTGTCGCAAGAGCATAAATAAACGAATGCTCTAAGTTCCCAAGAATCATAGTTTGATTCTACCAACTTAGGCATTTTGTTAAAAGCTATAATGATATGTTAAAGAAAATAAAATAAAAGCGATTAGGTTTTAGAAAAATGGATCTAAACAAGCAGTTACGCTCAGAAACGCTTAGGTTTCTACTTCAACCGCTCTGATACCACTTGGTGGTCCCAAGTGGCATACGAAAGGGTCTAGAAGGGGGGGGGGTTGAATACACCTAAAAGTCTTTTTCGACTTCAAAAATTCGTATCACTTTTAAAGATTTGAACGCTTAGAAAGCTGAGCGATTGGGTCAGGCGCTTCAGTAAAGATAACTTAGACTTAGTGATTTTAGCAATTTACCAAAGTAGGGTAACGCTTATATCGCTCACTCAGGGTTAGCACAGCGGAAGTGATTTTTAGCGTTCGATTGGCTAATTAATCACATTGCAATTTTACTTGTCTTTTTCAGAATGAATGATGTAATATGAAAATAAGACAATAAAATATAAATGACACAAGACATATAAGGTTCACTGGGTGATGTAGTCCCAGTTACGTCCTTCTTCTCCTTTTTCACTTGGAGGAATTTACTAGGATGATTATCAAAGAATCACACAGAATCTTCTACAAGATAGTAAAGGATGAAAAAGATCTCGGGCTCGTTGATCACATAGATTTCAGCACCAATGAAGATCGTCTTCTACAAGCTTCTCTCACTCAGAAATACTGCTTGAAAAGGGGTTTCAATAACTTTCTCACTCTGATGAAAAGTTGAAGGTTTGTCACAAGGTTTTGTTTGTTTTTGGGAAGATCAAACAACTTGGAATATCTCAATAGGAATTTTGGTTTCTTCTTTGGAAGAGGTTTGAGATATTTGTGACTGTCTGGAATGTAGATAAAAAGCTTGAAAGAATTTTAGCTATGGAGTTTCTAAGCTTTTTCTATGCAAGTTTTTCTTGCGCATGAACGTAATTTTCTCTTGTAATATGATGTACCGTACTTTTGGGGTTCGCTGAAGGTAAGGTATTTATAGGTAATTCTTGGGATCTGTCCGTTGGACACATGTAGGAGAGTGCCTCTCACGCGGCGCGTGATTCTACCTAAAACCTGACATTCCGGAAAATCTGCTGGCACCGATTGGATGGGAGCAGCTATAAACTCTGAAGTTCTGACAGTCTAGTAAAAAAGGTGGCTTGTCCACAAGTTACAGTATCTTATCACATTTAATGCTCTTATCAGGCATTTAATGCATTTGAATTTATTTCCCGTTGGAAATAAATGTCTGTTAAATGATTGCATTTAAGTCCTTCATGATTTGAGGATTTATTTCAGGTGAATCTGACATCGGTCGCTTAAGTGCTTTGAGCGCTTGATCCATAAATCCTGAAATAGTCCTTTAGCGTTTGACGGACGCTAAGAAACAAATCTTCATCTCATGTTGACTTCAGACGCTGATCTTCAATTTCTTCTCTAATAGACTCACCTAGAATTCTATTAGCGATTCAGTATCTAATACTTAGTCTAAAATCTACAAGGATAAAAATTACAAGCCTAATTAAAAATTACATACTTTCAAACGCTTATACATAGATCTATTGAAGCAGAAATTTACATTATATTTGGGGTCTAACATAAAATCCTATCTTGTCATCATTAAAACTTCTAACATGAAATTTCCCAACAAGGAGGCAGAACTCCTAAGTGTGACGTATATTTGGCTTATTATCTAGACTATGGGCACAGCAAGTCAACCGGTTTCGCTCTAAGGGACTACAACATCAGAGTGTAAGATCCTTTTCGCCCAACCTTTCTCAATCTATCTGAAGACGTTTTAAACAGAGAAGGCTACACACATTTTCCTCTCATAGCAAACAATGAAGAGAACTTGAATTCTGCCAATCCACTTCTCCTATGGAAGAATAAAGGAATTCACGCCGGTGAGCATCTAGCATCTCTCACAGATGTGATCCAGACTGAAGCTGATGCATATTTTAATAACGTCTGGAATGCTAACTATCAAACTGATAGATATCGCTTTGAATCTATTAGAGATATTCATCATGAAGGCGTTAGAGCTATGATTAATGCTGGGACAGATTACTGTATGACCGAGGTAAATTGGGCTGAAGCGTATGTGGGTCATAGATACACTTTCCCGGAGTTAGTTCAAGCTCCCCATTTATTTGGCATAGGCATGCACGACAAGAAGCGTCAGTTTGCCAAGTATTGCCTTAAGAAGGGTCAACTAAGAGTTGGACCTGTTCTCAAGCTCCCACTAATTCTTTTAGGAATCAATGTGCATGAACGAAATTGAAAGTAAAAGAAAGCAAGAAAAACGAGACAACGATTTTATGTGGTTCGACAAATTGCCTACGTCCACGGACCTATGCTAGAGAGATTTTATTAATCTTGTGAGAGAGAGAGATTTTACAATGAGGGGGATTTCATCTACTTATGTATCCTAAGTTTGGAAGCAAAGATACAAAGACCTAATCAAAATAGGTAACTCGAAACTTGCCAAAAAAGATGCCTACAGTTCGCTACGCGCGCCTAGGCGCCGAAAACTGCTAACTCTCCTAGCCTTTCTGCATCCCGCGCCTGGGTGCCACCCAGGCCGCGCCTGGGCGGGGTCGGCAGTCTTGATTCAGCTCCTTTTCTTCTTCCTTGACTCTTTGATTTGTCTCCACACTTTAGACCCATCAATCTCCCACTTGGAGACTAAACCCAAAGTAGAAACACCCCTCTTCATCAAAACTCCATGACTCTTCATTCTCCAAATGAAAGCACTCTCTCTCTCTAGCATAAGTCGGCCTCCTCATCACATAAGTTCGAGGCCAACTGAGGCCATGCATAACCTCAGTTTCTCGGTGGTAACTCCCTTAGTTAACATATCCGCCGGATTCTTCGCACCAAGCACCTTCTTCAACTCTAAAGTCCCATCATCTATCATCTCTCGGATATGATGATACTTCAATTGAATATGCTTCGTCCTCGAGTGAAACACCGGATTCTTTGCCAAACAAATGGCACTTTGACTATCACTATAAAGTGCACAATCTCGTTGCTCCTTGTCAATTTCCTTCAGAAAATTCTTCAACCAAACCATCTCCTTCCCAGCTTCTGAAATAGCTATGTACTCGGCTTCGGTTGTAGAAAGTGCTACACACTTTTGTAGCCTTGACATCCAACTAATTGCTGTGCCACCCAAAGTGTAAATATAGCCCGAGGTGCTCTTCCGACCATCTTGATCACCACCTAAATCCGCATCCACGAAGCTCTCCAAAGTCACACTACTGCTCAAAAAACACAAGCATGTATCCGATGTGCCTTTCAAATACCTTAGTAGCCACTTCACTGCTTCCCAATGCTGTAAACCCGGATTAACCATAAATCTACTCACGACTCCCACTGCATGACCTATATCCGGCTTTGTACACACCATTGCGTATATCAAACTTCCAATGGCAGAGGCATAAGGAACCTTTGCCATCTTTTCTCGCTCCTCATCATATTTAGGTGATTGCTCCTTACTTAGTTTGAATTGACTCCCCAAAGGAGTGCTTCTATACTTTGCATCAGAAATAGCAAATCTATCAAGCACCTTATGAATATACCTTTCTTGAGTCAGCTTGAGGCTCCCACTCGACCTATCTCGAATAATTCTCATCCCGAGAATTTTATTTGCAGCCCCCAAGTCCTTCATTTCAAACTCACTTGACAATTGTTGTTTCAGCCTTTTGATTTTCCCCATATTAGACCCAACAACTAACATGTCATCGACATACAACAACAAAATTATGTAGCAATCCTTAAACCTCTTAAAATAGCAACAGTGATCCATTTGACATCTAATAAATCCATTTCTATCCATAAAGGTGTCAAATCTCTTGTACCACTGTCTCGGAGCTTGTTTTAATCCGTACAGACTTTTCTGTAGTTTGCATACAAGGTTTTCCTTTCCATTCTCCAGAAAACCCTCCGGTTGAACCATATAAATGTCTTCCTCCAAATCCCCATGAAGGAACGCCGTTTTTACATCCAACTGCTCAAGATGTAAATCCTCTGCAGCAACAATACTCAGAACCATCCTTATAGTAGTCAATTTGACAACCGGCGAAAAAATCTCAGCGTAGTCAATCCCTTCCTTCTGTTGGAACCCTTTGACTACCAACCTCGCCTTGTACCTTTTACTACCATCAGGCTCATCTTTAACCCGGAATACCCACTTGTTCTGCAAAGCTCGTTTCCCCTCCGGTAATTTAGTCAACCTCCAAGTCTTATTTCTCTCAAGCGAGCTCATCTCATCTTTCATAGCTAGCTCCCACTTGAGAGAATTCTCCACACTCATTGCCTCCTTGTACGACTCCGGCTCACCCGAATCCGTCAAAAGTAAATAGTGTAAGGAAGGGGAATACCTTACGTTTGGTTTAGGGGTTCTGCTCGACCTCCTCAAGGTAGGTTGCAGAGTCTCCGGATCTTCCTCTATCCTATTCTCAGCTCCATTTCCTGCAACCTCATCCACAGTGATCTCTTCTAATATCGCCTTTGGTTTTTCATTATCCTCAGTCTCTGCCCCAAGTCTATCCTTGTAAAGCACCTTCTCATTGAACGTAACATCTTTATGCCTTATGATCTTGTTGTTTTGGTAATCCCAGAACCGATAGCCAAAACTCTCTCCACCATAACCAATAAAGAAGCACTTCTATGCTTTTGGATCCAACTTATCCCTGTCATCAGAACTACGCAAGACATAAGATAAACAACCGAAAATTTTTAAATGCGATAAATTTACCTCCTTTCCAAACCAAACCTCCTCCAGAATTTTGAAGTCTAACGGTACAGAAGGTCCCCGGTTGATGAGGTAAGCCGCCGTGCTCACTGCATCAGCCCAAAATGTCTTTGACAACCCAGAGTAAAGCCTCATGCTCCTAGCTCGTTCGTTCAAGGTTCTATTCATCCGCTCTGCAATCCCATTCTGCTGTGGAGTCCCCGGAATGGTCTTGATCATCTAGATCCCATTCTCTACACAATAGTCTTTGAACTCTTGGCTATCATACTCCCCACCATTATACGACCTTAGACACTTCAATCTCATTCTAGTTTTATTCTCGAATTCTGCCTTCCACTTCCTTAAGGTATTAAACACATCCGACTTATTTTTTAGAAAATAGACCCATACCTTTCGAGTGGAATCATCTATGAAGGTGACATAGTATCTCAACCCTCCAAGCGACTGTATGGGAGCCGGTCCCCATACATCAGTATGCACAAGCTCCAACTTCTCTGCCTTAGGTTCTCTTCCAGTCTTGGAAAAACTCATCTTTTTTTGCTTCCTAAGCACACAGTCTTCGCAAAGACCCAAATCAACCGACTTTGAGATTGGTAGCTTCTCCTTGGATGCCATGATTCTCATTCCCTTCTCACTCATATGCCCAAGTCGCCTATGCCATAAGTGAACATCCTCTATAGCCTCGACTGCAGCAAACGAGTCCTTCTTTATTTCTGTGGTATACAGAGTCCCCAACTTCTTACCACGAGCCACCACCAGATTACCGTTGGTGATTTTCCAAACACCACCATCAAACACCGTGGTGTACCCATCACTGTCAATTTGACCCATTGAGATCAAATTCTTCCTCAATCCCGGAACATGTCTCACATTATGCAGTTTCAACTGCATTCCCTGTGCCGTCGTTATAGTGACATCACTCTTACCAGTAATATCCAAGGGTTCGTCATCTGCAAGAAAAACCTTTCCAAATATTCCAGAAACATAATTTGTTAGATAGTTCTTACATGAAGTAGCATGAAACGACGCACCTGAGTCCAATACCCATTGGTCAACTGGACTGTCAATACAGCAAACCAGAGCATCCCCGACATCGTCTGCTGCTGCGTTTGCTTGTTGATGTTCCAGGTTTTGATTCTGACCGGCCTTTTCTGCACAATCCCTCTTGTAATCTCCTTTCTTACCGCAACCCCAGCAATCAGCTTCTTTATGCGGTTTTTACTTCCCTTGCCCCTTAGACTTGGATCGACCTCTACCTTTCTGACCACCCCGTTGAACACCTCTCCCTCTGCTTTCCGCACTCAATGCAGCAGATGTGAGTTCTCCTGATTCCCTCCGGCGAATATCCTCGTTCAAAATCAGATCCCGAATCTCCTGAAGCTTCAACTTTCTTTGGCCAGACAAACTACTCACAGCAGTTACCGTCGCACTCCAACTTTCTGGCAAAGAAGACAATAGAATTAAAGCCTTTACCTCGTCCTCGAAATTGATATCAACCGAACTCAACTGAGTGATGATCACGTTGAATTCGTTGATATGATTTGTCACGGATCCTCCCTCCGTCATCCTCAAATTGAATAAACGTCTCATCAAATAGACTTTATTCGATGCGGATGGCTTCTCATACATGTTGGATAGTGCCTTCATCAAACCCACAGTGGTTTTCTCTTTCAAGATGTTAAACGCTACGTTTCTTGATAACGTCAGCCGAATAACCCCCAAAGCTTACCTATTCAACAACTCCTAATCTATATCTGTCATATTTTTAGGCTTCTTGCCCGACAACGGTTCATGAAGTTTCTTCTGGTACAGATAATCCTCCATCTGCATCCGCCAGAATCCGAAATCCTTTCCATCGAACTTCTCAATTTTTACTTTTCCATCTTCAGATGCCATTAATTCGCACAGGACGCTATAACCTTGCTCTTGATACCAGTTGTTAGGAATCAATGTGCATGAACGAAATTGAAAGTAAAAGGAAGCAAGAAAAATGAGACAACGATTTTACTTGGTTCGGCAAATTGCCTACGCCCACAGACCTATGCTAGAGAGATTTTATTAATCTTGTGTGAGAGAGAGATTTTACAATGAGGGGGATTTCATCTACTTATGTATCCTAAGCTTGGAAGCAAAGATGCAAAGACCTAATCACAATAGGTAACTTAAAACTTGCCAAAAAAGATGAAAACCGCGTCTAACAGATGCCTACAGTTCGCTACGCGCGCCTAGGCGCCGAAAACTGCTAACTCTCCCAGTCTTTCTGCATCCCGCGCCTGGGCGCCATCGAGGCCGCGCCTGGGCGCGGTCGACAGTCTTGATTCAGCTCCTTTTCTTCTTCCTTGACTCTTTGATTTGTCTCCACACTTTAGACCCATCAAATTCAACATCAAATTGAGCAGTGTTTGCATCAAGAGCTTCACAGATTTTCCATTACTCCCTGCGGCGAATATCCTCGCTCAAAATCAGATCCCAAATCTCCTGAAGCTTTAACTTTCTTTGGCCAGACAAACTACTCACAGCAGTTACCGTCGCACTCCAACTTTCCGGCAAAGAAGACAATAGAATTAAAGCCTTTACCTCGTCCTCGAAATTGATATCAACCGAACTCAACTGAGTGATGATCACGTTGAATTCATTGATATGATTTGTCACGAATCCTTCCTCCGTCATCCTCAAATTGAATAAACGTCTCATCAGATAGACTTTATTCGATGCGGATGGCTTCTCATACATGTTGGATAGTGCCTTCATCAAACCCGCAGTGATTTTCTCTTTCAAGATGTTAAACGCTACGTTTCTTGATAACGTCAGCCGAATAACCCCCAAAGCTTACCTATCCAACAACTCCTAATCTATATCTCTCATATTTTTAGGCTTCTTGCCCGACAACGGTTCATGAAGTTTCTTCTGGTACAGATAATCCTCCATCTGCATCCGCCAGAATCCGAAATCCTTTCCATCGAACTTCTCAATTTTTACTTTTCCATCTTCAGATGCCATTAATTCGCACAGGACGCTATAACCTTGCTCTTGATACCAGTTGTTAGGAATCAATGTGCATGAACAAAATTGAAAGTAAAAGGAAGCAAGAAAAATGAGACAACGATTTTACTTGGTTCGGCAAATTGCCTACGCCCACGGACCTATGCTAGAGAGATTTTATTAATCTTATGTGAGAGAGAGATTTTACAATGAGGGGGATTTCATCTACTTATGTATCCTAAGCTTGGAAGCAAAGATGCAAAGACCTAATCACAATAGGTAACTCAAAACTTGCCAAAAAAGATGAAAACCGCGTCTAACAGATGCCTACAGTTCGCTAAGCGCGCCTAGGCGCCGAAAACTGCTAACTCTCCCAGCCTTTCTGCATCCCGCGCCTGGGCGCTTGTCTATCCGCGCCTGGGCGCGGTTGGCAGTCTTGATTCAGCTCCTTTTCTTCTTCCTTGACTCTTTGATTTGTCTCCACACTTTAGACCCATCAAATTCAACATCAAATTGAGCAGTGTTTGCATCAAGAGCTTCACAGATTTTCCATTACTCCTCTTCACTTCAACACTCATACATCAACCAGTGGCAGTACTTCAATATCTAGCTTGAATTTTGCTCCAAGCCACTGCGATGATAACTTCAATATGATGGTGAAGATTTTGACTCCCGTTTCTCTTTTTGACAGAATCTTCACTGCCAATTTCAAAAATTGGAACGGTTCACTAATCTATCCCTTTTGAGGATATCCCTTACTCCTTTCTATTCGCCAAGAGGTACTCAGTCATTATGAGGTTGTCCTCTCTTCGCTGGAAAGAAATCAGGGACTGGCTCAAGCTATATATCCTTATCTGGAAGAATATTATAATTCGTATGTTCCTGAATCTCAACGTCTTCAAAGTCTTCCTACAGATAGGTTGATTGGATTCTCTAGGAATTACTGGCTAGATGCGATTTTCTCTATCTGTCAAGCGCCATCCAAAATCTTTCCAAATCATGTGCTGGATATCATTGGCCTAATGTACATCAGGGCCATAGTCCCCTCCGCACATTCATTCAAGGGACCTGCATCTCTCGTTCCAAGCTGACTAAACTTCTGGAAGCTGCTTCAGATTCCTATGCTACTCTCGCCTCTTGGAACTTCCAATTTGATGACTTTTGTTAAAAGGAGTCAGTGCTTGAGGAAACGGCTGCCAAGTTGGATGAAGAATCCGTACCAGCGTCCACTTCAGAAGTTGCAAGTCTTCCAGCGTTTGCTGAAGAACCAGTTCAAGCGTCTCCACCAGAGTATATTCCTGACGCTCCTGAACTCGTTGATTCTGTTGCTGCTGATATTGCTGAGGATCTTCAAACTGATGTACGAGGTACAATTTTTGATCCTGCATATCAAACTCCCCTTGACTCACTCTAGCATACATCCAGATTTCAAGCGACCGGCTCCTCAAGAGGTTCTATCAGATGTGGATCAAGCATTTGGACCTTTGCTGAAATTTGTCTTAGAGGAGATGAGCAATTAAGCTACTCAAAATGAAGAATCCTTCCACTGGATTAAGACAGATCTGGCAAAGATTGAATCTCAAATCATGAACGCTCAAATAGGTCATATGAAAGGTTCTGCTCAAGCGGTTGTTGATGAGTGTCGTAGAGAGTTTCAAGAGACGAATAATGCTACCAACACTAAGCTTCTCGCGATGAACGAACAGCTTGACAAACGTTTTAATGGTATTACAGCTTCATTGTCTCAGATTGCCTCTCAAGTTAGTCTACTCACAGAACATTTTCTGAAGGCTGATGATGGCAATAAAGGGGAAGAGAAGAGAAAGGAGAGAAGAAAAGAGCGTCTGGTTCAAGAGCTCAAGATCCTCCGCCGCCGCCGAAGCGTCAGCAATTATCTACTCTTTTTGAGTCAAGACTCCCATCTTGGATACCTGCTTATGGAGAAAGTGATTCTGCTGGAGCGCCTAGTAGAACGCTAAGAGAACCTCCACTAGCACTTTATCCAGATCTACCAATACCTTCTAGAGCACAGCTTGAACAGTTTGACATTTCTCTTCAAAGAGCATCTATTCCTGAACCTACAGATCCAAGAATCTTAGCTGAAGAGAGGCAGATGTCTGACTTCAAAAGAACTTTCAGAATTTGCTTAAGGTATATAGGTATTGACCCGACTGAATGGGACAGACACTTTTTAGCTTTCAAAAAGAGACAAAAGGAAGAGAATAAACTCATAATAGACAAAGATCATGAAGTGATGATGACTTTGGAAGATAGCATAACTGAAGCTATTCGAGCTGAAATGCCCAAGCGATACATAGTTAGACCAAGTCGTTAAGACTTCTTGATTTACATTATCTATATTCTTGTCTCTTATGTAATTTTTTGTTTAGTTGTAAAATGCTTGTAAACATTGACATATATAAAATGTATTTTTCAGCTGAAACAACTCGTTCAAGCGTAACTAACATCAACTAACTTTATCTAATCAAAGCTAACTTTTATTTTGGCTGTCTAACTCTTAAACTATAAAAGAGTAAGTACTGCCATCATCAAAAAGGGAGAAATTGTTAGGAATTTCATGTTAGATATTTTGATGATGACAATTAGGAATTTATGTTAGACCCCAAAATATGTAAGTTTGTTTTTAGAAGAAATCATGTATAAGCTTTGAAGCGTTAGATTTGTAATAGGCTTTATAGGCTTCATTTTGTGTTTATTCTAGACTATTAGGCTAAGTAGTCTTAGGCTGAGCGTCTGATGAATTCTGAGTGAGCTTATCAGCAATAAAGTTTGAAGACTCAAGCGCCTGAAGTCTGAATGAAGATGAAGTTTCCAAGCGTCTCAATGACCAGCTATATCAAGCGTCATCTTATAGGACAAAAGTAATTCAAGAATGGATAAGCGTCTATCAATGATGAATGTCACCTGAATTTATTTCCAAGTCCAGAAGGCGTATAATGCAAATATTCTCAGTGCATTAAGTGCCAACGAAATTTAATTCAAATGCATTAAATGCTGATAAAAGCATTAAATGTGATAAGCACTTTTAGACGTACGGAGAAGCCACCCTATTGGACTGTCAACTATTCACAGACTGCAGCACCAACTTTTGTGCAACAGATTTTCAGGAAAAAGGACAAAAGTGGTTCACTCGCGGAAGTGAGAAACACGCGCCTATGCATGTGTCAAACGGACACTTTTTCCAAGAATGCCTATAAATAGGACTTCAACAACAAGCCAAAAAGAACGATCCACTCCAAGCCAAATTGTTGTTGCATTGAAGTCTCATTCCTTAAAATCTCAGAAAAGCCAGAATATTCAAGCAAACATTCTCCTTGCTTTTCTTCAATTCCTGAGACAGTCAACCAAATATCTCAAACATTCTTTTCGGAGAAACCTACACTACTATTGAGATATTCCCAGTTGTTTCAACTTTATCAAAATCAAACAAATCGTTTAGAAAAACCTTATCCAAGCCTCGCGATCTGTGTGAAGTCGAAGTTGGATACTTGCATTATTTCTGGGTGAAAGAAGTAAGGGGATAGAAGTGATTTGGAGCAGAAATCTGTGTGATCAAGGAGCTCAAGTCATCAACATCCCTCTCTCCCTAATTTGTAGAAGTTTCTGTGTGATTCTTTGAGAACCATTTTAGTGGATTGCCACCGAGTGTTCAAGGAGAAGAGGGACGTAGTTCGAATTACACCACCCAACGAACCTTACAAATATCGTGTTCTTTACTTTATAGTCATTCTTCATATTATTATATCTTTGTATAAATCTGTTAAGTAAAACTCAAGTGAACGCTAAGCAACTAAAACACTTTTTGTGATGCTAAAAGCTTTCAAAAAGGAAGACTCCAAAATCATTTCACTGTGCTAACACTGATCAAAGAGCTGAACGCTTAAACCTATTTGGTTAAAGTATTCAAATCTTAAAATCTAAGTTAACATTCTAAAAACAGTCTTCATCAGACGCTCAAGCAAAGCGTCTATATTTCAAGTAAACGCTTAGTCGAGCGTCTACATTTCAAGCTTCCAAAACATTTTAATACGAATCTTTTTGAAGTAAAAAAAGACTTCAGGGTCTATTCAAACCCCCCCCCCCTCTTCTAGACCCTTTCGTATGCCACTTGGGACCAACACCTCTTGTAGACCTTAAAGCAGCAACGTCTTTTTAAGCTACTCCCTACTTCAGTCCTCGAATTGGATTTACCCTATTGTCCAAAGTGTTGCGCCTCTGAGATTTATCGACACCCTAGCTTGTACCCTCAATTATCACCACCAGTGCTAGCAAAGAGAATATCGAATTTTAGCTTTTTGAGGAAAAAGGATTGCGAATTATTTTAGTTCTTCACACTTAATGCATGAGTTTGAAGAACTTTTGTGAAAGAAAAATTGGGAGAGATTGAATGAAAAGTAATTGTATAATTTTTTTATCAATCCTTCATAAATTTTAAAAGAGGTGGAACACACATTTATATAGAGTCCACCTAGGGTAAACAACACACACACACACGCCTCTCACCTTAAAAAAATAGGGTACGCGTGTGTGTCTATATATTCCTTTTCTTCCTTTTCTTTTATTCTCTTTCCTTAGTTAGTTGGACTATTTCCAACTAATTAGATATTACCATATTTATTTGGTAGGATTATGCCCTCCATGCCATAGAGGAATTAGATTATTAGGGCATTACATTTATGTTGTACAAACTCTTATTCAGTAATAAAGGCATAGTTTTTTTCATATCAATCTTGATAGCATTATATAAGTATTGAACAAATAAGTGAAAGGTAATCAAGAGGGAGCTTCTACTCCTCAATGGTTTGAGGAGATGGACACTAGAAGTATCAGTTCCTTGTTTACTTAAACCAGAGTTAGCACGTCGATGAATCTTAATTGGGCATTAAGACCAAACTTGTGTAACACAAGTCTTGACAAGGAGTGTCAGTTGGTCACTTTGGATGGTGGGAGCTTGGTCATAGATATGTCAATGGAATTGACAAATTCGAACACGGCTCGCCCTATTCAATCACATGGGCATTTACTCTTGGATAGCAAATGATTGAATTACTGGTCGTGGTAGTGTGCGTGAGCCTTAAACCTGAGATTCACGAAGATTGAACTTGTGACACTGAATGAGTTATTAGAGTAGTTAGATCCATTTACCATTTGGTGGGATCAATCTCGAAGTGTGGTTCAAAAAGACAAGTCCCAATTGTTCGGTGATTGCTAATAGGGGAATCACTGTCTCTGGTAGTAACGAGTTAACGTCCTGTGCGATCGTAGCTAAATGAAATTATAAGTCTTTGGCCAAAGTAGAAGAACTAACTTATGTATAGTGCATAAGGGTAGTACAGTAATTTCATCTTACTATGATTCCCTGAAGCATAGCATCGAGTCCTATGAGTTTGACATATTCCATGACTCTCACTCGATCGGGACGTTACAGTGAAGGGCTTATACTCACATGGTATCTGTGACCTAAAGGTTCGTATTGATCCATTCATTTCAATTGGGTTTCGATGTGAGTCCACATGATTGGCTTAGTGACACTCACATCCTTGGTTTCCTTCCAATGCCAATTGAAACAAACCTAGAGAGTCGCGCTTAAAAGGAATTGAGCAAAGAGAATTCTTTTGTTGTCAATAACATAAAATAGGTAATCTGCTATTTGATAAGCAAATTAATTTATTTGATTAATTGGATTAATATAAATAAATTAATAATAAATAATTAGATGTATTTATTATGAACGCATTGATTTATTTGATTAATTAGATTAATGGAAATAAATTAATAATAATAAATAAATAGAGTTATTTATTATACTCATCCTTTTATTAAATAATTAGATTATTTAATTTGGAGAAATATTAATTAGTATTATACTTTAATTGGATTAAAATATATTGGACCTAATTAATAATTGGACTAAGTTAAAAGCCAACTTAGCCCAACTAAGGATGAGGGGGTGGCGTGTGGTAGGTGATTTGAAGGAGTTGGATGCGTTCAAGGAATTAGTTAATTCCAAGCACGTCACTCCTTATAAATACCTATCACTGGTTCAGTCAAAACCTAACTCTCACAATTAGACTTAACAGCAAGGAAAGAAGAAAAAAATATTCCTCCTCCCCTAGTGAAGCCGTCGGCCATAGTTGGTCTAAATGTGGAGGATTTTTCTTCGAAGCTCGTTTCGGCATGATATCTAGAGGCAGGGGTTTGGAATTGCTGCTATCCGAAATATAAAGACTTTCATCGAAATCAAGAGGTTAGTAAAAACGATGAAATTAGATTTCATCTTCACGCTTAATTTTAGAAAATAACATGAAAAATTATTAAAACCCAAAAGTGATCTAATTGTGAATCTGGGTATGTTTTTATCGTTTCCTCTACGCATGAATACAGGACTCACAACAGTGGTATCAGAGCCAACTTTTGGCTTTTAATGATTTTTGATATGAATATGTTGGATTTCATGTTTGTTGTTACGAATTTCATATTAGATGTTTTGATAATGCCAATTAGGATTTTATGTTAGACCCCAAATAAAATGTAAGTTTATACTTTCATAGAAGATTTGTATAAGCGTCTGAAAGATATAATTTTGTTAAGCTTGTAATTTTTATCTTTGAAGATTTTAGACTAAGTATTAAATACCAAGTATATGATAGGATTCTAGGTGAGTCTATTAAAGATGAAGTTGAAGATCAATGCCTGAAATCAAATAAAGATGGAGATTTGTTCTTAACGTCCGTCAAGTGCTAAAGATCTGTTTTAGGAGTTATGAATCAAGTGCTCAAGCTACTAAAGCGTTCAACGAAGAGATTTACCTGAAATAAATTCTCAACTCATAAAGGACTTGAATGCAATCATCAACGGACATTTTTTTCCAACGGAAAATAAATCCAAACTCATTAAATGCCTGATAAGTGCATTAAATGTGATAAGCTATTGTGACTTGTGGACAAGCCACCTTTTGACTAGACTGTCAGAAATCAGAGTTCAAAACCTGCTCATGTCCATTCAGAGGATAGTGACATTGACGTCCCCTTGATTCTAGTAAGACCCTTCTTAGCCACTAGCAACGCCAAGATCGACGTGGGAAACGATAAGTTGACATTGAAGGTGGGTGATGAAAAGGTGATATTCGATGTTTATCATGACATGCAACCGTCTATGGATGATCTTACTTGTTCATATGTCGATGCTATTCACCTTTTGTTTGATGAGAAATGCGCACTTGGTAAGACTAGGGGCATTCTTACGGTGGAGGATAAGGTCCCCAATGAGCAACAAGGCAAGGTGAGAAAAGATGATTTTTTTCATAAAGTACATTCCACCACATCTACGTGTTCGTAAGATTGATAAGACAAATCCGGAACGAAGGTCTAATCTCAAATCACAGCAATATGAGTGGAGGCAAGTGGGACTTAAGAAAAAAAAGGAGGAATGGCAAGGATATTGTCATTCTAAATGGGCCACTTATTTGAACCTTAAAGCACAAAATTCAAGCTAATGACTATAAACAAGCGCTTCTTGGGAGGCAACCCAAGTTTGTAAGTTTTCTTTTCTTTTTTGTTTTTGTTTTTGTTGTGTTTGTTCCATCCGATGTTTTTAGTAGAAGCATGTTTGTTTTAGTTATCTTGTGTTTTGTTGTTGTTTGTGTTTTGTTTCTCGCTTCTATCCATTCTTCACGCTTTGTCTGGCTAGCATCGTTTCGTGTGTAGTTGTTGCATTCATTGCTCCCACCGCTGTTGCCACTCTTGGATATATTTGCTTTCGAGGACTCGGGTTTGCTTTTTAGCAACCCTATGGTGAGGTGTACTTTGTCCTTCTCTTTTTCGAACATTGGGGACAATGTTCATGATAAGTTGGGGGGGGGGTATACTAGATCCATTATAGTCGTGTTTATCCATGTTTTATGTATTTCGGTCCAAGTTTGGGAGGGTGGTACCTCTACATGTGAAATTGGTGCAATTTTGAAAAAATTTGGATAGAATTTCAACCTTTCACTTGATGCATTGAGAATGGTTAATTTGAATACATGGCATGTTTTCTCCTATCAATGTGGATTTTAATGACTATATACATCATTTTCTTGGTTGTGGGATCCTAAACAAGACTAGATTGTCCTTAAGAGGATTCACAATATGCACATAAATCGAGGGTAGAGGAGTTGAGTGGACAACCATTTTGAAACTCTTAAAAGCTTGATCCCGGAAATATCAATTTAGAATTTTCACATGTGTTATGAGCTGAGAATGTTAAAAGAATAAAAGAGGTTGAATGCACATAAATCGAGGGTAGAGGAGTTGAGTGGACAACCATTTTGAAACTCTTAAAAGCTTGATCCCGGAAATATCAATCTAGAATTTTCACATGTGTTATGAGCTGAGAATGTTAACTTTGTATGCTTAAAAAGAATAAAAGAGGTTGAATATTGGTATGACTGCAAAAGTCAGTCTTAATAGATACTGGGGGCGAAGAGAACCATGCCTAGAAACTGTACTATTATGCTAATTTGAGCTAAGATCAAACCAATGCAAGTGTGAAGTGAATAAAGACCAAGTTTGGTTTTGTGGCCTTTGACACTCGAGCGATTAAGCCCTTAGGAGTGTCTCTACACTTAATACCCTAAAGTCGTCCGGTTTGGGAGTTATTGGCCTAAAGCTCGTTACAAGGGTGTCATAGAATGCCTAAGAGAACCGAACATTACACATGGTCTAGCCTCTAATGTTTTGAGTTGAAAGTTGCATAAGTTAAAGCCTAAAGTGGATAAAGTGATGAATTTTAAGTGGCTATGAAGTTTTCTTCAATTCTCGTGCCATGTGACTAATCAAAAATTGATAGATATGGGATTAATGCTTGAAAAGTGGTAAGAATGCCACTCGACTATAATACTTGAGATTTATTACACTACACCTTTAGGATGGTCTTTTCGATGTTAAGGCGTAACATGAGCAAGTATGTGATGTGTATATATATATGTAACTCCAAGTTTAAACAGATGAATTCATGCCATTACGTTTTTATTAATCATATTGATTTGCGTTTTTTTGATCGGGGTTGAAAATCTTTCGATTTTGTGGGTATATCTCATGCAAACCCTCATGAGACTATAACTCGTCCTTTGAGGTAACTCAAGGGTTCAAAGGCTTGTTGCACCCGCTAAGTGCAACCGTTTACTCTACGAAAGTGAGTTAGGTAGTTTTTTCTTTTTGTTTCTCCCGTGTTTGATGATGTTTTTCCTATCCTATAGCTCTTATTGCTCGAGCATGAGCAATTGATAAGTTTGGAGGGGTTGATAGGAGTCATTTTTGCACACGCTTTTAGCCCTTTTATTGACGATTTAGGTCCATTTATAGCTTGAATTGTGCCACTCGTACTTTTAATATGTGTGTTAAGTGAATTCAGGTATTAAGCGACGATACACGAAGAAAAGGGCAAAAGATGGCATTTCCAACAAACTCTAGAGAAATGTTCGCTCCCTGGCGCCTAGGCGCCACATCACTCGTGCCCAGGCGCCAGAAAATAAAGAGAAGTAGTAAGTGTGCGGAGACCCATGCCCGGGCGCCAGTGTAGCCACGCCTAGGCGCCAGCCGAAGAGAGGAACAGGCAGTCCACGCAGTACGGCACCTAGGAGTCACACATCCCGCGCCTAGGCGCGATACCTTCCGCACCCTAGCCCAATCTATGTTGGGCCTGGGCGCCACCCGACTTTTCCCCCAAGAAACTCATTGCCACGTAGGCGGCGCCTAGGCGCCGATCCACCCGCACCTGGGCGCCACTGTAACCATTTTTGGAAACTGTAAAAGGAAATTTTTAGCTCATTTGAAGGGTTCGAAATCTGGGTTTGTGAAGCATTTTCTTAAATTTGGGTCATCTTTTCATCTACCTTGAAGGGCAAGAAAGAGATAGGAGCTAAGGATTGAAACTCCAATCGAGGATCCATCACCATTCGACATTTTAGGAAGTTTTTAGGAAGTTTATTGCATTTTGTGTTTACACTTATGTATATGAATATATTGAATTCTTCTATGTTGATAGTTATGGGCTAAATTCATATGGCTAGGGCCTTGTAAGAATTGATTTCTGACTTATTCGTATTATTGATAATCGTTTAATTAATTCCTATGTTGCTATGTGTTATGAATTTGTGCTTATGTTTCTTACATGTGATTGATCACCATATGTATGATTTGTTGCCTTGTTTAGCGTTTTGAGAAAGACTTAAACTAGGGTGCAAGGGATTTATAACATCACTGAACCAAATAGGAGTTGCCCTAAACATAGGTAAAAACTCCCGGGTGAAGTCGTTTGATTCTAATCGAGTAAACTCTAGCTCTTTAATGCATACTTAGAGGTTAGATTTTTGGGTAGACATACTTAGGAAACCGCCATTTAAGTACAAGAGTCTATCACGAGACATTGGTTATTCTTTACCTTAGGAGTTTTTACCATAGCAACTAGGTCTAATAATTCAACGAGAGTTTTTATGCGAATAAGGATCAAATCAAGTCTTGCACGTGCCTTAGTCTATTTTCACACTTGAGTTTCAATTTGTTGCTTGTTCTTACTCTTGTTCTTTGTTTAATTAATTGTTTTACTCTTGTTTTCCCTTAAATTGTCTTTATTTTTATTGCAAATCATAGACTAGAATTCAAGTCCCTGTGGTTCGACAACCCGGACTTACCGTCCATTTATTACTACACACGACTAGTGCACTTGCTATAAAAGCACGTTAGCCTCTAGCGTGTCAGAGACAACGCCTATATGTGTTCAACAGACAATTCCCAAGAAATCTCTAAAAATAATACCCTTCAGCAAACCTTAAACAACAATGTTCATGAACAGAAAGCCATAATTTTGCTGAAATTACTTGAGAGAAAAGCTTACAATTTTTCATACCCAAAATTCCTCAACAGAAGCGATCACGGTACAGAGTTTACTAAAAAAGTTGCTGAGAAGTTTTGTGCCGAAAATGGAATACATCATGAGTATTCAGCTCCTAGAACTCCTCAACAGAATGGTGTTGCTGATCGCCAAAACAGAATGCTCAAGCAAGCTGCTAAGATGATGTTAGCAGAGTCCAAGCTTGCTCCTAGGTTTTGGGCCGAAGCAATCAACATTGCTTGTTACACTCAAAACCGTTATATGATCAACAAACAGCATGGGAAAACTCCATATGAACTATGGAAGGGACGTAAGCTAAATGTTTCATATTTTCACGTCTTTAGTTCAAAATGCTTTTTTTCATAATAATGGATCCCAAAGACTAAAGACATTTGATCCTAAAGCGAAGGAGAGAATCTTTCTAGGCTATGCCAAAAATGAAAAGAATTTTTGCACCTCAATACGATCAAATTGAAGGTTGAGGAATATATATTTATGTTGTTTTTTATGATGCTAACCAAGAACCGAGTAAGGTTAATCTGAATGATGTAGGAGTTAAAGATTTGTGTCATCAAGCGTCAAAAATTACTATTGATGATGAAAGTGACGACGATGATGAAATCTTAGTGCCACCTCCTAAGAATACTCGTGAAACTATAGATAATCATGTTAGATATGCTGATGATCATGAAGAGAATGATCATCAAGAGCAAGGTAGAATCTGTGAACTTGAAGTGCCTGTACAAAAGCATAGTCAAGCGCCTGTTCAACCTCTTAACCCATTCCAACCAGATAGACTAGGGCTACGTGATCATCCACCAGATCAAATTATTAGAGATATTGGAGCGCCTGTAAGGACTAGGGCCGCTACATTCAATGAGGCCATGTTCGCAAGCTTCCTATCTCAAATGGAACCTAAGAAAGTGGATGAAGCGTTGAGAGATCCCAGTTGGATTGAAGCCATGCAAGAAGAACTTAATCAATTTAAGCGTAGTAAGGTTTGGACGCTAGTACCTAGACCAACTCACCAAGGAGTTATTGGAACTAGATGGGTTTATAGAAACAAGATCGATGAGAATGGCATTGTGATAAGGAACAAAGCCAGACTTGTCACTCAAGGATATTGCCAAAAAGAGGGTATTAATTTTGATGAGACATATGCTCCCGTAGCCTGTCTTGAAGCAATTTGAATATTTCTAGCTTATGCAGCATTCAACAAGTTTACGGTGTATCAAATGGTCGTAAAGAGTGCTTTCCTGAATGGTAAACTACAAGAAGAAGTCTATGTGGATCAACCACCAGGATTCATCAACAGCCATGATAAGGATATGGTCTACAAGCTAGATAAAGCACTTTATGGGCTAAAACAAGCTAAATATACAAGAGATATGATTAAGAAATTTGGTATGGAAAATGCATCATCTTCAAAAATTCCAATGAGCTAAACGCTTAAGTTAGATAAAGATGAAAGTGGGAAGAAGATTGATATCACTAATTGTAGAGGTATCATTGGATCACTTCTTTATCCTACTGCTAGTAGACATGATATTATGTTTTTGGTATGCATGTGTGCACGCTTTTTAAGCTGATCCTAGAGAGTCACACTTTATTGCTGCCAAGAAAATCCTTAAATACATAAAAGGCACTCAAAAAGTGTTCTTATGGTATCCAAGGGACTCTCCTTTTGAACTAATTGGTTACTCAGATGCGGATTTTGCTGGATGCAAAATTGACCAAAAAAGTGCTAGTGGTACATGTCAATTTCTAGGTGATAGGTTAGTTTCATGGCATAGTAAGAAACAACAATCGATAGCTACCTCTATAGCTGAAGCAGAGTATGTAGCTGCAGGAAGTTGTTGTGCACAAATTTTGTGGATGAGGCAATAACTTAGAGATTATGGTATAATCCTAGGTCGAAGCCCTATCCATTGTGATAACCAAATCGCCCTAGCCGTGACTCAAAACCCTGTTCTTCACTCCAGAATCAAACATATTGACATTAGATACCATTTTCTCCATGACCATGTTCAAAAGAAAGATATCTCCATGAACTTTATTGGAACTAACAACCAATTGGCAGATATCTTTACCAAAGCACTTAACTAACAACGCTTTCTCACTTTAAAAAGTGAACTAGGTATGATTGATTTAAACGCTTAATCATTATGCATCAAATTTTCATTAGACATATAATTTAAGGGGAATCCACTTTATTTATGTATAAAAGATTCTTGAAAAAAGTATTACAAGTTATCAAATTTAGGGAGAACCTTAAAAGTGTACTTGTACACATCCGTAAGCGTCAATGATCAAAAACTATTTTTTCAATATGCATAGATCATCAATGCTTATTATTATTATATGTGCATAATATGTTGGACGCTCAAACATAAAAAGAATTTAATTTCAAGCGTCAACATAAATCTTACAACAAGTGGTATATGTTAAGCGTTGAACATATTCCCTTCAATACTTAATATAAACTTTTATGAAAATCATGCATAAATTTTTAAAAAACTGACTTGTGACCTGATGGATAGACTCAAAGTTCTAATTTGACCTTTATCCACAGGCTCGTATCACATCAAACTGGCGGGTAAATTAAAAACTTTTCAAAATGACAGTTCAGAGTTAGTACGTGTTTATATACGTGTCAGTGTATAATAAGTACGTGCATTACATTCTGAAAATTCCAAACGTTTTTAAAATTCTTACTCGGATGTCAAATATTTATATATGGAAGTTACCAAATGTAACTTTACTCTCTTGCCAAAAACTCGCGTCCGCAGTTAAAACCAATAAAGGTTGAGGTTTAATGACTTTACACGTGTTAAAATCTTAATGAGACGAGAAAAACACAATTTTCAAAACTTTCACACTGTGTCATTTAAAACTAAATACTTGCAGAAAATTACTCACTTCTCACACAAACGCTCTGCAAAAACTACTCTCTCTCTCTCTCTCTCTCCCTCTCTCAAAAGAATCTTTGCTTTCTTGCAAAATCAATTCTCAAATGGCACCAAAGAAATCTGTTAGTGTTACTAAGGATACCATCAAGGTCACTGAAGGCCTTGTTGTTGACTGAAAATATCTGTATGAGCATACTCAAATCAATATGACTAATATGATGGATTTTGTTGCCAAGGCTGGGCTTCAGACGTTCTTGACAAAGTACTCATACTTCTTTTCCGATGAAGTGAACTCTTTCTGGAGAAATGCTACACTATCAGAGGACAAGACTTCCATCTCTTGCCTCTTTTCTTTTTCGAAGAAGACTGCTCCAAAAGAATTCATTCTGTCCGCTGACTCCATCGCCAAGAACTTCAGTTTGCCGAATCAGGGTGAGGCATTGGAATCTGTCACTGACAAAAAGATCGAAGAAGCGTGGTCAAAGATGCGTGCATATGATGATGCAGCATACAAACCTCACTTTGAGAAGAAAGATATTGTTCCAAAGTATAGACTATTAGCTGATTTCTGCAGCACGTTCATCCAATGCAGAGTGGGAACATTTGATAAGGTTTCCCCATTGCAGTTCCAGATGATGACTACCATACTTCTATACATCAAGATTAACTGAAGTGAGTACGTGTTTAGACGATTTAGGGATTGTTTAAGCGCTACAAACAAACCCTATAGAATTATTCTTAGTGACCTACTGTTCAAGGCACAATGTGTCAATTCTACTAGGCAGCAACTACCCAGAGCCAAATTCTTAGGGAAGAGGATCGTGACCAACCTCCTCAACCCTCCCAGAGTTGGTGGTGCTGAGCCTTTGTCTGGGTGCCGGTTGTTCGACATGCACCAGATGAAGAGGCGGAGCGTTTGGCTCTAAAAAAAGTCATGAAGCATCCGACTATTCAGAAAAGGAGGGCTCCCTGAAAGCCCAAGGCTCTGAACGTTCCATCTCCTAACAAGGATGATGATGATGATGAAAAAATGGACGAGGATGTAGAGGACAAGATTCTGTTGATCACGAGATGGAAGTTGGCCACTATTATAAAGAAAATAAATTTTAAAGAAGAGCCACAAGTCGCTCCAGTCCAAACGCTAAAACCAATCGAAGGGGTCAACGTGAAGAAGATATTCAAGCGACCCAGAGGAACAGTGAAGCGTCCATCTGTACCTGCTCCTCAAGAGCCTGAGAATGTTGAGCCAAGCACTCAAGGAATTATTGATGTTGAGATAGTTCTCAGGGTAAGTTTATTTCTTCCCACATCATTCTTTTTCCTACATCTGTAGAAGATCCTGCTGTTATAGAGGGTATATCTTGTGCTACAACTCTTATTTCAGCTATTGTTGAAGCACTAGTTGACGGCCATTTAGATGTTGACTTAGAGGAAGTGGTGGCCATTACTAAAGACATTGCAACAAAAGTTGCAGTGGATGCTGAGGAACCTATAATAGAAGGGGTCCAACCATTACTCACCTCAGAGGTTATAACAGAGATACGCTCAGAAGGTCAGAGCGTTGCTGAGGACATTACAAAACTGAGGTAATTCTTCAAGCTGTATCCGATAAACACTATTGATCGAATATTGATCATTCGATCAATTATATGCCACCAACTCTTGAAGAAGACTTCATTCCCGCTGGATACAATGAAGAGCGATATATTATTGCGGAGAATGAGATGGCCATGTTGATAGATCGTGATCGATCTATCCGTGAGATGCTATTCAGCTCAGAATTAACTGATGTGGAGCGGGCATATTATTTGGCCATTACCAATGATGAACAGGTGGATCAGATTCCAACTTCAATTTTGATTCATGAGAAGAATCTACAAGCAAGAACTCCTAGCGCCGATGTAGACTTAGCGTACTTCCTGGATATGGGGCATAAAAAACCATCAGTCTTTGCTCTAAGAAACTTCAAGATTAGAGTCTACAAGCATCTAAATGTTGAGTTTCTCAATCCCTCTGAAGAATTATTGAACAGAGAGGGATATACCCATTATCCTGAAGTGGTGCACGGTGATGCAAACATAAATTTAGGTTACCGACTTTGTTTATGGAAGAATAAAAGTCCTTATGTTGGTGATAGTCCAGCGTCTCTTACCGATCTGATTCAAGAAGAAGCTGATGACTACTTCAATTCTGTATGGAATGCCAGCTTTCAGACGGACAAACATTGATTTGAATCAATACGAGACATTAACCACGAAGCTACCAAGGCTATTTGCAATGCTGGGACAGAGTATTGCTTAAATGAAGCCAACTGGTGTGAAGCGTACGTGGGTAACAAGTATTCTTTTCAAGGATTGGTTTGCGCCCCTCATCTATTCCGTATAGGCATGCATGAAAAGAAGCATCGGTTCGTTAAGTATTGCCTGGAGAAGCATCAATAGAGGGTGGGACTGATTAATCAGTTACCGAGCGTCAGACAACCAGTTGAGAGATTTCTGCGTGAAGCATTACATCGGCTTGCAAGGACTCCTCTTCATTTTTGTGGCCAAGTGTCCAGTAGTGGCTCTAAACCAATTTCAGATTTGACTATCACACGGAACCATTGTGAAGAGAACTTGATTCAGATGATCAAGATCATCTCTCCAATTCCACACTTCGACTTGACTTAAAAATTGGACAAACCAAACGGCTCAAGAATTAGATCTGTTCAGGGATACCCATTGCTCCCATCCATCCAAAAAGAAGTGAGTGAACACTATGAATATGTGCTCTCATTGCTGGAATGAAATCAGAGCATCGCTCAGCCGTCTATCCGTACTTAGAAGAATATTACAGAATTTATATGCCTGAATCTCAACGCTTTCAATGTCTTCCAACCGATCGGATTATTGTTTTTTCCTTACATTACTGCTCGGATATGCTCTTTCAAATCCCCAAAGCGCAGTCAAGGATTTTTTTGAATCATGTGCTGGATATCATGGGTCCTATGTATGTCAAGGCCATTGATAGTCCAATTCGCACATTTGTTCAAGGATCTTGCCTTCCACTTCACCGAGTAAATGAACTTTTTGTTGATGCATCAGATCTCTATGCAAGTATGCCTTTAGCTAGGTTGAACTTCCAGTTTACTAACTTTCATCAAGAGATGTCATGGTCTGAGGAAGTACATGTGGAGATTATTGCAGAGTCTGAATCTCAAGTGCCAAGTATCTCTGAGCGTGCAGAGGAACAGTTCAAGTGTCTCTACCAGAGGCTATTCTTGATGTTTATAAACCTGATGTTGCTGATCTTTTGATCAAAGCGCAAGGCATAGCGTTTGATCCAGCACGTCAACCATCTCTTGAATCATGTAAGTTTACATCAAAATTCAAGCAACCGGTTTCTCAAACGGATGGTCAAGTATTTGGTCCGCTCCTGCACGAAGTTTTGGAAAAAGTTCGCGATCAAGCGAGTTAAAATGTTGAAGCTCTTCATTGGATAAAGACAAACTTAGCCAAGATAGAATCATAAAACATGGACTCTCAAATAGCCTATATGCGTGGAGCTGCTATAGAGCATTTCAGAAAATGGCTCACGCTAATCGGGCTAATCAATTGCTATGAAGGAGCATTTTGACAATCGCATCGATGATCTTGCGGCTTCTATGGCTCAAATTGCCAATCAGGTCAGCATTTTAACAGAACATTTTATGAAGTCTGATGATGGCAATAAGGGGGAAGAAAAGAGTAAAGAAATGAGTAAAGGGGAGAAGAGGAAAACATCTAGTTCAAGAGCTCAGAGTCCTCCTCCGCCTCTTAAGCGTCAAGAAATACTCCCTCCTCCTCCTCCTCCTCTGCTAAAAATGCAACAAAGATACCCCTCATGCGTAGCTGCTTCTGGAGTGCCCAGTAGAACGTCACGGTTTCATCCGATAGCGTATAGAGCCGATCTGCCAGTGCCTTCTCAAGTGCGTCTTGAACAGTTTAACGTTCCTATTGAATGAGCGCCTCTTCCAGAGAAACTTATCCCAAGCGTATAGCTAAGGAGCAGAAGATGACAGAATTGAACAGAGCGTTCAGGATATGTCTAAGGCATATTGGCATGGACCCATCAGAATGGGATAAGCATTATGTGGCTTATCAAAAGAGACAAACAAAAGAAAGACAGATCATAGACAAAGATAATGCTGCAATGATTATGTTAAAGAAAACCTGTCTGAAGCATTTAAAGCTGAAATGATTAGTAGATACAACGCTCGATCAGGACAATAAGAGTCTCTGCATTGCATTATCTATATTCTTGTCTGTTTATTTTTTTTAATATTTTAGTTGTAAATGCTTGTACTTTCCTTGATACATTTAATGAAGTGCGTTATCAGCTAAAACATCTCGTTGAAACTTAACTAACCTTAACAAATTTTATCTAACCTTTTAATGCTAACATTTGTACTTTGGCTGTCTAACTCTTGAACTATAAAATAGTAAGTATTGCCATCATCAAGAAGGGGAAAATTGTTAGGAATTTCATGTTAGATGTTTTGATGATGACAATTAGGATTTTATGTTAGACTCCAAATAAAATGTAAGTTTATACTTTCAGAGAAGATTTGTATAAGCGTCTGAAAGATGTAATTTTTTTAGGCTTGTAATTTTTATCTTTGTAGATTTTAGACTAAGTGGTGGTCCCAAGTAGCATACGAAAGGGTCTAGAAGGGGGGGGGGTTGAATAGACCCTAAAGTCTTTTTCAACTTCACAAAAATTTTCGTATCACTTTAGAAATTTGAACGCTTGGGTTAGACGCTTCAGAGTAGTTAACTTAGACTTAGTGATTTCAGCAGTTTACCAAAGTAGGGCAACGCTTTAGATCGCTTACTCAGGGTTAGCACAGCGGAAATGATTTTTAGCGTTCTTTTAGATAATTTAATCGCTTTGCAATTTTATTTGTCTTTTTCAGAATAATATAATGTGATAAATATAAGACAATAAAATATAAATGACACAATAAATTGTAAGGTTCACTGGGTGATGTAATTCCAGCTACGTCCTTCTTCTCCTGTTTCACTTGGAGGAATTTACTATGATGATTATCAAAGAATCACACAGAAACTTCTACAAAATAGTAATGGATGAAAATGATCTTGGGCTCCTTGATCACACAGACTTCAGCACCAATGAAGATCGTCTTCTTCAAGCTTCTCTCACTCAGAAATACTGCCTGAAAGGTTTCAACAACTTTTCTCACTCAGATGAAACGTTGAGGTTTGTCGCTAGGGTTTGTTTGTTTTAGAGAAGATCAAACAACTTGGAATATCTCCGTTGGAGTTTGAATTTCTTGTTTGGAAGATATTTGAGATATTTGTGACTGTCTGGAATGTAGATAGAAAGCTTGAAAGGTTTTAGCTATGGGGTTTCTAAGCTTTTTCCAGAAAGAATGTACGTAAAATTTTTGGCAATAATTTCTCGTATATTCTTGTTGTTATATTTTGGGTTTTTTCTGGAGCAAGGTATTTATAGGCAATTTTTTGGGATCTGTCCGTTGGACACATGTAGAAGCGTGCCTTTCACGTGGCGCGTGATCATACCTAAAGTCTGACATTCCTGAAAATTTGCTGAATCCGATTGGACGGGAGCAGCTAAAACTCTGAAATTTCTGACAGTCTGGTCAAAAGGTGGCTTGTCCACAAGTCATAGTAGCTTATCACATTTAATGCTCTTATCAGGCATTTAATGCATTTGAATTTATTTCCCGTTGGAAATAAATGTCCGTTGAATGATTGCATCTAAGTCCTTCATGACTTGAGGATTTATTTCAGGTGAATCTTACATCCATCGCTTGAGACAATTTGAGCGCTTGATCCATGTATCCTGAAATAGGTTCCTTTAGCGTTTGACGGACGCTAAGAGACAAATCTTCATCTCTGGTTGACTTCAGACGCTGGTCTTCAACTTCTTCTCTAATAGACTCACCTAGAATTCTACTAGCGATTCAGTTACTAAGACTTAGTCTAAAATCTACAAAGATAAAAATTACAAGCCTAAACAAAATTACAAACTTTCAAACGCTTAAACAATGATCTAAGGAAAGCATAAACTTACATTTTATTTGGGGTCTAACAATGAATCCTATCTTGTCATCATCAAAACATCTAACATGAAATTTCCTAACAATTTCCCCCTTTTTGATGATGTCAAGACTTTAACTTTTGTAACTCTTTTAAAATTTAAGAGTTACTAAAGAGAAAAGCCAAATGAATAAAAGTTAGCGTTCAAAAAGTTAGTAAGGTTAGCTAAAGTTAGATTAGCTTCAACAAGATGTTTCAGCGATAAATCATTCATATATTGAAAGAATAAACATACATGATTTATACTGAAAACAAAAGAAAAAGCGAGTACAATAAAAGATTCATTCACTTTTTCTGTCGCTTTGCTCTTTCTTCGCCTTGGAGAACTTCTAGCGCTAAGTCCATCAGGAGACGACCAATGTCAATCATTGTCGTATGTTGAACTTCATCGTAATCATGCCTACGAAGTCTGGCGCTTTCATTAAGTTCTAACAACCTTTCCGTCCACTCTCTTGGAGAAATTCCAAGTTCACGAATCAGATCATGATAGATATCTTTTCTTGGATCTTTAGACGGTCTCCAATTGATAGGTCGTCTCAGCGGTCCGGCAAAAGGTTGAAATCCCATACCTTCTAAGAAGTCAACGTCTAATTCCGGATGGGGATATCTTCCTAGATAATATCTTGGCTTTCTCTTTTTAGTTAACATCTTCTTGATGCTCACTAGTTCTTCCATCATTGATCGCCAATTTTTATTATCAGTCTTTGACATCGATTTGGACGCTTGATGCTTTTCTGTATTTTCCCCCTTCTTGGCATCATCAAGAGAGGTCTTTAGATCAGCGACATCTCGGCGCAAAAGTCTAACTTCTTCGACTAGAAGAGCAATTTGCTGGGCGACACTCTGAGCAACAGCATCGGATGAAGCGTGTCTTTCACCATCAGCCGAAGCGCTCTGAGCTAGGTGTCGATTGAAGTCAGAGGAGAGCTCAGCGATAAGAGGGGACATGCTATTCATGATAGCAATGGTGCTTTTATTTGAAGCGTTGGCAATGTCTCGGCTTCGTGTATCAGACACTATTCGCATATGTCTATCAACAGTTTCGAAGATCTTGGAACAGGAACCTTCAATGTTGTGGAGCGAGTTCCGGACCGCCTGTCTGAAGTCTCTAGCGTCTGAATCACTTTCAGAATCCGAATCGGAAGAAGAACGCTCTGGGGGCGGGAGAAGTCCATAGGAACTAGAAATTGCAGCCTTGCCTTTGGATATATCTCTGCTAAAGGGCTCGATAGGCACGTGTGGGTAGTTAACAAATCTAGAATTTTGGACTCATCCACACGCTACTTTGTGGCGATGAAAACTATGCATGAATTTTTGTGAAAGAGAGTTACTTTAGCGTTGAAGTGGGAATTCTTTCAATGCTGAAGATTCTTTTATAGAGTAAATATAATTTGATACATATCAATCGCTTGTTGGATTTTTAAACCTTTCATTTTATAAGCGATCAGATTGTAATGAGTACAAGTAAACGCTAATGATCGGTGCATAAGATTTGTTAAGGTCATTTTGATCATAGTCGCTTACTTGATGAAGTAAGTACAATTTTAAAGTTCCCCCTAAAATTGATAACTCATTTCATTTTTGGAAAAATAGTTTAGACATAATCATAAAGTGGATTCCCCCTAAATTATATGCCTATTAAATATGATGCTTTATGATTTAAGCGTTTAAATCAATCATACCTAATTCACTTCTTAAAGTGAGAAAGCATTGTTCGTTGAGTGCTTTGGTGAAGATGTCTGCCAGTTGTTTGTCAGTTCCAATGAAATGCATGGAGATATCTTTCTTTTGAACATGATCACGCAAGAAATGGTATCTAATGTTAATGTGTTTGGTTCTAGAATGAAGGACAAGATTTTGGGTCATAGCTAAAGCGCTATGGTTATCACAATGGATTGGGGTAGGACTTAGGATTGTTCCATAATCTCTAAGTTGTTGCCTCATCCAAAGGATTTGTGCACAACAACTTCCAGCAGCTACATATTCTGCCTCAGCGGTAGAAGTCGCTATAGATTGTTGTTTCTTACTATGCCACGAAACTAGTCTATCACCTAGAAATTGACATGTACCACTAGTACTTTTTCTATCTATTTCGCATCCTGCAAAATCTGCGTCTGAATAACCAATTAGTTCAAAAGGAGAATCCTGTGGATACCATAAGCCCACATTTTGTGTGCCTTTTAGGTACTTAAGGATTTTCTTGGTAGCACTTAAGTGTTATTCTCTAGGATCAGATTGAAAACCTGCACACACGCATACCGAAAACATAATATCAGATCTACTAGCGGTAAGATAAAAAAGTGATCCAATAATACCCCTATAGTTAGTGATATCAATTTTCTTCCCACTTTCATCTTTATCTAACTTAAGCGTTTGGCTCATTGGAATTTTTGAAGATGATGCGTTTTCCATACCAAATTTCTTAATCATATCTCTAGTATACTTAGCTTGGTTTATAAATATTCCATTAGGGAGTTGCTTAACTTGTAATCCTAAGAAAAAAGTTAATTCACCCATCATGCTCATTTCAAATTGTTCTTGCATCATTTTCGAAAATTTCTCACACAATCGCTTATTAGTAGAACCAAATATAATATCATCAACATAGATTTGGACTAAGAGAATATCTTCATTATGGGTAATTTTAAATAACGTTGTGTCAACGCTGCCTTTTGAAAAGCCTTTACCTATAAGGAAGATAGAGAGAGTGTCATACCATGCTCTTGGTGCTTGTTTAAGGCCATAGAGTGCCTTACCCAGTTTGTAGACCATACTCTTGCCATGGTTGTTGATGAATCCTGGAGGTTGCTCCACATAGACTTCTTCTTGGAGTTTAACAACTCTCTTTCAACATTGCTTGAGAAAAACGTCCTCACTGGACCAAATTATACTGATTGGCTCAGAAATTTGAGGATTGTCCTAAGTTTAGAGTCCCATAGCTATGTACTCGAGGCTGACAAACCCGCTGCCTCAACTGAAAAAGCTGAGGACAATGAACGTGAAGCATATTTCACTTGGTGTAAAGATGACATTCGCGTAAAGGGTTACTTGCTCGGCTCCATGAACACTACAAAGATCCCATGAGAACATGGATGACTCGAGGTCGATCATGATGCATCTCAAGGAGCTTTATGGAGAGCACAGTAGGACTGATCGATATGAGATATCGAGAGAGCTCTTCGAAGCTAGGATGGGAGAAGGAGAGAATATGGGAGATCGTTTACTCAAAATGATTTCTATGATCGAGAGATTGAAAGCTCTCGATTTCTTCATGGATTTCCACCTTCAAACTGATGTCATCCTGCAATCAATCCCTAGCTCTTTTTCCCAATTCATTGTGAACTTCAATATGAATGAGATTGAATGTACATTAGCTGGGCTAATGAACAAATTGATCAGTGCCCAGGGCCAAATGAAACCAAAGGGAAATGAGTCTGCTCTAGCCATCTCAACCTTTGGAGGGACTTCAAGTTCTAACAAGAGAAAGAGGGGCAAGAAGAAGAAATGAGCATTGAAGGCTGAGGGAAATATAAGAAAAGGAAAAGCTGCTAAGAAGTACAGAGGGCATGGGAGAAGACAGATATCTGCATTTACTGTAAAGAGGCCGGTCACTGGAAATGTGACTGCCCGAAGCTAAAGGCTGATACTTCTGCAGGTATAGAACTCTATGTTTTAGAAACTAATTGTTCTATGACTGTATTCTCCACTTCATAGATTCTAGACTCAGGAGTTAGCGCCTATGTCTGTGTTTTGAAACAGAATCTGGAAAGAAGTAAGAGGCTCGAGGAGCAAGAAGTAATGATCCATGTAGGCAGCGGACATAATGTGGCAGCTACTCACATAGGATCTACATTATTATCTTTATCTACTGGACATTTACTAGTTTTGGATGATTGCTTTGTTTTCCCCATGGCTTAAAACATTTGTTCTATTCCGATATTAGTTAGACTTGGATACGATTTCATGTTTTTGAACAATGTTTGCAATATTTATTTTAGAAATAATTTTGTTGGCTCTGCATCTTTAGTAAATGGTTTATATTACTTAAATATCCAAAATAGATGTATTGTGAATACAATCACCAAGAAATGAGGTATGTCTTGGACAAACCAAAGACTTATTTGGCACTTGAGACTAGGTCATGCTTTTGATACAAGATTCACGAACTTGAGAAAAATGGGCTAATAAGAACATTTGGGTCAGACCCACTCCCCGCTTGCGAGTCATGTCTCGAACGCAAAATGACTAGGTCACCCTTCATAGAGCATTTTGAACAAGCCAGTAAAGTCGTTGGTTTAATACATACTGAAGTTTGTGGGCCTTTCAGGAAGCGGCTCGTGGAGGTTTTCAATACTTTATTACATTTACTGACGACCACTCTAGGTATGATCTAGTATACCTAATCAAGAATAAGTCTGAATCTATTGAATGGTTCAAATTAAAGGCCTTGGTTGAAAACCAAACTGGCAAATGTATTAAAATAATATGATTTGATCGAGGTAGAGAATATATGAGTGTCGAATTTGGTGAGTTCTTAATTGAACATGGAATTGTGTTACAATTGACTCCTCCTGCAACTCCACAACTGAATGGGGTAGCCGAACAATAAAATAGAAAACCATTAAATATGGTTCGATCGATGCTCAGCTACGCGGATCTTCCTATATGGTTGTGGGACCATGCATTACTCACAGCAGACCACATCTTCAACAAGTGTCCATCTAGGTCTATTCCTAAAACTTCTTATCAGATATGGAGTGGAAAGACACCCAGTCTTAAACACATTAGGATATGGGGTTGTCTAGCCTATGTGAAAAAGACAAAGATGGAGAAACTTGAAGATAGATCTTTAAAAGGTTGATTTTTTGGTTTCCCAGAAGATTCTATGGGATACCTCTTCTACCTGCACGATGAACAAAGAGTCATTGTGGCCCTACATGCGTACTTTCTCAAAGACGAGTTTGTTCGAGAAGGTGGTGCAAGAAGAAAGATTGTTATAGGAAAAAAAATCCCTTTAGAGACCACTGTTCAAGAGACTCATAATGAACCTAACCAAATGCAACCACCATCGCATAGATCGAGTAAAGTATCTCAACTGGCTGAGAGATATGGTTATCTGCTACAGAGAGAGCATAATTTGTATGCCCTAGCAGAAGGAAACTATGGAGATGATCCCTCTACTTTTGAGCATGCAATGGAGCATATAGATTCCGGGAAATGGCTTCAAGCTATGCAGACAGAGATGGATTCGATGTACTCGAACTAAGTCTGGACTCTAGTGGATCACCCTAGGGTTATTGCACTAATAGGATGCAAGTGGATCTACAAGAGAAAGATTGGTCTAGATGGCAAGGTAGATACCTTTAAAGCTAGGTTTGTGGCAAAAGGGTATAGTCAAAAAGATGGTATTGACTATGAGGAAACCTTCTCTCCCATTTCCATGATCAAATCCATTAGAATTCTACTTGCAACAGCCACACACCTAGACAATGAAATCTAGTAGATGGACGTGAAAACCGCATTCCTAAATGGATACCTCGAGGAGGACATCTGTATGGAAGAGCCCAAAGGTTTCGTGTCTAATAAAGATTCTCATAAGGTGTGTAAATTGAATAGATCAATTTATGGACTTAAACAAGTGTCGCGGAGCTAGAATCTTCATTTTGATGAAGAAGTTCGGAACTATGGCTTTATCAAGAATGAAGATGAACCATGCGTTTACATGAAAACTAGTGGGAGAAAAATATCGATTTTGGTCCTATACGTAGATAACATTCTACTAATAGGTAATCATATAGGCCTATTGACTTCGGTCAAAATGTGGCTCTCAAGCACGTTTTCTATGAAAGACTTAAGAGAAGCAACCTATCTTTGGAAATCGCATCTTTAGGGAAAGAGCAAATAGGAAATGGGTCTCTCCCAAGCCCTCTATTTGGAAAAGGTTATGAAAAGATTCGGAACGGAAGATTGCAAGAGAGACCTCATGCCCATAAGACATAGACTCCATCTCTGATGGTCCCAAGTGGCATACGAAAGGGTCTAGAAGGAGGGAGGGTTGAATAGACCCTGAAGTCTTTTTCGACTTCAAAAAGTTTCGTATTACTTTGAAGAGTTTGAACGCTTGGAAGGCTTAGCGCTAGGTCGGGCGCTTAAGAAATAGATAACTTAGACATAGTGATTTCAACAATTACCAAAGTAGGGTAATTTTTCAATCGCTTAATCAGGGTTAGCACAGCGGAAATGAATTTGTAGCTTAGCGTTCTCTTGAACTTGAATTAGTCGCTTAGCTATTTTGAATGCTTTTTCAAGATAAAATATGCAAATGTAAAGTAAAGTAATAAAACAGTAAATAACACAAGGATTTGTAAGGTTCATTGGGTGATGTAATCCCATCTACGTCCTTTTTCTCCTTTGCACTTGGAGGAATTCACTAGATTGATTATCGGAGAGTCACCTAGAAAATTCTACAAAATAGATGAAAGGGAAGACGATCTTGAGCTCTTTCATCACACAAACTTCAGTTGGAATGAAGATCTTCTTCCACAAGCTTCTCTCGCACAAAAATGATGCTCGTAGAATCAACAAACTTTCTCACTCAAATGAAAGATGTTGAGGGTTTTGTCACGGGTTTGTTTGATGTTGGAAAGTTTAAACAACTTGGGATGTCTCAATAGGAATTTAGGGTTCTTCTCTAAAGAGGTTTGAGATATCTATGACTGTCTTTGGAATGTATTATGAAAAACTTGAAGGATTTTGGCTATGGAGTTTGTAAGCTTTTCTCTCAAGTAATTTCAGCAAAGTTTTGACCTTTTCTTGTGCATGTACGTGTGTTTAGGGTTTGCTGAAGGGTACTATTTATATGGTTTCTTGGGATTTGTCCGTTGGACACATGTGAGCGCGTATATCTCACGCAGCACGTTAAACAGTCCCTTTATGACATTCTTGAAATTCTGCTGGTTTCGATTGGACAGGAGCAGGTTTTGAACTCTGAAATCTGACAGTCTAGTCAAAAGGTGGTTTGTTCACAAGTCATAATAGTTTATCACATTTAATGCACTTATTAGGCATTTAATGCATTTGAATTTAGTTCCCATTGGAAATAAATGTCCATTGATGATTGCATTTAAGTCCTCTATGACTTGAGAATTTATTTCAAGTGAATCTGATCCTTGATCGCTTGAGTCATTTGAGCGCTTGATTCAACAACCATGAAATAGTCCTTTTATAGATTAAGAGTTCAAAGAAAATCCCAAAATAAATATAAGTTAGCGTTTAGAATGTTAGTTATGTTAGCTAATGTTAGATTAGTCTGAACAAGATGTTTCAGCGTTCAATTATTCATTCATATATGGAATTTTAAAAACATACAATAATTGCGCTGAAAAAAAAACAAAGAGAAACGGCAACAGATACAGGAAAGATGAAGAAATATAGGCATTCATTTCTTTTGTCGCTTCTTGGAAGCCTCTTCCTGGAGTAGTTCATTCGCTAGATCTTGAAGGATTTGATCGATGTCTATCATTATTGTATGATAGACTTCATTATAGTCCTCATGTCTCTGTTTAGCGCTTAGATTTAATTCTAGTAGTCTTTCCACCCATTCTCTTAAAGGGATCCCGAGCGTCCTGATTAGATCGTGATAAATATCTTGCCTTCGGTCGCTGGATGGTTTCCAATATAGAGGTCTTCTCAAAGGTTAGAATATTGATGGAAACCCATACCTTCTAAGAATTCAACATCAACGTCCGGAAGCCTGTGCTTGCCCTGGTAGTATCTTGGCTTTCGTTCCTTAGTGAGCATCTTCTTTAGACTCACTATTTCTTCAAACATAGAGCGCCAATGTTTATTATCAGTCTTTGATATTGGCTCCGCTAAAGCTTTTCCTTTGGCTTTAGACAATTGATGCTTTTCTTTCTCATCTTCCCCCTTCTTGGCATCATCAAGGGAGGTCTTGAGGTCAGCGATATCTCTTCGCAATAGCCTAACTTCTTCAACAAGTAGAGCGACTTGTTCCACAATACTCTAAGCTACCGAGTTGAAAGAATTGTGTCGCTCAGTATCAGCTGAAGCGTTCTAGGCTAAGTGGCGATTGATATATATATATATATATATATATAGAGGTGACATGTTGTTCATTATTGCTATAGTGCTCTTAGTAGCAGCGTTTGCAATATCACGGCTTCTAGTGTTAGAGACTAACTTTATATTTCTATTATCATTTTCGAGTATCTTGGAGCAGGAACCCTCGATGGTATTGAGCGAGTTCCTAACAGCTAGTCTAAAGTCTCGTGTCTCTTGATCACCTTTTGAGTCAGAGTCCGACAAAGAAGAACGCTCAAGGGACGGAATGAGTACGTATGAGCTAGAAACTGCAGCCTTTCTTTTTGATTTATCTCGGATAAACGGTTCTTGAGGCTCTACAACAATCTCTGCATGTACTTCTTCTATTGCTTGCTCAACAGATTGAGTTGCATTATCAATCTATGCAACTTGAGCAATAATTGGAACCTCAACTACTGGAGTGATAGAGGCAACTTCTATTTGCAAATCAGCGTCTAGGAGCGACTTCCACAGTAGGAGTTTGTTCCAATTCCATTTCAACAATCTCCACTAGAGCAGATGGTTTCTCAACAACAATGACCCAGAGTGGGCCAATTGCTTCCATCACATGCCTTGGACTAATCACATTCGTCAGCGGGATATAGAATATAGCGTCTTCGCGCTCTTTAGTACTAAGTGAAAAAGGCACATCCTCTGACAGATCGATACCTAAAATATAAGAGTTTTAAAATTCCAAAATAAATGGCATGAGCACTTGAGCAGCTTCTTGATCCACTGGCCAGATTAGTGATAGAATTTTGGCCACTTAGATATTTTGTTCACACATGAGGACAGGCAAAAAATTATAGCCTCTGAAATTATTTAGGCCATAATGATCAGTAAAAGTGATGTCTAGCAAGTGAGCATTCTCAACAATTGCTCTTCTGTCTCTGTGAAAAACAGCATGCTCATCAGTAAGTCGCATGTGCACTTGACTGGGCTCTTGGATGGTATCATGCTTGCAGATGCATCCTCATTCAGATCTGGAAAGATACGCTGGACAAAATTCTGATTGCTGTGGAAAACGTAGCGTCCTCCCTGACTGAATAAAGTGAGCTGCTGGCGAAGATAGCATTCTATTGGTTGTCTGTAAGAAGGCAATTCGCTAATGTTCCCAACAAGATTCTTGCACTGCTCAAGTAGAAATACAGTAAATCCTCAGTGTCTGTATTCTACTCCAAATTCAAACAAAAATGGATATCTCACAAGCTCTTCAAGATTGTAGAAATGTAGCACAAATTCTTCATCCCATGAGCAGTACCCATCATCCACCGCTTGCCAAGTTTTTTGAACTTCTTCTTATCAGTTCTAGGGGCGAGATACTTCTCAAAGCGTTCAAATTCGCTTTCATAATCATCTGCCCAAAGTCTGGCAAGTTATTCACGAGCTTCATCTTCTAGCCACGAATTAACTCGATTGGGACACTCAGCAACAACTGGTCTTTTTCCTTTCCAAAGTTTGAGGGACCTAGGAGAGAGAGCGTTCTGAAGGGAGCGAACGACCTTTGGCAGAGCAGAGTATCTAATTTTCTTGAGATCATCTTTGTCTGGATTCTTCAGCCAATCACCCATGTGGGGATTCTTGATGACAATTTTGTTCGGGCGAAGAGGATAGAAAGATTCTTCAGAGCGACCTGTAAAGTTAAAACGCTCTCGGTCAAATTGATCGCTGGTCGCCGAATGTATTCTAATAGTGATTGCAGGCGCTTAGCGAGTAAAGACCAGGATCGGTAAGTCACTCAAAAAATTCAAATTTCTCCGAGTTAGAAAAAGAAGGGTTGTGGAGAGTATCCTGGAAAGTGATCTTGGTGTCATGTTCTCTAGCGGCATAATAATATTCAACATCTGCAACATAGCCATGGGGAAAGAAGCTGATGACACGGGGAGGAGGTCTGGTTAGAGTAGGAACAATGGCAATCGCTTCAGTTGGGATAGGGGCCACTTCTATCGACCGCTCAACGTGAACAGTCGCTTGATAAGCTGGTGATATTTCAGCATCAGGAAGGACTTGAGCAATTTCTTTAGCGATATCCACAACTGTTGTCATTTCTACATCCAATTCCATATTGACCTCAGGAGACGGAGGTGCATCAGCATCTGGGGCATTTTGAGCTGATACATGTAAGCGTTTGAGAAATAAAAGATTTCTACTAAGTAGAAATCGATGATGAAAATACTAAGACGCTTACCTTGAGGAATCTCTTTGACTATTTCGGTCGCTTGATCTTTGGAAGTTGAAGGTTCCATATCCTCAAGCTCCAAAACTTTTTCATCAGGATCTAAATCGAGGAAAGAAGTGAGGGGATCAGCACGAATGGGAATCTTCAATTTGTCAAAAGTATTAAAGACATCTTGAATAATCACTTCACTTTCGACTAAGAAAGTTTTATCCTTAGCGTTAGAAAAAGTAAACCTAACGAGGAAAGGATAAAATACATTATTTATCACAAGTACCTACCCTGAAAATGAGCAAGCTTCTCAAAGAAGTAGCAGCTTTAGGCTCTAGAATAGATTCAGGAATAGCTTGAGAAGGAGGAAGGGGAGGAACACTCGCTGGTTCTTCAAGCGTTGGCTCGGCTAGAGCGCTTGTTGATCCTGTTGGAGTGGACCAAGGAGTACGCTTACATGTTAGCGGTACTTCTTCCTCTTCTGCTTCTTCTTCTTCTGGAGAGATAACAAAAACGGGAGGGGGAGAAGGACATTTAGGAGGAGGAGAGGGACACTTCTGCTTTTTCTTGGTCTCTTTCTTCTTCTGCTTCTTGGCTGGCTTGGATAGCTCAACGACTTTCAAGACTATCTTTCTTTTTGGTCGCTTAACCACCACTTCCTTTTCTGATGATGATGAAGATGATGTCGCTTGCTCCTCATCTTCACTACAAACATTTCTCCATCGGCAAGGAGTCGCTCACATTCCTCCTTGGGAACTGCTGCACCAACCTTTCGCTTAGGTTTTAGCAGTTCACTGATCATTTTCTTTCTGTAAACCTTAAGCACTGGAACCTTTGTACCTGCGGTATTAACGAAACCGCTAGCACTCAAAAGAAGACTTAACATAATGCCCGTATGTCTTGGATTAATTGATTGTTCAATCGCAGCCTTGAAGCGATTAAAAATGTATTTGGCCCAATTGACTTTCAGCTTCATCAAAATAGCGACCCTCATCTTGTAATGTATATTGGTAACCTTATCAAAACTTCCTTTTTTGCACTCGATCATCTTTTCCCAGATATCACCCAGAATGACATATTCGCCCTTCATGTCATTCTTCTTGAAATTTGATGCGTATGCTGCGTCAATGTCATCCTTCTTGATCAGATCCCGACCTTGGTGGCGTCTCCAAGGTTCACATCTTCAACTTCTCCACCATGAGTAGGCAGTTGCAGTAAAGTGGACAGGAGTTGAGGAGTAAAAATGAAAGTTTCTTTGGCAAATGGAAACACGCAGGAAATAGAGTTGTTGTCGTCAGAAATGACAGCATTCTGAAAGAAGAAAAGGGTTTCTTCTGCGTGAATCAAAGAATGAGAAGTCAACATTGTTTTTAGACCAGATTCTTCAACGAGAGGAAGAATGGTCCTCAAAGGGAAGTTTTGGTTGTTGAAAAGGTAATCCCAGTTTACTAGAAATCTGGCATTGACTGTTACTTCCTTCTCAGTTTTGGACTTAGATGGTGGCGCCATTGATGAAAGATTGAAGCTTTTTGAGAGAGTTAGAAGAAATCCTTTTTGCTTTGAGAGAATTTTTACAGTAAAGGGAATTTGAAAGTGATAAAGTATTTCTGTAAAAATTTGAAGGGTTTAAATAGAAGGCAAAAAGTAACTCCTCAATAGCTTAGATAAATGCCACATATTAAGTAATTAATTCAAAAATTAAGAAACTTAAATCTGAGTCGTCTAATCATAAAGACGGATGTAAAAAGGCGCGATAAATTTGGTTAACTGCTGTGAAATAAAAAAATTGGAGTCCGCAGCTACTTTTCAGAAACGCTTGAGATTTTGAAAATGTTCAGTGTGAGTTGCACACGCCTAATGGTACACTGACACGTACGCTGACACATGCATTTACTGAACTACCTATTTTTAGATAGGAATCATTAACCGTCAGTTTGATTTGATAGGAGCGCGTGGGTAGTTGTGAAATCTTATCTTGTTGGACTTATCTACACGCTGCCTTTAAGCGATGAAAACAATGCATGATTTTCAGAAAAAGTTACTTAGCGTTTAAATGGGAATATTCTTAACGCTGAAGTCTTTTAATAAAATTTGATCGCTTTTGATCTTTAAAAGATATTTTTATTTAATTTTATTAGAGATTGATTTTGTCATGCATGAAAGATAAACGCTAATGATCAATGCACAGAATTTTAAAAATTATTTTTGATCAAAGACGCTTATTGGTTGGAATAAGTACAATTTTAAAGATCCCCCCTAAATTTGATAACTCATTTCAATTTGAAAAATGCTTTAGACAAAATAATAAAGTGGATTCCCCCTAAATTATATGTCTGTGGAAGATATGATGTTTTATGATTAAGCATGTAAATCAATCATACCTAGTTCACTTCTCAAAGTTAGAAAATGTTCTTTGTTGAACGCTTTGGTGAAGATATCTACTAATTGTTTGTCAGTACCGATGAAATGCATGGAGATATCTTTCTTTTGAACATGGTCACGCAAGAAATGGTAGCGAATGTCAATGTGTTTAGTTCTAGAATGAAGGACTGGGTTCTGGGTCATAGCTAAAGTGCTTTGGATAATGATGAGATAAGCTGCTCTGATTTGGCAAGTTTAGCGATCAATTTAGCTTCTCTCTTGACTACTATATCAATATCACTTTTCAGTTGGTTAATTTCACTCTTAAGCGATTGATTCTTCTCATGTATTGTTGTTGAACTTGCAACTCTGCCTTGAGCGTCATTCTATCACTTGTGAGCGATGAAATGATATCAAAGTGATTTTGATATAATTGGGTGGCATGTTGACAATCTTTATAATACTCATTTAATTTGTCAAGTAATTCATCATAAAAAAGAGGATGAGATAATTCAGTATTTACCTTAGATAGCGAGTCATCAAACGCTTCTTCATCTCTTGCCATGAGATAAATTAACGCTGAGCCGCTTGGTGGCTCAGCATCACTGCTTTCATCTGATGATTCCAAGTCCTCTTCAGGTGCGGAGAATGGTTCAGATTCCGCTAGCAAACCTTGTTGGCAAAGGTTGCTCCTGAATTGGTTTCTATCCGCACAGTCTTGCCTTGTGGGCTTAGACACATATGGATAAGGACAATTTACCTGGTAGTGCCCTGGTTTTCCGCAGTAATAACAAAGGTTAGTTTTCATTTTCTGTTCAGTTGATTTCATTTTGGAAACTACTGGTGCTAAAAGATTCTGAGTAGGAGACGGAGGCGCTTGGTATGGAACTGGCACTACTGGTTGAGGTACGGAATACACGGCGCTGGTGCAGGGGAAAAGGTTTGAAATGAAGTTTGTCCAATAGGATTTCTCTTTTCATATCTTAGAAATTTCTTGAATTTCTTGACCAATAAAGCCATCTCTTTTTCCTCATTGGATTCTGTTGATTTCACCTCACTGATCGCTTTACCCTTACTTTTGGTAATAGCGATTAAAGCTCCTGATTCAGTTGCTGAAGTCGATGTGTTGGTGACTTCACCCAATTCAAACTCAAATGCTTTTAACTCTAAAAACACATGTTCTGGAGTTAGAGTCTCCAAAGTCTGTGATTCTCTCATGGCAATAGTCTTAATCAAGTACTTGCTTGGAAGACTTTTGAATATCTTCTTGGTTAATTCCTTGTCTAATGATGCTAACTCTATGATGAGCAAAGTGAACGTTGCGTCCAATTGATCTAGCATCTCGTGGGGCTGCATTTTGAAATGCTCAAATCTTTGTATGGCTATGGAGAGCTGGTTCTCCTTCATCTGTGTTGAACTTTCACACACGATAGCAAACTTATACCATATCTTTTTTGAAGTCTTACATTGCTTAATCTTGTTGAACAATGCATCATTGTCTCCTAACGCTGAGTAGAGAACACTTCGTCCAACATTATCTAGATTCACTCTTTTTCGATCTTTTAGTGTCCATTTCAACTTAGGTTTCTCGATATAACCATCTGGAGTCGCTTCAGTCTCTCAAGGGGCTCAAGTTACAACTTTCATGATCTGAATGGGGCCATCTGTAATTACATCACACATCTCATTGTCGCAAGAACATAAATATGCAAATGCTCTAAGTTTCTAAGAATCATAGTTTGACTTAACCAACTTAGGCATCTTCTTAAAAGCCATGATATGAGATTAAAAGAAATAAAGCGACTAAGTTTAGAAAAATGGATATAAACAAACAGTTATGCTCGGAAACACTTAGGTTTCTACTTCAAACGCTCTGATACCACTTGATGGTCCTAAGTGGCATACGAAAGGGTTTAGAAAGGGGGTTTGAATAGTCCCTCAAGTCTTTTTCGACTTAAAAAGTTTCGTATTACTTTGAAGAATTTGAATGCTTTGAAGGCTTAGCGCTAGGTCGGGCGCTTAAGAAATAGATAACTTGGACTTAGTGATTTCAACAATTACCAAAGTAGGGTAATGTTTCAATCGCTTAAGCGGAAATGATTTTATAGCTTAGCATTCTCTTGAACTTGAATTAGTCGCTTAACTGTTTTGAATGCTTTCTCAAGATAGAATATGCAAATATAAAGTAAAGCAATAAAACAGTAAATAACACAAGGATTTATAAGGTTCACTGGGTAATGTAATCCCAGCTACGTCTGATGGTCCCAAGTGGCATACGAAAGGGTCTAGAAGGGGGGGGGGAGTTGAATAGACCCTGAACTTCAAAAATTTCTTATCACTTTTAAAGATTAGAACGGTTAGGAAGCTGAGCGCTTGGGTCAGGCGCTTCAGTAAAAATAACTTAGACTTAGTGATTTTAGCAATTTACCAAAGTAGGGTAAAGCTTGAATTGCTCAATCAGGGTTAGCACAGCAGAAATGATTTTAAAGCTTTAGCGTTCGTTTTAATTAAATAGTCGCTTAGCAGATTAGCTTGTCTTTTTTTTAGAATAAATGATATAATATGAAACAAGACAATAATTAATGTAAATGACACAAGAAATTGTAAGGTTCACTAGGTGATGTAATCCCAGCTACGCCGTTTTTCTCCTTTTTCACTTGGAGGGAATATACTAAGATGATTATCAAAGAATCACACAGAATCTTCTACAAGATAGCAAAGAGGTGTAAAAAGATCTCGGGCTCCTTGATCACTCAAATTTCAGCACCAATGAAGATCTTCTTCTACAAGCTTCTCTCACTCAGAAATACTGTCTGTAAGGGGTTTCAACAACTTTCTCACTCAAATGAAAGGTTGAGGGTTTTATCACAAAGGTTTGTTTGCTTTTTGAAAGATCAAACAATTTGGAATATCTCAGTAATAGTTTAGGTTTCTTCTTCGGAAGAGGTTTGAGATATTTGTGACTGTATGGAATGTTTGTAAAAAGCTTGAAAAATTTTGGCTATGGAGTTTCTAAGCTTTTTCTTTGAAAGAGAATTTCAGCAAAGTTTTCTTGTGCATGTACGTATATCACTCTTTTTAGGGTTTGCTGGAGGTAAGGTATTTATAGGCATTTTCTTGGGATTATGTCTGTTGGACACATGAAGGAGCGTGCCTTTCACGCGGCGCGTGATTCTACCTTTCCTCTGACATTCCTGAAATCCTGCTGTTTCGATTGGACAGGAGCAGCTTTGAACTCTGAAATTCTGACAGTCTAGTTAAAAGATGGCTTGTCCACAAGTCAAAATAGCTTATCACATTTAATGCTCTTATCAGGCATTTAATGCATTTGAATTTATTTTCGTTGGAAATAAATGTCCATTGCATGATTGCACTTAAGTCCTTCATGACTTGAGGATTTATTTCAGGTGAATCTGATACTGATCGCTGAAGTGCTTTGAGCGCTTGATCCATAAATCCTGAAATAGTCCTTTAGCGTTTGATACTCTAAGAAAAAAAATTCATCTTCATTAGACTTCAGACGCTGATTTTCAACTTCTTCTCTAATAGACTCACTTAGAATTCTATTAGCGATTCAGTTTCTAATGCTTAGTCTAAAATCTATAAAGATAAAATTTACAAGCCTAAATAAAATTGCAAACTTTCGAACGCTTATACATTGATCTATAAAAACAAAAACTTACATTATATTTGGGGTCCAACATAAAATCCTATCTTGTCATCATCAAAACATCTAACATGAAATTCCTAACAATTTCTCCTTTTTTGATGATGTCAAGACCTTTAACTCTTATAACTCTTTTATAGTTTAAGAGTTTTTTTTTAAAAGAAAAACCCAAATAAATATAAGTTAGCGTTAGAAAGTTAGATAATTTAGTTAGTTATTAGATTAGCCTTAACAAGGTGTTTCAGCGTCCAATCATTCATTCATTTTTATGGAAGAATTTAAGTATGCAAGATTTACCCTGAAAATATATAATTTAAAGCAACAAACAGAAATATATGGATAAAATAAGCATTTATCTTTTCTGTCGCTTTCTATTTGGTTCTTCTTCTTGATAGATTTCAGTCACTAGATCAAGTAGAAGTCTATCAACATCAATCATAGTTGTATGTTGGATCTCATTGTAGTCATGTCTTCTGCATCTAGCGGTTTCTTCCAGCTCCAACAACCTTTCCACCCAATCCCTCGGAGGGATTCCAAGTTCTCGGATCAAGTCATGGTAAATGTCTTGTCTTCGATCACTGGTGGATTTCCAGTTGATAGGTCTTCTAAGCGGTCCAGCATATGGGTGAAAACCTATACCCTCTAAGAACTCAACGTCCAGTTCTGGGAGTAAGTGCCTGCCTTGATAGTATCTAGGCTTTCTCTTCTTAGTAAGCATTTTCTTTAAGCTCACTATCTCCTCGAACATAGATCGCGAATGCTTGTTGTCTGTCTTAGAGATAGCCTTGGACTGGGACTTTTCTTTAAGATCTTCCCCTTCTTGGCATTATCAAGGGAGGTCTTTAAGTCAGCAATATCCCGTCGGAGAAGGTTGACTTCATCTATCAAGAGAGCAATTTGCTCAGCGATACTCTGAGAGATAAGATTGGAAGAATTGTGTTGCTCAGTATCAGCTAAAGCATTCTGGGCAAGCGTCCTGTTGAAATCTTCGGAAAGTTCTTTGATGAGGGCAGGGATACTGTTCATCATGGAGATTGTAAGCTTGTTGACATTTTGCACATCAGCTTTGAGAACTGTTTCTACTTGATTACACTACTACAAAAAGAGCCTATTACAACACCCCAATTACAGCGATTTTTCAAAAAACCGCTGAACGGAGGGGGCTATTATAGCGGTTCGTGAAAGAACCGCTGTAATAGGTAATACGCGGCACCTATTACAGCGGTTCATGACCTATTACAGCGGTTCTTTCATGAACCGTTGTAATAGGTGCCAGGCCTATTACAGCGGTTCACTACTGAACCGCTGTAAAAGGTAGCTAAAAAAAAATTTAAACCTATTACAGGGGTTTTTAAAAAAACCGCTGTAATAGGACATGTACAAAAAAATTTGAAATATTTTTATCTTCCCGCTTCTCTCTCCCACTCTCAAAATTTAAAACCCATTTCAGCTTCTCTCTCTCTCTATTCTCGGTCTCTCTCTCTCGATCCCCCCCCCCCTAAAAAAGCTCGACATCACCACCACTTACCGGCGCCACCGCCACCACCACTTACCGCCGCCGCCACCACCACCACCACCACGACGATAGTAAGCTTCTTCTCTTTCTCTCTTCTTCCCTCTATATATATATATGTATATTTGTATATGTGTATATGTGTGGGTGTATGTATATTTGTGTATGTGTGGGTGTATTTATTTTGTGTATATGTGTATATTTGTGTATGTGCGGGTGTATGTATATTTGTGTATATGTGGATGGGTTTGTGTATATTGCGTATATGTTGATGGGTATATGTATATTTGTGTATATGTGGATGGGTGTATGTATATTTGGGTATATGTTCATGGGCGTATGTATATTTGTGTGTATGTTCATGGGTGTATGTATATTTGTGTATGTATGGATGGGTGTATGTATATTTGTGTATGTGTGGATGGGTGTATGTATATTTGTGTATGTATATTTGTGTATTTACGAAAATATTTCTCGGTTGAAATTTTGCGGTATTGAAATGACTCGAAATTCGTATAGTCATAGTGAAACGGTATTCTAAAAAAAACGCATAACATTGTCATGCGATCTCGGAATTTTAGCCATTTGAGATCGTTTAAGGCCTCAAATTTGCGTTTTATTACGAAAATAGGGTATTTTCGTAATAAAACGCAAATTTGAGGCCTTAAACGATCTCAAATGGCTAAAATCACGAGAGCACAAGGTTTTACCTTGAGTTTTGTTCGAAATGCCATTTCGCTATGATCGTGCGAATTTCGTATCATTCCGACACGATCAAAAAAAAATTTTTATTTTTCCGGGGCTTATTACAGCGGTTTTGGAAAAAACCGGTGTAATAGGCCCCGGAAATTTTTTTTTTTTTTTAATAGCAGTTATTTGTATAACCGCTGTAATAGTTATCTATTACAGCGGTTTTTAACCGCTGTAATTGGCCTGAACCAATTACAGCGGTACCTATTACAGCGGTTAAAACTGCTGTAATTGGCCAAAAAAAACCGTTGTACTAGGTCATTTCTGTAGTAGTGTTAAGCATGGAAGTACTTCGCTCTTCTAATCGAGAACATGAACCCTTTATATCGCCAAGAGAATGTCGAACTGCTTTTCTGAAATCTCTAGCTTCTGGATCACTGTCAGAGTCTGAATCTGATGAATCGGAAGAGGAACGCTCAGGTCCGTGAGAGCTTGAGACTACTAGAGCTTTGCCTTTAGATTTGTCTCTTATAAAAGGCTCTTCAGGCTCATCAAGTACGTCCTGAACTTCTTCGATCGCTTGATCCAGAGAAAGATCAACAGACGCTGAAAGGGCCTCGACTACTAGGGCGCTAGAAAGATCTGGTAAAGAAGCGTCTGGAATATGAGCGGCTTCCACAGTAGGAGTATCTTCTATTTCAATAGTTTGGATTGCAAAAGGGGCTTTCATGGCAATGACCCAGAGTGGGCCAATCGTTTCCATAACGTGCCTTGGACTGATCATGTTGGTCTGCGGGATATAAAATATAGCGTCTTCGCACTCTTCAGTGCTGAGTGCAAATTGCACATCCTCCGGTAGATCAACTCTTGAAGTGTAAGAGTTGTAGAAGTCCAAAATAAATGGCATCAGCGCTCTGGCAGCTTCTTGATCCACTGGCCGAATAAGCGATATCATCTTGGCCACTTGCATGTTCTGTTCACAAAATATAACTGGAAGCAAGTTGTATCCTCTGAAGTCACTAAGACCAGGACCGAAATTTGGAGTGATTGAAATATCCAGCGACTGAGTATTTTCAATTATCGCTCGGCACTCATGGTAAAAATCAGCAAGGTCGGCATGGTCATTGTCAAGGCTGAAAGGGACTTCACTTTGCCATGGTAGAATTGGTTGCTTGCCAGAGGAAACATCTTCATTGAGATCAGGAAGGATGTGCTGAACAAAGTTCTGAGTGGGATGATAAATGTAGCGTCCTCCTTGAGCGATCATAGCATTCTATTAATTGTCTGTAGTAAGGTAAAGCGCTAATATTGCCTACCAGATTTTAGCGCTGCTGGAGAAGAAATATGGCAAAACCTTTCCATCTGTAATCTACTCTGAATTGAAACAAAAGTGGATACTTCGCAAGCTCTTCCAGCGTGTAAAAGTGCAACACGAATTTTTCAGCCCATCTTGCAGTATCCATCATCCATCGTTTTCCAAGTTTATCAGCTTTCTTCTGTTCTTTTCTTGCTGCAATAAAATTTTCAAAGCGTTCAAATTCTTCATCATAATCCTCAGCCCATACTCTTGCAAGGTAGTTACGGGTTTCAGCTTCTATCCACGAATTAATAGGATTGGGACGCTCAGCAACAACTGGTCCTTTTCCTTTCCACAATCTTAGAGGTTTAGGGGATAAAGCGTTTTGAGGAGAATGAACGACTTTGGGGGCAGCGGAGTATCCGATTTTGTTAAGAGTTTCTTCGCTGGATTCTTTGACCAGTCACCCATATGGGGATTCTTTAAGACGATCTTATTCTGGCACAATGGATAAAAGGATTCTTCAGAATGGCCAGTAAAGTTGAAACGCTTCTCTTCAAATTCTGTCATGTTGAACGCTGGTCGACGAATATACTCAAGGCGAGATTGAAGACGCTCAAGATTGTAGAGACCCAGGTCAGCGAATCGCTCAAAGAATTCAAACTTATCAGAATTGGAGACATCAGTCCTATGGAAAGTGTTTTAAAAGTTGATCTCCATATCGACTAATTGCCTGGTGTCAAGCTCCCTAGCGGCATAGTAGAACTCAACTTTTGCATTGTAGCCACGGGGAAAGAAATTTATGACACGGGGAGGAGATCTGGTTGGAGTGGGAACGAAAGCAATAGATTCTGTTGGGATAGGGGTCACTTCTATCGATCGCTCAGCATGCTCAACCGCTTCACTGACTGGAGACATTTTGACACGAAAAATCCTTACGTGTATAAAACAGCAAGTGGACTGGTCGTGTGTAGTAATAGAATGGATATTAAGTCCGGAATATCGAACCCACAGAGACTCGTATTTTAAATTAACAAGTTTAAAGCAATTGAATTAAATTAAAAGATTTTTGATTAATTGACAGTAGAAAGATAAAAACTAAGACTTAACAATTTGATTGAGATTCTTATATGAGAAAGCAACTAAGGCACATGCTTCAACCTTTATTATTTGTAAATATATATGAGTGATTCTTCTAATTATTAGATTATTATTGCTTTGGTGGAAAAAACCTTAAATAATTATTACCCGATCTCTCGGCTGTAATAATCCTATGATTACGTGACGGTTCTCTAAATATATCTATCCGAGAATCAAATCATTAACCATGCATTCAAGTTCTAGAATTTCCCCGCATTAATTTGGCTAACAGCACCCGGAAATCTATACCTATCTCTAGGAGAAATTCCTCATGTTTTTCGGATGATGTGTTAATTCCTTTGAACCCTAATATATATTCTCTCAAATAATAAATTAGGCTAATTAGCAAACATATGTTGATCAAGCATATGATTGGAATAAAAGCATAAAATTAACACACAAAACAATAATAGAATTAAAATGAACAATCACTTCATATATATAAACTCATAAAATTGGCATTCACATGGCCTTAGTTTGATTAATTTAGTTCATATTTATAATTGGAAAAATAATTAAAAACATAGAATTATTCATAGACAAATATTCTGAAAATAAAAAGCTCCCTGTTAATAATTGATGAACTCGTGTTGAATCGTCGTTCTCTTCGTCTTGCTCGTTTCTTTGCTCCAATCTCCTCTCTAGCTGCCAATTTCGAACCTCTCCTTCTTGTTGTAAGAGAAAGTATCCTATTTGAGTGTAGTGTTAGTGTGTTTTGTGTTGTTGTGTGTTGGGTCATTTTGACATGAAACAAAACCCCTATTTATACTAATATGCACTAGAGGATAACAACTAATATACACTAAAAGAATACAAATGGGGTACACATAGCACACGCCTAAAGGAAGACAACTAATGTTCATCATGAACATAAGTAAAAACCCACACTACACATGCCCAAAAGTAGACAACTATCAGCATTATAAATGAAAGGGGCACACAACACATGCATTACAATCATTAAAGGAGGCAACTAATGGTCTTTAGGTGTCAAAAGTTTCTAAGATTCGTCCAGCTGCCCGTAGCATTTTTCCTTCTGCGCAGCAATAGTGTTTTCTTCATAACGTTTTCCTAAGATCTTAGATTCAAGTGATTCAAGTTCTCACGTGAAACTAAGACATAGATCTGCAACTTTGTAGAAGAACACGTTCTCAGATTCTGCGTCCAAAATACAGAATTATTGCATTTTCTTCCAGCTGATTTCTCTATTGTTATGATTTTTACCTTGAATTCATTTAAAACACAAATCAAAGCCACAAGTGGTAAAATTCATACATATTTGAACCTAAACCATGAAATTATTGACCTCTCAAATGTGTAAAACTCACACTTATCACATTTCAGCGTCAGGAAGGACTTGGACTATTTCCTTAGCGATATCCACAACTGCTTCCATGTCTACATCCAATTCAACAGGAATCTCGGAAGGTGGAGGTGCATCAGCGTCTGGTGCTTTTTGAGTTGATATAAGTAAGCGTTTGAGAAAAGCAAGCAGAATTTCTACTAACTAGAAATTACAAATAAGAGACTACAACGCTTACCCTGAGGACTATCATCGACTGACGCAGACGTTTGATCAGTTTCAACATTTGGTACAGTTTTCTCAAACTCCGGGACAACTTCTTCTAGATCTAAATCGAGAAAAGAAGTGATTGGATCAGCACAGATGGGAATACGCAAATCCTCAAGAGTGTTAAGAACAGTCGAAATATTTGCTTCACACTCGGCTGAAAGGATTTTATCCTAGAGTTAGACTTAGAAACTAACAAGGAAAAGATATAATACATTGTTGTTCACAAGTACTTACCCCGAACACGAGAAAGCCTCTTAGATGGAGTAGGGGCTTTAGGTTCTGAGCTGATTTCAGGAACAGCGTCAGAAGGAGGTGGAACACTCGCTGGTTCTTCAAGCGCAGGCTCTGCTGGAGCGCTTGTTGATGCAGCTAGAGTGGATGAAGGAGTACGCCTTCGAGCAAGCGGTACTTCTTCTACCTCTTCTTTCTCTTCTGGAGAGATGATGAAGACAGGTGGGGGAGAGGGCGATTTGGGAGAAGAAGAGGGAGACTTCAGTTTCTTCTTGGGCTCTGGCTTGTACTTCTTCGCTGGCTTGGCTGGCTCAGTGACCTTAATAGCGATCTTTAGTTTTGGTCGCTTAACCACCACAGCTTCTTCTGAGGAAGATGATGAAGATGATGTCGCTTGTTCTTCATCATCGCTGCGAACAACTCCTTTAGTAAGAAGTCTCTCACGCTCTTCTTTGGGAACCGCTACACCACCATGTCTCCTTGGCTTGAGCAGCTCGCCGATCATCTTCTTTCCATAGAACTTTAGCGTTGGGACCTTCTTTCCAGCGATGTTGACGAAACCGCTAGCGCTAAGAATACGACTCAAAATAATTCTGTAAGGCTTGGGATTTACCGACTTGGCCATCGCTGCCTTGAAGCGATTAAAAACGTAAAGCGACCAATTTATCTTCAGTTTGGTCAGAATGGCCACCATCATCTTGTACTGGACGTTTGAAACTTTATCGAAGCTTCCCTGTCTGCATTCGATCATCTTTGCGCATATGTTCGCAAGAATGACATATTCGCCCTTCATGTCATTTTTCTTGAAGTTGGGTTCGTATGCAGCCTCAACTTCATCCTTCTTGATCAACTCCCATACTTTGGTTGCATCTCCAAGATTGACATTTTCAACTTCGCAACCATCGTTTTCCAGGAAATGGAGTTTCCATCGTCAAAGATTTTTGCATTTTTGAAGAAGAAAAAGGTTTCTTCCTCATAGATGTTAAAAACAGCAGTTATCATATCACGCAAACCAGATTCCTGGACGAGTGCAAAAACAGTCCTTAAAGGAAAGAGAGTCCCAGTTAACAAGAAAACCGGCATTAACTGTGACTGGTTTCTCAGATTTGGAAGATTTTCCGGCAGCAGATTTTGAAGATTTGGGTGCCATTGAAAAACTGAAAAAGCTTCGGTTGAGGAGAGGAAAGATATTCTTTTTGCCTTAGAGAGAAAGAACTTTTACAGTAGAGGAGTTTTAGAAGTGATAAAGTTTTACTGTAAAGGTTGTGAGGGGTTTAAATAGTAAGCAAAAATAACTCCTCAACGAGTAGATGAATGACACGTGTACAAAAGTTAATTTTGAAAATAACAAAAATTAAATCTGAGCCGTTTACACATAAATACGGATGTCAAAAAGTGCGGTAAATATGGTGACAACTGTGAAATATAAAAGTTTGAAATCCGCAGTTACTTTTTCAAAATGTTTGAATAATTTTGAAATTTTTAGCGTGAAATACACGCGCCTAATAGTACACTGACACGTACTCAGACAGGTGCAGTTACTGAACCGCCTAATTTTTAGATAGGAATCATTAACCTTCAGTTTGATGTGATAAGCACGTGTGGGCTGTTGTCAAATCTAATCTTTTAGACTTACCCACACGCTACTTTTTAACGATGAAAACTATGTATGAAATTTAGAAAAAGGTTACTTAGCGTTAAAGTGGGAATCTTTTTAATGCTGAAGTCTTTTTGATAAAGTCAATCGCTTTTGGTAAGATATTTTTATTTAATTTTATTAGAGATTGATTTTGCCATGCATAATAGATAAGCGCTAGTGATCAATGCATAAATTTTCAAAGTCATTGTTGATCACAGTCGCTTATGAATTGAGACAATTACAATTTTAAGGTTCCCCCTAAAATTGATGACTCATTTCAATTTGAAAAACGATTTAGACATAAACATAAAGTGGATTCCCCCTACATTATATGCCTATAAAATATGATGCTCTATGATTTAAGCGTTTAAGTCAATCATACCTAATTCACTTCTTAAAGTGAGAAAGCGTTGTTCGTTGAGCGCTTTGGTGAAGATATCTACCAATTGTTTGTCAGTACCAATGAAGTGTATGGAGATATCTTTCTTTTGAACATGGTCACACAAGAAATGGCAGCGAATGTCAATGTGTTTGGTTCTGGAATGAAGGACAGGATTTTGGGTCATAGCTAAAGCGCTTTGGTTATCACAATGGATTGGGGTAGGACCTAGGATTGTTCCATAATCTCTAAGTTGTTGCCTCATCCAAAGGATTTGTGCACAACAGCTCCCAGCGGCTACGTACTCTACTTCAGCAGTAGAAATCGCTATGGATTGTTGTTTCTTACTATGCCACGAAATTAGTCTATCACCTAGAAATTGACATGTACCACTAGTACTCTTTCTATCTATTTTGCATCCTGCAAAATCTCCGTCTGAATAACCAATTAGTTCAAAAGGAGAGTCCCTTGGATACCATAAGCCCACATTATGTGTGCCTTTTAGGTATTTAAGGATTCTCTTGGCAGCATTTAAGTGTGATTCTCTAGGATCAGCTTGAACGCGTGCACACATGCATACCAAAAACATAATGTCAGGTCTACTAGTGGTAAGATAAAGAAGTGATTCAATGATACCTCTATAATTAGTGATATCAATTTTCTTCCCACTTTCATCTTTATCTAACTTAAGCGTTTGGCTCTTTGGAATTTTTGAAGATGATGCATTTTCCATACCAAATTTCTTAATCATATTTCTTGTATATTTAGCTTGGTTTATAAATATGGCATTTGGGAGTTGTTTAACTTGTAATCCTAAGATGAAAGTTAATTCACCCATCATGCTCATTTCAAATTGATCTTGCATCATTTTCGAAAATTTCTCACACAATCGCTTATTAGTAGAACCAAATATAATATCATCAACATAAATTTGGATTAAGAGAATATCTTCATTATGGATAATTTTAAATAACGTTGTATCAACGCTGCCTTTTGAAAAGCCTTTACCTATAAGGAAGATAGAGAGAGTGTCATACCATGCTCTTGGTGCTTGTTTAAGGCCATAGAGTGCCTTATCCAATTTGTAGACCATACTTTTGCCATGGTTGTTGATGAATCCTGGAGGTTGCTCCACATAAACTTCTTCTTGGAGTTTACCATTTAGGAAAGCACTCTTCATGTCCATTTGGTATATTGTGAACTTGTTGAATGAGACAAACGCTAGGAACATCCTAATTACTTCAATACGGGCTATTGGGGCATACGTCTCATCAAAATCAATACCCTCTTGTTGACAATAACTCTGAGCGACTAATCTGGCTTTGTTTCTTATAACAATGCCGTCTTCATCCATCTATTTCCTAAACATCCATCTAGTTCCAATAACTCCTTGGTGAGTTGGTCTTGGTACTAGAGTCCAAACCTTGCTTCTCTCAAATTGGTTAAGCTCCTCTTGCATCTCTTCTACCCAACTTTAATCACTGAGCGCTTCATCCACTTTCTTTGGTTCTATTTGAGATAGGAAGCTTGCGAACATGGCCTCATTAATTGTAGCTGACCTAGTTCTAACAGGTGCTTCAATGTCTCCAATTACTAATTCTGGTGGATGGTCTCTAAGCCATTTACGGTCTGATAGGAACGGGTTGAGAGACTCTTGATTATCAATTGCTTGACTCTCATTTGTCTCTGGCGCAGTCGCTGCATCATTCACAGTTCCAATTTGCTCTTGATGATCATTCTCTTCATGATTATCAGCGATTCTGACAATATCCTCATTAGTAACCTCACGAGTAACCATACGAATAGGCACAAAGATCCCATCATCCTCCTCATCATCACTATCACCACCAAGATTGGTTTGTGACGCTTGTTGGGCAAGATCTTCAATTCCTACATCATCAGGATTAACCTTACTCGGTTCTTGGTTAGTATCATCGAACACAACATGAATGGATTCTTCAACCTTCGATTTGATCTTATTTAGGATGCGAAAAAATTTTCCATTCTTGGCATAGCCTAGAAAGATTCCCTCATCTGCTTTAGGATCAAATGTCTTTAGGCTTTAGGATCCATTGTTATGAATGAAACATTTTGAACCAAATACATGAAAATATGAAACGTAAGGCTTACATCCCTTCCACAACTCATATGGAGTCTTGTCATGTTGCTTGTTGATCATACACTGGCTCTGAGTGTAGCAAGCGGTATTGATAGCTTCGGCCCAAAACCTTTGAGGCAGCTTAGACTCTGCAAGCATTGTCCTAGCAGCTTCTTTAAGCGTTCTGTTCCATCGCTCGGCTACTCCACTCTATTGAGGTGTTCTAAGAGCAGAATACTCATGAAGTATCCCAAAATCAATACAAAACTTCTCAACAAATTGGTTAGTAAATTCAGTTCCTCTATTGCTTCTAATTCTCGTCACCTTTAAATCTTTATAAGTTTGCAATTGACAAATTAGCAATGTGAGCTTGACACTAGTTTCATCTTTGGTTGCTAGGAATTCTACCCATGTATAGCGAGAGAAATCATCAACTATTACTAGCGAGTACTTTTTACCACTAACACTCATGATTTGAATAGGACCAAACAAATCTAGATGCAATAGTTCAAGAACTCTAGAAGTAGATAGGCATGGTTTCTTCTTAAAAGATGATTTAACTTGTTTACCCATTTGACATGCATCACATAAGCGATTTTTCTGAAAGGAACCCTTAGGTAATCCCTCTACTAGATTTGGCGATATTAACTGAGAGATTGCCTTAAAGTTGAGGTGATTCATTTTTCTATGCCATAACCAACCCACTTCATTTTGACTTTTAGCAACAAAGCATGTGGGGTTGTTATCAATTGTAGAATCCCAATCTACTAAATACACATTGTTTGTTCTTTTTCCTCTTAATTTAGTAGACTTAGTCTTAGCGTCGTTAACATAGCAGTAGTCACTTGAAAATTTTACTTCAAAACCTTTATCACAAAATTGACTAATATTTAACAAATTATGCTTAAAACCCTCAACGTAATATACATCACTAATCATGATGTTCCCCTTATGCATGATACCTTTACCTTTGGTTTTACCTTTGGAGTTATCACCGAATATAACTTGAGGACCGTTGGTAGCTTGATAGTTGACTAGAAGATCTTTGGAACCCGTCATGTGTCTTGACGATCCACTATCAAAGTACCAAACTGAAGTATCAGTGTTGGCTCTAGGTACCTGCATTTAAAGGATAGTTCTAATTCTTCTTAGGTACCCATGTTGTCTTGGGTCCTTCAATGTTAGTAGCTTTGGTTTGAATTAAAACTTTAGAAACCCATATTTGCCTAGTCTTCATTGTAGGAATATTGGCCTTCTTGGGTTTCACATTGTGTTGTGTGTGTTTTTTTCGTGTATAATAATATCCTCGATTATAATAGTAATCATAATCATAGTCACAATCATAATCATCATAGTATCGATAATATGATCTTGATTGTCTTGGATATTGACGCTGGCATTTCCTTGGCATTGGCTTGGGTTGCACTTTTGGTGCTGAACGCTTAGCGCTTGATTCATAGTGGTCAGATTTATCCTTAGCCTTTTGAGCATTTAGATGAACCCGTCTTTGTGAATCGTTTGCTTTCACCTTTCCCTTGCCTGAGTTAGCTTTGACTTTCTCATTTGGCCTCGTACCATTGTCGCTTGGTTCATTTAGCGTTTGACTTTGTGACCATTTCTTGACAAAGAAAACACCCTTTCCTTTGTTGTTGGCCGTAACATTATATTTATTTGGTTGTTTACCGAATTTATTGCATCCTAAACCGGTCTTTTCACCAAACATTCTTGTTATCTCAGTCACATTATCCAACTTTCTTGAAGCTTTTGATAATTATGAGACGCGCTGCTCTGATTTGGCAAGTCTAGCGATCAGATCAGCTTCTCTCTTGACTATTATATCAAGATCGCTTTTTAATTGAGTAATCCCACTCTCAAGCGATTGGTTCTTCTCAATGCATTGCTATTGAACTTGCAACTCTGCTTTGCGAGTTACTTTATCACTTGTGAGCGATGAAATAATAGCAAAGTGATTTTGATATATTTTGGCAGTATCTTGACAATCTTTATAATATTCATTAAATTTTTCGAGTAATTCAGAAAGAGGACGAGATAATTCAGTGGTTACCTCAGGTAGCAGATTGTCAGACGCTTCATGATCTCTTGCCATAGGACAAATCAACGCTGAGTCGCTTGTTGGCTCATCATCACTACTTTCATCTGATGATTCTGAATCCTCTTCAGGTACGGAGAATGGTTCAGATTCTACTAGCAAACCTTGTTGGCAAAGGTTTCTCCTGAATTAGTTTCTATCCGTATAGTCTTGCCTTGTGGGCTTAGACACATTTGGAGAAGGGCAATTTACCTGGTAGTGCCCTGGTTTTCTGCAATTATAACACAAATTAGTTTTCATTTTCTGTTCAGTGGTTAATCGCTTTGAACCAACTGGCACTGAGAGATTCTGAGTAGGAGTTGTAGGCGCTTGATAAAGGACTGGCGCTACTGGTTGAGGTGCAGAATATACTGGCACTTGATACTGAGGCGCTAGTGCTGGGGGAGGAGTTTGAAATGAGGTTTCTCCAATAGGATTTTTATTTTCATATCTTAGAAATTTCTTGACCAATAAAGCCATTTACTTTTCTTCATTTGATTCTATCACTTTCACCTCACTAATTGCTTTACCCTTACTTTTGGTGGTAGCGATTAATGCTTCTGATTCAATCGCTGAAGTCGATGTGTCGCTGACTTCACCTAATTCAAACTCAAATGCCCTTAATTCTGAAAACACATGTTCTGGAGTAAGAATCTCCAAGGTCTGTGATTCTCTCATAGCAACAGTCTTAATCAAATACTTGCTTGGAAGACTTCTGAAAATCTTATTGACCATTTCCTTATTGGTCAACTCTTTGTCTAATGACGCCAACTCTGTAATGAGCAAAGTAAACCTTGCGTCTAATTGTTCTAGCGTCTCGTTGGTCTGCATCTTGAAATGCTCAAATCTTTATATGGCTATGGAGAGCTTTTTCTCCTTCATTTGTGCTGAACCTTCACACACTATAGCCAACTTATCCCATATTTCTTTGAAAGTTTTACATTGCTTGATCTTGTTGAACAATGCATCATTGTCTCCTAACGCTGAGTAAAGTGCACTTCGTCCAACATTATCTAGATTCGCTCTTTTTCGATCATCTAACATCCATTCTAACTTGGGTTTCTCGACATATCCATCTGGAGTGGCTTCATCAGCTCCAGATGCTCGAGTTATCACTTTCAAGATCTTAATGGGGCCATCTTAAATTACATCACACATTTCATTATCGCAAGAACATAAATACGCGAATGCTCTAAGTTTCCAATAATCATAGTTTAACTCTACCAACTTAGGCATTTTGTTAAAAGCTATAATGAGAGGTTTTCAGAGAAGGTTTTAAAGCGACTAAGTTTAGAAAAATGGATCTAAACAAACAGTTACACTCGGAAACGCTTAGGTTTCTACTTCAACCACTCTGATACCACTTGGTGGTCCCAAGTGGCATACGAAAGGGTCTAGAAGGGGGGGTTGAATAGACCCTGAAATCGTTTTCGACTTCAAAATTTTCGTATCACTTGTAAAGATTAAAACTAGGAAGCTGAGCGCTTGGGTCAGGCGCTTCAGTAAAGATAACTTAGACTTAGTGATTTTAGCAATTTACCAAAGTAGGGTAAAGCTTGAATTGCTCAATCAGGGTTAGCACAGCGGAAAGGATTTTAAAGCTTTAGCGTTCGTTTTAATTAAATAGTTGCTTAGCAGATTAGCTTGTCTTTTTTTTTAGAATAAATGATATAATATGAAACCAAACAATAATGAAAGTAAATGACATAAGAAATTGTAAGGTTCACTGGGTGATGTAATCCCACACGTCCTTCTTCTCCTTTTTCACTTGGAGGGAATACACTAAGATGATTATCAAATAATCACACAGAATCTTCTACAAGATAGGAAAGAGGTGAAAAAGATCTCGTGCTCCTTGATCACACAGATTTCAGCACTAATGAAGATCTTCTTCTACAAGCTTCTCTCACTCAGAAATACTGTCTGTAAGGGGTTTTAACAACTTTCTCACTCAAATGAAAGGTTGAGGGTTTTATCACAGAGGTTTGTTTGTTTTTGGATAGATCAAACAACTTGGAATATCTCGGTAAGAGTTTAGGTTTCTTCTTTGGAAGAGGTTTGAGATATTTGTGACTGTATGGAATGTATGTAAAAAGCTTGAAGAATTTTGGCTATGGAGTTTCTAAACTCTTTCTTTGAAAGAGAATTTCAGCAAAGTTTTCTTGTGCATGTACGTATATCACTCTTTTTAGGTTTGCTGGAGGTAAGGTATTTATAGGCATTTTCTTGGGATTATGTCTGTTGGACACATGTAGGAGCGTGCCTTTCACGCGGCGCGTGATTCTACCTTTTCTCTGACATTCCTGAAATCCTGCTGGTTCTGATTGGACGGGAGCAGCTTTGAACTCTGAAATTCTGACAGTCTAGTCAAAAGGTGGCTTGTCCACAAGTCATAATAACTTATCACATTTAATGCTCTTATCAGGCATTTAATACATTTGAATTTATTTCCCGTTGGAAATAAATGTCTGTTCAATGATTGCATTTAAGTCCTTCATGACTTGAGGATTTATTTCAGGTAAATCTGTTACTGATCGCTGAAGTGCTTTGAGCGCTTAATCCATAAATCCTGAAATATTCCTTTAGCGTTTAACAATAGCTAAGAACAAATCTTGATCTTCATTAGACTTCAAACGCTGATCTTCAACTTCTTCTCTAATAGACTCACCTAGAATTCTATTAGCAATTCAGTTTCTAATGCTTAGTCTAAAATCTATAAAGATAAAATTTACAAGCCTAAATAAAATTACAAACTTTCGAACGCTTATACATTGATCTATAAAAACAAAAACTTACATTATATTTGGGGTCTAACATAAAATCCTATCTTGTCATCATCAAAACATCTAACATGAAATTCCTAACAACGTCCTTCTTCTCCTTTCCACTTGGAGGAATTCACTAGATTGATTATCAAAGAGTCACACAGAGACTTCTACAAAATAGATGAAATGGAAGACGGTCTTGGGCTCCTTCATCACAAAGACTTCAGCTCCAATGAAGATATTCTTCAACAAGCTTCTCTCACACAGAAATGTTGCTTGTAGAATCAACAAACTTTCTCACTCAGATGAAAGATGTTGAGGGTTTTGTCACGGGTTTGTTTGATGTTGGAAAGTTCAAACAACTTGGGATATCTCAATAGGAATTTAGGGTTCTTCTCTGAAGAGGTTTGAGATATCTATAACTATCTTTGGAATGTTTTATGAAAAGCTTGAAGGATTTTGGCTATGGAGTTTGTAAGCTTTTCTCCCAAGTAATTTCAGCAAAGTTTTGACCTTTTTCTTGTGCATGTACGTGTGTTTAGGGTTTGCTGAAGGGTACTATTTATAGGATTTCTTGGGATTTGTCTGTTGGACACATGTGAGCGCGTGTATCTCACGCAGCGCATTAAACAGTCCCTTTCTGACATTCCTGAAATTCTGTTGGTTCCGATTGGACAGGAGTAGGTTTTGAACTTTGAAATCTGACAGTCTAGTCAAAAGGTGGTGATAGGTGTGAGATTCACATGTTCTAGAGCCTCACATTCTTGTATTTACATTGGTTTATGCATGATTTATGCCACATATGCGTTTAATTTGTGTGCTTATTGAGTAAAGGCGGAAAATCATTGCAATTAAGGAAAACTGGTTGAAAACGCAGAATTTCCGAGTACTTAGAGATTGAATTTGACAAATGTTTCATCTACAAAGTGATGGATCTATGTCTTAGCTTCATGTGACAGCTTGAATTACCTAAAATGGAGGTCTATGGAGAACGTTAGGAAGGAAATAATATTGCTGCACAGAAGAGAAATTGCTACTGCATCCAACGTTCGAACGTTGTATATGTAACATTCGAACGTCAGCCTAGTCAACGCCCAGTCACACAACTTATGCCATGTCACAATGTTTGAACGTTGGGTTGGTGACGTTTGAACGTTGAGATCGGCTGGAAGAATTTTGGCAAGTTTTGATACCTAATCCAAGTAGAAGACTTGGGGATCCTCTTCTATAAAAACCAACTCTTATAACAGCAATGGGGTTCGAAAATTTGAGCATTGGAAGAGATTTTTGAGCAAGGAGACAAGAAAGACGAAGAGAACGACGATTCTGCATCACTTCATCAATTTGTAGTAGGGAGATTTTTAGTTCTAGATTATTTGTCTATGAATAATTCTATGTTTTTTATTGTTTTCCAAATTACAATTATGAATTAATTCTCCTTTAACTAGGGTCATGTGAAGGCCGAATTTATGAGTTTATATATATGAAGTAATTTTTTGTATTAACACTATTATTTTTTTGTGTGTTAATTTTGTGTTTTTATTCCAATCATATGCTTGATCACCATATGCTTGCTAATTTGCCTAGGGCTCAAAGGAATTAACACATCATCCGGACAAAATAGTGGAATTACCCCTAGAGATAGGTAGAGATTCCCGAGTGCTGTTAGCCAGATTTATCCGGGGAAATTTTAGAACGTAAATGCATGGTTGTTGAGTAGATTATCGGATAGACATATTTAGATAACCGTCAATTAGTCATAGGATTATTACAGTCGGGACATCGGGTAGTAATTAATTAAGGAATTTTCACCAAAGCAATATTAGTCTAATAATTCGAAGAATAATTCATATATATACTAACGGGTAAATACAGTTGAAGCATGTGCCTTAGTTATTTTATCTCATAAGAATCTCAATCTCATTGTCAAGTTTTGTTTTCAATTTTTCCTTAATTTGTGATACAATCGTGATAATTTAATTTAATTTCAATTGCTTTAAACTCTATGAATCTAAAATACGAGTCTCTGTCGGTTCGACATCCTGAACTTAAAAATCCATTTTATTACTACACACGACCAGTTCACTTGCTGTTTAATACACGTAAGGATTTCTCATGTCAAATTTTTAGCGCCGTTGCCGGGGGCTTAATTTATTTTAGTTTGGGATTTTATTGCAATTTTTAGCTTTAATTTCTTTTGTCGTTTTCATTTTTATAATTATTTTTAATTTTTCTATTATTTTTGTTATTCTCTTGCTTTAAATTTCTGTTGGTTTGCTTCTTTGCTTCGAGCAGGTTGATCTTTTGGTGAATGACCCGAGCATCAGGAGAGGTTTTAGAGAAATTTGATCCCGAGATTGAGCGTACGTTTCGTGCAAACCAGAGAAATCGACCTATGGCTGGTAACTTCCCTGATATAAATCTCCCGAAAAACAGCGAATGGTTGCAAAATCTCTTTCAAGCTATGCAACCAGCATCTCCAGCACCACCTCCATCGGTTCATGGTAATCGACTCCCCCGTGTGCATACTACACCAGGACCAATGATTCTCCCAAATTTTGATACACCAAACTTTCACATTCCATCTCACATGTTCACCCTGGTTCAGGCTGAACCATTTTATGGTGACTCGAGTGACTCACCGCACGACCATCTGGAGCACTTCGAGAATGTGCTACTTACCATGCAATTCCACCCACGAGATTTGGATACAATCCGCCTCAGATTATTCCACTTCCCTTTGAAGGATAAGAGGACCCTATGGTAGAAATCGTTACCCCCACAATCAATTGAAACGTGGGGCGATCTAGTCGAGGAGTTTCTCAACAAATATTTTCCTCCATCAAGGATTAATGAGCTAAGAAGTGAGATTATTAAAGGATTTAAGCAAAAGCGAGATGAGTCGTTGGCTTCAGCTTGGGCAAGATACAAAGGTCTACTTGAGAAGTGCCCCGATCACAACTACACACGGGATGAGAGAGTGCAACACTTCTACAACCGACTCAATGCGGGAGCCGTTGGTGATCTTTTGGGTTTTAATAGCAAAACAGTGTGGGCAAAGCTCAAGCAGATGGCACGAGATGATGAACTTTACCCTGAAGATGATGATGAGATCCCTCCCCAAACCCGACGGGTTGCCAATGTTCAAGAGATAGAAGAAGAAGTCGAGGAAAAGCCCATGATTGGCAATGTGAATTATGTCGGAAATTCAAATACACCTCAAGTAAACTTTCACATACCCGAGAACTTTCCGAAAAGGCCAAATCCGACACAGAATGCACAATCGGGCATCTACCAAGCATCAAGGCCTCAGTTTAACAATGCTCAACCTCAAAGGCCTGGAAATTTTAGACCACAAGATCAAGCTCAGAGACCTCCTACTGTCGAAGAAAGATTGAATGCTCATATGCAAAAATCAGACGAATCATTCGCCAAGATTCGATTGATACTGAAGGATGTTTCCATGGGTATGCAAGAGATGCAGCGTCAACTTAGGCAATTGTCAATGAATGCGTGTGGAAGAGCAACCGGCGCACTGCCAAGCGATACAGAGAAAAAAGCGAAAGAGCAGTGCCAAGCTATTACTCTCAAGAGTGGCAAGGAAGTGAAGAATGCACCTTCCCAGCACCCAATGTCCGAACGTGAAGAGGACAACATTCGAACATTGGAAAAATTTGAGAAATCGGACACACTGCATCCAACATTCGAATGTTGACTGGTCAATGTTCGAACGTTAGGAAAGATAATGTTCGAACGTTAGAGGCAGACAGGGCCCCTTCTGAAACTTTGACTCCTCTTTCATCTAATTCTGTTGAAATTCGTGGTTCTAGAGATGGAAGAAGATGTTGAAGTTTCTCTCATCCTAGGAAGACCTTTCCTAGCCACAGGTAAAGCTATGATCGACATAGAAAATGGTAAGCTAACTTTGAATGTGGGTGAGGAGAGAGTTACTTTTGACGTATACAAGGTTATGAAGCATGTTGGTGATGATGCGTCAAGTTTAAGAATAGATGCTTTTGATCCTTTGATTATTGAGCACTTGCAGGAAAACATCTCTGATGATCGACTTGAGGTATGCATAATGAACTCCACGGACGTTGAGTCAGCCAGTGATAGACAACTAGCAGTTGTTCATATCTTAGAGAGTCATGCACAATACCCCACAAAGAAATTTGAGAAGTTGGATAGGCCACTGTCTAGCCACTCCAACCCATCCATCGAAGAGCCACCAACTCTTAACCTAAAACCTTTACCTTCTCATCTTAAATATGTTTATTTAAATGATAATGAAACCTTTTCACTCATCATTTCTTCTTCTCTTACAAAGCAACAAGAAGCAAAGATACTGGAGGTATTGAGAGATCACAATAAGGCCTTTGGATGGAAGATTGCTGACATTAAGGGGATTAGCCCAGCCATCTGCATACACAAGATTTTAATGGAAGAAAGCTCAAAGCCTACTATATAACCAAAAAAGAGGTCTAATCCTCAAATTCAAGAAGTGGTGAAGAAAGAGGTAATCAAGATACTCGATGTCGGCATTATCTTCCCTATCTCTGATAGTCCATGGGTAAGTCCAACTCAGGTAGTGCCCAAGAAGAGAGGTACGACAGTAACTCATAATGACAATAATAAGTTAATTCAATCTAGAATTGTCACTGGTTTTAGGGGTTGCATAGACTACCGAAAATTGAATGAATATACCCGAAAAGACCACTTCTCCCTTCCCTTTGTCGATCAAATGTTAGAAAGATTAGCCGAGCATGAATACCACTATTTTTTGGATGGGTACTCCGGCTATAATCAAATTGCCATTGCACCCGAGGATCAAGAGAAAACTACTTTCACTTGTCCTTATGACACTTTTGCTTATAGATGGATGCCCTTTCGCTTATGTAATGCTCCTGCTTCTTTTTAAAGATGCATGATGGCTATATTTCATGACATGGTCGAGCAATTTCTTGAAATCTTCATGGATGATTTTTCCGTGTTTGGCTCTACTTATGATAGATGTTTGCACAATCTAACCCTGATTTTGCAGAGGTGTGAGGAGACTTATCTAGTCTTAAATTGGAAAAGGTGTCACTTCATGGTACAAGAGGGAATCGTTCTGGGTCATAAGATCTCCCAAAAGGGGATTGAGGTGGATAGAGCGGAAATCGAAGTGATAGCAAATCTCCCATCACCCACCACGGTCAAAGCCGTGAGAAGCTTCTTGGGACATGCCGGGTTTTACGGGTGTTTTATTTCTAATTTTTCTAAAATTTCTAAACCCTTGTCTAACTTGACCATGAAAGATGCAGTGTTTAACTTTAATGATGCATGCATGCAGGCCTTCCTCACCCTGAAGGAGAAATTAATATCAGCACCTGTGATGTCCGCCCCGGATTGGAGTCCACCATTTGAGTTGATGTGTGATGCGAGAAACACTGCCGTAGGTGTCGTACTGGGTCAAAGGAAGGGTAAAATCTTTCATACTATTTACTATGCTAGTTGTACCTTAAATGAAGCACAACTCAATTATGCTACGACTGAAAAAGAGATCTTAGCTGTGATTTTTGCTTTTGACAAATTTCATTCCTATCTTGTGCTTAACAAAGTAATAGTATACACTGATCACTCGGCCTTGAAATACTTGCTTGCTAAAAAAGATGCAAAACCTAGACTACTTAGGTGGATCTTAATACTATAAAAGTTTGACTTAGAAATAAAAGATAAAAAAGGATCTGAAAATGTAGTAGCTGATCATCTCTCTAGACTAAAGTTAGTGGATAAGAAAGTGGATGAAACCCCAATAAGAGATGAATTCCTTGATGAGCAACTTTTTGCTCTTTCTTCTATATCAATCCCTTGGTATGCTGATTATGCTAACTATATAGTTGCTGGAATTTTACCCCCTGATTTAACTTTTCACCGAAGAAAGAAGTTTTTAAAAGATGTTAGGCACAATCTATGGGAAGAGCCCTAATTGTTTAAAATTAGTGTAGAGGGAATTATCAGGCGTTATCTATCAGAGGAGGAAATGGCCTCCGTCTTGGCTCATTGCCATGACATGTTGATCGGTGGCCACTTTGGCCCATCCAAGACTGCTGCCAAGGTTCTGCAAGCAGGTTTTTCTGGCCTACTTTATTTAAAGATGCACACGCTTATGTTCAATCATGTGACAGATGTCAAAGTGTAGGTAATATCTCTAGACGACATGAAATGCCTATGAATGATGTGCTTGAATGTGAACTGTTTGATGTGTGCGGTATAGATTTTATGGGACTTTTCTCTAGTTCTTGTTCCAATAGGTATATTCTAGTCGCTGTTGATTATGTGTCTAAATGGGTCAAAGCTGAGGCTTTGCAAACTAATGATGCTAGGGTTGTTCTTAGATTTCTGAAAAAAAATATTTTTACACGATTTGGAACCCCGAGAGCAATTATAAGTGATGGAGGAACACATTTTCGTAACAAGCAATTTGAAAACTTGTTGAACAAATATGGTGTTAAGCATAAAATCGCGACCCCTTACCACCCTCAAACTAGTGGGCAAGTCGAAGTGCCTAATAAGGAAATTAAACGGATTTTAGAAAAAATGGTAAATAGCCATCGAACCGACTGGTCTCTGAAATTAGATGATGCATTGTGGGCTTACCGTACGGCTTTTAAAACCCCTAGTGGCATGTCTCCATATCATCTTGTATTTGGAAAAGCTTGTCATTTACCTGTCGAACTTGAACATCATGCTTATTGGGCTATCAAATTCCTTAATTTCGATGCAAGTACGGTAGGTAATAAGAGGTTGCTTCAACTGAATGAGCTCAAGGAGTGGAGACATGACGCATACGAGAATGCAAAACTGTACGAGGAACAGACTAAGAAGTGGCATGACAAGCATATTCTGCCCCGGGAATTCGAGGAAGGCGAAAAAGTTCTGATGTACAACTCTAGACTTAAGCTTTTCCCAGGAAAGCTCAAATCGCGATGGTCGGGACCATTGAATAAATATCAACTCCTACATCAATAAAAGGATCGAACTCTTTACCCCCGTGGACGTAGGTCTGATTTTGGATAGAACCACGTATATCTTGTGTCCATTTTACATTATAATTCGTGCTTTATATTATATTGCATATTCTTATTAATGTAAAACCTACACACATCAATATGTATTATTAAGATACTATATCTATGTTACATACATACAATACATTGTATATATTATTGCGAGTGTAGTCTGCGGGATCTGTGGAGCTTATCACTGATGATGGACAAGTATTATTGACCAATGGACATAGGCTGAAACACTATTCGGGCACCGACTGGAGCACAGACACATCATCTGTCAAGCTCTGAAATCCATTGAATTAAGTCGATCCTGCATAGTCGAGCTATTGACTATAAACAAGCGCTTCTTGAGAGGTAACCTATGTTTCGTATTTTTCTTATTTGGTTTAGCTTTTAATTTGCTTTTGTTTTCGTGTTTTAATCGTTCGTTTTTTGTGATTGTTGTTTTGTTTGCAGAAAACTGGTCAAAAGGAGATTGCATTGTCTACACAGTACCCAACGTTCGAACGTTGAAGCTTTGAAATTTTTTAGAGCTAATTCACCCAACGTTGGAACGTTGGGCACTCAACGTTCAAATGTTGGGAGTTTTGAAAAAAAAAATTGTAAAAATCAGATTTAAAGGAAAACAAGAACACATCCTTCTTCATTCACACATCGAGAAAACAAAATGGCCAATTCATCAACAAACCCTAATTTCAAAGGAACCCAAATTCTCCAACACAAATCGCCACCACCAACGCTGCGCCATCATCGCCGCTGCTCCACCGCATCCCCACCTTCGAATTTGAAATCCCTAATTTCAATCGAGCAATACCACCACGCCGTGCCGTTCTCACCACCTATGGAACCCACCGCCGCTGCAACCTACGTCACTAAATCGCCGGTTTTGCCAACGTTCAAACGTCAGGTTCAGTAACAGAAGAGTTTTTTGAAATTTCGCATTTTAACCCGGTAGGTGATTGGCTTGATTCATCTTCGTATTTTCATCGAATTCAAAGCCGTGTGGCGCACGTGTGATTATTTGTTGCAATTCTTGATTGTTGGTAAGATTTTGGTTGTTGAATAAGTTTGAGGATATACGGTTGGTTGTTGGGGTTTGATTGATGAGGGTTATTGCTGTGATTGCTGAATTATAACCGAGGTTGTATTATGTTGAGGATTGTTGCTGTTGACTTTCGTTAGAATTAGTTGAATCGATTGCAATGGCACGTACGAGGGGTAATAAAGCGGGAGAGGGAACCTCGAGAGGTAAAGACCCCGTTGTAGACCCCGAGGCCCCCGCTGATGAGGCGAGTACTGTCACCCTTGATCCTCATTTTGACAGTTTAGAGGTTCAAGCCATTTATAGGAGGCTCGGTGCACCCTTGATCCGTGCGTGACGATTTAAAGATGACGTATTTCCGTTGTTCGGATCAAGTTCAAGTTTGAAGAATCAAACCAAAGGATTAAAGATTTGGAAGCTTCAATATTTCGAGTTTGGAGAAAAAGAAATTTTTCTCCATCATCATATTCATATTAACGAGCAAGTTTTATTCGTTATACACTTTTAGATTCAATTATGCGATTTAGAGTACCAATTGGGTTTTCGTTTTAATTTTTGAAATCCCTTCCGCTGCGTTTATGCTTTTTCGAACGAAACCCAACATTAATACCATTAAATTAATATTTTTTCTTGATTAATTAAATCCAATTAATTAATCCCTCCATTAATTCACAATAAATTAACTAGTCAATAGGTACTACACTAAGTTATGTGTATGACCCCTCAAGCTCGTTGACAAGCTAGCAATAAGTCCCTATGGGCTAGATTAATTATTCTAAATAATTATGTAGACATTGGAATAAATTTTACCAAATTAACCCTAGGCACCTATTGGTCATGGTTCGATGTCTAGCAACGTCGCCACAACTTCTTAGATGTCAACGATGAAAAGAAAACCTATCCGAGTTACAATCGTCATGTGAGTAGAATCCCTTCATCAGTTTCCCGTCTATGGTCTAGGGTATAGCGACGATCGAACCCTAATAATTTTAGAAACTATGACTGTGTTGTGACATCTAATGATCTAGTCTTCTAATCCGGGACCACCAATCCCTCTTAGAAGACAGTTGCTTTGATCAAAGGCTTTATCGATCATTTAAATTCCCGCAACAGCATAGGAAATACAGGGTACTCGTGACCCTGGATAAATCCTTCTTCGACTGCCACTTGTTCCGCTACACTATCAGACTATACCCAACATACACACCATATGACTCTCCTGGAGTGCAAGTGCATATCAAAGCATAGTGGATAGTACCCTTTCCAATGACATTTCAGATCTAAGGACTAATCTCACACTACGAAGCCCAAAGACTCCATGTTCGATAGCACCAACTAGGAGTCCTTTAGCAGGGCCGTTCAATTCCATAATCAAAGTATAAATCTTCATACATGTATTGCCATACAACCCATTGACAATGGAACATGTCAAAATCTTGGGAGAGTTATATGCATGAACAAGTCTTGACGAGGCTAGTGATATCCCACATCTCACAGCCTCTATGACTTAGAACATTAATTAGGATTACGATCTTTGAGAGCATTCCATAGGTATCCCGACCGCTCCCCTAATCATATGTAATCAATGGGATCTTTATCTTTAGTAACACTAGTTATAACAATAAAGAAGCATACCATAAAGAAATATTCAATATACTTAAAACAAGATTGTCATAGTGTTTTACATTTAATATGGTAGAGCCCAAAACAAATGGCTCGCCGGGCACCTAACACTATTACTACCCACTATACTTTGATATGCATGTGCACTCCAGGAAACTCGTATGGCGTGTATTTTCTATATAGTCTGGTAGTACAACGGAACAAGTGGCAATCGTCAAGGGATCCATCCAGGGTCATGAGTACCTAGTATTTCCTATGTTGTTGAGTGAAACTGAATGATCAACAAAAGTCTCTGGCAGAGAATAGTTTTGTTAGGAAATTTCATGTTAGATGTTTTGATGATGACAAGATAGGATTTTATGTTAGACCCCAAAAAGAATGTAAATTTATACTTTCATAGAACATTTGTATAAGCGTTTGAATGTTTGTTATTTTGTTAGGCTTGTAATTTTATCTTTGTAAATTTTAGACTAAGTATTAGATACCGAGTCGCTAATAGAATTTTAGATGAGTCTATTAGACATGAAGTTGAAGATCAGCGTCTGAAGTCAAGTGAAGATGAAGATTTGTTCTTAGCGTCTGTCAAATATTAAAGGACTGTTTCAGGGTTGTTGAATCAAGTGCTCAAAATGCTCAAGCGACCAAGGATCAGATTCACCTAAAAGAAATTCTCAAGCTATGGAGGACTTACATGCAATCATGAACGGATATTTATTTTCGCTGAAAAATAAATTCAAATGCATTAAATGCCTGAGAAGTGCATTAAATGTGATAAGCTATTATGACTTGTGGACAAGCCACCTTTTGACTAGACTGTTAGAAATCAAAGTTCAGACCAATCAGAACCAACAGAAATTGACGAATATCAGAAAAGGGACTGCTTAATGCACTGCGTGAGATACACGCACCTACATGTGTCCAATGGACAAATCCCAAGAAATCTCTATAAATAGTACCCTCCAGGAAACCCTAATTACACACGTACATGCACAAGAAAAGGTCAAAACTTTGCTGAAATTATTTGAGAGAAAAGCTTACAAATTCCATAGCCAAAAATCCTTTAAGCTTTTCATACACATTCCAAAGATAGTCAAAGATATCTCAAACCTCTTCAAAAAAGAACCCTAAACTCTTATTGAGACATCCAAAGTTATTTGAACTTCCCAACATCAAACAAACCCGTGACAAAAATCCTCAACATCTTTCATCTAAGTGAGAAAGTTTGTTGATTCTACAAGCAGTATTTTTGTGTAAAAGAAGCTTGTTGAAGAAGGCCTTTATTGGAGTTGAAGTCTGTGTGATCAAGGAGCTCAAGATCATCTTCCGTTTCATCTATTTTGTAGAAGCCTCTGTGTAATCCTTCGATAATCAATTTAGTGAATCCCTCCAAGTGCAAAAGAGAAGAATGACGTAGCTGAGATTACATCACCCAGTGAACCTTACAATATCTTGTGTTATTTACCACTTTATTACTTTACTTAACTCATTCATTTTATATTTTTGAAAAGGCTTTAAACTGGTTAAGCGACTAATTGGCAAAAGATAACGCTAAGCTTAAAATCATTTTCATTGTGCTAACCATGATTGAGCGACTAATTTGGTAATTGTTGAAATCACTAAGTCTAAGTTATCTAATCCTGAAGCGCCTGACCTAGCGCTCAGCTTATTAAGCGTTCAAAATCTTCATAAGAGATACGAATTTTTTAAAGCCAAAAAAGACTTCAGGGTCTATTCAACCCCCTCCCCCCCCCCCCTTCTAGACCCTTTCATATGCCACTTGGGACCCTCAAGTGGTATCAGAGCGGTTGAAGTAGAAACCTAAGTGTTTCCAAGCATAACTGCTTGTTTAGATCCATTTTTCAAAAACTTAGTTGCTTTATTTTTTTAAATCTCTTATTATGGCTTTTAACAAAATGCCTAAGTTGATTGAGTCAAACTATGACTCTTGAAAACTTAGAGCATTTGCTTATCTTTGTTCATGCGATAATGAGATGTGTGATGTAATTACATATGGCCCCATTCAAATCATGAAAGTCATCACTAGAGCCCCTGGAGCGACTGAAGTAACTCCAGATGGGTATGTTGAGAAACCTAAGTTAGAATGGACACCAGAAGATAGAAAAAGAGCTAACTTGGATAATGTTGGACGAAGCACTCTTTACTCAGCGCTAATAGATAATGATGGATTGTTCAACAAGATTAAGCAATGTAAGACTTCAAAAGAGACATGGGATAAATTGGCCATTGTGTGTGAAGGTTCAGCACAAATGAGGGAGAACAAGTTCTCCATAGCCTTGCAAAGATTTGAGCATTTTAAGATGCAGCCCAATGAGACGCTAGATCAATTGATGCAAGGTTTATTTTGCTCATCACAGAGTTAGCGTCACTAGACAAGGAGTTGACCAACAAGGAGATGGTCAACAAGATATTTAGAAGCCTTTCAAGCAAATATTTGATAAAGACTGTTGCCATGAGAGAATCACAGATATTGGAGACTCTAACTCCAGAACATGTGTTTTCAGAGTTAAAGGCATTTGATTTCGAATTAGCTGAAGTCAGTGACACTTCAATTTCAGTTACTGAATCAGGAGCTTTAATCGCTACTACTAAAAGTAAGGGTAAAGCGGTTAGTAAGGTGAAAGCAACAGAATCAAACGAGGAGAAAGAGATAGCTTTATTGGTCAAGAAATTTCTAAGATATGAAAAGAGAAATCCTATTAGACAAACTTCATTTCAAACCCCTCCCCCTGCATTAGCACCCCAGTATCAAGCACCAGTGTATTCTGCCCCTCAACCATTAGCGCCAGTTCAATACCAAGAACCTCCGTCTCCAACACCAAATCTCTCAGCACCAGTAGTTTCCAAAAGGTTATCAACTGAACAGAAAATGAAAACTAACCTTTGTTATAACTGCAGGAAACCAAAGCACTACTAGGTAAATTACCCTTATCAGAATGTATCGAAGCCCACAAGGCAAGATCCTGCGGATAGAAACAAATTCAGGAGTAACCTTCGCCAACAAGGTTTACTAGCGGAATCTAAACCATTCTCCACACCTGAATAGGACTTGGAATCATCAGATGAAAGAAGTGATAATGAGCCATCAAGTGACTCAGCGTTAATTTGTCTCATGGTGAGAGATCTAGAAGTGACTGAAGACTAGCCATCTAAGGTAACCACTGAATTATCTCATCCTCTTTCTTATGATGAATTACTTGACAAAGTAAATGAATATTATAAACATTGTAAAGATTCCGCCAAGATATATCAAAATCACTTTGATATCATTTCATCGCTCAAAAGTGATAACGTAACGCTCAAGGCAGAGTTGCAAGTTCAGCAACAATGCATTGAGAAGAATCAATCGCTTGAGAGTGAAATTATTCAATTAAAAAGTGATCTTGATATAATAGTCAAGAGAGAAGCTAAATTGATCGCTAAACTTGCTAAATCAGAGCATCTTATCTCATCATTATCTAAAGCGTCAAGAAAGCTAGATAATGTGACTAAGGTAACCAGACTTTTTGGTGAAAAGACCGGTTTAGGTTGTGATAAATTTGGTCATAAATCAAAAGCGTGTAATGTTACGGAAGCCAACAAAGGAAAAGGCATATTCTTTGTTGAGAAGAGATCAAACAGTCAAAAGCTGAATGAACCCAAAGACAATGGTAAGAGGCCAAATGAGAAGGTCAACACCAACTCAGGCAACACGGAGAAGACAAAAGTGAATGATTCACAAAAGAAGGTCTATCCAAACACTCAAAAGGCTAAGGAGAAACTTTCTACAAGTGAATCAAACGCTAAGCGTCAATCGCCAAAACCGACTCCTAAGCCTGTGCTAAGGAAATACCAGCGTCAATATCCTCAAAGATCTAGATCATATTATCAATACTATGATAATTATGATTATGATTATAACTATGATTACTATTATAATCGAGGATATTATTATACACCTAGGAAGCACACACAACACAAATCGAAACCCAAGAAGGCCAATCCTCCCGTAATGAAGACTAGGAAAATATGGGTTTCGAATGTTTTAATTCAAACTAAAGCTACTAACGTTGAAGGACCCAAGACAAAATAGGTACCTACAAAGAATTAGAACTGCCCTTTAAATGCAGGTACCTAGAGCCAACACCGATACTTCAGTTTGGTACATTGATAGTGGGCCGTCAAGGCACATGACTGGCTCAAAGGATCTCTTGGTCAACTATCGTGCAACCAATGGTCCTCAAGTTGTTTTCGGTGATAACTCCAAAGGTAAAACTAAAGGTATAGGCATCATGCATAGGGGGAACATCATGATAAGTGATGTATATTATATTGAGGATCTTAAGCATAAGTCAATTTTGTGATAAAGGCTTTCAAGTCAAATTTTCAAGCGACTTTGCTATATTAATGACGTTAAGACTAAATCTACTAAATTCAAAGGTGAAAGAACAAACAATGTGTATTTGGTAGATTGGGGTTCAACAATAGATAACAACCCTACATTCTTTGTTACTAAGAGTCAAAATGAATTGAGTTGGTTATGACATAGAAAAATAAATCACCTCAACTTTAAGTCAATCTCTCAGTTAATATCAAGGCATTATCTAAAGATTCCTTTCACAAAAATCGCTTATGTAATGCATGTCAAATGGGTAAACAAGTGAAATCATCTTTTAAGAAGAAACCTCATCTATCTACATCTAGAGTTCTTGAACTATTGCATCTAAATTTGTTTAGTCCTATTCAAATCATGAGTGTTAGTGGTAAAAAGTACTCGCTAGTAATAGTTGATGATTTCTCTCGCTATACATGGGTAGAATTCTTAGCGATCAAAGATGAAACTAGTGTCAAACTCACGTCGCTAATTCAACAATTACAAACTTCGAAAGATTTAAAGGTGACTAGAATTAGAAGCGATAAAGAAACTGAATTTACTAACCATATTGTTGAGAAGTTTTGTACAGATATTGGAATACTTCATGAGTATTCTGCACCTAGAACACCTCAACAAAATGGAGTGACTGAGCGACGGAACAGAACGCTTAAAGAAGCCGCTTGGAGAATGTTAGCAGAATCCAAGCTGCCTCAAAGGTTTTGGGCCGAAGCAATCAATACCGCTTGCTACACTCAGAACCAGTGAACGATCAACAAGCAACATGAAAAGACTCCATATGAATTGTGGAAGGGACGTAAGCTAAACGTTTCATATTTTCATGTATTTGGTTCAAAATGTTTCATTCATAACAATGGATCCCACAATCTAAAGACATTAGATCCTAAAGCGGATGAGGGAATCTTTCTAGGCTACGCCAAGAATGGAAAGAGTTTTTGCATCCTAAATAAGATCAAATCGAAGGTTGAAGAATCCATTCATGTTGTGTTTGATGATGCTAACCAAGAACCGAGTAAGGTTAATGTTGATGATGTAGGAATTGAAGATCTTACCCAACAACCATCACAAATCAATCTTAGTGATGATAGTGATGATGATGAGGATGATGAGATCGTTGTGCCCAATCCTAAGGTTACTCGTGAGGTTATCAATGAGATATTGTTAGAAATGTTGTTGATCATGAAAAGAATGATCATCAAGAGCAAATTGGAATGGTGAATGATGTAGCGACTGCGCAAGAGACAAATGAGGGTTAAGCGATTGATAATCAAGAGTCTCTCAACCCGTTCCAACCAGATCAAAAATGGCTTAGAGACCATCCACCAGAGCTAGTAATTAGAGACATTGGAGCACGTGTTAGAACTAGGGCCGCTACAATCAATGAGGCCATGTTCGCAAGTTTTCTTTCTCAAATGGAACCAAAGAAAGTGGATGAAGCGCTCACTGATTCAAGTTGGGTAGAAGCGATGCAAGAGGATCTTAAACAATTTGAGAGAAGAAAGATTTGGACACTAGTACCAAGACCAACGCACCAAGGAATTATTGGGACTAGATATGTTTTTAGAAATAAAATGGATAAAGATGGTATTGTTATAAGAAACAAGACCAGACTAGTCGCTCAGTGTTATTGCCAAGAAGAGGGTATTGATTTTGTTATAAGAAGTAGTAGCCCGTCTAGAAGCGATTCGGATGTTCCTAGTGTTTGCCCCATTGAACAAGTTTACAGTGTATCAAATGGAAGTGAAGAGTGCTTTCCTGAATGGTAAAGTCCAAGAAGAAGTATATGTGGAGCAACTCCCAGGATTCATCAACAACCATGGCAAAAGTATGGCCTACAAATTGGATAAGGCACTCTATGGCCTCAAACAAGCACCAAGAGCAAGGTATGACACTCTCTCTATCTTCTTCATAGGTAAAAGCTTTTCAAAAGGCAGTGTTGATACAATGTTATTTAAAATTACCCATAACGAAGATATTCTCTTAGTCCAAATTTATGTTGATGATATTATTTTCGGATCTACTAATAAGCGATTGTGTGAGAAATTTTTGAAATTGATGCAAAATCAATTTGAAATGAACATGATGGGTGAATTAACTTTCTTCTTAGGATTACAAGTTAAACAACTCCCTAATGGCATATATATATATATATAAAAACCAAGCTAAATATACAAGAGATATGATTAAGAAATTTGGTACGAAAAATGCATCATCTTCAAAAATTCCAATGAGCCAAACGCTTAAGTTAGATAAAAATGAAAGTGGAAAGAAAATTGATATCACTAACTATAGAGGTATCATTGGATAACTTATTTATCTTGACGCTAGTAGACCTAATATTATGTTTTCGGTATGCATGTGTGCACGCTTTCAAGCTGATCCAAAAGAATCACACTTAATTTCTACCAAGAAGATCCTTAAATACCTAAAAGGCACACAAAATGTGGGCTTATGGTATCCAAGGGACTCCCTTTTTGAACTAATTGGTTATTCAGACGCATATTTTTCAGGATGCAAAATAGATAGAAAAAGTACTAGTGGCACATGTCAATTTCTAGGTGATAGATTGATTTCGTGGCATAGTAAGAAACAACAATCTATAGCGACTTCTACCGCTGAGGCAGAGTATGTAGCCGCTGGAAGTTGTTGTGCACAAATTCTTTGTATGAGGCAACAGCTTAAAGATTATGGAATTCTCTTAGGTCCTACCCCGATCCATTGTGATAACCAAAGCGCTTTAGCTATGACCCAAAATCCAGTCCTTCATTCTAGAACTAAACACATTGACATTCGCTGCCATTTCTTGCGTGACCATGTTCAAAAGAAAGATATCTCCATGCATTTCATTGGAACTGACAAATAATTGGCAGATATCTTCACCAAAGCGCTCAACGAACAACGTTTTCTCACTTTGAGAAGTGAACTAGGAATGATTGATTTAAACGCTTAATCATGAAGCATCATATTTTTATAGGCATATAATTTAGAGAGAATCCACTTTATTAATATGTCTAAAGCGTTTTTTTTTTCAGTTGAAATGAGTTATCAATTTTAGGGGAAACTTTAAAATTGTACTTATTCCAATCAGTAAGTGGTTATGATCAAAAATGACTTTGAAAATTTTGTACATTGATCATTAGCATTTACTTTATGCATGAAAATTTGATCGCTCATAAAATAAAATAAAAATTTTCTTTTCCAAATAGCACTTAAATTTTATTCGATTTACCTTCAAAAAGACTTCAACGTTAAGAATATTCCTACTTAAACGCTAATTAACATTTCCAGAAAAACATGCATTGTTTTCATCGCTTGAGGGTAGCGTGTGGATAAGTCCAAAAGATAAGATTTGATAACTGCCCACACGTACCCCATCACATCAAACTAACGGTTTTTTACCACTATCTAAAATAGGCGGTTCAGCATGTGTACTTGCTTGGGTATGTGTCAGTGTAACAACAGGCGTGTGCACCCCACGCTGAAAATTTCAAAAATTCAAACATTTTGAAAAAGTAACTGCGGATTTCAAAGTTTATTATTTACAGCAGTTAACCTAATTTTTCACCTCATTTACATCCGTCTTTATTATTTAACTGCCCAGATTCAATGAATTTCATTTCCAAATTAACTGTCGTTACATGTGGCACTAATCAAAGCAATTGAGAAGTTACTTTTGTCCTCCATTTAAACTTCTTAAATTTTTATAGAAAAACTTTATCACTTCCAAAATCTCTTGCTGCAAAAGTTTATCTTCTTTCTAAAGGCAAAAAGTTTATTCTCTCTCCTCAAAAGTTCTTCAAACTCTTCAATGGAGCCACCAAAGTCATCTTTTTCTACTGTCGGAAAAGCTACCAAACCTATGGGTTTTAACGCAGGTTTTCTTCTTAACTGGGACTACCTGTTCAGTAACCAAAACTTTCCGATGAGAGAAATTCTTGTTCAGTAACCAGACTAAAAAACCTCTTGACCTCTCATTCTCTTTTGCATGAGGATGAAGTTAAACATTTCTTCAAGCATGATGTCATTTCTGCAGATGGCAACTCCATCTTTTCCATCTCTTGAAACCCCTTTTGTTCTAACTGCAAAATTGATCGCCGATCTTCTGTAACTGCTGTCCGAGGGATGTGAAGTGGAAGACGTGGACATGGGTGCTTCAACCAAGGTGTGGGAATTGGTTCGACGTGATGAAGCAGATGCAAACTACTCATCGAATTTCAAGAAAAATGACATGAAGGGAGAATATATCATTTTGGCTGACATCTGTGCAAAGATGATAGAGTGCAAAAAGGGTTCCTTTGATAAGATTTCAATAATCCAGTTTAAGATGATGATTGCTGTGTTAACCAGGCTGAAGGTCAACTGGGCTTTGTATGTTTTCAATCGCTTTAAGGCAGCGATGCAAACTTTCATCAATCCCAAGCCATACAGGATTTTGTTAAGTTTTCTTTTGAGCGCTTGTGGATTTGCTACTTCAAAGCGATCCAAAGTTCCATCTACGAAATTTTATGGCAAGAAAATGATCGGAGAGTTACTACACCCCAAGCGTCGTGGTGGTGCAGCGGTTCTAAAAGAAGAGTGTGAGCGTCTCCTGGCTGAAGGCCTCGCTGAAGGTGAAGGTCAAGTTCATGGTGATGACGAGGATCAAGCGAGTTCATCCTCTTCAGATAATCCACAAGAGGCTATTGTTAAGCGACCCAAGAGAAAGGTTGCTATGAAAGTCGCTGAGCTATCCCACTCAGCGAAGAAATAAAAGAAAGAGAAGAAGAAAGAAAAGTCTCCTTCCCCTCCCCCAGAGAAAACCCCTTCTCCTCCTCTAGCGACTACCATTTCACCAGAGACGGAAGAAGAAGCAAAAGAAGTGGAAGTGCCCCTTGCTCATAAGCACACTCCTTGGTCCACTCCCAGAAGTTCTACAAGCGTTCCAGCAGAACCAGCGCTTGAAGAATCTTCCAGTGTTCCACCTCCTCCTCCACCTTCTAAACCAATCGCTGAGCCCGTTCCTGAAGCTCTCTTAACGGATTTAGCTAGCGATGGGGGTAAGTACTTGTCTTGGACAATGTATTTTATCCTTTCCTTGTGTTTTTTCTTTTTAACGCTAGGATAAATTGTTTTTCAGCATTTAGAGAACATAATATCCAATATGTTCTGAATATTTTAAAAGGATTCAATATCCCTATTCGTGTTGATCCCATTACTTCATTCCTCAATCTTAAAGATGAGGAAGTTGTTCCAGAGCTTGAGGCTATGGAAACCGAAGTTCCTATAGTTGAAGCGACTACTATAGTCGAAGAGAGTCCTCAGGGTAAGCGTTTATTTCTTTTATATCTTGATTCTCTACTTAGTAGAAATCTGTTTTGTTTCTCAAACGCTTGCATGTGTCAGCTCAAAGTGTATAAGCTGCTGATGCATCTCCCCATTCAGAGACAAACCTAGATTTGGACGTTGATTTATCAACGGTGGTGGAAATCACTAGAGAAATGGACACGGTCCTTCTAGACGCTGAAATCTCACCAGCACAGAAAGCAACTGTGGAAGCTGAGAGGTCGACAGAAGTGGCAGAGATTATCCCCATACCAACTGGTCCTCCTCCTCAAGCGGTCAATTTCTTTCCTAGAGGCTATACTGAAGATTTGGAGTATTATTATACCTGGAGAGAAACAACGCTTCGACAGTTGATTGATATGGAGCTCAACTTTCAAATTACGCTCCACATTCCCTCTCTTTCAGATGCTCAGAAATTGATTATATTTGAAACGCTTGCCAACAGCGGAGTCACTACAATGAAAGAGATCATTGCTCGCTTGGGGTATTTGGAAACTCCATAAAAGGATCTGGAAGAGTTCAAGAGCAAACGCTTTCAAGAAATCAGTAAGAGCATGGAACTCAACTATCCATGCCGCCGAAGTCATGTCCAGATTAGGAATCCACATATGGGCGATTGGGGAAAGAATCCAGATGAGGAATAGCTGAACAAGATGGGCTATTCAGCGGTCCCCAAAGTTATCCATTCTGAAGACAATCAGTCTTCCAAGAAGGCGCTACGATTATGGAAGGGAAAGGGTGCAATGCTTCAAGATCACCCTAACCCTATCAACTTTTGGGTTGAAGATGAAGCTCGAGAATTCCTTGGCAGAGTCTGGGCATAAAGTTATGTAGAAAAGAAGCAGTGATTCAAGCAACTGCTCGCTACAAAGATTGATATAAAACTCGCTAAAACTCTTAGAAAACTCTGGATAATGGATACATCCATATGGGCAGAGGAATTTTCTTTGCATTGTCATACTATTGATGAGAAGATCAGGTATCTATTTTTGTTCAATTTTGGAATAGATTATAGGCGTAAAGTGTATGCCTTATTTTTGTTACAGAGGCGAGAATTTCTTGTGGGTCCGGTAGATGCCTTACATTATTTTCGAAGAGCTATGGAAAGTTACATCCGCAATCAACTTAGATAAATAGGACAAGGGGGTTATGAGTTGAACTTTTCTCAATAACTCCAGATTGACTTAAACGAAGACATTTCTACAAGCAAGCAGGATGCACTTTCAGGACCAAGCGAGGCTCAATTTCATATCACCGATGATTTTGCAAAATTTCACAGAGAGAGACGAGCAATTGTTGAGAATGCCCAATCGTTGGATATCACTTTTAACCAACACTTTGGTTTTGGTTTTAGTGACTTCTGAGGGTACAACTTACATTCCGTCTTATTTTGCGAACATAACATCTGAGTGGCCAAGTTCATTTCTCTAGTCAGGCCAATGGATCAGGCGCTAGCACAAGCGTTCATATCATTTTTGCTGGACTACAAGACGCTTTACACTACTGGAGTAGAATTCCCGGAAGACGTTGTGATGTTTATTCCGAGAACTTTCTATCAGGGTCCAAGGCATGTTATGGATGCAATTGGCCCTCTTTGGGTTATGCCAGTGAAAAGAGATGTTTCTGTGGAGATCACAGAAGTTTAAGCATGGCAGGATCCTACTGTTGGAGACGCTAAGATAGACAACACTGATATTCAGATGATAGATGCCCCCAGCATTATAGTGGTTGATACGCCCGTTGTTGAACCTGTTGTTCAGATTGAGGAAGCAACTTCATCTCTCGATTTAGCGATAGAAGAAGTACATGCTGAAATGGCCGAGGAGCCTGAAGATCCATTCATCCGAGATAAATCCAAAAGAAAGGCTGTCGTTTCTAGCTCATATGGACTTATTCCTTCCCCGGAGCGTTCTTCTTCATCAGACTCAGACTTGGAAAGTGATCAAGAGGCAAGAGACTTTAAACGAGCCGTTAGAAAATCTCTCAACACCATCGAAGGTTCCTGCTCCAAGATGCTCGACAATGATGATTTGCACATCAAGTTAGTTTCCAACACTATAAGTCGTGATATTGCAAACGCTTATAGCAATAATGGAATGCATAACACCGCTGATCAAAGGCCTCTCTAAGGAGTTCAATCGCCACTTAGCCCAGAACGCTTCAGCAGATACTGAGAGACATAATACTTCTAATTATGTTGCTCAGAGTATCACTGAACAAGTCACTCTACTTGTTGATGAAGTTAGGCTGTTGCGGGGAGATATCCCTGAACTCAAGACTTCCCTTGATGATGCCAAGAAGGGGGAAGATAAAGAAAAGCATCAAGTGTCTAAAGCCAAAGGAAAAGCCTTAATGGAGCTAATATCTAAAACTAACAACAAAAATTGGCGCTCCATGTTTGAAGAAATAGTGAGTCTAAAGAAGATGCTCGCTAAGAAGCGAAAGCCAAGATACTACCAAGGCAAGCACAGGCTTTCGGGCCTCGATGTTGAATTTTTAGAAGGTATGGGTTTTCATCCATACGCGGCACCGCTGAGAAGGCCTCTCAATTGGAAACCTTCCAACGACCGAATGCAAGACATTTACCATGATCTAATCAGAACACTCGGGATCCCTCCAAGGGAATGGGTGGAAAGGTTGATGGAGTTAAATCTAAGCGCTAAGAGGAAAAGCGAGGACTACAATGAAGTCTATCATACAACAATGATAGACATCGATCGAGTCCTTATGGATCTAGCGAATGAGATTTATCAAGAAGAGGTTTCCAAGAAGCGACAAAGAAAATGATTTTATTGTTTTATCTTTTATTTCTTTGTGTATGATGTCGCTTTTTTATGTTTACTTTTTCTTAAATCTTATATATATGAATGAATGTGATTTATCGCTGAAACATCTTGTTGAGGCTAATCTAACATTAGCTAACATAACTAATATTCTGACGCTAACTTATATTTATTTTGGGCTTTTCTTTAAACTCTTAATCTATAAAAGAGTTGTAAGAGTTAAGGTCTTGGCATCATCAAAAAGGGGGAAATTGTTAGGAAATTTCATGTTAGAGGTTTTGATGATGACAAGATAGGATTTTATGTTAGACCCCAAAAAGAATATAAGTTTATGCTTTCATAGAACATTTGTATAAGCGTTTAAATGTTTGTTATTTTGTTAGGCTTGTAATTTTTATCTTTGTAGATTTTAGACTAAGTATTAGATACCAAGTCGCTAATAGAATTCTACGTGAGTCTATTAGAGATGAAGCTAAATATCAGCGTCTGAAATCAAGTAAAGATGAAGATTTGTTCTTAGCTTCTGTCAAAAGCTAAAGGACTGTTTCAAGGTTGATTGAATCAAGTGCTCAAAATTCTCAAGTCATGAAGGACTTAAATGCAATCATCAACGGATATTTATTTCCAATGGGAAATAAATTCAAATGCATTAAATGCCTGATAATTGAATTAAATGTGATAAGCAATTTTGACTTGTGGACAAGCCACCTTTTGACTAGACTATCATAAATCAGAGTTCAAACTTGCTCCTGTCCAATCGGAACCAGCAAAAATTGAAGAATGTCAGAAAAGGGACTGCTCAATGCGCTGCGTGAGATACACGCGCCCACATGTGTCCAACGAACAAATTCCAAGAAATCTCTATAAATAGTACCCTTCAGCAAACCCTAATTACGCACATACATGCACAAGAAAAGGTCAAAACTTTGTTGAAATTATTTGAGAGAAAAGCTTACAAATTCCATAGCCAAAAATTCTTCAAACTTTTCATACACATTCCTAAGATAGTCAAAGATATCTCAAACCTCTTCAAAGAAGAACCCTAAACTCTTATTGAGATATCTAAAGTTGTTTGAACTTCCCAACATCAAACAAACCCGTGACAAAAATTCTCAACATCTTTCATCTAAGTGAGAAAGTTTGTTGATTCTACAATCAGTATTTTTGTGGAAAAGAAGCTTGTTGAAGAAGGTCTTTATTGGAGCTGAAGTCTGTGTGATCAAGGAGCTCAAGATCATCTTCCGTTTCATCTATTTTGTATTCGATAATCAATTTAGTGAATCCCTCCAAGTGCAAAGGAGAAGAAGGATGTAGCTGGGATTACATCACCCAATGAAACTTACAATATCTTGTGTTATTTACCGCTTTATTGCTTTACTTTGCTCATTCATTTTATATTTTTGAAAAGGCATTAAACCGGTTAAGCGACTAATTGGCAAAAGAGAACGCTAAGCTTAAAATCATTTCCACTGTGCTATCCCTGATTGAGCGAATAAAACATTATCCTACTTTGATAATTGTTGAAATCACTAAGTCTAAGTTATCTAATCCTGAAGCGCCTGACCTAGCCCTCAGCTTACTAAGTGTTCAAAATCTTCATAAGTGATACGGATTTTTTTAAGTCGAAAAAGACTTCAGGGTCTATTCAACCCCCCCCCCCCCCTTCTAGACCCTTTCATATGCCACTTGGGACCATCAAGTACAAGAGGGATTGGTGATCCCTGTTTACAAGACCGGATCATTAGTGGAACCAACATAGTCATTGTTTTCGAGGCTACTAGGGTTTCGACCGTCACCAAGCCCTAAGCCTTAAACGGGAAAAGGATGGAGGAATTCGACTCACACAAAGATTGAAACCTGAATAGGCTTGTTTTTCATCGTTAACATCTAAGAAGTCGTGGCCACGTTGCTAAACATCGAACCACAACCGATAGGTGCCTTAGGTTAATTGGTGAAATTAATCCAAGACCTAGTTAATTATTATGAATAATTAATCTAAACTATAGAAGGACTTATTGCTAGCCTGTTAATGAGCCTAAGGGGTCACACACAAACTTAGTGTAATACCTATTGGCTAGTTAATTCCTTTTGAATTAATGGAGAGATTAATTAATTGGAATTAATTAATCAGGAAAAAGAAATAAATTAGTTAAGTTGTCTTAATTAATAATAGTCTTATAATTTAAGATTGAAATATTAAATTGGGAAAGACAAGTTAATTAATTAATGGTCTAATTAATGTGTGAAAGAGGGGAAAAAAAAAAATATATATATATATACATGTATGGGCGTGTATTTGGATAGATATGGTGGAAAGATTTTATCTTGTTCACCAAGTCTATGTGTGTGTGTATATATATATATATATATTTAACATAAATATCTTATAATATGTTTGGTAGGATCTATTCTAATTAATTAGGTGACTAATAGATATGGAAAGACCTTATAAATATATTAGGATAGATATTGTGGATATGGTAAGATCTATTTAATTAGTTAGTTGACTAATTATACGAAAAGATCTTATTTGGATAGATCTTATATATTTGGGAAGGATATCAAATATATGAAAAGGTCTTGTTTGTTAATTAGTGGATCTAATTAACTACGGAAGAGAAATAAGATGGAAGGAAACTAAGTATAAAATAAATAAATATATATATATATATATGGAATAGATATACACGCCCCATATAGGCATGTATATGTGTGTGTGTGTGTGTGAGTTTCCATAATTTTGGACTCTCGCTCTATATATATGTGTGTATTGATATTTTATTAAAAAGTTAACTAATTCATTCTCCACAATTTTGATTGTGAAAATTCTCTCCATCTTTTCTCTTTCATCTCTTTCAGAAAAACTTCTTCCAAATCATGTGTTAAGTATGAAGAACACCATAATATATTTCTACCCCTTTTCTCATAAAACCAAAATTCGATATCTCTTGACTAGCACTGGTGGAGATAATCGAGGATACAAGCTAAGGTGTGGATAAACTTAAAGGCGTAACACTTGGGGCGCTAGGTCAAATCCAATCCGGAGAGGTGTAGCAAAAGACGTTGTTGTTTTAAGTTCTTCAAGAGGTAAACACGAGAAAACTCATCTTTAGTATAGTTTTTTAATCTGATGGTACCATGTTTACCTGTCCCTAATTTGTGGGTGTCAGTTAATTTTAAAATATCCGTATCTTTCACTGCTTCGACGTCCCTGGTGTTGTACCGAGATCCCAACAGTGGTATCAAACCCACGGTTTTGACATGGCTCGGATTCTTTGTATGTGTTTATGTTTATATGCTTTAAATTTGTTTTATTGCATGTAAAACGGATGGAATTTTTTTATTTTATTTTTGGATCGATTAAATAGTTTAAATCTGAAAATTGATTTGGATCTGAAAAATGTAATTTTCGAAATCTGAAAATTGCATTTTTGGTAAGATTTGGATTGCTACGTTTTTTATTCGTAAAGGTTCATGCGTATTTTGGTACTACGGAGGAAAAGAATAATTGAACCCGAGTGTTGTCGCGTGCCATCACGAATCCACCGAAACTGCTGCTGACAATGGACAGCGACAGCTCACATGAACAGCGAACAACCACGGCTCTTTGTGGAGCCATCGCGAACGGCTCTATCGGAAACAGCGATGGCATACAAGTCGAGGTAGCGGGCTGCTGCCCCGGAGAGTCAAAGACGGGCCATCATATGGACGGCGGACCACTAGGAATGTAACCCTAGGGTTTTTTCAATTTTTGATAAATTGCAATTTAGGCCTTGTGAGGCTATTTTAATTAATTATTTTGGGTTTAAAATGCAATTAAATATATTTTTGGGTTTGGACCTAAAAATGAACTTTTAGAAAGCATGGGCTTTTATTTATATTTTGAAAGGACGAAATAAAATTGGTATTTTATTGACTTTCAAGATTAAAATAAAATTGAGTTTTTAAAAATGAGCTTCTTCATGGATTTTCGAAAATATGGTTCTTTTATTTAAATTTTGAAAGGACGATATAAAATTGGTATTTTATTGACTTTCGAAATAAGAATAAAATTGAAATTTTGAAATTGACCCCTTTGAAGAAATGGATTTCTTCATGGATTTTCAAAATATGGGTTTTCATTTGAATTTTGAAAAGACGAAATAAAATTGGCATTTTATTGACTTTCGATATTAAAATAAAATTGAAAAAATTTTAAATTGGGGCCTTTGGGGTTAAATGAAAAAGTGGACTTCTTCATAGACTTTCAAAGAATATAAGTTTTATTTGAACTCCAAGTATGAGATAAAATTGGTATTTTATGAACTTTGGAAATTGAATAAAATAAATAATTTTTGTTTCTATTTTGGAGGGTGTTTTTGGTGAAAATTTTGATGAAACATTTTATTGGGAATTGTGTATTTTGGTGAAAATGTGTTTGGATTAATTATTTTGAAGTAATATTTGGATGGTTTTTTGGTGAAAATGTGTTTGGTTTTGTTTTCAAAGGGAACAAAAACCATTGTAGCAGTCAAATCATGTAAGTTTTTGTTTGAAAAAGTAATGTTAATAATTGGCTAATGATTGAAAAATATATTATATTATAATTTTAAATAATTACAATATATATATATATATAAATAATATTATATGTATATATTTATGTATTGTAATTGGTGTACATATATATATATACACACACACACGTGTACTAGAACCCATATAATATAAAATTCATTCTAACATATATATACTAGAACACAAAAAGTAATGTTAATAATTGGCTAATGATTTAAAAATATATTATATTATAAATTTTAAATGATTGCAATATATATATATATATATATATAAAGTAATATTATATGTATATATTTATGTATTATAATTGGTGTACATATATATATACACACACACACACGTGTACTAGAACACATACAATATAAAATTCATTCTAACATATATATACTAGAACATTTATTATATGTGTTCTAGTATATATATGTTAGAATGAATTTTATATTATATGTGTTCTAGTACACATGTATGTGTGTGTGTGTATATATATTTCTATAATGTGTTATATATCTTTTATAATATACGTATATATTACATATATATAATATGACATATGTATTTAATATATGCAAAGTAATATTATATATGTGAAATATATATTTTAATATATATATATATATATTATCGTATACTAATTACAATATATAGTCATATAATATATTTTATATTATAATATAAATATAAATTATATATAAACATAATGTATTGTATGTATGTAACACATATATAGTATATTAATAATACATATGTTAACATGACACTTGTTATATATGTAATATATACATAATATATAAGCATATTATAATATATTATACATATAGATACACTGTAATATATATGCATAATACATATGTATACATATATAATATAATATAATAATTAATCGAAGTATTTCTATGTATATAATCATGTATATGTATATATAAGTTTATATTATTGCGTACCTATAAAATGTGCATATCTAGGAAATATATATGTATGTTAATCTTTTAAGCTCATTTAAAAGATAATATCTAATAATATAATATAATATAATAGATATATATGGATATAGCTACATATATAATGTATGTCTATATATAATTGTATACATATATGTTTATTTATATATGTATACCATGAATGAAAAACCACAGGTGAACATAATCAAATACTTACAAAATTTCTTAACTAAACTAAATAATTGAACCTAAGTCACATAAAGCAGGAGCGGAAGTGTAGAGCAATAAAGTTTGAAAAAATTTGGGAACGGGGGCGCCTTATAGCGTAATTAATATAAATATATTCTAATGCTCATCTTGTCATATATCTCACATGTTATTATAAATTGTTCAGTCAAATTATTTTGAAAAGATTATCTCATATTAAAATAAGTATTATGTATATGTACACATACATAATTTTACAATATTACAAGTATATTATGTATTTATTTTATATTTATATATACATATAAAATTGCATAATATATATATATAATGTGTACAAAATAATATTATATACATCTGTTTACGTATATAATATCTATATTTACGTATACATATACATATACATAGGCATAAAAATCAATATGTATGTGTATTATGATATGTGCATCAATTTATAATTATATATACATACATAAAACGTTGACATAGATATTAGTATTATTCATAATATATATATGATACATATAAATAATATATACATACATTAATATACATAATATATAATATATATACGTATATTATATGTACACACCTATCTTATATACCTATTATGCATATAATACATTATATATATACACATATATGTGTGTGTGTGAGAGAGAGAGAGAGAGAAAAGTCTCTCTCTAACCCCCAAAACAGGGACAAGCTGTTTTGGGGGTGTTTGGCTAAACATGGGTTTCCATATTCGGCCAAATTGTTCTGGTCCAAACAAATTTTGGGCTGAGTTTTTGGCCAAAACCCAACCCAAAATAGAAACAAACAAAATCGGACTTTTGCATTGGTTTTTCAAAACGTGTATTTATTATTTAGTTCTTGGAAATTAATGACATTAATTAAAATCTAGAATTGAATAATATTGTAGTTTTGAAATTAAGTTAATTTTCGAATTAATGGAGAATTATGATTTTCCATCGGATTTTCTGAAATTTGTTTTTAGAAAATAATTAATTGGTCCACTAATTGAATTAGATTATCCTTAATTAAAGATGGTAAATTTATGTTTATGAAAGCATGATGCGAGCATGTATTATGTGATTATGTGGTGATTTGGGTCGAGCCATAGACTAGTCGTTTTAATTTGGGGCCTGCGTGCCATGTTTTCATTTTATGTACATGAGAGGGTGAGGTTTCCTTTTCTATTGTATTGTTGTAATTTGAAGATGGAGATGAAGACATCTTAAAGACGATGATGGAGACGTTCAAGCTCGAGGAGCTGTGAAGACCTTTGTATAGGGCCCGGGTCCTTAGATTAGATTGGTCGACACCTTGATGACTCGAGGTGTTTTTAGGAATGGTTTGACTAGGATCGCATTTACTGCTTTATGTATAGCATGCTCATTGTTATTTATCATTTGTATCTTATAAATTGTGTTGTGTTACATGATCACTTAAGAAAGATAAATAATTGAAACGGTGAGACCTTGTATGTGAAAAACCTCATATTAAAATATTAAGTCCATAAATGGATAAATAGGGGAGCCAGAAGCTCCTTGATTAGGTCCAGTGCCTTGCGTCACTAAATGTGAGAGGGAATAGAGCGGGCTTGTCATAATTGTCTCACGAGTCGTTGAACGGTGGCAAGTCAAGTGTACTAATCTCACATTTAAGCATTCTATATAACCTAGAAGTTATATTAGAAGAGCACACGGGTTTTAGTTTTGCTAAGGAGTCGTCCATGAGTCGTGGGACCATCTGGCTACTGCTATGCTGTGAGAATTTGATGGGTTGAACTTAAACGCAAACTAGTGTACGGTTGCATCGTGTTCTCAGGACTTACATGAAATGTGAGGCAAACATCTCGAGAACCACCTAGATGTGGATGGGGCGGTCGCGCCTGATCAAATGTTGCCGCCCATTATCTCAGGGGTCGTGGAATGCGGTTGGGACATTTGACGCTCGAGTCCGCTGGAAATTGTTACATTTCCCGTCTTTTGTCAGTGGGGTGATGGAATTAGAAAAGCAATGGGAGCACACGTGAAGTTAAAATTTCCATAATTTCATGTGGATATGATCTATGATTGAATCCTAATGTTTTTCTATTTTAGCAAAGTAACAGTCAAATGGCTAAAACTCCACTCTCGGTAATCCTTGAAACTATAAATGGCCCAAACTTCCCTGGGTGGTACCGCAACCTCAACATTGTGCTGCAATCTGAAAGTCTTGACTATGTCTTAACTCAGTCTATTAAGCCTGCACCTGAGGCAAGTGCTCCAAGGGTTGCTCGTGATGCGCATGAGAAATTGCACAAAGATGATATCTATGTGCGTTGTCACATTCTGGCCTCCATAACTAATGAGCTATAGAGGCAGTCTGAGACTGTGGAACACGCATCAGAAATTGTTGTTGCACTGGAAGAGTTGTACGACGCTATGACACACCGTGAAAGTTTCACTATCTCTCACGAGTTGTTTAGAGCTCGCATGACTGAAGGAACATCGATCACCGACCATGTGTTGAGCATGATTTCCTTAGTGAACAAACTCAACGATATGGAGGTGCCGATAAATCTTGACTTGGCTATTGATTTAGTCCTTCAGTCTCTCTCTCCTGCCTACGATCAGTTCAAAGTGAATTTCAACATGAACAAATTGGTTGCCACTCTTCGAGAGTTATTGGACATATTGCGCACTACTGAGGTAACGGCGAAGAAGGCTAAGCATGTGCTGCTTGCTGACACTTCTTCATCTCCCGCTTTTGAAAAGAAGAAAAACAGAGGGAGAAAGTGTTAGGAATGGTAGCATCTGAGCATGAAGAATAAATAAGAAGCAAGAAAATCTAAGCCTAAACATGAAGATAAACAACACGAGGATTTAACGTGGTTCGGCATAACTTGCCTACATCCACGAGCCAACCTAGACTACATCTTTATTTCTCAATAAGTACATCAATGAATTCATGTGGAGTTTTCATATTTATAATGGTGGAGAAGTTTAAAAACCTAACAAATTAGGAAATAATCCTAATTAACAAAGGGAATAATTCCTAAACATAATAGGAAATAATTCTAACATACTAGGATTCAAATATGCCAAAATCCCCCAACTCGCACCCAAAGACAAGAATTTTTGCCAAAAACGCATACAGTCGCGCACATCCGCACGTGGGCGCCGCCGGCCCCCCTCCTGGGCACCCCTTCCTGAGCCTAGGTGCCACTGGCCCCGCACCTGGGCGCCGTCGGCAGCGCCTGGGGCTGCCAGCCCCACGCCAGTGCCTGCACTGCTCTGATTCATTTTTTTACTCCTTTGTGATTCCGGTCTATTTCGACCATTATTTTAACCCCGGGTCTGTCCCGACCCATCTCGGCTCTATTTTATCTTCCTTTTGGGTCAATTCCATGGCATTTTCCTTTGACTATTTGAAATCATCTCCACACAAACCCATCAGAAAGAAGAAAAAGAAGAAGGGCAACAAACTACAAGTAAAGGACTGTGTCAAGAAAGTCAAAGGGAAAAATGGAAATTGTTTTCACTACAAGAAGAAGGGACTGGAAAGATCAATGCCCCGAGCCTCCTCGTAAGCACACTAAAGGTACATTTGTTGTAAAGTTAACTTATTAGTTAACTGTGCTTCTTAAGTGTTATGACACTATAAGGGTACTCACTTATGCAGTGGATTGCAGATGGTGAGAAGAAACAAGGAACAAAGAAATGAGATCGTAGTCCTGAAGATGCCAAAGAAGCATTTTCTAGCAGCTGAGGCTGAAGGGCGAGAAATCATTTATTTGTCGTTTTTTAATTATAAGACAATGTTTTTTGAAGAATGTTTTATCATGTTTTGAATTAATGTTATGAACCATGTTTTTCTCTACCTTGGTTTATGGATGGAGATTCAATGTGTTTATTAAAATGCATTTTATTGTTTTTGGTTCTACAATTATTCTTGCAACATGCTATCTTCATAACATTTGAAATTGTTAGGAATTTCATGTTAAATGTTTTGATGATGACAATTAGGATTTTTTGTTAGACCCCAAAATATGTAAGTTGATTTTACTTTGAAAACATGTATAAGCTTTGAGTGTTGGATTTGTAATAGGCTTTATAGGCTTCATTATATTTTTATTCTAGATTGTTAGGTTAAGTATTCTTAGACTGAGCGTCTGATGATTTCTATGTGAGTTTATCAGTAGTTTAATTTGAAGACTCAAGCACCTAATATCTGAATGAAGATGAAGATTCCAAGCGTCTAAATGACCAGCTACATCAAGCATCACCGTATAGGATAGAAGTAATTCAAGGATGGATAAGCATCTATCAATAACAGGTTTCACCTAAATTTATTTCTAAGTCCAGAAGAAGTTTAATGCAAATATTCTCAGTGCATTAAGTACCAACGGGCATTTAATTCAAATGCATTCAATGTTGATAAGAGCATTAAATGTGATAAGCTCTTTCAGACGTACGGAGAAGCCACCCTATTGGACTGTCAACTATTCATAGACTGCAGCACCAACTTTTGTGCAGCAGATTTTCAGGATAAAGGACAAAAGTTGTTCACTCGCGGAAGTGAGAGACACGCGTCTGTGCATGTGTCAAACGGACACTTTTTCCAAGATTGCCTATAAATAGGACTTCAACAACAAGCCAAAAACAACGATCAACTCCAAGCCAAATTGTTGCTGCATTGAAGTCTCATTCCTTAAATTCTCAGAAAAGCCAGAACATTCAAGAAAACATTCTCCTTGCTTTTCTTCAATTTCTGAGACAGTCAACCAAATATCTCAAATATTTTTTTCAGAGAAACCTACATTACTATTGAGATATTCCCAGTTGTTTGAACTTTATCAATATCAAACAAACCGTTTAGAAAAACCTCATACAAGCCTCGCGATCTGTGTAAAGTCGAAGTTGGATACTTGCATTATTTCTGAATGAAAGAAGCAAGAGGATAGAAGTGTCTTAGTGCAAAAATCTGTGTGATCAAGGAGCTCAAGTCATCAACATCCATCTCTCCCTAATTTGTAGAAGTTTCTGTGTGATTCTGTGAGAATCATCTTAGTGGATTGCCTCCGAGTGTTCAAGGAGAAAAAGGACGTAGTTGGGATTACACCACCCAACGAACCTTACAAATATCGTGTTCTTTACTTTACAGTTATTTTTCATATTGTCATATCATTGTATGAATATGTTTAGTAAAACTCAAGTGAACGCTAAACAACTAAGGAACCATTTGTGACGCTAAAGCTTTCAAATAAGAAGACTATAAAATCAATTCCGTTGTGCTAACACTGATCAAAGAAGTGAACGCTTAAACCTATTTGGTTATAGTATTCAAATCTTGAAGTCTAAGCTAACTTTCTAAAAACAGTCTTCATTAGACGCTCCAGTCAAGAGCCTAATTTTCAAGCGTCCAACAAATTTTAATACGAATCTTTTCGAAGTCGAAAAAGTCTTCAGGGTCTATTCAACCCCCCCCCCCCCTTCTAGACCCTTTTGTATGCCACTTGGGACCAACAAGTGGTATCATAGCGGTTAAAATTGAAATTTTAAAATTTCCAAACATAACAACTTGTTTAGATCCTTTTTCAAAAGTTCAGTTGCTCTTAAATTTTTCATGGCTTTTTCTAAAGTACCTAAGTTGACCGAGTCAAACTATGACTCATGGAAGGTCAAAGCTTTTACATACCTTTGCTCATGTGATGACGAAATGTGCGATATTATTTCAGATGGACCAATACAAATTCTGAAGGTTATTATCAGAGCTCCTGGAGCCATGGAAGAAACTTCAGATGGCTATGTTGAGAAGCCTAAACAAAAGTGGTCCACTGATGAGCATCGAAGAGCAAATTTGGACAATGTTGGTCGTAACGCTCTATATACGGCTATTGGTGATAATGACAATTTATTTAACAAAGTCAAATCATGAAATACTACTAAAGAAATTTGGGATAAGTTGGCCATAATCTGTGGTGGCTCAGCTCAGATCAAGGAAAATAAGCTCTCCATTGCTAAAGAATAATTCAACAGCTTTAAGATGTTACCTAACGAGACGCTAGAGCAATTGGACATAAGATTCACAGCTCTTGTTACGGAACTTACATCGTTGGGAATGGATTTGGAAAACAGAGAAATGGTGGTTAAGATTTTCAGAAGTCTACCTAGTAGATTTTTGATGAAAACAACAACTATGAGAGAATCGAGCAATTTGGATAGTTTAACTCATGAAGACGCCTTTTCAGAGCTCAAAGCATTTGAGTTTGAGTTGAATTCAACAAGTGATGCAGTGAGCAGTCCAGTGATTGAATCCGGAGCGCTTATAGCGTCAATCAGGGGTAAATTGAGTAACAAGGGAAAGGTTTCAGATATTAGCGAGGATGAGGAGCTGGCTTTACTGAATAGATTCAGGAAGTTCTTGAGACATGAAAAGAAAGGAAAAGGTTTCAGCAATCAAGGACAAAATTCATATCAAGCGCCTGCTCCAGAACAACAACAGTTTCAAGCGCCTCAGTACTCTATTCCTACATCCCAATCGCCTGTTCAGTACCAAGCATCTGCTCAAAATCTCTCAGCGCCAGTGGTCTCAAAACCACACACTACAAGGTTAACAAATGAACAAAAGATGAAAACTAATCTTTGTTATAATTGCAGGAAACCAGGGCACTACCAGGTAAACTGCCCTTATCCAAATGTATCCAAGCCCTCAAGGCAAGATTACGTGGATAGAAACTAATTCAAGAGCAACCTTCGCCAACAAGGTTTGCTAGCGGAATCAGAACCAGCGTCCGCACTTGAAGATTTGGAGTCATCAGAGGAGAGTAGTGATGATGATGAGCCAGTGGATGACTCAGCGCTTATATGTCTCATGGCCAGAGATAATGAAGCGTCCCCTGAGGTAAACACTGAATTATCTCTTCCTCTGTCTTATGAAGAATTGCTTGACAAAGTCAAAGAATATGACAATGATTGTCAAGATGCCACCAAATTATACCGAAATCACTTTGATATTATTTTATCGCTCAAAAGTGATAAAGTGACGCTCAAAGCAGAGTTGCAAGTTCAGCAACAATGCATTGAAAAAAACAAATTGCTTGAGAGTGAAATAATCCAGTTGAAAAGTGATCTTGATATAATAGTCAAGAGAAAAGCTGAGCTGATCGCTAGACTTGCTAAATCAGAACAGCTCGTCTCATCATTGTCTAAAGCGTCAAGAAAGCTAGACAATGTGACTGAGGTAACAAGGTTATTTGGTGAAAAGACCGATTTAGGATGCAATAAATTCGGTAAACAACCAAACAAACCTAATGTTACGGCAAACAACAAAGGAAAGGGTGTTTTCTTTGTTGAAGAAGGTTCACAAAGTCAAACACATGTTGAACCAAGCGACAATGGTACAAGGCCAAATGAGAAAGTCAAAGCTGACTCAGGCAAGGGTAAGGCAAAGGCAAATGATTCACAAAGACGGGTTCATCGAAACGCTCAAAAGGCTAAGGATAAATCTAATCACTGTGAATCAAACGCTAAGCGTCCAGCATCAAAAGTGCACCCTAAGCCAGCGTGCAGGAAATACCAGTGTCAATATCCACAACGGTCTAGATCATATTATTGCTACTATAATGATTATGATTACTATTATAATCGAGGATATTACTATACACCCAAACAACACACAAAACACAGTGTGAAACCCAAGAAGGCCAGTATTCCTACAATGAAGACTTGGCAAATATGGGTTTCTAAAGTTCTAATTCAAACTAACGATGCTACTAATGTTGAAGGACCCAAGCAACAATGGGTACCTAAACATAACTAAAACTTCTCTTTTGATTGCAGGTACCTAGAGCCAAAGCCGATACATCTGTTTGGTACTTCGATAGTGGATCGTCAAGGCACATGACTGGTTCCAAGGATCTATTGATCAACTATCGAGCCGCCAATGGTCCTCAGGTTGTATTTGGTGACAACTCCAAAGGTAAAACCAAAGGTATAGGTACTGTACATAGGGGGAACATCATGATAAGTGATGTTTATTATGTTGAGGGTCTCAAGCATAATTTATTAAGCATAAGTCAATTTTATGATAAAGGCTTTGAGGTCATATTCTCAAGCGACGGATGCTAAGACTAAGTCTACTAAATTGAAAGGTAAAAGAACAAACAATGTATATTTGGTAGATTGGGGTTCAACAATTGATAACAACCCAACATGTTTTGTTGCTAAAAATGAATCTAAAACGGGTTGGTTATGGCATAGAAAAATGAATCACCTCAACTTTAAGACAATCTCTCAGCTTATAAATCTAAATCTTGTAGAGGGATTATCAAAAGGACCATTTCATAAGGATCACCTTTGTGACGCTTGTCAAATGGGCAAACAAGTCAAATCATCTTTCAAGAAAAAACCTCATCTATCTACCTCTAGAATACTTGAACTACTTCACATGGATTTGTTTGGACCTGTTCAAATGATCAGTGTGAGCGGTAAAAAGTATACTTTGGTGATAGTAGATGATTTCTCTCGGTTTACTTGGGTGGAATTTCTTTCATCCAAAGATGAAACATGTGACAAGTTAACAACGCCTATTCGACAACTTCAAACATTGAAAAATCTTAAGGTTGCAAGAATAAGAAGCGATCACGGTACTGAGTTCACTGACAAGTTTGTTGAGAAGTTCTGTGCAGAGAATGAAATACATCATGAGTATTCAGCTCCCAGAACTCCCCAATAGAATGGTGTTGCTGAGCGCCGGAATAGAACGCTCAAGGAAGCTGCTAGGACAATGTTAGCAGAGTCCAATCTTGCTCCTAGGTCTTGGGCCGAAGCGATCAAAACTGCATGTTATACTCAAAACTGATGCATGATCAATAAACAACATGGGAAAACTCAATATGAACTATGGAAGGGATGTAAACCAAATGTTTCATACTTTCACGTCTTTGGTTCTAAATTTTTTATTCATAATAATGGATCCCAAAGTCTAAAGACATTTGATCCTAAAGCGGATGAGGGAATCTTTCTAGGTTACTCCAAAAATGGAAAGAATTTTTGCATCTTAAACAAGATCAAATCGAAGGTTGAGGAATCTATTCATGTTGTTTTTTATGATGCTAACCAAGAACCGAGTAAGGTTAATGTGAATGGTGTAGGAGTTGAAGTTTTGTGTCATCAAGTGTCTAAGATTACCATTGATGATGATAGTGACGACGATGATGAGATCTCAGTGCCACCTCCTAAGATTACTCATGAGGTTACTTTGGATAACAATGTAAGAATTGCTGATGATCATGAAGAGAGTGATCATCAAGAGCAAACAAGAACCAGTGAACTTGAAGCGCCTACGCAAGAGGGTAGTCAAACGTCTGATCGTCAAGCGCCTATTCAACCTCTGCCCGTTCCAACCAGATAGACTATGGCTACATGATCATCCACCTGAGCAGATTATTGGAGATCTTGAAGCGCCTGTTAGGAAGCCGCTACATTTAATGAGGCCATGTTCGCAAGCTTTCTATCTCAAACGGAGCCTAACAAAGTGGATGAAGCGCTAAGCGATCCAAGTTGGATTGAAGCCATGAAAGAAGAATTTAATCAGTTTGAGCATAGTAAGGTCTGGACACTAGTACCAAAACCAATTCACCAAGGAGTTATTGGAACTAAATGGGTTTATAGAAACAAGATGGATGAGAATGGCATTGTAACAAGGAACAAGGACAGACTCGTAGCTCAAGGATATTGCCAAGAAAAGGGTTTTGACTTCGATGAGACATATGCTCCAGTCGCCCCTCTTGAAGCAATCCGCATGTTTCTAGCGTATGCAGCGTTCAACAAGTATACTGTGTATCAAATGGACGTGAAGAGTGCCTTCCTGAATGGTAAACTCCAAGAAGAAGTATATGTGGAGCAACCACCAGGATTCATCAACAACCATGGTAAAGGTATGGTTTATAAGCTAGATAAAGCACTTTATGGGCTTAACAAGCACCCCGAGCATGGTATGACACTCTCTCTATTTTCCTTATTGGTAAAGGCTTTTCAAAAGGCAGCGTTGATACAACGTTATTTAAAATTACCAATAACGAAGATATTCTCTTAGTCCAAATTTATGTTGATGATATTATATTTGGTTCTACTAACAAGTGTCTGTGTGAGAAATTTTCGAAAATGATGCAAGAACAATTTGAAATGAGCATGATGGGTGAATTAACCTTCTTCTTAGGATTACAAGTTAAACAACTCCCTAATGGCATATTTATAAACCAAGCTAAATACACACGTGATATGATTAAGAAATTTGGTATGGAAAATGCATCATATTCAAAAATTCCAATGAGTCAAACGCTTAAGTTAGATAAAGATGAAAGTGGGAAGAAAGTTGATATCACTAATTATAGAGGTATCATTGGATCACTTCTTTATCTTACTGCTAGTCGGCCTGATATTATGTTTTCGGTATACATGTGTGCACGTTTTCAAGCTGATCCTAAAGAGTCACACCTTATTGCTGCCAAGAAGATCCTTAAATACCTAAAAGGCACACAAAATGCCGGCTTATGGTATCCTAGGGATTCTCCTTTTGAACTAATTGGTTACTCAGATGCAGATTTGCCGGTTGCAAAATAGATCATAAGAGTACTAGTGATACGTGTCACTTTCTAGGTGATAGGTTAGTTTCATGACATAGTAAGAAACAACAATCCATAGCTACCTCTACAGCTGAAGCCGAGTATGTAGCTGCAGGAAGCTGTTGTGCACAAGTGTTATGGATGAGGCAACAACTTAGACATTATGGAATAATCCTAGGTCCAACCCATATTCATTGTGATAACCAAAGCGCTCTAGCCATGACTCAAAACCTTGTTCTTCATTCCAGAACCAAACATATTGACATTAGATACCATTTTCTTCATGACCATGTTTAAAAGAAAGATATCTCCATGCACTTTATTGGAACTGACAAACAATTGGCAGATATCTTCACCAAAGCGCTCAACGAACAACGTTTTCTCACTTTGAGAAGTGAATTAGGTATCATCGATTTAAATGCTTAATCACCATGCATCATATTTTATTAGACATATGATTTAGGGGGAATCCACTTTATTTATGTCCAAAAGATCTTTGAAAAGTTGTTACAAGTTATCAAATTTAGGGAAAACCTTAAAATTGTACTTGAAATATATTTGTAAGCGTCAATGATCAAAAATTTTCATATGCATGATCATCAACGCTCAGAATTATTTATGCACAATATGTTGGACGCTCAAGTATAAAATGATTTTGATCTCAAGTGTCATATAAATTTTCCAAGTAATACTATTAAGCGTTGAACATATTCCACTCAACACTTAATATAAAATTGTTTATAAAACTCATGCATAAATTTTACACGCTTTTTGAAGTAGTGGATAGACTCAATAGTCTATGTTGTACTCCATCTACACGCTTCTATCATATCAAACTGGCGGGTAATCAAAAACTTTTCAAAATGACGGTTCAGAAATAGCACGTGTCTGTGTACGTGTCAATGTACCATCAGGCGCGTGTAGTACACTCTGAAAATCCCAAACGTTTTAAAACTTTAACTCGGATGTCAAATCTTTATATATGGTAGTTACCAAATGTAACTTCTCTCTCTTACACAAAACTCGCGTCCGCAATTAAAACTATTTATGGCTGAGATTAAATAACTTTACACGTGTCTACATCTTATTGAGACGAGAGAACGCAAGTTTCAAAATCTTCCTACTTTGTCATTTAAAACACAACTTTTGCAGAAAATTATTTACTTTACTCTCTGCAAATTTTACTCTCTCTCTCTCTCAAAGCAAAAGAAAATCTCAGTTCATCCCTTTCACTAAAATGGCACCAAAGAAATCTACTTCTGCTTCTGCCGAGCCTATCATTAAGGTTACTGAAGGCCTTGTTGTCGACAAGAAATTCTTGTATGAACAACCTCAGATCAACCTGACAGATATGATGGACCTGGTAACCAAGCCTGGGCTCAAAACATTTCTGACTCTATACTCTTATCTGTTTCGGATGGAAGTCGACACCTTCTGGAAGAATGCTAAACTATCCGTAGATAAGAAGTCTATCTCTTGTCTAATTCCTCTATCCAAGAAGGAGTCACCCAAGGAATTCGTATTGACTGCCGCCTCCATTGCCAAGAACTTCAAGCTTCCAAATGAGGGTGAGGCATTGGACAATGTCACTTTGGAACAAATCAAAGAAGCATGGACGACTATGAGTGCTTATGACGGTGTACCCTACAAAAAGCACTTTGAAAAGAAAGATTTAGTGTCCAAATATCGACTGAAGGCTGATTTCTGCAGTAAGATCATAGATGCCGAGTGGGTACCTTTGATAAGGTAAACCCAATTCAATTTCAGATGATGACGGCGATACTCCTCAACCTCAAGATCAACTGGAGTGAGTATGTATTTGGAAGGTTTTGGGACTGTTTAAGCGCCCCAAATAAACCTTATGGGCTTATTTTGAGTGACCTGATGTATCGATCAAGCTGTGTCTACTCTTCTGGTCAACTGCTGAAAAAGACCAAGATGCAGGGAAGAAGGATCCTGAACAATCTTTTCAATCCTCCCAAGGTTGGTGGTGCTGCTAGACCACTATCTGAGCGTCTGGAAGTACGTCAAGCGTCCGATGAGGAAGCTGATTGTCTAGTTCCAGAAGAAGTCGTGAAGCATCCGGCTCTTACAAAGAAGAGGGCTCCCAAAAAGCCCAAGACTCAAGCTATTTCTTCTCCTCAAAAGGATGATGAGGAAACTGATGAGGATACAGAGGACAAGATTCCTCTGATCAATTGGAGGAAGCTGGAAGGTATTATCAAACAAATTAACTTTGAGGAACCAGTTGCCGCTCCTCCCGCTCAAACACTAAAGCTCATTGAAGAAGTCAACGTGAAGAAAATTTTCAAGCATTCCAGGACAAGCAAGCGCCAAGCTGCTCTTGTTCCTGAAGAGCCTGAGATGGTTGAGCCAAGCGCTCAAGCTATTGCTGTTGAGTTAAGCTCTCAAGTTGCTGTTGAGACAAGTTCTCAGGGTAAGTTTATTTCTTCCAACAACATTTCCTTTCCTACATCTGTAGAAGTTCCTACTCTTATAGAGGATAGTTCTTTTGTTACAGCTTTAATTCCAGCTGCTGCTGAAGCATCAACAGACGTCCATCTGGATGTTGAGATGACAAATATTGTGGCCATTGCCAAAGATGTTGTCGTAGAAGCTGCTACACTTGAAGTAGAGGAACCTGCTCCCAAAGAGGTTCAAGCGTCGACTCTTGTCCCGGCTATAACAGAGGCATGCTTAAAAGGTTAGAGAGTTGCTGAGGACGTTACAAAGCCAAGGCATTTCTTCAAACTGGACCCTCTGAAGACGATTGATCATTTAATCAACTATATGCCTCCAGTGCTCGAAGAAGACTTCATTCCAGCTGGATATAATGAAGAAAGGTATTTTAATGCTGAGAATGAGGTAGCCTCGCTGATTGACATTGACAATCAGATCAGGGATATAGTGTTCAACACTGAGCTGACAGAAATCGAGAGAAAATACTATCTGGCAGTTCAACTCGGTAAAACTCCTAGTCAGATTCCGTCTTCTCTTATTCTTCAACAAGACAGACAAGGAGGTAGAACTCCTAGGTGTGATACAGATCTGGCTTACTATCTAGATTATGGGCACAGCAAGTCAACTGGTTTTGCTCTCAAAGACTACAATATCCGTGTGTATGATCCTTTTCGCCCTACATTTCTCAATCCGTCAGAGGCAGTTTTGAACAGAGAAGGCTACACACACTTTCCTCACATAGCAAACAGTAAAGAGAACTTGAAATCTGTCAATCCACTTCTACTGTGGAAGAATAAAGGAATTCATGTCGGTGAGCGCCTAGCATCTCTCACAGATGTGATCTAGACTGAAGCTGATGCATACTTTGACAGCGTCTGGAATGCCAACTATCAGAATGATAGATATCGCTTTGAATCTGTCAGAGATATCCATCATGAAGGCGTTAAAGCTATGATTAATGTTGGGACAGACTACTGTATGGCCAAGGTAAATTGGGCTGAAGCGTATGTGGGCTATAAATATACTTTTCCGGAGTTAGTTTAAGCTCCTCATCTTTTTGGCATAGGCATGCATGACAAGAAGTGTTAGTTTGCCAAGTATTGCCTTGTGAAGCGTCAGGAGAGAGTTGGACCTGTTGACCAGTTACCCGAAGTTCGTCAACAAATAGAACAGTTTCTACACCAAGCGCTACATAGGCTTTCCATCACTCCTCTCCAGTTCAACGCTCAAGCGTCCCCTAGTGGCAGTTCATCCTCATCTTGTTTGAACTTCTCACCAAGCCACTGCGATGAAAACTTCAGATTGATGATGAAGATCATAGCTCCCATTCCTCATTTCGATAAGATCTTCACTAAAAATCTACGGAAGCCAAATGGCTCGAGGAATCGAAACTTCCAAAGTTATGCTGAAGATGAAAAAAACTTCAGATTGATGATGAAGATCATGGCTCCCATTCCTCATTTCGACAAGATCTTCACTGAAAATCTACGGAAGCCAAATGGCACGAGGAATCGAAACTTCCAAAGTTATTCACTTCTACCTTCTATCAGACAGGAAGTAAGCGGTCATTATGCCTATGTTCTTTCCCTACTTGAATGCAATCAAGGCATAGCTCGAGTGGTGTATCTGTATTTGAAAGACTATTACCGCAGGTATGTGCCAGAAGCTCACAAGTCACAACGTCTTCCTACAGATCGAATTATTGGATTTTCCTTGCATTACTGCTCAGATACATTATTTCTCATTCCAAAGCCGCAGTTAAGGATCTTCCCAAACCATGTATTGGACATCATAGGTCCAATGTATGTTCAAGCCAGAGATAGTCCTCTTCGCACTTTCATTCAAAGGACCTGTATCTCTCGCTCCAAACTGACTGAACTTCTGGAAGCTGCTTCAGATTCCTATGCAAATCTCGCCACTTGGAACTTTCAATTTGATGACTTCCGCCAAGAGGAGTCAATGCTTGAGGAAGCTCCTGCCAAGTTGGTTGAAGAATCCGTACCAGCGTCCACTTCAAAAGTTGCAAGTCTTCCAGCGTCTGCTGAAGAACAAGTTCAAGTGTCTCCACCAGAGGATATTTCTGACGCTTCTGAACAAGTTGTTGCTGATACTGCTGAGGATCTACCAATTGATGTACGAGGTACAATGTTTGATCCTGCATATCAAGCTCCCCTTGCCTCACTCAAGCATACATCCAGATTCAAGCGACCGGCTCCTCAAGCGATTCCATCGGATGAGAGTCAAGCGTTTAGACCTTTGCTAAAATCTGTCTTAGAGGAGATGAGCAATCAAGCTATTCAAAATAAAGAATCCCTCCATTGGATTAAGACGGATCTGGCGAAGATTAAGTCTCAGACTATGAACGCTCAGATTGCTCATATGCGAGGTTCTGCTCAAGTGGTTGTTGATGAATGTCACAAAGAATTTCAAGATATGAATGATGCTACTGACACGACAAAATCCTAGCAAGAGAACTAGGTCGCGTAAGTAGTAAAGTGGATTTCTAAGTCCGGGGTTATCGTATCCGCAGGGACAACTATAATCTAAGTACCGAGACTACTATATTACTCAATTCTAAGTTAAATCGGTTGATAGAAAGGTTGATTAACTAATTAATAAATACTAGAAAATAAACTAAGGCAACGTCACACCAAATAAAGGGAGGAAACAATAGAGAGAAGCGATCAAGGCACATGGTTCAACCGATTATGCATTTAGATTGTGATTTAGGTTCTATTGGATTATTAGATTAATTTAGCTAAGGCGAAATTCCCTAACGTACGTACTACCCAATCTCTTGGCATAGCAACCCTACCCTTGGTAACGATTTCCTATATATCTCTATATGAAAACCCGATTAACGAGGATGCATTTAAGGTCTAGGAATTCCCCACGTGAATGGAAAGCCACCTAAAGAAACCGAGTCTATCTCTAGTCGGTTTAACTATAGGGTATTCAATGTTTATATCTTCCCTAGGTTATTATCTCTCGATCTCTAACCTAGACATTTTATCAAACACTTGGTGATCAAGCAAATGTAGCGTTGAGATCAAATATTGAATACATAGCTAAAACCAAAATTAATCCAATAAACACCAACAAATCAACAATCAAAATAACATAAATGGCCTATCCATGGCCTCAATCAAACAAGTTTAGCTCATATTCATGTCAAAAGTGCAAATATAAATCATACAAGTCATAGGAGATTTGAACAAATTCAAGAAACAAATATGTAAAAACTCTTTAATTCTTGTAGAGATGTGGATTCCTTGTTGAATTCTCCATGTTTTGACCTTTAATCTTCTCTTCTAAGCTCTCCCTCTCTCTATTTTCGTGTGGTTGCTGATATCCAAGGTGAGTTAGGGTAAAAAATGGCTAAAAGGGGTATTTATAGACCAACCTGCTGCCTCGAACGCCGCGGCGTTCGCTTGTTGAACGCCTCGGCGTTGGCTACTGCATGTGAACGCCGCGGCGTTCGTGGATGAACGCCTCGGCGTTCGTCCCCTGCTGCTCCAGCCAGTTTTGGTAAACTTCACATAACTTTCTCTACCGATGTCGGAATTCACTGATTCAAGTTGCTGTAGAATCCTAAAACAAAGATCTATAACTCTCCAGAAGACACTAGGGCCGAAATCAAACGTTAAAGATGACAAAATTGTCTCACAAGTCACTGAATGAGAAAACTCCATCGTAAGACGTCTCTTCCGATGACGTTTTCACCTCCTTCCCTACATATCTGATCTTTGTCTTCAACATAAGAAATGTACCTTTGCCTCTTATCTTTCCATTGGTAAATCAAGTGTGTAATTTGGACATGGGTAGAGAACTCTATTCAATAAACTCTATCACTGCGCAGACAGTTTGTATCTTTATGCATGATTTACCTTCAATCCTTGTTCTTTTCCTCCAAATGTTATGTTATTCTATAAAATATGAGAAGACAAGGATCAAAGCATCATATGTGATCAAATTATCAAGGAAACAATCAAAACTAAGTCGATAAACGGGGGAAAACTAGTGTAAAAATAACATATATCAGCTACCAGTGCTAAGCTTCTTGCAATGCAAGAACATTTCGACAAGCGTCTGGATGATATCACAGCTTCAATGTCTCAGATTGATACTCAAGTTAGCCTCCTCACAGAACATTTTCTGAAGGTTGATGATAGCAATAAGGGGGAAGAGAGAAGAAAATAAGAGAAGAGAAGATCGTCTGGTTCAAGAGCTCAAGATCCATCTCCGCCGCCGAAGCGTCAGCTTATATCTTCTCCTTCTGCGTTTAGATTCCCATCTTGGATAAGTGCTTATGGAGTAAGTGATTCTGCAGGAGCGCCTAGTAGAACGCTAAGAGAACCTCCACTAGCACTATATCCAAATCTACTAATACCTTCTAGAGCACGGCTTGAACAGTTTGACATTCCTCTTCAAAGAGCATCTATTCCAGAACCTACTGATCCAAAAATCTTAACTGAAGAGAGGCAGATGACCGACTTCAACCGAACTTTCAAAATTTGCCTAAGGTATATGGGTATTGACCCGACTGAATGGGACAGACACTTTGTTGCTTTCAAGAAGAGACAAAAGGAAGAGAATAAGCTCATAATCGAGAAAGATCATGAAGCGATGATGACTTTGGAAGATAACCTAACTGAAGTTATCCGAGCTGAAATGCCCAAGCGATATATAGTTAGACCAAGTCGTTAAGGCTTTTTGATTTGCATTATCTATATTCTTGTCTCTTATGTAATATTTTTGTTTAGTTGTAAAAATGCTTGTAATCATTGATATATATGAAAATGCATTTTTCAGCTGAAACACCTCGTTGAAGCTCAACTAACATCAACTAACTTTCTCTAACCAAAGCTAACTTTCATTTTGGCTGTCTAACTCTTGAACTATAAAAGAGTAAGTATTGCCATCATCAAAAAGGGGGAAATTATTAGGAATTTCATGTTAGATGTTTTGATGATGACAATTAGGATTTTTTGTTAGACCCCAAAATATGTAAGTTTGATTTTACTTTGAAAACAAGTATAAGCTTTGAGTGTTAGATTTGTAATAGGCTTTATAGGCTTAATTTTATTTTTATTCTACATTGTTAGGTTAAGAATTATTAGACTGAGCGTCTGATGATTTCTGTGTGAGTTTATCAATAGTTTAGTTTGAAAACTAAAGCGCCTAATATCTGAATGAAGATGAAGATTCCAAGCGTCTAAAGGACAAGCTACATCAAGCGTCACCTTATAAGACAGAAGTAATTCAAGGATGGATAAGCGTCCATCAATGACTGGTTTCACCTGAATTTATTTCTAAGTCCAGAAGGAGTTTAATGCAAATATTCTCAGTGCATTAAGTGCCAACGGGCATTTAATTCAAATGCATTAAATGCTGATAAGAGCATTAAATGTGATAAGCTCTTTCAGACGTACGGAGAAGCCACCCTATTGGACTGTCAACTATTCACAGACTACAACACCAACTTTTGTGCAACAAATTTTCAGGAAAAAGGACAAAAGATGTTCACTCGCAGAAGTGAGAGACACGCGCCTGTGCATGTGTCAAACGGACACTTTTTCCAAGATTGCCTATAAATAGGACTTCAACAACAAGCCAAAAACAACGATCAACTCCAAGCCAAATTGTTGTTGCATTGAAGTCTCATTCCTTAAATTCTCAGAAAAGCCAGAACATTCAAGAAAACATTCTTCTTGCTTTTCTTCAATTCCTGAGACAGTTAACCAAATATCTCAAACATTCTTTTCGGAGAAACCTACATTACTATTGAGATATTCCCAGTTGTTTGAACTTTATCAATATCAAACAAACCATTTAGAAAAAACTCATCCAAGCCTCGCGATCTGTGTGAAGTCGAAGTTGGATACTTGCATTGGTTCTGAGTGAAAGAAGCAAGAGAATAGAAGTGTCTTAGAGCAGAAATCTGTGTGATCAAGGAGCTCAAGTCATCAACATCCATCTCTCCCTAATTTGTAGGAGTTTCTGTGTGATTCTTTGAGAATCATCTTAGTGGATTACCTTCGAGTGTTCAAGGAGAAGAAAGACGTAGTTGAGATTACACCACCCAACGAACCTTACAAATACCGTGTTATTTACTTTACAGTTATTTTTAATATTGTTATATCATTGTATAAATCTGTTAAGTAAAACTCAAGTGAACGCTAAGCAACTAAGGAACTGTTTGTGACGCTAAAGCTTTCAAACAAGAAGACTATAAAAGCAATTCCGCTGTGCTAACATTGATCAAAGAAGTGAACTCTTAAACCTATTTGGTTATAGTATTCAAATCTTGAAATCTAAGTTAACTTTCTAAAAACAGTCTTCATTAGACGCTCGAGTCAAGCGCCTAATTTCCAAGCGTCCAACAAATTTTAATACGAATCTTTTTGAAGTCAAAAAAGACTTCAGGGTCTATTTAACCCCCCCCCCCCTTCTAGACCCTTTCGTATGCCACTTGGAACCAACAAGAACTTATATAACACAACAAATGTCTACATTGATCTAGCTGCCAAGGTAATAACCTAGGTAAGTATATTAATCTTTTGGACATAGAATAATGAGTGTAACCCTAAATTGATCACATAACATGTGACATGTAAACCATACACATTGAGGATGTGAGAGGTATTACTTATGTCAAGCAAACAGTGAAAAGAATTGAGGATTGGAGATCCTCTTGCCCTGTGTTTACGAGTATCTTAAAAAGAAACTTAGGAATATCATGTTCGTTACACCTTGAAACGAAATGGATCGTTTCATAATATCCTACCTTCAAGGTGAAGGAGTTCCTTTTGGAAAGAATGGGGAAAATAATGGAAACAAGAGACTCAATAAACATAAACAACAGTCGCGGTTAAAGTAATTGAACTAGTAAACCTATAAACCTATGAACACAAGTTCCATACCCTTCGAGCTGAGATATGCTGACAGAAGATTTGATGAAAGTCAAGAGGTCTTGACAAGTAGTTGAAGTTGGCCTAAAGCATAACTGCTTCAAAGATCAATCTACGAATTGAATTTTTTCAGAAACTGAAGTTCTAAAGGTTGATAGGTATACAATTAGCTTGTTAGTATCATATGTTGGTAACGTTGCATGAGTAACATACATGTGATCATAATCTTAATTTTCCAAAATTAACTTAAAAGGGAATAGCACCCCAATTGCACAAAATAGCAATATATGCGGGCCATTGGGTTGCTAAAATCTTCCGAACACATAGATAATATGTTGACTGAAGTTTAACGTGGAAGAATCAAAGGGCATTCTTCCTGTAAAGCATGACCAATAGGAACATGCAATTCTACGAGTTAAAATTAATGTTGACTAATACATCTTATGTATTGAGTCAGACGCTTATTTGATCCAATGGATTGGATTGGTATTGTCTATGGTAAAACAACATGGGAAAATTGGAACTAGAATCTCTAGTCTTAAGACATGAACTTAAGTGATGATCGAGGATTTGTTTTATGCCAAATGGATGAGTAAGAGCTGAGAAAGTCTCTTGAGAAGAGACAAAGGCTGACTCTACCATTTAAATCGCATATTAAAATGCGGCGATAAAAGGTATCTAGATAGATGAACCCATCTTATTGATAAGATGAGGTTCTACCAATCAAAGATCAAGTACAAAAGTACTATGACTATCGATAAGGGTGTAAGCTCTTAAAAAGGAGTGAGGTCTCACGTATTATCTGTAAATACCTAGTGGCGAGATGAATAAGAGATTATTTTATCAAAGTCGACGTTTGAGTGGAACAAGTCAACTCAACAGAAAAACGTGGCAAACCTTTTCACCTGAACCCTTGAGTAGGAGTTGTGTTCAAAAGGTCATGGACCTGTGTGGGAACATTAACATAAGGCTTTTAGGCAAGTGGGAGATTGATAGTGTTGTATACCCGGTGAGCTATTTGTTGGCTTGAATACTGGATCATAAACACTATGACAGTCTTATCATTTAGATTATATCAAAACTGTAGGAATGCTTCTTTATTATCGACTACTCGGGTAGTATAGATAAAGTACCCATGGATTACATATGGTTAGGGGAGCGGTCAGGATACCTATGGAATGCTCTCAAAGACTGTAATCCTAAAACACGTTGCAAGTCATAGAGGCTGTGAGATATGGGATATCTCACAGGCCTCGCTAAGACTTGTTCATGCATATAACTCTCCCAAGAGGTTGAGGTGTTCCATTGTCGATGGCTAGTATGGCAATACATGTATGAAGATTCATACTTTGGGTGAGTATGGAATTGAACTAAAACACATTGCAAGTCGTAGAGGCTGTGAGATATGGGATATCTCATAGGCCTCGCCAAGACTTGTTCATGCATGTAACTCTCCCAAGAGGTCGAGGTGTTCCATTGTCGATGGCTAGTATGGCAATACATGTATGAAGATTTATACTTTTGGTGGGTATGGAATTGAACTGCCCCGTAAGGATTTCTCGTTGGTGTTGTCGAACTTCTAGTCCTTAGATCTCGTAGTGTGAGATAATCCTTAGACCTAAGATGTCATTGAAAAGGGTATCACCCACTATACTTTGATATGCACGTGCACTCCAGGAGAGTCATGCATCGTGTATGTTCTGTATAGTTTAGTAGTACAGTGGAACAAGTGGCAATCGTCAAGGGATCCATCCAGGATCACGAGTACCCAGTATTTCCCATCTTGTTGAGTGAGACTGAATGATCGATAAAAGTCTCTGGCTAGAGCATAGTCTTATAAGAGGGATTGGTGATCCCTACTTAGAAGACCAGATTATTAGTGGAACCAACATAGTCATAGTTTCCAAGGCTACTAGGGTTTCGACCGTCGCCAAGCTCTAAGCCTTAGAAGGGAAAAGGATGAAGGGATTCGACTCACACAAAGATCAAAATCTGGATACGTTTGCTTTTCATTGTTAACATCTAGGAAGTCGTGGTGACATTGCTAGACATCGAACCACAACCGATAAGTGCCTTAGGTTAATTGGTGAAATTAATCCAAGGCCTAGTTAATTATTATGAATAATTAATCTAGCCTATGGAAGGACTTATTGCTAGCTTGTTAATGAGCCTAAAGGGTCACACACAAACTTAGTGTAGTATCTATTGGCTAGTTAATTCTTTATGAATTAATGGAGAGATTAATTAATTGAAATTTATTAATCAGGAAAAAGGAATAAATTAATTAAGTGGTCTTAATTAATAATAGTCTTATAATTTAATATTGGAATATTAAACTGAGAAAGACTAGTTCACTAATTAGTGGTCTAAATAATATGTGAAAGAGAAAAATAAATAGATATACATATACATGTATGGCATGTATTTGGATAGATATGGTGGAAAGATTTTATCTTGTTCACCAAGTCTGTATATATATATATATAGGGTAAATTACACTCAACCTCCCTATGATCGACCTTATTATCACTCCACCCTCCTGTGATAAAAAAACTATCAACTTACGCCCTTGTAATTTTTAAAATATGTTTTACTAACTCCCTATGGTGATTTTGCTTACATAATTTTATTGAAAGACTCTTCTACCCTTGACCTTTTTAGGTAATACACAATATAATTTTTCTTTTATTTGTTCTTTTATTAATTATTAATTTATTTCTTTAACTATTTCTATTTTATTTATTATTTTTCTTTCTTCATCTTCTTCCTCCAACACCGGCGGCGAACGGTCGCCGCCGCTGCCGCCGACCACCTACAATCCACCACCTTCAACCTCCAAATCCACCATCTTCAACCTCCAAATCAACACCTTCAAACTACAAATTCAAACTACAAACCCACCAGCCACCACGCCGATCGCCGCCGAAGCCACCATCCACCCATTGCCCCTCTGCAAATCACCCCCCAAAGCTTCAAAATCTGAAATTGCAAATTTGCAACAAGATTTGCAAATCTCAGCAAACTAATTTTGCAATTCTGGAAGCTCGGTTGGATTCTAATGAGCAAAGAAAAGGAAAATGAAAAAATTTAAAAATAAAGCCAACCCCCCTGTCATTTTCTGAGAACATGAAAATATTTTGCTCACTAAAATCAAGTATCAAACCAATGGTTGAACATCTATTGCATAGCAGAATTACATGAAGCCAACCTTTCGTTTGGGCCTTTTTCGATAGAAGATGGCGGCGGCGGTACGATTGAGACAGTGGTGGTTGATTTGTAGAGATGGGGTCGCGATGGTAGCAAGTGGTGGTGGTGGCGGCCGCGGCGGGCAATGTGTTGAAGGTAAGAAACGTCGGCAACCTTTACCGACTTGTGGGTGGCGTCCCGCCGTGGATCGTAGTGACGCCGCTGGCTGGGGTGATAGGGATTCGAACCGCCGGAAATGTGCAGAGTCTTATTGGGCCGTTGACTAGCTTGAAAGGGGTGGATTTAACGGCCGAGCATGTGGCGGAGGCGGTGGTCTTTTTGGGGAGCTGAATTTGTGCGAGGAAGATGTTTAGGGGCTGATTTTCAGATTTACAGAGGTGGAGGTTGTCGGGGGTGGGTCAGCGTGGGCGGATGGTGGCTCCGGCGGTGGTCGGCGTGGTGGTTGGTGGGTTTTGATTTGAAGGTGTTGATTTGGAGTGGGGGTGCAAGTTGAGCCCGAAAAAACTCGACTCGAGCTCGAGCTCGAGCCCATTCTTCTCTGAAAAAAGCTCGCGAGCCCGACTCGCGAGCTTCTAATATTTATATATATATATATATATTTATATTATAAATATTAATATATATATATATATTAAATACTATTCAGCAAACAATTTCAAACAAAATTAAAACCCTCAATCTGATTTCACATTTCATTTTGCCCCCCTTTCTCGTCCATCTCCTACGTTCCTTCCCACCCTGCCACCGTCGCCCGTCTCTGTCCTCCGTCGCCCGTCTCCATCCGCCGTCGCCCGTCTCAGTCCGCCGCCAACCGCAAGACAAGGTTCCAAGCCCAACCCCACCATAACACAGCCGCAAGCCCGCCTCCCCAAGCCCTCGCCGTTCGCCGCGGCGCCGCCTACGAAGCTTCTATCAGCCACCTCCATAGCCGCCGTCCGTCAACATCGCCGCCAACTGCAACCCAAGCCCAACCCCTCAACCACAACACAGTTGCAGCCCGAAACCGTCCGTCATCTCCGTCGCCGGATCCGCCGCCTCCACAGCCGTCCGCCACCTCCGTCTCAAGAGCCCAAATCAAGCTCGGGCTCGCGAACTCGAGCCGAGCTGAAAAATTAGCCTCACGAGCCGAGCTCGAGCCCCCTCAAGTCGAGCTCGAGCTCAAGCCTAGCAATTTCGCCAGGCTCGGCTCGAGCTCGTCTCGTTTACATGCCTAATTTGGAGGTTGAAGGTGGTGGATTGCAGGTGGTCGTCGGTGGGTCGGTGGTTGTCGGTGGGCTGGTGGTCGTTAGGGGGCCGGTGGTGGTCGGATGTGCAGGTCAATAGATATATATATATATATATAAATATATATATATATATATATATATTATATAAGTTTAAATACTTTTAAATCTGTATATATAAGTAATATTAATATATTGTTTATAAATATAAATTATAAAAATAAATGAACCATTGATTTTAGTAAATCAGATCCAACGGTTGTAAGATTAAGGGCAAAACAGACTTTTGTTGATGAAAATCGAATAACCAGTCTCATAATACGAGAGTGCGGCGCGTAGGTTGGTAAATTGCTGCTTTAATTTATTCACAGGGGGCTAAGTTGATATTTTTTTTTCATAGAGAGGCGGAGTGATAATAAGATCGATCACAAGGGGGTTGGGTGTAATTTACCCTATATATATATATATTTACACACACACACACACACATATATATATATATATTTAACATAAATATCTTTTAATATATTTGGTAAGATCTATTCTAATTAATTAGGTAACTAATTGATATGGAAAGACCTTATAAATATATTAGGATAGATATTATGGATATGGTAAGATCTATTTAATTAGTTAGTTGACTAATTATATGAATAGATCTTATATATTTGGGAAGGATCTCGAATATACACGCATCATATAGGCGTGTATATGTGTGTGTGAGTTTTCATAATTTTGGACTCTCACTCTATATATATGTGTGTATTTATATTTTATTAAAAAGTTAACTAATTCATTCTACACAATTTTGATTGTGAAAATTCTCTCCATCTTTTCTCTTCCATCTTTCTCACAAGAACTTTTTCCAACTCATGTGTTGAGGACAAAGAACACCAAAATATATTCCTTGCGGGGTCATTCTCTCTGCACATGCATTGACCCGACCGGTCATTATCTAAGGAACAAGACACTATCCCTTTTGAAAATGACACATACAGACAAGTTTTAGCGAGACTGTGATATCCCACATTTCATAGTCTCTTTGACTTGGAACTGGGTTTAGGATTACAGCCCTCGAGAGTGTTCCATAGCCTGAGCAACTATCCCTAGTCTTATGTAATCCATGGGATCTTTATCTAGATTAATTAAATCTATATATACAATAAAGAAGCTTTCCAATAGGCTTGATTCAAAAGACAAGACTGTCATAGTGTTTATGTTCCAGTGGGTAAGCCAATAAATGGCTCGCCAGGCACATAACTCTATCATAAAATTTACAGGGGGTAAAATTATAAAAATTTAAATACACAGGGGTATAATTATAAGATATGCCTTAATATGAGGGATGTATTGATAATTTTCAATAAGCGAGTGAAATTTTTAATAATTACCCAATAAGTTAGGGGTGTGTGTGTAATTTTCCCAAACATGTAAGATAACACTATAACAACCGTGAATACTTGACTCGTAACAATTTTCCTTTTGCCAGACGTAGAAATGATTATATAATTTCAATAATAATTTATCTAATAGGGCAAATGGCATTTTACCACTCCTTCCAAAAAGAACATCATCAATATAGCACATTACTCTTCAAAATTAACTCAACAACACTTTAAAGTCTCGCACTTTGCCCTTAAAGGCATTTTTCTATCAAATTTTCGTTGGCACGTTGGCATGCTCAGGAAGGGGGGGCTGGAGGGTGTCTCCTCAATCACGCCCCCCCCCCCCCCCCCCCCCCAACCCCAACCCCAACCCCCCCAAACAAAAAAATTAATAATTACAAAACCACTCTCTCTATTACTCAAATATTCTATGTCATTGACTTTTTTTCAATTATTTCCCCAAAACTGAAATGTGTTTTCACCACTTTTAATCTATTTTAGTATGTTGTGGTGGCGAAAATGTATTATAGTTTTATCATCTCAAAGTTCAAAAATGTATTGTATTATTTGAATACAAATCTTTGAAAGCTGAATTTTTCACTTTATATCTCTACTCTCTAGTCAAAAATATTTATTTAGTTTAGGATTTCAATAAATACATGATGATCATCTATAAACAATTTAAAAAATTTTGAGAAGAGAGAAATTAAAGTTAAAGATAAATATATATATATATAGCAAGTTATAAGATATCAAATTATGTGATGTATTTATATGTGTAGATATATATGTATTAATCAATAACGTTTGATGGGTATAAGGGGGTGGACAGATTTATTAGTAATTTGTAAGTAGAAAGTTCAATATAGTAGTGTATAAGTGTTTCATTTTTTAGTGGCATCTGGCCAAATATTGTCAAAGACAGAGAAGACAATAAATTAATTTACTATCTGGTTAACAGACTGATTCGACTTATTTTGACTCTTTGATTTCTACTGCACCAACAGAGCATGCGTCTTCAAGCACAAAAATTGTCAAGACGAGATTGAATAGTAAGATCGAAAGTAATTTTTGAGTAGTTCATTGCTAGTTTATATTGGAAAAAGAAATTGCTCAAACTTTCAATATCGGATCGATCATTGACGAGTTCGATATAATGAAGAAACGATGAACACAATTTAGAATGTCCAAAGTTAGATCTAATAAGTAGGTTAGCATGCACTATGTTTATTTTGTTGTGATTTGCATATTTTTTTAATATTATTTTATCTTAAATTATAATTGCTTCCCCTTTTTCGTTCACAAACAACTCTTTATTGGAATATTTATATTTTTGTACCATGATTTGTGTTAAATTATGTACAAAAATTTGATTATCTAAATAAAAAGTATCGTATTCACACCGAAAATATGTGCATAAAAAATAAATATTAATATTTTGATTTTTTAATTTCGATCTCCCCCAAGTCAAAGTCCTGGCTCTGTCCCTGGGCATGCTCTTCGTCAGCTCACACCGTGTCACTTAGGGTTCTAGATATCATTAATTGCATCAAGATATATACGCGTTGCTTACATCGTTGTAATCCTTAGCTAATTTGTCAATTTTTCATACTATGATATTCACTAGTAGAAAAATAATATCATTTGACGTGTCTTCGATCTGAGAATCCCATGAGAGGCAACATGATATAATTCAAGGTTTGAGATGCATTTTAATTGATTTTAAAGGGTAATGTGCCAAATGAATGAAATGTTGGGAGTAATGTGTTATTTACCCTTAATAATATTATCATGTAATTTTATGTTTGAAATTCTTCTAAAAAAAATTTATATATGCATTATTTCGGATTTTATTTAGGTTTACTAATAGGAAAAATTGTTAAATCAGTCATGTCACTTACACTTAATCCCATTTTAGTCTCATTCATATCAAATTAGCTAATTTGATCCCATATCTTTTTAAGTGACACCAATTTAATCTCATTACCATTTTCCAACGAGAAGGAGATTCTACCCCATAACAAAATCCTAACATAATTTAAATCAACAAAAGAAAAAAAGAGATAATAAAATCTATTAATCAAAACTAATATAATGTACGTGGTCTCTCTTCTCTCCCAATTATGTTGCATGTATGAAAGCTTTGATAAGCTCGGAATGAAAATTGGTATCCGCCTTCTGAATCTGAAATGCGTTTCTAATTACATTTTTCGATGACATTTGTTCCCCTCTGACTAATTTGGTTCCACAAGACCAACGATGGGAATCTTTCCTAGAAATTACTCTTTTTGTTTTTGATATTTACTTGACTTTTGTGTTTTTGATCGTTATTTGGTTGCATTTTGATCATTGTTTGATTGCATCCTCTAGGATTTATATAATGAGAATTGAACATGGAAGATGGTTCCTTCAAAGCTAATAACGCGTTGGGAAATATATAAAATAATACTATCGATTTTGACATGATGATACCTATTAATATACGGTTTCCAATTCCCACAAGTATTGGTTAGGAATGGGAAGATATTTTGATGATTGTTAATTGGCAATGGAAGGAAGAAGCTTGAGAGTGTTAGAAATAGTGACAAAAGGTCTTGAAGAGGGTCTTAATTTGGCGTAGAATCTCCAATGAGATTTTCACCGGAAAGGAATTAAATTATCATCACTAGAGAGATATTTTAAATTGGTTAGTGTAATATGAATTGAGACTAAAACAGGACTAGGTGTAAGTTACAGAACTGATTTGACATTTTCGTTTTATTGTTATGTTACTATTAAGTTTATAGAAATACACATAAATATTAGTGAAAGAGGAAAAAATTAAATCAATCTAAAAATCACAATTCTTTTTACTATGGTAATGAAAAGTTGATGGAACATTCTTTTATAAGTTGATGAACTAAGAGATAGTATTATGAGTTTTTTTTGGATAAATTTGTTAGGATTACGCCCTCCATGCCATAGAGGAATTAGATTGTTTAGGGCATTTAATTTTATGTTGTACAAACTTTCTTTAAATTAATAAAAGACATTTATTTTGTTCATATTAATCTTAATGGCATTAATAAAGTATTGAACAAATAAGTTTCGAGTAATCAAGAGGGAGCTTCTACTCCTCATGGTTTGAGGAGATCGACACTAGAAGTGTCGGTTCCTTGATTATTTAAATAAGAGTTTGCAAGTCAAAGAGTCTTAATTGGGCATTATGACCAGATTTGTATGACACAAACTTTGACAAGGAGTGTCAGTAGGTCACTATGGAATTGTAAGAGCTTGTGCCATAGATATATCAATGTAGTTGATATATTCGAACACGGCTCGCCGTAATTCAATCATATAGGTAATTACTCGGTGATTGTCAATAATTGAATTACTGGTCACAGTAATGTGCGTGAGCCTTAGACCTAAGGATTCACGAAGATTGTACTTGTGACACTGAATGAGTTATTAGAGTAGTTAAATCAAATTCACCTTTAGGTGGGATCAACCTCAAAATGCGGTTCAAATGAAAAAGTAGCAATTGTTCGATGATTGCTAATATAAGATTCACTGTCTTGAGTAGTAAATGAGTTAACGTCATATGCGATCGTAGGTAAATGAAATTATAAGTCTTTGGCCAAAGTAAAAAAAACTAACTTGTGTATGGAACACAAGGGTAGTGTAGTAATTTTATCTTACTATGATTTATTGAGCACAACATCAAGTCTTGTGAGTTTGATACAAACCATGACTCTCACTCGATTGGGATATTACAGTGAATGACTTATACTCACAGAGTGTCTGTAACATAAAGGTTCGTATTGATCTAATATATTTGATCTCAATTGGGTTTCGGTGTGAGTCCGCGAGACTGGCTAGATGACACTCACATCCTTAGTTTTCTCCCAATGTCAATTGAGGCGAACTTAGAGAATCGCGCTTTCAAGGAATTGAGCGAAGAAAATTCTTTCGTTGTCAAAAATCATAATTTAGGTAATTTGTCATTTGATGAACAAATTAATTTATTTGATTAATTAGATTAATGGAAATAAGTTAATAATATATAATTGGATGTATTTATTATAATCATTATATCCTAAATTAATTATTAAATTATTTAAACTTAGTCCAATTATTATTTAAGTCTAACATATTTTAATCTAATTAAAATATGATATTAATTAATAATCATCTAATGAAGTCAATAGCCCAATAAGGAATGAAGTAGGCGTGTATAATAGGAGTTGGTCGGCTCAAAGAATTAATTAATTTCAAACCCATCATTCCTTATAAATACATGATACCTAGTTGAAAAACCTAAAACTCTCTCATAAGTGACTTGACAAGGAGTTTTGAATTACTATTATCCAGTAGATCAAGAATTTAGATTCTTCAAAAAGGTTAGTAAATCGATGAAATATGATTTCGTCTTTTTATTTTATAAAACTATTAAAATCCAAAAGTGATCCGTTTGTGAATCCGGATATGTTTTCTTTTCTGCTGCGCATGAACCATGATTCACAACAAAAATATACTTAAAAAATTTGCAATACTTTTTTATAATTTATCATAGTAATGAAAATTGAGATGCAAATATAATTCATTTTATTTCTTAATTCGAATATTATCGAAGAAAGCTCATGAAAATTTGCATTTAATATGAGATATCCTAACATAAAAAACACTCACATTTTCATGGGTATTCATGCAATGCCCATAAAATTCAATTTGTAAATCAATATTAGGAGTAAAATGCATTTTGCACCCTCTAAAGTTGCCTTTTTGGCAGTATCCACGCTCAAAAATAAAAACTAACACAATGTACCCTCAAATTTACGGTCAATGGCAAGGTGCACCCTAATACCATATTTCAACCAAAAAATTCCGCTAGCTACAGTTGACCGAGGGTAAAAATGTCATGAAACGAAGTTCTCTCTTTTTATCCCATAAAAATGCATAACAGTGGCAGTAGATATTTCTTCATTTCTGGAAGAAGTAGCTAGTTTAAGACTTTAAAGGCATTTATGAAAAAAGCCTTTTACATTTTATTTGTTGCTCAAAAACTGCAATGAAAGCTTAATCATACATGATTCTTGTTGTACATTATAATGTGGAAAGATTGCCATGTCATTTCCAAAGAAGCTGGTATATATTGTATTCTATGCAAGGTATTGAATATCGGTATCATTGTTAATTTGGGGTACTAGGTTTACAGAAATTTCGATGGAAATTTTGAAAATATCAACAATTTCGGTTTCAATTCTAGACAAATCATGAAAATTTATAGAAATAATTTAAAAAATTTAAATGAAACTTTGGATATCTTTAATTTACATAACTATACATTTTTTACATCGAAAATATATATTGTGAGCTTTGTAAATTAGTATGAATAAGATATGTGACGAAAATTTAAAATAATTAGAAATTGAAAATAAAGTAGTGACTAAATATTTTTAAAATTTCACTAAAGCAAGAACATACAGTTTTATAAAATATGTTATTCAAAATCATATGGAATTTCTTGGAGAAGAAAATTTGTTATATTTCATCTCACATCAACTTTTCATACTTGATAATTGTGATCCCAATGAAAGAAAAAGAATATCTAAATTAATTTTGACATGTTATAATTAAACATAAAAAGATTTAAATCAAATATAAATTAATATTATTTTTAAAGTTTGGGAAATTCTGGGTTTCAATGAAAGTTTCGAATGAAAATTTGACACATATTTTATAAAATTGGATCGAAAGTGAGATTTTTACTTTGGACCATAGGAAACCTGATACTATGACACTCTAATATTGTGTTGTTTATATTGTGAGACTCTAATATTTTATGGTTTTATATTGAGTAGTACTTACTAAGGATATCTTTTTTGAGTCACAGTAGGAGATTAGAAGTTTTCTTTTCACCTTGTTGGATGAAGCTTTTAAAGTATGCTTCTGTCACAAACATAATACGCTAGCAGTGAGGATCTTCAATGGAACTCAATTTGTTCATGGATGGGGGTTTCCAAAAAACCTAAACAGACCAAGGAATAAGATATATGTATGTCTATGTGCATGCATTTACGTATATATGAAACTACTTATTTTTCTTTAGGAAGTTGGTCAATTTATGTTTAAGATTTTACGTTAAGTTGCATGAACTACAGGCAATACATTACAAGGGTTAACTCATTGCTGAATAGTGTGTAAATCTTTCATGGTAAAACATCACCAGTTATGTAATAAATGCTAGTTTGAAGATTGAATTGTTAAGGTTTTTTGTTAGGGAAGTTCTCTGCTATGCTTTGTTACGAGAGTTGAACAAATGAGGGAGCTTCATCATGACATTTTTACCCCCGGTCACTATAGCTAGGGGATTCTTTGATTGGAATATGGTATTGGGGTGCAACTTGTCATTGATCACAGATTTGAGGGTGCGATGTGTTAGTTTTTATTTTTTAGGGAGGAGATTGGAAAGATGCTACTTTACAGGATGCAAAATACTTTTTACTCCAATATTAGTATAATCTGATTATTTTAAATTATTTCCATTATATTTAAATCAAAATAAAATTTGAGAATAAATTATTACCATGTAATTTATGAAAACTATACAAAATCCAATATCCAATAAACATACCAAATTTTACCAAGTGATTTGTTACGTTTGTCGCATTATTTTTCTAGTTTTAGATGCTCTTTTGTTTGATAAGCGTTCTGGTTATTCATTTGCTCATTTTATTGCTAGACCTATTCTAGGCGCTCAAGGGTTTGTCCCTAAACTCACGGCTCTTGTTGTTTCTGCTTTGTCTCCAGACCTTTCTGTTTGAGTAATATATTTGTACCGTTACAACAAAAAAACAAAATAAATATATCAAAATTTGAATTATTTTTAATAATTTGGAGAATTTTGATTTAAATTTAGAGCATCTCCAACCCATTGACACAAAAATGGTGCAATTTTTGCACCATTTAGTGGTATACAGTAAATTTACTCCAACCCATAACTCTAATTTTAACACTAAAATGAATATTCTCTAGTATATTCTTTTTTAATCTTATATTATGCTATTGTCTATGTTTCTCAAATAACACCCAAACTTCAAGTATTTTTTACATATTCATCCAATTTTATTTTATTTTTTTGCTATTTCTTTGTATTAAATAATAAAATTCACAATTAAAATATATTTTATTATTTAATAATAATAAATAATTATTTTAAACCTATTTGGTATTTCATAAAATTATTTAAACAACCTTTTATGTTATTTAGTAACAGTTGAAATGATTAAAAATAATTAAAGTATATTTTATTATTTAATAATATTTAACAATAAATACGTAATTATAAATTTACACAATACATTAACATCGATTTTACTATTTGATATAAAAGATATAACAAACAAACTATTTGAATAACTAATAAATATGTTGAATAACTACTAATACTAGAACAAAATAAAAAAAGACGCAACATTATTTACTATCCCCAACATTAGAATATTGTTCCCATAAATGAAATCATATATAATTGAATAAAAATAAAATTTATAGGACATAATTATAACTTCATAAAGTTTTAAGGATTAAATCGCAAAAGAAAAATAATACAAAAATTAAAATGCAACTAAAGATAGAAAAAGAGGACTTGCACCAAATTTGGTGCAAACGTGAAATTTTGCGCCAAATATAGCATTCAATATCATAATTGCACCAAATTTAATGTTAAAAATGACATGAGTTGAGTGTCAACCGACACTATTTATACCATTTTCAACCTACTAAATATAGAGTGGGATGGAGATGGCAGTCATCTTCACATAGTGAAGTCAAAGAGTCGTTTCCTGGTTCCACCTCCTCAATATTTTACTCCAAACAGTTCAACTCAGCCTCAGCCCCTGCAAAGAAACACACACACACACCAAATAACAATCATCAGTAAAAAAGCACTCACCATCTCTCCACCATTTTCGGTCCCGTCCCATGTCTTCTTCTGCTACTGCTATTTTACTCTCAATTCTGCATCATACTTTTATTTTGATGCTGTGAAAGCTACTTTTATAGGAAGAAATTGAAAAAAAAGACAAAAAAATGGTGTTCAAAGGTAGATTCTTCTCCTCGAAGAAATCAGACACTTCTAGCCCAGATGGATCCTCCAACAGCCCTCAATCTTTCGGGTCCAACTCCAATTCACCGATCCGATCCGACAAGAAAAAGGGCAACAATAATAATAATAAATCTCTATCCGCCGAGAGCACTCCGACGGGCACGAGAAAAAGCTTTCTGAAGAAGAAAGACTCATCTAAAGGCAAAGAATCACTCGATTTAAGCAAACCCACCATTTCAGCAGCAGCAGGGGTTTCTAGTTTTTCATCCAAGTTGAAGAAACCCGAGGAGGCGGGCCCCACTCCGTTGGCTGCGTCGCCGTTAATGGCGTCGTCGTTGGGTTTGAACAAGATAAAGACACGATCGGGGCCGTTGCCACAGGAGAGTTTCTTTAATTTCGGGAGTGGTAGGGAAAAGGGGGTTTCTGTGGGTGCTAGTAACTTGTCTAGGCCATTTGCAGGTGATGTGGGTTCGAGTCTCCTTAAGAATAAGGAGAAATCATTTCCTGAAAATGCTGATAATGTCAGTAATTCGGATTCTATGTCCACTGAAAGTGGGACGCCGAGGGACCAAAGCCCCCACGTCGTTCAGGCTCAGGCGCGATCGCGGCTCCAAAATGTGGAATCCTCGTCTGGAGCTACTACTGGTACGCTTCTCTATGATCATCTATTGTAGTGTTGTTTGTGTTGTACACTCTGTTTATCTACTTGTACTATCAATCATATTGGTTTAGTTATGTTTATTGCCATGTCTGTGGTTTTATGTTAGAGGTCATGTGGAACTAGTAAGATTTGAGGCAAAATCTTATATGTGGTATAATATTGATCACTTGTGTAATATGGATGAGAAAGATGTATCAATTGACTTAGTTATACGTCTGGAAATGAATTAGCAAGGGGCATTGAAGTGATGATCCATAGTGCTCGAATTTTATTCTTAGATGTAGAAATGCGCGGTTAGTAGCCTTTTCTGTCAAATGCAAAAGCTTGTATGCTTTAGTTCTGGTCCCCATGAACAATACTTCTTATCTTCTAGATCAAAGTTAAAGGGCGTGCCCTAATCTTTTAAACGTTTTTGCTTAATCTGCCTTTCAGGCAACTAGTTATGGTTGAACTGGACTTGATTTTTGATATCGGGGCGTATTCCTTGTTCCCATATCCCATATTTTAGAACCTAGACATTATGAGTGCTTTACTTTTTATTTTACTCAGGGGAGAAAATGACTGCTAAGGGTTTTGAAACAACTGCACATTACAAAGATTACAGGATGATTTGATTAATGGGTGTTGTAACATATTAGCCCCATATGTATCAAAAATATATGCACTGAATTTGTTTTCAGACCGTTATGGCTAGAGTGTCTGGCTACTGTTGTGTTACTATATAGAAGAGAAGACTATTGATTTCTATTGTTCGATAAGCTAAAGATTTGCCAATATTTTCTTGATAGGAGTCTATTAGCAGCAAATCTAAAGAACATATATAAGACTGCCTTTGACATCTAAACGGGAAGTTCGGGAAACACTTAAAAAGTTATTGCCAATGTTCTCTCAAATACCAAATTTTGTGCCAGATGAAGACAATTTTTAGAATAACATTGTGCAAAAATGCATATCCTTAAAGAAATTCGACAGGCATAGCATTGTGATATAAATGCATAAATAACATGACAGAATTATGCAATGAGCTAAATATCCAGTAGGCGCTCTTACCTTTCCCTATTTTCGGAATGGTTTAAAATAGATATACTCCTAGACAGAAGTAAAAAAAGCCACAAAAAAAAGAACTTCCTATTCACTTGATATTTTTGAGTAGAAAGCTGAATTGAGAGAAATCCACCACCTTAAATGGCCAACGATCTATACTGGTTTACCATATTCCTCGTATACTCAGCTGCAAAACTCTTCTGAAGAAATTAAATCTAATCAAAGTTATCACCTTAAAAAATCTTGCTTTGTTGACTTGCTCTTTTATTTATTCGCTCTGTCAGCACCTTAGTTGCCAGCCAAGCTAAAATTTTACTCCTTTTCTTGTAATTTCTTTTTCTTTTTTCCTGTTTTGGTCATATATCTTATTAATGAGTTCCATCATTCTATCTATTTCTTTTTTGTTACACTCCTGTAAGCATGCTCAAAGATATTTTGAGTATGTCTTGGATTATGCATATGAGAAAAGGAACCAGAATTCTTGGGCTTGAGGATTATAGTACAACTAGACATAACCCCGTGCCAGGGCACTGGAGACTGAATATGTAAAAAGAATATTTTAAAATTTATATCTACTATTACATAATTCATTTATTTACAATATACAAAATTTAAAGAAAAAAGATGATTAAATTTTAATAATTATCATCGAAAAAATTCTTTACATGAGTGTTAAATCATACTTATTTTGTTTAAAGAAATAATATATTAATAAGTTTAATAAAATAAATATTAAAAATAAAATGAGAAATAACTATCATCATTAATGAAAAAATTGACTCAATTTTGTTAATTATCATTGAAAAAATTCTTTATATGAGTATTAGATCTTATTATTTATTTTAAAAATTTTAATAATTCATTATTGGTAAATTTAATTAAGTAATTATTAAAAAAGACTAATAACTATCACTATAAGCAAAATGGATATAGAAATTTTATTTTTTATTATTTATTTGAATTATAGTGATAATTATCTTATTTTGAATTCAAATTATGTTGGTAACTAACTTGATTTGAATTTTTAAATTTGAGTGCTTTAGATGAAGATTGATATCTATATATATCCATATTCAATTGAAAAAATATAAAATAATTACTTACGTGGCACAATTGAGTTCAATTAGGCTATTCACATGTGTGCTTACTTGGATAGCCTCAAAGGTTGTAATTTATTATATATAGATAAGTGGTCATTTTAGGAGCTCCCAGGATTCAGAATCCTGAGGCAATCACACTTATCCATGTGGTGGGACCCTGTACACAGATGGTTGTGATTATATAGGAACTTGGCGTCCCGGAACTCCTGTGCAATCACTCTATTATGGCAACTATATATATATATATATATCCATATGTATATATATATATATATGTAAGAGGCTTAAAGCACTTATGTTATGGGGTTACTATTTATGCTTTTCACTTGGCTATTCAGGGCGCTTTGATTCGTCGTGGGATGATTCTGGAGGTCTCAGGAGTTCAGATGCGTGTACTCCAGAGATGAAGGTAAAAAGGGGTAATTTCTTTGATGCTATAAAGCACACAAGTCCAGAATATAGTCCTTTAAAACTTAGACTTGTTATACTACATATTAGCAACCTGAAGTGTAAATACTTTTTTATAGACACCGTATGAATGTGAAAATCCAAAAGAGTCTGAATCTCCACGCTTTCAAGCTATACTCCGTCTTACAAGTGCGCCTAGAAAGAGATTTCCTGGTGATATCAAAAGTTTCTCTCATGAGTTGAACTCAAAAGGTGTACGCCCTTATCCATTTTGGAAGCCTCGAAGGTTAAATAACAACTTAGAGGTAATTACATTTAAGAATGCAATTATTTCTCAAATAGTAAGATTTTACTCTCATTACTTATTGATAGTCATGAAATTATATTCTCCAGGAGGTTTTAGCTATGATTCGGACAAAATTTGACAAAGCGAAGGACGAAGTAGATTCCGACCTGCATATTTTTGCAGCGGATTTAGTTGGAGTTCTTGAAAAGAATGCAGAAACTCATCCAGACTGGCAGGAGACTATAGAGGACTTGCTTGTGTTGGCTCGAAGATGCGCTATGACATCTCCTGGAGAATTTTGGCTTCAATGTGAAAGTATAGTGCAAGACTTAGATGACAGACGCCAGGAGCTTCCGATGGGGACGTTAAAGCAGCTTCATACTCGAATGCTTTTTATACTCACAAGGTGTACTAGATTATTGCAGTTTCATAAGGAAAGCGGGTTGGCTGAGGATGAACATGTTTTTGATCTTCGTCAATCACTTCAGCCCTCTGAAAAACAGGTTCCTCCGAGCCCGGGACCCGAAAGTGTTGGCATGATGTCAAATGATGCAAAAGCTTTGAGGGTTCCCGCCAGTAGGAAATATTACAGTCAAGAGCAATCACAGTGGAAGAAAGACAACACCTTACCTATAAATTTTCAGTCTCCACCTTCTGAAACTGCGAAAAACCAAGATTCCACTGGTAGAAATCGAATGACATCTTGGAAAAAGTTTCCTACTCCTGGAAAAAGCCCTAAAGAAGCTGTTCCAGTTAAAGAGGAGCAAAATGAGAATATAATGGTATCTTCAAGAATATTAGATAATCAAAGTGCAATCAATGATGCAGAGCTGGCTACTGCCAAGGTGCCCGAGCCACCTCCTTCTAAAGACTCTCATGGGCAATCCCATATGCCTAAACACCAACACAAAGTTTCTTGGGGCTATTGGGGAGACCAGCCAAGTGTATCTGATGAAAATTCGATAATTTGTCGTATTTGCGAGGAGGAGATTCCCACTTTGCATGTGGAAGACCACTCTAGAGTATGTGCAATTGCTGATCGATGTGATCAAAAGGGCCTAAGAGTGAACGAGCGCCTCATTAGAATTGCTGAAACTCTAGAGAAACTAATGGAATCGTTTTCTGGCGAACCCGGTTTTGTTAAAGTGTCGAACTCGGAGGCGGAGCTTATTTCTCCAAAATTTAGCGACTGGTCCCAGAGAGGCTCTGAAGACATGCTAGACTGTTTTTCTGAAGCAGATAACGGTGTTTTACTGGATGATGTGAAGGTTTTACCATCAATGTCGTGCAGAACTCGGTTGTTTGGTCCAAGGTCTGATCAAGGAATGACGACATCATCAGCTGGCAGCAGCATGACCCCTGGGTCCCCTTCGATGACGCCTAGGACTAGCCAGATTGACTTGCTTTTGTCCGGGAAAGGAGCTTTCTCTGAACATGGCGATCTTCCTCAGGTAAAATCTAAGTTTGGCTTAATTCAGTTTTGTTACTCCCTCTGTCCAGTCGCATTTGGCGTTTTCTAAGAAATAATATTTCTTCCAAAGTCACCCCTCTTTTATTAAACAAATAAGAGATAAGAGATCTATACTAATCAGACTTTTCATTAGAAAAAGATGAGACGGTGATTAATTTAAGAAAATATTATAAGAGCATAACTTAAGTCCCCAATGTATATTTGGAATTTATCTATCAACATGAAAAAAGATGCTTCAGTTGTGGTGCAACAGATGGTGTTTAACTTGAAGGCTATTAGAGACATTTGAATGAATAAATGTATTAATTTTGTAAATGTCGGACAAGTATTTTGAAGTTTGGACAAATTAAAACAGAAATGCAGAAATCCTTTGTTGCCGGAGCCCGGAGGGAGTATTTCGATTTGTGTCATCTTTTTATTTGCTAGGGTGCCAATACCTTTAGCATGTATAACTTGCAATTATAGCATTCACCTCTTTGATTGATGATGTAGCACTTGTTGAACTTTACCATGTAATTTTTTATTTTTTGGGATTAACTTCTTGTTATTTTGTGAATTAAAATAAGACCCGTTTCTGCATTATCTTTAGACATTCCTCCTCTATATTAAATACATTTTGTTGTCTAACCAACTTTCTTCTAGTGGTCCCTGCTTATTATTTTTATTAATTTGTTGGCATTTATTGAAGAACTAAATTACTAAGGCTCAAGGATCCATGAATATAATCTCATTATGTATGTTGTTATGCCTTCATAACCATTACATCCTCAATCATAAGTACTAAAGATATACACATCTTTTTCACATGGATTTTAAACACTTCTTATTATTTTTCTGTTGAAATCATCACGTACTAGAGGCCTAAATTTTTCTTTTACTTTTTTGGCTTGTGGTCTGGGTATTTAACTGTGACATTTCCTTGGCGAGACCTCTATGCTATGTTTGAATCAAGGATTTTAGTAAAGGAAGATGTGTAAAAATAAAGGACAACGTTACAACATTTGAAGTAGAAAAAAATATTTTTCTTAGTGATTTCCTCACTGAAATCCCAAGTCCAAACATAGCCTTAAGTGACCTTATATTATATGAAACTAAACCAACCAAACAAAAACTTAGTATATCATTGAATGCATTAGGCATTGTATTTCTTTTGTCAGCAGGGGAAGTGTTGTTAGATATTGAGAGATTATGTTGTCTGAACCTAATGCCTAAATTATATAGAGCGCACTTGCCTGATGATTCATTGGAGGAGAAATCAGATTTATCATACAAAAGCAAATAGTTTAGGAAATTCTTGGTACTAAATTACCTACAAATATTCTAAGTTGGAATATTTTTAATTCTTCGTTAATGATAATCCATTTCTTGAAGTTATAGATGGTGATATATCGAATTGACCTTGACTACTTTTTTCTTTTCTTTTTTGAAATCATATTTAAAATGCAGATGAATGAACTTGCTGATATTGCTCGATGTGTAGCAAATACACCACTGGATGATGATCGCTCTTTGCAGTATCTGCTTTCCTGTCTTGAAGACTTGAAAGTTGTCATAGACCGTAGAAAGTTTGACTCTCTGACAGTAGATACATTTGGAGCCCGTATAGAGAAATTGATCAGGTGATGTATTAACCATTTTGTTTGAAAATTATAGTACACTGTGTTTGGGCAAATTCATGTTGACAGTGTATTCAATTATCTAGGGAGAAGTACTTACAACTATGCGAACTAGTTGACGATGACAAGGTTGATATTACAAGCACTGTAATTGATGAAGATGCTCCTATGGAAGATGATGTTGTACGTAGCTTGCGAAGTAGCCCTGTACATTCTAACAAAGACCGTACCTCGATAGATGACTTTGAGATTATAAAACCAATTAGTCGTGGGGCATTCGGTCGGGTTTTCTTGGCAAAAAAGAGAACAACAGGGGATCTCTTTGCCATAAAGGTAATGAAGAACTTGTCCCACTTTAGACTTTGTTATTCATTCTGTACACCCTACAACCACAATAAAGACAGCTTTAATGATTTTAAAAATAAAAAATAAAAAAAAAATAAATAACTTAATTAATATGGAAGTGGAAAAATTCCTCCAAAACAGATCTTACTCTTGCCAAAAAGGTGGCTTGTTATCCCAAATTAATTTATTCTGCAGGTTCTGAAGAAAGCAGATATGATACGCAAGAATGCTGTCGAGAGTATTTTAGCAGAACGTGATATACTGATATCTGTTCGCAATCCTTTTGTGGTGAGCCTTTGCATTTGTCACTGCCTTTACTCTATCTTCTTTAATGAGCATCTCCTTTTAATTTTAAAATCTTATGTGCTAGGTCCGATTCTTCTATTCATTCACTTGTCGTGAAAATTTGTATCTTGTAATGGAGTACTTGAATGGTGGAGATCTTTACTCATTACTAAGAAATCTAAGCTGCTTGGATGAAGACGTTGCTCGCGTATATATAGCTGAAGTTGTAAGTTTTTGTTCATGACTTTCCATTGCTCTATCTTCCCCTCAACCCTTGGATTACATGGTGACATATACATGCAATGGATGGCCAGGTGCTTGCTTTGGAATATTTGCATTCTCTTCGTGTGGTTCATCGTGATCTGAAGCCAGATAATTTGTTGATTGCACATGATGGCCATATCAAGGTTGTTTTTTCCATTTTTTCTTGTCATGGTTTAATCGTTTTGTCCTTTTACATTAACACATCGAAAATTTGCTTATATATATCAAAGCTTTGAATTTTGCTAGTGGTGGGGTAGCACCTAAACAAAACAAGTCATTTTCGCTAAGAATTTCGTTTTCTTATTTATCCCATGTGTTTTTCTTTTCATTTTTTTCATGTTACACGTATCTGGGTAAAATTTTCAGTCGGTTTTCCATCAGCCCCATTTAATTTTATACGCAATGCAATCCTACTATGATATGATTCAATTTCAGAAATAAAACTCTCATGTATGCTTTGAAGTACATTGACTTGTTATCGTTTTACCATTTTGGAACATGTGAAGATGTAGATAATGTGATGCCTGACCTTGTCATTTTTGCACACGGAAAAGCAAATATTAATTTTTATGCCATCAATCTGAACAGTTGACAGACTTTGGGCTATCGAGAGTGGGTCTTATTGACAGCACTGATGATTTATCGGGTCCTGCTGTCAGTGGAACATCATTAATGGAAGAAGATGAACCACCATTATCTGCATCTGAGCATCAGCAAGAAAGGCGTGAAAAACGCTCGGCTGTGGGTACACCTGACTACTTAGCTCCTGAGATTCTTCTAGGAACTGGACATGGTTGGTGAATCATTTTTCTATTCGTTTATAGTATTAAATGAATTAAATAAATGTGCCGTGTCAATTTGACGGGAGTAGCATATTCCTTGCAATGTGGACTTAGTTATAATCTTTGTCATCTTTTACACATCTAATCTGCTTTTTATTCTTTGTAATAATTGAAGATCGGTGTTCTGGTGTATTTGGTATAACAGACAGTTTTTCCCCTCTAATTCTCTCTCCAATTCAAACTTTCACCTCTCTCAGACTCTGATTTCTTTCTCTCTCCAACATCGAGTTGTTTCTCCTTTCACTCTTATTTTTTTTCTATCCAAATAATTATTTTGGTTTATCCATTTCTCATATAATTTTCAATTTTTTTGATGTACGAGATTCTTAATTATATAAATAAACCAGAAAATTTTATAATTGAGGAGGGATGTTCCGGTGGTTTTGTTTTGGCAGACGGTTTCCCCCCCTCTATTTCTCTCTTAAACTCAAACTTTATCTCTCTCCAACTTTGAGGTGTCTCCTTTCTCTCTCTTAAGCTCTTCTTTTTCTCTTTCCTTCCCCCCCTCCAATATTTATTTTTGTTTGTCCATTTCCCAAATAATTCAATTTGCTTTTTGATGTAAGAGAACTTAAATTAATAAATAAAACACAGGAGAATAGGAAAAACAAAGAATTCTTCTTTATAACTTTGAAAACTTAAGCACACATGAATTATGCCACACACCACTAGTAAACATTATGGCACTAGTGACTTCTATCTTTGTGGTGTTAGATTTGTATTTTGCTGGATTAGGATTTGCTTTTTATACTTGTCGACTTTCTTGTCAATTTAGCCTTCATTTATTGTTATCTCCAGGCTTTACTGCTGATTGGTGGTCGGTTGGTGTTATTCTATTTGAGTTGATCGTTGGCATCCCTCCTTTTAATGCTGAACATCCTCAGGTTATTAGATTGTTAGATCTTTTTCCTCATATCTTTCTTCTTTTTCTTTATTTTAAACGCTTCTTGATAATAAATAATTCTTTTGTTTGCCTGAGAAGTTCTTGAATGGTGTAGGATGATGAATTCTGCTTCTGAAGAGATTAAAATGTTATATGAAATTTATGTTGTTTACATATTCATTATCCACTATTTTTATAAGGCACATTTCTTTACAGTATTCTTTTGGTTGTATTTTTATTTTTTTTGTTTTTCTTTGTAGAAAATATTTGACAACATTCTCAATCGCAAGATTCCTTGGCCTGTGGTGCCTGATGAAATGAGCCTTGAAGCGCATGATTTGATTGACAGGTGAGCACAGCTTCATCATTTCTACTATTTTGAATGCAAGGATATTTATTTTTCTCTGTTGATTAACGGTTGCTTCTATCTTTAATTTTTCTTATTTTTGGGATATGAATGTGAATGACTAGAAATTATTTGTTACTCTCTCCATACACGAATTATGCCTGGTTTTCTATTTTTTATTGTTTAAATTTGTTATCCTTCAACTTGTTATGTGAATGACTAAAAATATCTATTTGTTATGTGATCATTTTACCCTTCAACTTGTATGTTTAGAAAATTGAAGTAAACCATTCTGATGTAGCATGCTAGAAAACAATGGCATTACATAAGTAACGAACAAATCAAAATAATACTTAAACCTCGTCTTACATTTTGTATGGTAATTTAGTTGCTTCTTTTCCAATCCAACAATAGTTTCGATAGATAAATGTATCTACTAGGGAGTTAATTATTTGATGGTAAAATATTAGGCCTTGTTTGTTTGTGTTTTCAAACTGTTTTTTCCATTTTCATTTTCATCTGAAAATAAAAATACACACTTTACACTGTTTTTAACTGAAAATATTCTCATTTTCATTCTCATTTTTACTTTCCCAATAAATTTTAATCATTTCTTTAAAATTATTTCACATCACTCATCTCACAATTTCTTTTTATCACTTTTCTCTCTCATCTCCTTCAATTTTTTAAACCTCTCTCTCCTCTCCTTTAAATTTTTAAATCCAACACTATTCATCTAATCATTACTTTTCAATTATTTCACACATCACAATCACCAATTTCAACCATTTTAAAAAACACAACCAAACACACCTACTTTTTTTCACTTTTCTCACACAAAAATGAAAAAACTCATTCTCCAGTACATTTTAAAAAATAACGGTTGAAAATGAAATGAAAACACATCCAAACATAGCCTTAGTTTCATTTTTCCTTTAAATGAATGTCCTTTTGTGGACATTTTTTCATATTTATAAGCCTTAACGAATAACAGTGATTTTGGAAAAAGTCACACAAAGTGAGCTATTGAATGATAGCAATGCTTATATTTTAAAAAAAAGATACTTGTGTGATAGGTTTCTCAATTGATAATATTTGATTATCTCTCCCTTCTGCTTAATGCTAACAGATAGAAACATAGTCTAGAACTTATTAATCATTCATGTTCATGTTTCATGAGTTCATTCCGTGTACGCTTTGTCGATGTAACTGTTCGAATTGCTTAGATCGCCTCCTATGCTTTATTAACTCGTAAACCAAAGTAGCGTATGCTTTGATCTATTCCTTTCTATATATTCAATATCTACTGAACAGGTTACTGACTGAAGATCCAAGCCAGAGACTCGGAGCTGGTGGAGCCTCGGAGGTAACTATACTTTTTTATCTTATGATGTTTGATCCTATGGACGGACCCACAATCTTACATTTCGACCCGGCTATATATATATATATATGGATAAATTACAAAGTCCTTTGCATGAGACCTTAATTATGAAAAGTACCGGTTTGAGTAATTATTATAACTTCTCTTATCAGAATAAGTAGATTATAATTTCACCAACAATAATGTAGTATACTACAATTTCACCCCCTTGTTTTTTGAGTTATTTAGATGGGGTGTCATCATAATTTGCAAAACCTCATGGGCCAGTGGTAATTATCCAAAAATTGAGGGGGGTGCAAGTTATTATCCTGAGATATTTTGACTCGCATGATTGGTCAATTTAGTAATTTGAATAGACGCGAAATATGATCCTATTTCTGTGTTCATCCTTAAATAATAACCGCCCAAGGAAAGCAATTACCATGCAGGTGAAGCACCATCCATTTTTCCAAGATATTAACTGGGACACGCTAGCTAGACAGAAGGTTCGACTCTATACATAGATTTGCATTTTCTTGTCCCAAAATTAGAAATGCATAGAAAAATGTCTGCTACTTCTTGCAGGCAGCATTTGTCCCCGCCTCAGAGGGTGCATTAGATACAAGTTACTTTACTAGTCGATTCTCATGGAACCCTTCGGACGAGCATGTTTACGCAGCAGCTAGTGAATTTGGAGATTCGAGTGATAATGATAGCATGAGTCGTAGCAGTAGTTGCCTAAGCAATAGGCATGAAGAAGTGGTGCGTTTAAATTTTTATATATATCGATCTGATAATTTTTATATATTACTTTTTTCCATTTATTGTTTTAAATGATTTGCTTCGACAAACAGGGAGATGAGTGTGGGGGTCATGAGGAATTTGACTCGAGCTGTGATATCGATTACTCCTTTAGCAATTTTTCATTTAAGGTAATCCGAACGGATATATCTCATTTAAGGTTCAAATCTTTTACACTATTTTTCAATCATTATATAAATTGGAGTCATTTTAAATTCTTAGATTCAAATGTTTTCCTTAAATCCTTAGGCAACCTACAAATATTTCCATCTTTTTCATATATTGCCCTCCGTTGATTTATGCATCCATTTGTTTGTGAGTGGTTTCATCATAAAGCATTGTTGGATTTTTCTTATGAGGTCACGGGGCTCTAGTTTCTAGGACAATCACAGCCGTCTATTTTGGACTTACGCCCATACACAGACTAGCGATTGTGATTGTATCGGGATTCTGTAAAGACAATCCAGCATTGTTTTCCCATCTTTTCATCATCTATGATATGAAATCATGACGTGTTGAAATCGTTTCTGTATCGATTTATGTGAATATACAGCTGAATGAATGTTTTTCACCATGCGACGTAGAAAAGAAATTATAGGATGTATATATGCTTTTTGATATTGTAATATGTCACCTGTGAATACTTCGCCTCTAATAGTTTCTTTATTTTCTATCTGTGTTGAACAGAATCTTTCACAGCTTGCATCGATCAATTATGATTTGCTTACGAAAGGTTTGAAAGACGATCCACCTTCGAATTCTAGTTCATAACCATTAGAATACGGACCGGGATAATTACAACAGTTTGTTTCATGTATGCTTGGCCCTACATGTATTTTCTGGGTCTGTAAGTCCAGGGAACTGCTAAGAATGATCTTGTATTCCTTGTGATTTTGTAAATATATTTATTCTGTTGTATATGTAGAATTCTGTTAGGTAATTTACACAATTTCAGGTAAATTCACATCAGCCCTAGACTGATCTTATGTGCTGTGATTTTTATAAGAATTAAAAGTTAATTATTAATTGTGTTTTCATAATTCATTTCTCAAATTTATTTTCATGCATTTTCATAAAAAAAAAAATTCTGATGCCATTCTGTTTTTGCCTTTTTCGTGGATTAGTGAATTGTACTTCATTTGACTGTATTTACTCCAAAGTTGTAAATAAATTCCTAGAAACTAATAGAAAAGAATTAATGTCGAGTACTTTAGAATTGCTGTACATTTACCCAAAAAAGTAAATAAATTCCTATAAATTATAAAAAGGAACGTGAAGAAGAATAATAGGAAGAATGAGTACAAGAATTCTTCTGGAGTGCAGTCCGTATTTGCTTAGTTCAATAATTTGTTTTCAACTATAATTCACAACTATGTTTTGATTTTGATTTATATGTAAAAGATAAAACACAAATTGAACAGTCTTGCATTAGATTTTTCAAGCTAATATATACATAATTCACTATAAAAATTTGCGTAAAATGGTGGAATGTCTTGGTAAAATCATGTGTATTTATTTAATGAATGTAATGCATTTATATGTGAAAATCTCAATAGAAATCATATTATGTAGTAAATCTATATATATGTATTAAATTATGTGTTTATGTAGAGTTATTTCAACCTTATTACAACTAGAATAAATTTCGCTGATAATACTTTATTAATGAAAGATTTGAATAAATTTGACATATAATTATATAAAAGATATATACAAGATTTTAACGTCAAAAATGTTGAATTTTATTTGAATTATTTTTAAAAATTCGAAGAATAGTGTTTTTATTTGAATTATTTTAAAAAGTTCGAATAATAATATTTCTATAGTTGGGCCAATTACAACTCTTCACATCTGAGTTTCTCCTTTCTTTTAAAGAATTCTTCTAGTTTTATATTACATGGCAACCTTATTTTGTGTACTAAGAAGCAACTCTTTTTTTCTTGGTTTCACAAGGTATTCTTGGGTCCGGAAATTTAGGATTAATCGTTTAAGGTATTGTCAGGTGCGATTGGAAAACCTCTTCCAAAGTAAATTTATACATACACAATAACTCGAACTCAAGACATCTTAAACAGTCAGAATCTCTTACACTCAAATCATTACCTTAGTTTGAACTGTCAAGTAACTACCATTGCATGAGACACTGCTGCACAACAAGTTGAAGTATGGCCAAGTCAAGAGTAGGGGTGTTCAAAAAAATTGGAAATTCGGTTAACCGGCTGAACGGGACCGAAAAACGAAAATTCGATTCGAACCGAAACCGAACAGAAAAATTCGGTTCGGTTTTCGGTTTTTTTTTTTTCAAAAATTCGATTTTCGGTTTTAGGGTTCGGTTAATCAAACTGAACCGAAAACCGAATTATTTTTTTTAATATATTTTATTACATATTATATATGTTATATAATATATATTATATAATATGTTATTAACATTTCTTTCTGCCCCAAATCCTCTTCAGTCTTCTCAACTCTCTCTGCCCGTCCGCCGACTCCAGCAGCAGCAACTTGTAGTATATGAGTATTATTCCACTGAATGGAGTCAACTTTAAATAATCTTCATTATTGGATCCATTAATGGAAAAAGGCTGTTTTTAGAAATTCAAAATGTTTCTTCCCACCAAGACCCCCGAAATGGTGGGAGACTTGTGCAGTGTCATTTACCTTTTTGAGTTTTGCATGCTGGTTTGCTGTCATCGACTCATCGTGACAAAGTACTAATCTTACATACTTAAATTTCAGTCGAAGCCAAACTGTGAAGTACTAGTCTTGCAACCTTAATTGGTGTACTCGAAAATTTCGGTTATAACCGATATTTTTTAAAAAAAAACCGAAATTTTCTTTTTTTTATATAATTTTTTAACTAAATTCGGTTAACCAAGAACCGAAGGTTTTTGGTTCGTATTTTCGGCAAACCGAATTCTCGGTTAACCGAATTTTTGGTTCAGTTTTCAACCGAACCGAACCGATGGACAGCCCTAGTCAAGAGACGAGTAACATCCCATAATGGCAAGGGAACATGGATCCCATAAAACCATTTTTCTTTGCCCTCATTTTCATAGAGAAGCAAAAGATAGTTTTGAAAAAAAAAATTTAGGAAATTTCATGTTAGATGTTTTGATGATGACAAGATAGGATTTTATGTTAGACCCCAAAATATAATGTAAGTTTATGTCTCATAGATCAATTGTATAAGCGTTTGAAAGAATGTAATTTTGTTAGGATTGTAGTTTTTATCTTTGCAGATTTTAGACTCAGTATTAGATACCGTATCGCTAATAGAATTCTAGGTGAGCCTATTAAAGATGAAGTTGAAGGTCAGCGTCTGAAGTCAGAAGAAGATGAAGATTTATCCTTAGCGTCCGTCAAACGCTAAAGAACTATTTCAGGATTTATGGATCAAGCGCTCAAAGCACTCTAGCGATCAGAATCAGATTCATCTGAAATAAATTCTCAAGTCATGAAGGAATTAAATGCAATTATTCAACAGACATTTATTTCCAACGGGAAATAAATTCAAATGCATTAAATGCCTGATAAGAGCATTAAATGTGATAAGCTAATTTGACTTGTGAACAAGCCACCTTTTGACTAGACTGTCAGAAATTCAGAGTTTATAGTTGCTCCCGTCCAATCGGAACCAACAAAATTTTCAGAATGTCAGAGAAAAGGTATAATCACGCGCCGCGTGAAAGGCACACTCTCACATGTGTCCAACGGACAAATCACAAGAATTGACTATAAATACCTCTCTTCCAGCAAACCCTAAAAAGACACAGATATATAGAAATACAGAGAGATAGAGATATACGTACATGCATAAGAAAACTTTGCTAAGAAAAAGCTTAGAAACTCCATAGCCAAAATCTTTCAAGCTTTTTACATACATTCCATACAGTCAAAAATATCTCAAACATTTTCCAAAAAAGAAACCTAAACTCTTACTGAGATATTTCAAGTTGTTTGATCTTTCCAAAAACAAACAAACCTTTGTGATAAAACCCTCAGCCTTTCATCTGAGTGAGAAAGTTGTTGAAACCCATTACAGGTAATATTTTTTAGTGAGAGAAACTTATAGAAGAAGATCTTCATTGGTGCTGACATCTGTGTGATCAAGGAGCCCGAGATCATTTTCACCTATTTACTATATTGTAGAAGATTCTGTGTGATTCTTTGATAATCATCTTAGTAAATTCTCTCCAAGTGAAAAGGAGAAGAAGGACGTGACTGGGATTACATCACCCAGTGAATCTTATATATCTTGTGTCATTTACTTTTATTATTGTCTTATTTTGCATTATTCTATCTATTCTGAAAAAAACAAGTCAATCTGCTAAGCGACTATTTAACCAAAACAAACGCTAAAGCTTTAAAATCAATTCCGCTGTGCTAACCCTAATTAAACTATCTAAGCGTTACCCTACCTTGGTAAATTGTTGAAATCACTAAGTCTAAGTTATCTTTACTGAAGCGTCTGACACAAGCGCTCAGCTTTCTAATCTTTAAAAGTGATACAAATTTTTGAAGTCGAAAAAGACTTCAGGGTCTATTCAACCCCCCCCCCCTTCTAGACCCTTTTCGTATGCCACTTGGGACCACCAAAAAAGATATCCAAAACTTTCAAACTCATTAGATGCTACCCCTCGGTAATATTTAAGTTTGGATCGTGAACTATTAAATTACACAATATATAATTTTGTTCAATCAAACGGCTCACAAGTTCACTGCATGTCTTGATCAGTGGTGCCAACGGTAACATCTAATTATCTATATTGGATGTGACAAAGTCATTCCAATTATAATCATATAATAGTAGTCAGTGATGAAAATTACTCACCCCGCTATAATCAAATGAAAAAAGTGAATCTAATGGAGAAAAATGAATCTACTCTAACACCCGATCCACTACAAAATAATATAAACTTACCAGCCATTAAATTTCATCAACTTTTTTAATATATATTTGCTTTGACTAGCAATTTCCTTTTCCATATAACATAAATAGAGATAATAGCATCTATAGTCCCCCATCTTTTCTGTTTGTATCACTTAAGTCCCTCAGGTAATATTTGTTTCACTTAAGTCCCTTATGTTTTAAATTCTATGTCACTTAAGTCCTCTAGTGGTTTTATAAAAAATCTTTTATTTCAAATAAGTCCTTATAGTTTCATTGACTCTCAAACCTAGCCTTTTAAAAAGAAAAATGATCGCTACAGCTCGGGTTTAAGCAAAAGAAGGATCCTGCTTGAAAAATGGTATCAGAGCCTCAGGTTATTAATGAAATACTTAAATAAGTTTACATAAGATTAAGTCTAATCCTTATGGAGGAGAATTAAAACAAGAATGGAACCGAACAATAGTTCGATCTATGAAGAAAACAAGGAGTATTTCCAGATACTGGAAATTCAAAGAGAAAAGAGGATTAATAAATTAATCCAAAGAAGTAAGACACTTTCTTACGAAATACGAGAAGTGCTGACAAGAGTACAAATTAGAACTCCTGTAGCAGACATACTGGAATCAATCCGGTATTATGAAAGGATCATAGCTATGAACCACAAATTCCAAGGTAACGTCACGAGTGATTTACAGCTCGCGGTGATCTGAGGAAAATGGCCCGGGAAAGCTAACACAGGTAACTCTTTCAATTAAAAAATTTTCATATGAATTGGAAAGAGATTGAACTGGATACATCTAAGATTTCTAAAGATCTTAGAGAAATTCAAAAGACAGTTCAAGATGACGGACATAGGCTAGAACATCTACCTATGAAAATCGAAAACTTGAACCAAAAACTTGAGGAAACCCGCAAGATTATTCCAGATCTACAACGATCCATTACGGGTCTAAAGACGGAAGTCATAGATCTGAAAACTAGACAAGGTATAACCGGTACATCCAAACCAAAAAAGGATAGGATCGGTGATGCACTTGGACGAGTACCTTTTCTACATCAAAAGGGAAAGGCTAAGGAAGTTCCTAAGCCTAAAACACATGATGAACTACTCATTGATATCCTCAGAAGTATTAAATGATATGCATATAACAAGAGTAGATCCATCTGATTTTCAGGAATTAGCTGAGTCCTTCTCACAATTACATGTTGTGGACCTAGCTACTATAAAAGCTAATGAACTCACACTGGGGCTTCCAGCACCAGGAGAAAGTTCAGCATCTAATAATCCTCCACCGGATGAACCGATGCGAGAAGGTGAAGATTTGCATACTAATGCAGAACCCGCTCTTAGAGGGGTGACATATAGAGCAAATCACACAAGAAATCCAATTAGGATACCAGAAAATACCCCATGGGCAAGGACTATGTCACAATCCTTGAATCTCTACGGTACTATCCTAAACTTGGATGTCATAGATTTCAGAAACATCGAAAAATAATTGATGAATGGGTAGCCTCTATGAAAATAGCTGCTACTACACTGGAATTTGATAAAGGAAACTTCATACGATTAATGGAGTTGAGCTTAGAAGGTTCTGTAAAAGTGGGTTGGGAACGCACCCCGGCAGAATCCAAGCAAGAAGTGTTAGCAGGAGAATCTAAAAGCACAATTGGAGATAGATTCGGAAGGATAACCAAATTAAATTTTATCGGAGATGGATACTTCGGTGAAAATAATGTAGAAAGAACCAGAGAGTACACACAAGCACTCTATGGTCTTGAGCTAAGAAATATTTGTGCCATTGATGAATATATCTATTGGTTCCGAAAATATTTCTTTCATACGAATGTTAGTTCAGAAATTGCTGCACCAATGTTCTTTGCAAAAATCTGTAGCCCTTGGAGAGAAATGTTAATACTTTCCTACAAGGTTCCAGAGGGACAAGTTGATACAGTCGCAAGACGAATGTCTTTCTTGAAAGACAAACTGAAAGACTGGTGTTAACAAGCAGCTGTTCAAAAGAACATGAAAAAACTAAAAGGAAAAATGAAGAAAACCCCTCTTTGTTGTGATAATAATGATTTTCCAACAATAATTGGAGAATCAATTGAGCAGAGAAAGAAGAGAAAGCATTTTGTTCGCTCGGATAACATTAGCAACAAAAGGCGATCTTCTTTCAGACGCAAGTCTTGGTGGTCTAAATCAAAAGCCCGATCTTATAAATCTGGCCAAAGATCCGGACCAACTAGAGTTTCTTCCCAAGGATCTCGGAAATCCGACGGAAAGAAACCAATAAGGTGAACTTTCAAAAAAGCTCACACCAGAGCAAATGAAAGTTTCAAAGATTGTAACTGCTGGACATGTGGAGCTCGTGGCCACATTTCACCAAATTGTCCACAAAAAAGTGGCGAAATAAAACAATTTGAAGCCACTGCAGACATACTGCATGCAGTTTTCTACGGCGATTTGGTACCAATATACCAATTCAAAAATATCCCCTCAGACGAAAGCGTCTATGAGGAAGAAATGGAAAGTAATTCCGACGAAACATCAACCGAATCGGAATAATGCCTGGAATTCCTATTTACACAGTTCCACAGCTTAAAACGGTTATCTCTGACTTCAGAGAAAAAATAGAGAGAAGTAGAACCATAATACAGCATTATGAATCTACTATTAAATTATTAGGCGAAACACCAATCTGCCGAAGAAAAATAATTGAGCATGAGACCAAGATTCAGATCTGGTCACAAAATATTCATACTTTAGAGACCTGGATTGAAAGTATGAATAGAAATAATCATTCTATCTTCCAAGAACGAAACAATCCTTTCTGATGGATTACTGCAACGAAGGGGATAGACTCCAAACATCGGATAGCCTTGCCGGTTTCTTTTCCAGGGCATCTATGTCAGATAAAACCATGGAAAAGATCATGAGGCAAGACTCAAACATTGGTAAATACGATGGGTTTAGAGTCAGCAGCGTTAACAAAGTCCTAAATCAAATGGGATTAAATCAAAGACGGCATAACATTAGATACAAAGTCAGTTTTGGGGAATTTGCAATTCCTATGGAATTAACGGGTAATGTGATGGATATGCAACTTATTCCGAAAGAAGAAATTCTGGAAGAATTAAGTAAACTAAGAGAGGAAGAAACTCTTACTATGAAATGGATCCATATCAGAACCATTGAAGTAGTAACCACAACTACTTTCAAAGAAGGTGTTAATTCGCCATTACATTTGTCCATAATGGATAAAAGAATTAACAACTTAAGAGACGGATGTCTTGGTACAATGGTAGGAAACTTATATTCAGGTAAACTTATGTTTGATATTCATCCAAGAATTGCATATAACCTAGCTGACCAAGATTTCAGTCGAGTCTTAACCCTTCATCAGGATTTTAAAAGAACAGATCTGATGAAAGAAAGGAATAGACCATATTCTATTACATATAGAATTGCTAATGCACTTTCCAATACACATCATTCTGATTTGTTTATCCGGAAAGAGTATATTGAAATTCCAAGAATTTTCAAGGAATTTGCTAAAGTAATGACACCCAATCTAATTCAAATACCAAGGATTGGTGGTGTGCATATTTTAATCCGAGGCCATCTAGTTCTAGATTGTTCAATGAGCTCTAGAACAGATTTTAATAGCAAGATGTCCTTTTCGGAAGAATGGATAAGGAGTTTGATAGAAAAAGAATTAATCCAAGATCCAACTCCTCAGGCTATTCGGGTAGATAATGTAAAAATTAAATGCCCGGAAGGATGGAAAGACGTGCAAGTAATGTTTGATATTACAGAGAAAGATAATTACTTTCCTTGTGATGATCTATATCACTTGCAGCAATCTACGGTTAACAAATATGAGGGAATGCTAGAGATAGCAGGATACGAAGTATTTGTTACAGGAATTGCAGGACAGGACCCAGGAATGGTTATTCTGGGATTAAGCTTCCTTGAGGAACATCAACCTTGGGGAAGAAAAAGAAAAGGCACGGAATTCAGCTTGGATGGACATATTATTCAAGTTGAATAAATGACTAGCCCTTTTTTTATATACATATCTGTCGGTATGTTATATGACCAATATAAGTCCGAATATTTTGCAGCTTATATTGATTCTGGATTAGGGATTTGTACATCAAAGCCCGGGGTTTTTCCTAGTAATGCTATGGATGCCTTACCCATTATTGCGGGAAGAGGTTTCTCCAAGAAAATCCTCATTCTCAACAAGGGAATCCGAGAAGCACATATCATGATCGGAGGAGCATTTGGCACACCTTGGTTCAAGGTAAAAATGCCACCTATATATTTTCATGATACCGAAGCAGATATTTTGCTGGGTAATAATTTTATCTAAACCTTTGCAAAATATGTGCAAGATAACAACAATAATTTTAATCCTGATTCCAAATTAACCCATCCTAAAATGACGGATAAACGGAGATTTGGAAAAGCTCTTTTGTCTTTTCGACTACATGGTCTAATTGAAAGCGCGGACGAAAACTATTATGAGAATTCGAAAGAAGAAATACAACTTCTTAAAAAAGAATTACAGAACAGGTCCATGGATAACATTAACGAAGAAAGTTTACTTTCTCTTGAAAATGTTAAGCGACTAATTCAAAGGAACTTTAATGGGAATCCTTTGGCTTGGTGGGATAAAAACAAGATCAAAGCTACTCTGAAAGTAAAAGAACAATGCAAGTATGAGTATGTTCGATACAAGCCAATCCAAATGAATATGGAAGATAAGAAAGATATGCAAACAATCATAAAAGAGCATATCGATCTTAAACTCATAGAACCTGGAGTCTCTGCTTATAGTAGCCCTGGATTTCTAGTAAGAAATCATGGCGAGGTAAAAAGAGGAAAGGCAAGACTAGTAATCAATTATCAAGGTATCAATAAGATACTGGAATTTGATGGTTACTATATCCCAAGCAGAGAACACTTAATCGAGTGCATTAAAGATGCTAAGGTGTTTTCAAAATTTGATTGTAAATCTGGTTTCTATCAGATTAAGATAGAAAAGGAATCCAGAAAGTATACGGCTTTCTCTACCCCGCAAGGACAATATATCTGGAATGTACTTCCAATGGGATTAGCAAATGTGCCCCAGATATATCAAAGAAAGATGGATAATTTATTTAAAGATTATTTCGAGTTTATGTTTGTCTATATTGACGATGTATTAATTGCATCTAGAAATATGGAAGAACATATTAAACATCTTGAAATATTTTCTCATGCATGTTTTAATGAAGGATTGGTGCTTTCAGAAAAGAAAGCAATAATCGGTGTTAATAAGATTGAATTTCTTGGCATTCTTATTGACGAAACTGGTATTGAACTCCAGAAACATATTGTCGCAAAAAAATACGCAATTTTCCTGATGTTTTAAAAGATAAAAAACAGTTTCAAAGTTTTTTGGGAGTTCTTAACTTTGTTGGAATCTTCATTAAAGATCTAGCAAAATACAGGAAAGATTTTCGACCTCTTTTAAAAGAAACGGAAAGCTCAAAATGGAAGTGGGAAGAAATTTACACTCAAAGGATTCATGAGTTGAAACAAGTTTGCAATAACTTGCCTAAACTCGCAATACCACAAGATAAGGATGACCTGGTAGTCTATACCGAGCCAATGATTATAGATGGGCAGCAGTGCTCATGAAAAGAACAACTACAGGGGAAGCACCTTGTAGATATGCAGGAGGATTGTTCACTGAACAACAAGCCAATCTTTGGCATATAAAAGAGAAGGAATTCTTTGCGGTTTGGAAGGCCTTTAAAAAATGGCCATTGTTTTTACTAGCCAAAGAATTTACATTAAAGGTTGATAATACGAATGTCAAAGCTTTTTTGAAAAATAAACTTGAATCAAAAATTGAAAAATCACGTATTCTCAGATGGCAAGCGGAATGTCAGTATTATTGTTTTGACATTATTATTGTGAAATCTCATGAAAATATTCTTGCAGATTTCCTAACAAGAGATGGAAGTGTCTGAAGCCAACTCCATCATTACGAGATACAGGCATCTCAGGGAAAACCTTGAGGAGCTTGACAAAAAGATTGGACAGTTATCAGTTAACGCTGAGGTAGCTGGCCATGTACAACGAGTTGATCTGGGCATCGTCCAGGAAACCCTTACGGGAACGACGTACGCCATGACTATGTTATGGAATACACTACAAGAACCAATTCGAAAGGCATCATCTTCGGTGATGACTCGCGAGTTAAGAGAGCAGGACTCTACACCTGCGTTTAGAGAACGGGGCTCTATACCCGGAGCAGTGGATTTGAATACCACTTGCACAAGTCCATTCTCAGATTCTGAGGAAGCGGAAAACGAAAGGAAGCGCAAGCTCCTACTAGTTCAAGTCAACCCACCACCTCTGGGGTTAAAGAGGGATAGATTAATCTTAGGCCACAGACAGACACTTTTAAGATTGATACTAACCCAATTAATTTACATTGGCAGGGTTATCAGCGCTCTTGGAAAAAATTAATCTCAAGAAAAAGAATAAATCCTAATAGATCTTTGGTAGAAATATCAGGGAAATATCCTAGGATTTGGATGAAGGAAGGATCAAATCCCGACGAAGTCCGAGAATGGTATGATTTTGGGGCAATCGCTTCAATACATACTATGTCACCTAATTTTTCGAAGATATCCAAACTTCCGAATTGGATTACAGGAGTTGTGTAGGATGCATGGCAAAACAACCCACACCTCAAGAGGGGTGATATCCTGGAGTTGAAATTCATTTCAGCAGCTCCAGAAATTACAGGAAAAAGGTCTCATCCAGCATTTCATTTTATGAAATTACAGAGACCGGACATGATGGCCTATAACAGAATTAAACAGAATTCAGGTCGCAACAGGAGAGGCTCCTTTGGTTAGTAATATCAATGAAGACGATATATCCACCAGAAGAGCATGGGGAATGTGGGTCTGTCTTACAGAGATGGACAAAGTCAAGTATCCATTCAAGATCTTCACAAATTCAGTGAATGAGTCATTCCTGTTAAATTCAATGAAAAAGAAAAATTCCAGATTTTGCAGAAAAGGTCTTCGAGCAAAAACGAACCATAATCTGGGAAAACAAGTTACCAGCAACTGAATCTACCAGGAGGAAGACCTGCAACATGATGCATGTTGATCTTTGGCACAACCGGGAATGTTCAAGTTGTGAGTTCCAAGAAAAACTCTTATTTGGTACAAAAATACGTGTTACCGGGACAAAACCCGAAGCTAATAAGGATAAGGGAAAAAGAAAACTATTTTACCCAAAGGGTTTTCACAAACCCCGATAATATCATGTAAACGACAAATGCGGCCTAATAATTAGGCGCACCAACCAAAAGTCAATCATGTGATTGATTAAAGGCAACAGCTGGAAAAGAAAACATTTGTAAAAAGCAAGGCGTGACAGACAAAGTGGAAAACACAGGGACCCATGCGCATTAATAAAGATTGACGTATGCAATGACGCCAAAAGATTAGATGAAGTTTGGAATCCGCATTTGGAGTCCGAAACTAAAAGCTATAAGAAGGGGGTCAGAAGCAGATGGAGATAATCGAAAATTTTCTCCAACTCTTTCATAATACAAATATTCATAGAAAATTTGTAATCTTTCTTCTGTTATAGTTTTAATCTTCGAGTGTATGGGGGTTTCCCCAGTAGTAAGTCTTCTTATGAGAGGCTAAAAGGTTTTCTCCTCCAATATAGGAGTAGAATAAAATTATGTAATTTTAAGTTTGTATTTCATAAATAAAAGAAGGCTTTGTCCAACGTGTTATCCAAAATTCAAATTATAATTATATCTGTTTATACCTTTTACGCCCTCGGGCAGAAAACGAAGTGGGTTGTGCTGTGTATCGCCGAAGGAGCCAAAGACTGCGAACCATAAGCTGCGGTTGGTGGTTGGAATGAGTCCGTAAAACCGAGGACTTGGAATACCCGGCGATAAGGCGGTCAAAAGAATGTATAAATTTATGCAAGGTTAATTTTATTTCGGAAGCATGTTGGGCCTAATCAATTGGAAATTTCCTTTTGCTAAAACTCTCAGATGAGAGATTATTTGGGTTATAAAAAATCTATCGACTGTTTTGAAAAGGGTTTGAAAATATGGGGTTAGTTTGAAATAAAGAAAAGAAGAGGAAGGACCATAGTGACACATTTTATCAAGTAGAGAGACTAATGTGCCACTTTTATTAGATGAAAGATCAAAATGAGACAAATCAAAACCCAAAGGGACCATAAGAGTCATTTTCTCAACATAAATATATATAAGGATCTCATATTATCATACTTTCTATGGATTGAGTCTATTGAAGTTGACCCATTTAATTTTAACATTGTTCATTGCTTACTTGCAAAAATTATTTTACTCTAATCCAATAATATATCATAGACTCATGTCGGGACTCAATCCACTATAGAGTGATTCTGCCCGACTTTGTTGACCCTCAAACAAGGCTCTTTTATCTGTGAGGTTTTGCAGGTAGCTGTCACCTTCAATAAAGCTCAATTTCAAAATATTCATTGCCAATGCTGGATAAATATATATAACATATATATATATGGTCCCATCCATAATTGCGGCTTATTTATTCCAGTTAGGTTTCATTTATCCCTAAACGTAGCATATCCACAGAGGAGACAATCCAAAACTTTGAGAGGACGAACTCACTCTGTTTTTTATCCACCAAGTATGGAGAATTTTAAATAAATAATATAAAAATAAATTAAAATTAAGAAAATAATATAACAAAAATTCGGGTGCAGAAAATAGCACATTCCGCGCTACTTGCATGTGAAATGGGCAGATTTTGCGCTCGGACAGCGCGGAATGTAAATTTTTTATTTTTTTTTAAATATAGCTGCCCATTCCGCGTTGCTCGAGCACGGAATGGGCATAATTTTTTTTTATATTATATATATGTATATATTAATTAAATCATGTTTTTTCCTTATTTCCCGCTCACTTTTCTTCTTCTTTCATGTATTTTTTAATTTCGATTTGAACATGTTAATTGTAAACTTTTATATAGACTTTGTAACCACACTCTTGTGTAAATTTTCATATAAACTCTTGTGTGGTTACAAAGTTTATATGAAAATTTACAATTTATGTGTCAAGTCAAAACTCAAAAATGAACGAAAAAGGGAGAAAAATGAACCGAAAACATAAACAAAATTATTATTTTATTTAAAAAATTATTCTAATGTTTCTTTTTTACTTTGTAACCACAAATATTTAGTATATTTGTGAAATGAATACGAAAAACCCTTCATGACGCAATAGGGGCAGGATTGTCACTGCAACTCGCCTCTTCAAATACTATACATATATATAATTCTCATTGATCATACATGTATTCACGATTGTACCTCATGGGCCCCCATAATTTAGCAATAACCACTTCTCTCTGTCTTTGCAACCAACTCTAGGTTCATAGAGAAGGTAGTCAACTTGTAATATAACCACGGCCTTGGATTAAGAAATAGAGACAATATTATTGGGGGTGGGGGGAATTCTAGAATAGACCGGTCCAATTGAGTCAGTCTATTCAACATAATGAATATAAGTGATTTAAGTGATTTTTATTATTTTATCCCTGTTATATGATGTATCGATCCTACTAGACCCGATATGACATAGAATCACCAATGTTATGGGGATCTCTTTACCAAATTAGGTAGGTTTTATACCTTGGACAGGGACTTTGCAACTACTATAGAAAAATCTACCAGCACAAAATTTCAATTTCATGTTACTCATTTGGGTACTATCCAAACTAGAGTTTTAGACAGAGCATTCGAACGATTTTCTTATCATAAAATAAAAATATCGATATTCTTATCATGAAATAAAATATCGACATCATCATCGTGTCTAAATTAATTAAAGTATGCAAGTAGGACCAATTTTCAATCAACATAAAGAAAAGTTCAATAAAAAGGCCAAGAAAAAAAAAAGTTAAAAAAGTTAAAGCTAAAGTAATAATTACAGCAACTATATTCCACCCAACAAGAACAAATGGAACTGAGAATACTGATAAGTAATAACAAACAAGAATAGGGCTCAAATTAGCACAACAAATACATCCTTGTTTAACATCAAATCTTTTGACAACATTAAATTGTAGGAGACGTTTCTTTGGTTCACTTAAAAATGTGCCTAATAAAACCCTTTTAATCTGTTTCACTAACATGATCACCTTGTTCATGATAGTCCCGCAAGCTCGAACGACGAATCTCTTCGATCCGTTTCACCACTTCGGATATCGAGGGTCTGGTATCCGGGTACTGACCTGTGCAGTCGATCCCAAGTTGTAATAACTGCACCATTTCCTCCTCAACATTTTCGTACCTTAAAAGTTCGAGATCAAAAACTTCAGAAGTCCACTCTTCCCTAACCACCGACTGAACCCACCTTGGGAGGTCGACTCCTTCCTCGTTCAAGAGGGCGTGAGTGGGAGCTTTACCGGTTAGAAGCTCTAAGAGCAAAACGCCAAAGCTATAAACATCGGCTTTTTGGGAAACCCTACGAGGGTCGGTTACCTCCGGCGCGCGATAGCCAGCCACCCGCGTGGGAGAGGATGGGGGTCCCACTAGGTGGTTGAGTCCGAAGTCGGAGACTCGTGCCTCGTAGGACTTTGTGAGAAGGATGTTTGATGACTTTATGTTCCCATGGGACATATTTGGACCTTGAAAATGAAGGTACTCGATTCCACGGGCCGCTCCGAGGGCAATATCGGACCGGATTTCCCAAGTTAATGGTGTTCGACTAGCTCCTTTGTTACCTGAGGAAAGGAAAGATAAGAGTGATACTACCAATATTGCAAGATAAAGGTCAGAATCAAACCATGTGATAGAAGCAACTAAAGGGCAATGTAAAAGTCAACCTCTCAACGAGATTGAATTGCAAATACAACTGTACAGGTATCAACAAAGCCATGAATATCAAACAAGTCGAGAATGCAGGGACCGTTTCCAGATAGCAATATGTAATCAGCCCACCAACTCTACCAAATAAGCAAGTGGACAAACTCGATGAAGCTAATTATATCAATAATTGGCGTATAACCGTGAGGGAAATCACTAGAGTCTCGAACAAACACACAAGAAACAAATTTGTATTCACCACAAACACCAATTCTATGAACCATCTACGAAAAATTATAAGCTCTTTTCACCGAAAATTTGTTTTCCGAAATGAACTAACCACACAAATTGCAACCGACAAATGAAATCCTGCAAACACTAAGGAAATAAAACTAAGATGATATCCAATCACCATGCAAAAATGATACGGCTATTCAATATTCACAATAAACTTATAACAAGAGTATAGAAATCTAAAAATCTAACTCACCATGAAGAAGTGCAGAAAGACTTCCCATTGGCATATAGTCATAGACAAGAAGCTTCTCCTCCCTACTATAGTAATAAGCTCTAAGTGGCACTAAATTCTCATGATCCATAGCTCCAACCCCTTCAATTTTCTCCTTGAACTCCTTTTCGTTAATCGTCACATCCTTTAACCTCTTCACAGCTACCACGGTCCCCATTTCCAATACCGCCTTGTAGGCTGTCCCAAACGTCCCCTTCCCCAAAACCTCAGCCGACGCTCTTAACAAATCCTCCAAATCAAAAACCCTTGAAGCGTTCCCAAAAAATACCAATTTCTTCGCCACATTTACTCCGTTTTCGACCTTCGTGTTCCCATTAGTACTCATTGCAGCAGCCACCGAAAACTCATTACCCATTCCGCCATTCTCAGCCTCCACAATCGGCTTTTCGCCCGTGGTTTCATTATCTTGATTCTTAATCGCCGCCATATCCACAGACCTAGTCTTGCTCCCACTGCTCCTCTTCCTACACAAAACAAACAAAAGCAACAGCAATACAATGAACCCAACAACAGATCCAATCACAATTCCAGCAATTGCACCACCAGACAGCTTCTTCCTCCCATTCCCCCCCAAATTGACACCAACAATTACTTCCCCGACAGGCGACGCAGCCGGGGCTTCACCGGCATTGTCAGCACAAGCATTATCAAGAGGCTTTCCACAAAGCAAAGTCCCTAAAAACGCATCCCTAGGCTTCCCAACCAGCCCTTTCGGGACAGACCCATTCAAATTGTTAAAAGAAACATTAAATTGCTCAAGATTAGGAAGCTCAATGTCCGGCAAAACACCACTAAGCTGATTATTCTCCAAATAAAGCGTGCGCAAACGGGTCAAATTGTTAAACCCAGATGAAATTTCGCCCGAAAAGTTGTTCGAGGCGAGATTCAACCGCACGAGAGAGGGGATAGAGAAAACAAAATCGGGTACGGGCCCGGAAAAGTGGTTGCCCTGAAGATAAAGATTTCGAAGCTGAGAGAGACGAGAGAGATCTGCCGGGAGAGGGCCGGAGAGGTGGTTGAAGCGGAGGCTGAGGGTCCGTAGAGAAGTTAAGCTGGAGAGAGTGTTGATAGGGAGAGTACCGAAGAGAGACGACGCAGGCAGGCGGAGAACGGTTACGCGATTGTTCTCACATCGAACGCCTTGCCAGGTGCATGGGGTGGTAATGGTGGTGTTCCAGAATAGAGTGCGGCCACCGACGGCGGAGCGGAGGGCTAAGAGGGCGGTTCTGTCAGTGGACAGATCTGAGGAGGTGGCGGAGGAGAGGAGGAGGAGAAGGAGAAGCAGCATTGTTAAAGGAGGATTATTATTATTATTATTATTATTATTATTATTGTGGTGGTGGGGAGAAACGGAGTAGTAGTTGTAAGTATGAGTAACGGCGGAGAATCATTTGTGTTTTGGTTCTCTGCAAATTTATGATATCTGTGAAGGGAAAGGGAAAGGGTGGGGGGGTTTAGTTTGGAGGGATAAAGTGACAGTATGAATGTGTCTGTCTTTGACTCCTTTCCTTTCCTTTCTTTTCTTTTCTTTTCTTTTAATGTATGTATAATAATAATTCACATTTATACTCTTAAAATACACAATTCATACTCTTAAAATATTGTATCGTATTCATATTCATATTCAATACTTATATGGCTCATTAACTTTTCTAATATTCGTAGTTGATATTATAAGGATCAAGTGCTTATCATATGGTCAAAAAGTCCGTAAATTAAATTTGTCATCGTAATTTTCTATTGTACCTCTTATATATGAATGTGCGTGTTCGATTTCTCCAATTAAATGGCCAGCAAAATCAATCTCTTTTAATGTTAACTTTTTTACATATTTAGCCGCACAAACACTATCTCATGCGACAATTCATGTGAAATAGTATTGCACTAATTTGGATTGTTCATCAAAACTAAAAACTACAAAGCCGCGAAATCGCCCTAACCCAAGCCAAGCCACACCGTAACTGGCGGGTTGAGGGTTGGATGGGTCAATTTCGTACTTATTTTTCAAAAGACCTCAATTTTACAATCGGATTTGGTTTTTCATTTACATAAACCACATAAAATGCATCCAACCGTTATACATATAAATTTACTTATATATGCATTAATTACTCTTTCGTATAGCTATTATAAATTTAATAAGAATATATATAAATAATAATAGATTAATATATATATGTGTGTGTGTGGGCGCGCGCGTTCGTGTGTATATATTAATTACTCTTTAACATATTTAATTTCAAATAATTAATTAAAATTATTAGCAATAACCCATCATATTGTAGTGATAGTATTTTATACATGTATTTATTAATTGATCTCCATCTTAATACTAAATTATGTCTTTTACATAACGTATTTTAATATATTATATTCATAATAATTTATTTTTTTGGAGAAAATAACTTTCATTAAAATAAAAGAATCACAAGAAAAGAGCCCAAGGAAAAACCTTGTCCCAAACAAGCAAGCGAAGCTTACAACTGAAGTGTGAAAACCGATCTCATCTACTTACGGTCATATGTCTTTTGGTCTCAATACCAAGAATAAGAACCCTATAATTCGTGCAATGAATTAGTCTATTAGGCTTTTTATATAAATCATTTAACAAGTTTTATGTCAATCACACTCAAACCAATTGGTTCTAAGGTGTTAGGTGTTAAGGCCCCCTCGTGACTTACTTGTTCAGTTTGTATAGGCCACATACCAACTCTGAATCATTATGCTCTTATCTTTGCTTACAAATCCTAATCCATAGCCCACTCATAGATGGTCGTTATACACTGTGTACAGTCACACATAAGTCAATGCCTAAACAAGCGATCTATAAAACTAACTACAAATATCACTACCAATCAATTTTCCAAAGTCTTTGTAATAATTTACTTTTTCATATTGTAGTCTTTATACAAATTATCTGATCAACAGTAATTCGAAAACAACTCAAATGTACTTGCTTATACTATCATAGTAACAAATTCCTAGTCATCTTAAAAAGAAAAAGAAAAAAAGGTGTAATGAGATAGTTTGACGAGGAAAAAGTAAACATAAAACTAAATATTCTGATCTCTCAATAAATTAAATGGTGTGTATTCCAAGACGCCAAATTTAAATGTTGCTAATGGATTAGTAAATTCTATTATATTGTTGAACACAAAATTACTTCAATAGTCTCATCAAACAAAAATCTATCACTTTTTTTTGGAAATGCAATCCCCCAAGAATTTTTTATAAATTAGTTTAGACCATAAATTGTTGGAAATTGCAAAATTCGCCCCAACCCAAGTAGACCGTAAAGTTCAAGTTCGAGGCTTGTCCGATTGGGCTTGGGCTAAAATGTCCCAAAATTTCAAACATTGAGTTGGACCAAAAAAAGGTGTAAAACCACCTCAACCCACACCGCATACACATCTAACGGGCCATTCTATGCTGGACCGAGACCATTGGTCTCGGTCCAGTTTTGGCCATTGGATCCCCAATAGAGGGGGGGGGGGGGGAGATTTAGTAAATTAAACCCCCCCTTGTTGATCCAATGGTCAAAACTGGGCCGAGACCATTAAATTTCACCACATCTAACACTAATATCTATTACATTACCTCAACCTGAAAAATTGTGCTGGCAATAGATGCCAACAAATATTTCAAATATATGTCCAAAAATAATAACAAAATGCATGTATCTCGAACACATGTTCCTTACTTGATACATGCATTAATGCTATAGAGTTGATCATGAAATTATTATATAATTAACAATGTAATTAAGTCAATTTATACTTTTATATGACTTACATTACTATGTACCTTGTAAATTTCATTATTGAATTATCACAAACTTGTGATATCGGTCTTTAAACAATTATAAATATGTATTTGTCTATGAAGTTATCGAGTAAAATTGTCTATTATATTTTCTCGACGTTAGACCAATCCCCACGTCCATGTTAGGTTGTAATTTTATTTTTCTTTTGCGTCTCTGGAAGACCTCAAATTTGAATAAGGATTCGAACACGGAATCTTTTATTTAAGGGACAAAATATCAACCTGCTTTTGGTATTAGTTGTAAATCTACTCTTATAAGAGTGCATTAAACAAATGGAATAAAACCAAAATTTGTTGGTTTAATGGTATCCACGTCCCATTATATGTGAGAGGTCCTGGATTCGAATCCAGATTGCCACAAGTTGTGGCTCTCCCCTCCTTTATGGAGTTAGATAGAGTTTTTATGGTTTAGGATTAAGACTATTAACCGGGTTTATCGGGGGAGATATTTAGAGTATCCCCTTGTCTTGAATTAAAAAAAACAAATGGAATAAAACTATGTCATATTTGTATTATGATAACGAGTAGCGTCTAAGAAATATCGAGACTTCAAATTTCATAATAGTTAGAGTTTTTTTTTTTTATGGATTATGTGTATTAAAATCGATTTATACCCACTTTGCAATGATTAATAATAAAAGTGAACTAGTTCTATTATACCACATCTTCTATATAATAATTAAATGGAGGGAGAGATCCAGGCTTGGAATAGGGGATAGAAGTATAAATTTAGTAAATATATGTATGTAACGATGTATGTATTCTGTGTCTATAAAAGGGAGGAAGGAAACCCTAGCTAGCTGCTCCCTGTGTGGCCAAGATTTGGTCAACTCCCAGGTAAAAAGTGGTTTGGAAAAAGCAAAAACAGATTTAGTTTTTCTTGAGTTCTTTCTCATCTCTATCAGTCTGCTTTGCTTTTGGTCATGTAACTTCTTGGTTATATCAAAAGTTCCTTGGAAGTGGTGGAATAATGAAAATGTTGAATTTGTCAGTTTATTTGTATTGGGAACACTGCTGTAACAAAATAAAATATTTAAAACACTTTCTTTGCTTTTGGAGTGAAAATTACTCTATTGACTAATATTGTTATAAACACACTGACAATACACACATAGTTTTTCATATTATACTCTATTGACTAATATGGGTATACACACTAACACAATACACACATTGTTTTTCATAAATTAAAATATTAGATCAAGTAAAACTCCACTTATAAATTGTAACAAAAAGGGTTTTTTGCCAAATTTATGAGACTTTAACACAACTCGAGTTCCATAGTTTAACCTATATGTTGAAAAATAATTAGAATTTTTTGTTTCATCAAACATTATAAGTCAACTCTTTGATAAAGTTCAAACTTGCAATGTTCAATTAAAAAACAACCTAAAGATGTTATAGCTACTAAGAAAAATAACGTTTTGGGATTTCACATCCCGCAACAACCATAATATAAATGCATGATAAATTATATATTGAAACCACGATATAGATGATAACAATTATACCAAAGTGAGAGAGGATTATATTTTTAATTTATAAAATCGCAATTTACGGTTTATATTTATATTTTACTTTTTTATTGACAAAAAAATAATTACATTAGTCTTATCTCATTCATTGCCAAATGTTAGCAATCAAATTTTAGGTATTTGAAAGCAGCATACTTGGAAATTGTAATTATATATGCAACCTTTCTTTAGAAAAAGTTACTTTATTTATCGAAGTCATATGATATAAGGAAAATGTAATCAATTGCATTAATTTTGATTAAATCGGTGCAGATTAGGATGAGAAGTCGGATAGTCCATCATCATCATTGACAGCAGGAGTTACCATTGCATAATTGTGCAAGTGGATCAAAAGTTTGCCCAAAATTTTATTAAAAATGTGATGGGCAAGAGTCAAGTCATTCAAAGCTAGATCTGAAAAATAAAATGAGATTATGTGACATCAACGACTAAAGACTTGTTTTTGCTTTCCGTTTAATAATTAATATTCGTTTAAAGAAAGATCAATTCAAATTTTGATTTGGGGGTGGGGGGTAGGGTTCATATTTTTAAGAAATTTTTTTTGTTGTGTGGGGGGGGGGGGGGGGGGGGGGGGGTGGTGAGGAAGGAATATTTTTAAACTAAAAATTTATAGACTAAAATATTTCTAAAGAAAAAAAGTTGAGCCTTGGCTTGGGTCCATCATTGTGTTCAAGTTTTATTTGATTAACAACGAAAGCAAACTCTAACACAATTTTTAAGCCCAATAAAAGCTCAAATGACGCATAAACATTAACATCTTTGGCCCGATTCGATCAGTTTTCATTTTCCTTTGTTACATTAAAGTGGAGGAGCCAAACTTGAACCTGACACATCTCACGTAATAAATCGAGATGGCGTCACTCTTGCTAATTGACTAATAGTCTTCATTCAATTGGTTTATATTTTATTTCACTATTGAGTATTCTCAGCACAAGTGCGATCTATAGTTCACGCTACAGATGATATCAAAAATCAACATGTGGTTTATACGATTGATCAATCAGCGTGGCTAGAATTTTACGTGACATCCATATCAAAATTGCATATTCTTCTAAATAAAAATATAAAATCAAACCAAGTATAATCAAGTTTGGTGCCAATCCGAGCTGGTGTTCATTGGATTCTAAAATCATTGTGCTGGTGATGAAAGGAGAAATTAATCATTAATGATTGGAAAAGGGGGTCCCTTTTATCCCATGAGAAGCAGCAGTATCATTAACATTTTGTGCACGAAATCTTAATTTAATTATGAAGAGTAACCGACATACTTAGGAGATAAAATTCCAATATGTCTTAATAATAATTTATGACCTATCGGTATCATTTTGATTCAAGAATCAAAAATGAGTTGAAACTTGAAATCTTGATCATGACTCCATACATGTTCTTCTTTTCCTAGTAAATTACTAATTTGTCTCATAATTACATAAAGATATCAATTAATAATTCATTATACCTGATAATACTTACCAAAAAAATAATAGCTGATAATGAAGTATCAAAGTAGGGAGAAAGTAATTACTCAAGACCTGTTGGTCTAGTGGTATCCACCTCCCACTTTATGTGAGAGTTCCTGGGTTCGAATCCAGACTGCCACAAGTTATGACTCTTTCCTCTTTTATGGAACTAGATAGAGTCTTTATGACTCAAGATTATAACTATCAACCCGAGTTTGTCGGGCTAGATATGTAGGGTATCCCCTCCCTCTTGAATTAAAAAAAAAAGTAGGGAGAAAGTAATATACAATGAGATACTCCTAGAAAAAATATTATAACTTAAGGCTTGTTAACCTAGTGACATCAACTTTCACTTTTGTTGGTCCCAAGTGGCATACGAAAGGGTCTAGAAGGGGGGGGTTGAATAGACCTTGAAGTCTTTTTCGACTTCAAAAAGTTTCATACTGAAATTGTTTTTGGACGCTTAAAAAAATAACGCTTGAAAAGTCTAACGCTTGACTTAAGCGTTCACTTAAAATATAGGCGCTTTGGCAAAGCGTTTGATGAAGACTGTTTTTTAGAAAGTTAACTTAGATTTCAAGATTTGAATACTTTAACCGAGTAGGTTTGAGCGTTCACTTCTTTGATCAGTGTTAGCACAGCGGAATAATTTTTGGAGTCTTCTCTTTGAAAGCTTTTAGCGTCACAAGATGTTTCTTAGTTGCTTAGCGTTTGATTGTGTTTTACTTAATTAGTTTATGCAATGATATGATAGATAAAAGAATTGACTGAAAAGTAAATGACACAATATTTGTAAGGTTCGTTGGGTGGTGAAATCCCAACTACGTCCTTCTTTTCCTCGAACAGTTGGAGACAATTCACTAAAATGATTCTCAAAGAATCACACAGAATCTTCTACAAATTAGGGAGAGATGGATGTCGATGACTTGAGCTCCTTGATCACACAGATTTCTGCTCCAAATCACTTCAATCCCCTTGCTTCTTTCACCTAGAAATATGTCAAATATCCAACTTCGACTTCACACAGATCGCGAGGCTTGGATAGGGGTTTTTCTAAAAGGGTTTGTTTGATTTTGATGAAGTTCAAACAATTGGAATATCTCAGTAGTAGTGTAGTTTCTTCGAAAAGAATATTTGAGATATTTGGTTGACTGTCTCAGGATTTGATGAAAAGCAAAGAGAATATTTTCTTGAGTATTCTGGCTTTTCTGAGAGTTTAAGGAATGAGACTTCAATGCAACAACAATTTGGCTTGATAATTGTTCTTGTTGTGTATTTGGCTTGTTGTTGAAGTTCTATTTATAGACATTCTTGGAAAAAGTGTCCGTTTGACACATGCAAGGGCGCATGTCTCTCACTTCCGTGAGTGAACAACTTTTGTCATTTTTCCTGAAAATCTGCTGCACAAAAGTTGGTGCTGCAGTCTTTGAATAGTTGACAATCCAATAGGGTGGCTTCTCCGTACGTCTGAAAGTGCTTATCACATTTAATGCTCTTATCAGCATTTAATGCAATTTGAAATAAATGCCCGTTGGCATTTAATGCTCTGAGAATATTTGCATTAAACTCCTTCCGATCTGACGCTTCAGGAGAATGTTTGTCATTTGATAGACGCTTCATTCATGAGCTGAAAGTTCCATTTAATCTGGAGGACTATTTAATGTTTAGACGCTTGGAAAAGTCTTCAGACTTCATTTAGAAGTGTAGACGCTTGAGACTTTAGTCTTCGTTACTTGACACCTCACTCAGAACATGTCAGGCGCTTAGAGTAGACTTCTTCAAACTTCATTCACTATTGATTTCTTGGACGCTTGAAGTCTTCAGATTTCGCCGTCTTGATAAGCTCACTCAGAAAGTATCAAACGCTTAACCTAACCGACTTCTTGATCTAAGAATGTCAAAAGTAAAAGATAAAAGAGAGCCTATACATTTCTAATGTTCAAACGCTTATACAAGTATCTATGAAATTTAAGCGTACATAACTTTGGGGTCTAACAAAATTCTTAATTGTCATCATCAAAATCTTAACATGAAATTTCCTATCAACTTTCATGTGAGAGGTCCTAAATTCAATTTCAAACTGTCACAAGTTGTGACTTTTTTCTTTTTATTTAGAGTTTTATACGGTCTATGTGGCCTAGGATTAAAAATTTATCGACATGAGTTTGTCTTGTCTGTGTATCTCTTCATCTAGAATTAAAAAAAGAAAAAAAGTGATATATAATGAGATAAATATCACAAACTAATGTATACTCAGATAATTATCAAACTAGTTCTGAAATAAAATAAAATTTTGTACTCCTTAAATGGCTAAACCACTCACGTTAAAAACAATTTTCTCATTTCTCTCTCGATGTTTCGGTCACCTTTTCCAGTCTTTTATTCTAAAATGTGTTTATATTACAAATACTTCACACACACACACACACATATAGATAGATATAGATATATACATATATATATATGTAATATAAAAAATTACTTAAAATATAAAGTCATCATGAATTATATACATTGATCGTGTACATGTGAAATGGAAGACAAGACAATACACCATTTTAAAACAGAAAATCTAAAAGGCTTTTTTCCCACTGCAACGGTTTGCACGTCAAAGCACCAGCCATCTCACCATTGTTATGATGTCATCGTTGGCGAGCTGAACTGGACCACCCACCCCCAATTTCTATACCCTCGGCTAGGGACTTGAAACGAGAAAGATGGACGACACATTTACATTCCGATTTCTTAGTTTAGTCTAATCACCGGATATTTTACTTCTTCTAGTATAAGTCTTGATTTCTTAAAGAATAGTAATTTGTTGTCTATATATTCATATAAGGTTTGTGTTAATATCATAATTATATCACAAAAAAAATAAGGTTTTACAGTTGTATTGGAAAAATTTGTGACCTCCAAATCTCGGATGATCTTCATCCTCTGCTTGGGGTTCATGAGTTGAGATTACCTAAAATCTACAAATCACGAAACCTCCAAGGTATTCTCCAAAATTTAAAAGTATCATGGAGAACAACAACCAAAGTAGATGTGATAAGTTATAGCAAGAATGCCAAGAATAATGAGAGGCAACATTTAGGTAAGAACTCTAATCATAATATATATAACTGAGGGAGAAATAATACTACATAATATATATATGTATAAAAGTAATGGCAGTAGGGCACACAAGGACACAATCATATAAACCAATGTGAAATATGCTATTCTAAAAAGGCTTTTGTTGGAGTGGGCAGCTTTCTCACTTTACTCAGACACACAAGACAAGAACATGTGTACAGTTTGATTGAAGATAAGTTATTTATATGTTTGATATACATTATATTAACACATAACTTATCGTTAAGTTTTTAATGGGAATGTAATAGATTTTGTAGACTTACAAGTTACAAATATACCTAATATAATATATATTGGTATATCATATAATTATAATTAATACATCAACATTTATGTGTCTACAAATATATCCAAATATTTACATAATTAAAATCTTTTATAAAGGATATTTTAATAATTTATTCAAGGGTTAATGTTACGTATAGTCCCCGAAATATCAAGTTTGTCTCACTTACGTCCCCAAAGTAAGATTTGCTATGCTACCGTCCCCGAAATTATGTTTTCGTCTCACTTTAGTCATTTTCGATGATGTTTGACCGGAACAACTAGTTTTCAGTTGCACTTTGGTCCCCGAAAGATCAGATTTGTATCACTTTGGTCCATAAAACAAAACGAATAAAAATATGTTTTTGGCAATTTTTCTGAATAAAAAATAAATACAATCTACCTTATTTTCGTTATTATTATTTAACTAATATAAATTAGTATATATTCATAGGTTATGTCAACGTTGAAGGATAGAATATTAATATATACTAATAATTAATTCCTAAAGAAAAGAATAATAATAGCTATCTTATTTCTATATATTAATGTCATTAATAGTCCTTGAAATTTAAAGTTTGTATCACTTTGGTCCTTAAAGTACCAAATGTTACGCTACGGTCCTTAAAGTTTAATTTATGTTTCACTTTCGTCCTTTTGACAATTTTTTGATAAATTTTGGACGGATTGAGGAGGATGCGTCAAGTGCCATCTTACAGGTGCAAATTTGATGTGCATATGTTTTTATTGTTGAACATGTGATGAGGTACACATATTGCCCAATCCCTGTAAAATCCAATGAAAATGTCCTGAAGGAGGAAAGTGAAACATAAACTAAACTTTAGGGATGATTGATAAGTGTGAGTTTTACGCATTTGAGAGGTCGATAATTGCATGGTTTAGGGTCAGTTATGTATGATTTTTACTACTTGTGGCTTTGATTTGTGTGTTAAGTGAGTTCAGGGTGAAAATCATAATAATCGAGGAGCAATGGACGAAACTGCAGTATTTCAGTATGTTTAGAGACCGAATTTGAGGAAGTGTCCTTGTACAAAGTTTTAGATCTATGTCTTAGATTCATGTGGGAACTTGAATCACGCGAATCCGGGCTCGGAGAAAAATGTTATGAAGGAAATAAGATCGCTGCGCAGAAGGCAAAATGAAACTGCGTGTAAAGTTCGTACTTGGAGTTTATGAATTATGTACTTGAGGCTTGTGAAGTACGTACTTGGCGAGCGGCTGTAGCAATTTGGAAAGTTTTAAATACCTAATCCAAGTAGAAGGCTTTCGGAGCCTCTCATATGAATACCACATCCTCCAATAGCAAAAGGGTTCGAAAATTCACTACTTTGAGACTTTCGAGATTATTCATCAATTCGTAGTAGGGAGATTTTTAGATTTAGTTTATTTGTCTATGAATAGTTCTATATCTTTATGTGTTTTTTGCATTACGATTATGAACTAATTTCATCAAAGAAGGGCCATGTGAAGGCCGGATTATGATTTTATATAAATGATATTGTTCTTCGTATTAATTCTACAATTGCTTTGTGTACTGATTTTGTGCTTAATTACTTGCATATGCTTGATCACCATATGTTTGTTATATTGCCTAGCTTAATAGTTTGAAAGAATATAAGTTAGGGTTCAAAGAAATTATCACATAATCCGTAAACAATAAGGAGTTGCCCCTAGACATAGGTACAGACTCCCAGATGCAGTTAGCCGGATTAATCCGGGAAAATTCTAAAACTTGAATGCATGATTGTTGATTAGATTCTCGGATAGAGATATTTTAGGGAACCATAAATTAATCATAGGATTATTATTTTCGAGACATCGGGTAGTAATTAATTAAGGTTTTTTCCACCAAAGCAAGAGTAGTCTAATAATTCGAGAAATAACTCGTATATCTAAATAAGTAATTCGGCTGAAGCATGTGCCTTAGTTGTTTTCTCACATAAGAATCTCAAGTAATTTGCTAAGTCTCATTTTCACCTTTCTACCGTTAATTAATCACAATCTTTTAATTTAATTTTAATTGCTTTCAAATCCTTAGTTTTAAATAATCTTGTCTCTATGGGATCGACTCGGACTTAAAGACGACTTTATTATTGCACACGACCAGTACACTTGCTGTTTAATACACGTAACAATTTTTCGTGTCAAGTTTTTGGTGCCGTTGCAGGGGATTTGATTTATTTTAGTTTGAGATTTTATTGCAATTTTTAGCTTTAATTTTTTTTATCGTTTTTATTTTATTTTATTTTTATTTTCTAGCTTTAAATTTCTGTTGGTTTGCTCTTTGTTTCAAGCAGGTTGATCTTTTGGTGAATGACCCGAGCCTCGAGAAAGGTTCTAGAGGAATTTGATCCCGCGATCGAGCGTACCTTTCGTGCAAACCAGAGAAATCGAGCTATGGCTGGCAACTTCCCTGTTATGAATCTACCCGAGAACAGGGAATGGTTGCAAAATCTCTTCCAAGCTATGCAATCGGCACCACCAACCTACCTCCATCGGTTCGGGGTAATCAAGCACCCCGTGTACATACAATGCCAGGACCAGTTGTCCTCCCGAATTTTGCTACACCGAACTTCTACATTCCTACTCACATGTTCAGCATGGTTCAAGCTGAACCGTTTCATGATGATCCGAGAGATTCACCTCATGGCCATCTGGAGCACTTTGAGAATGTGCTTCTGATAGGAGTCGTTTTTACGTGTTTTTAAGCCCCTTTCTGTTTATGTTTTAGGTTCATTTATCGCTTGATTATTTCTACATGTGCATTTAATTCGTGCATTAAGTGATTTCAGATCTTAAATGGATACAATCGAAGAACGGGCTGAAAAACGACGTATAAAACAAGTTTAGGCCAAGATGCTTCACACCTCCACGACCAAACAAGTAAGAAATAAGTTGGAGTTAGCCAAAATCATGTTTTAGTACCATTTCCGCACATCTGGGCGCCAAATCAGAAACAACCTCCACATTGGAACGATATTTTGATATATTTAGAGACATGATTGGATGAAGTGTCCTTCTACAAAGTTGTAGATGTATGTCTTATCTTCACATGGGGACTTGAATCATCCAATTCGGAGGTCTGTGGATAAGTTTATGAATAAAACACTATCCCTGCGCTGGAAAATACGAAAGTGGCAGCTCACATTCTTAGTAGGTGGGAAACAAGAGAATGGTAGCTCACATTCTTAGTAGGTGGGAAACAAGAGAATGGTAGCTCACATTCTTGGTAGGTGGAAAGAAAAGAGAATGGTAGCTCACATTCTTGGTAGGTGGAAAACAAGAGAATGGTAGGTGGAAAAAAAAGAGAATGGAAGCACATGTTCTTGGTTGATGGATTTTTTTTGGCTATAAAAGGAGGATTGGAGGCCATCCTACAAACACACTTGAAAACACATTCCCCATTGGGGGAGCCTAAACACATCCTATCATCATCTTCATCATCCTTAGATTAGTTATGAAGATTATCAAGAACCTTTGAAGGTGAAGAAATCAAGAAGCATGGAAGAGATGAAGATCGAAGTTCAACCATCAAAAATACGAGGGAGTTTCTTAGATTTAGATTTGTTTTTGTCTATGAATATGAATCTTAATTTAAGTTCCTATATTTTATCTTTTATGATGAAATAGATTCTTCGAACTAAGGCCATGTTGAGGCTAAATTATGATAATTGAGTTATAAATTGTGTTTTTCATATTAATTCTATTGTTGCTTTGTGTCTTGATCTTGTTTGAATGCATCATATGCTTAGCTACCATATGCATGATTTATTGCTTAAATTATTCGTTTGAGAGAAGGTAATTTAAGGTGCAAAGAGGATCATCACATAATCCGTAAAAAATAGGGAATTGCCCCTAGAGATAGGTAGAGATTCCCGGGTGCAGTTAGCCGGATTAATCCGGGGAAATTCTAGAACTTGAATGCATGATTGTTGGTTAGATTCTCGGATAGACATATCTAGAGAACCATCAATTAATCATGGGATTATTACAGCCGAGACATCGGGTAGTAATTATTAAAGGTTTTTTCCACCAAAGCAACATTAGTCTAATAATATGAGAACATGTTTGTAATGAAAATTGATTAATTTATGCCAACACATGTGTCTTAGTTGCTCTCTTCCATAGCTATCTTGATTTTGACATCTTGTTTCTTATATCTTACTTCCATAATATTTTAGTTAATTCTTGTTTTAGTTTAAGTTCTTCAATTGCTTTAAAATCATAAACTAAAATACAAGTCCTCGAGGTTCGACAACCCGGACTTTATTGTCCACTTTATTACTACACACGACCAGTCCACTTGCTGTTTAATACACGTAAGGATTTTTCGTGTCAGCTTCTTACTATGCGATTCCACACACGAGATCTTGATACCAACCGCCTTAGATTATTCCATTTTTTCTTTGAAGGATAAGGGGACCCTATGGTACAAGTCATTACTCCCACAATCAATTGAGACGTGGGGCGATCTAGTCGAGGAGTTTCTAAATAAGTTTCTAAAGGGATGAGTCATCGGCATCATCATGGGCAAGATACAGGGGTATGCTTCGAAAGTACCCAGATCACAACTATACACGGGACGAGCAAGTGCAACACTTCTACAATGGAGTCCGATCTCGGATTCGACACCGACTCAATGCGGGAGCCGGTGGTGATCTTTTGGGTCTTGATAGCAGAACAGTGTGGGAAAGCTTGAGCAGATGGCACGAGAGGATGAACTTTACCCTGAAGATGATGATGAAATCTCTCCACCCGCCCTAAGGTTGATAATTGGTATGAATATAAAGTCAGGCTGATATGTACATGAGGTGAAAAGCTACATGCCTACATATTGTAATGTCATGCTAATTTGAGCTTGCTCAAGCCAAGTAAAGTTAAAGTGAATGAAAGGTCTAGTTTTATTTCGTAGCCTTTGACATTCGAGTGATTAAATCCGTAAGGAGTGTCTGGACACTGAATGCCCTAAAACTATCTAGTTTAGGAGTCATTGATCTAAAACTCGATACATGGGTGTCATAGAAAGCCTAAGGGAATAGAACATTGTACATGACCTAGCCTTAATGAATTTAAATGGAAGTTTCATGTGAGTTTAAAGTCTAAATTGGTTAAGTAATGAAATTTAAGTGGCTATGAAGTTTTCTATGAGGCTTGTGCTTTATGATTGATAAACGGTTAATAAATATGGGATTAATATCTGAAAAGTGGTAAGGATGTCTCTCGACTATAATGCCTTAAGACTTACAATCACTACACCCTTTGGAGGTCTCTTCGAGTTGAGGTATAACATGAGCAAGTATTTGATATGTGTATATAATTTTGAGCTTTAACGGTTGATTTTGTTCCACTGAATCTTGTCAATTTTGTTGATTTGTATTGATTGGTTGTGGTTGAAAATTTCTGAATTTTGTGGGTATATCTTCTACAAACCCTCACGAGACTAAACTCGCCATCTCTTGTAGCTTTGAGGTTTAAAGGCTTGTTGCACATGCTAAGTGCAATCATGCACTCTACGAAAGTGAGTCATCTTTATTTTTGTTTTTGTTATGTTTTAGATTGATGTTTTGATCTTAATTCCTTAAAGTCTTTGTCTTTTTATTGCTCGAGGACGATCAATATTAAGTTTGGGGGTGTTGATAAGTGTGAGTTTTACGCATTTGAGAGGTCGATAATTGCATGATTTAGAGTCGATTATGTATGATTTTTACTACTTGTGGCTTTGATTTGTGTGTTAAATGAGTTCAGGGTGAAAATCATAACAATCGAGGAACAATGGACGAAAATGCAGTATTTCACTATGTTTGGATACTGAATTTGAGGAAATGTACTTCAACAAAGTTTTAGATCTATGTCTTAGCTTACATGGAAACTTGAATCACCCGAATTCAAGCTTGGCGAAAAAAATTATGAAGGAAACAAGATCGCTGCACAGAAGGCAAAATGAAATTGCATGTGAAGTACGTACTTGAGGCTTCTGAAGTATGTATTTGGAGTGGAGTTTGTGAAGTACGTACTTGAGCGCGTACGTACTTGGAGATTGTGAAGTACGTACTTGGCGAGCGACTGTAGCAATTTGGAAAGTTTTAAATACCTTAGAAGACTTGTGGAGCCTCTCATATAAATACCACCTCTTCCAACAGCAAAAGGGTTCGAAAATTCACTACTTTGAGAGATTCGAGCAAGGAGACGAGCCAAGGCAAGGCGAAAGACGATTCTACATCGAGATTATTCATCAATTTGTAATAGGGAGATTTTTGGATTTAGTTTATTTTTCTATGAATAATTCTAGATCTTTAATTGTTTTTCGCATTACGATTATGAACTAATTTCATCAAATTAGGGTCATGTGAAGGCCGGATTATGATTTTATATATATGATGTTGTGCTTAATTACTTGCATATGCTTGATCACCATATGTTTGTTATATTGCGTAGCTTAATAGTTTGAAAGAATATAAGTTAGGGTTCAAAGAAATTATCACATAATCCCTAAACAATAAGGAGTTGCCCCTACACATAGGTAGAGACTCCCGGATGCAGTTAGCCGGATTAATTCGGGAAAATTCTAGAACTTGAATGCATGATTGTTGATTAGATTTTCGGCTAGAGATATTTTAGGGAATCATCAATTAATCATAGGATTATTATTTCCGAGACATCGGGTAGTAATTAATTAAGGTTTTATTCACCAAAGCAAGAGCAGTCTAATAATTCGAGGAATAATTCGTATATAAAAATAAGTAATTCGGCTGAAGCATGTGCCTTAGTTGTTTTCTCACATAAGAATCTCAATTAATTTGCTAAGTTTGGTTTTCACCTTTCTACCGTTAATTAATCACAATCTTTTAATTTAATTTTAATTGCTTTCAAATCCTTAGTTTTAAATAATCTTGTTCCTGTGAGATCGATAACTTGGACTTAAAGTCCACTTTATTACTACACACAACTAGTTCACTTGCTGTTTAATACATGTAAGAATTTTTCGTGTCAATGATAGCGTAACATTTGGTATTTTAGGACCAAAGTGATCCGAATGTGAAACTTTAAGAACTATTAGTGACATTTGCCCTATTTTTATTGTTATTATATAAAAAATAACTAATTAGTCTTTATTCATTATATAATTAAATGATTACTTAATCATACGATTAATTAATTTTAATTAATATAAATAACAATTTTACAAAATACAAAATAATTAGAATTGACTTATTTTAATCTCAAATAATAAAGTAAGTACTTTAACAAAATAAGTAAAACCTTTTTACTAATAATTAATTAGATATTTATTACACTAAGAATTTAATTATCTATTTTATAATAATAACACTTAAATAATAATTTAATTAAAAAAACATAATTATGATCTCAACAGATTATATTCGTTAAGAAAATAAAAAAACAAAAAAAAGAAAAAGAAAAAAAATTCGTTAACCACATTGATTCAGACATCAATCTACTAACAAATGGTTTACCAAAAAAAAAAAATTACTAACAAATTAGTTTTTCATAATGAATGCTAGAAAAACCAATTTAGTAACTTATCCATGCTATGCTAAGAAAGGATCTTTATATGTAGGATGGGGCGTTTGGGTCTGGTTTTTGGGGACCCCACCCAACTTGATCAGGTTGAGGAAATTCGGGTAGGAAGTTTTCTTATTTTCTTTGGGTATCGGGTAATACCCGAACCCGAAGCATAGGTTCGTGTCGATTATCCGGTAGGAAAATCTTACCCGAATTACCCAATGGGTACACAACTATTTAACTGGGAAAAAAATATATTAAAACTACCTTAACGTTAATCGATAAAGTATATTGCCTTAATTTGATGTTTATCTCGTGTTTGACTAGATGTTAATTTAATCAAATGAGTTACTTATTGTTAACTTTTATTTGATTTATTGTTAATTGTTGATCAATTGTAATATCGCAAATGGATTAAATGCTTGCAATTGCAAGGAGGCAGAACAGAGGCTATTTTAGCCTCTGTTTTGCTGCTTGCTTTTGATCCTTGCAATCTGCTTTTAACATCAGATTGCAAGGGCGGGTACCTGACTATCGGGTACTTGATTTCTTCAGGTCCTAATTGGATAGTAAAAATTATTATCTGAAACTTGAATTACCCGAACCCGAATTATTCAATACCTGATACCTGACTCGACGCCAACCCCTATTTATACGTATAGTTTTGTACAGCTCAGCAAGAAGTTCTTGTGTCTAGCCCAATCGAGGATCTTATAGCATCGTGAGCATATGCACTATCTCTCACTTGGTTGTAGGTCATACAGACAGGAATTGAATCCATTTAATATAATTTCAATATAATTTTTTTTCAATAAAAATATAACTTACTTGTTATTAGTATACAATAAATAATTAACCTCTGAGTGTGATAAATATTTAGTTAATCATTAGTTAGTAAGTTTTTACTTATTTTATTAAAATACTTATCTTATTATTAGAAATTAAAACGAGTAAATTTTATTTATTTTGTAGTTTATATTAAGTAAAATTAATTGATTGAATGATTAGTAATCATTTAATTATTAATGAGTAAAAAATAATTACTTTTTTTATCCTTTTATTTAGACGTTAACTATTAGTATATATTAGCTAAATAATAAAAAAAAAATTAAGGTAAATTGTACTTATTTTTTAATCAGGAAAATTCCCAAAGATAGATTTTTTTCCCGCATTATTTCGGTTTAGGGACCAAAGTGATATGAACCTCGAGGACAAAAGTGCAAGTCAAACCAGTTGTTCCGTTCAAAAAGCACCAGAATGGACTATAGTAAGATGAAAATATAACTTCAAACAGCGTCACAAATTTTACTTTAGGATAGAAACAAACTTGATATTCCGAAAACTATAAATGACATTAACCTTTTATTCAATTATATTCTGTTCCCAAATTTATTCTTTTCATTTCCAAATTCTTTACTGAACGACAAACATGATATTGTTGGAATATGTGGAGTCAGATCAAAATAGGGTCAAGAAGAGGAGCCAAAATAGAGTCAAGAAGGGTCGGGGTTGATCGGGATTGAGAAAAGGAAGAAGGAGCATGTTTCGGGGATTCCGGGCGAGCCGAATGGCTCCCAGACGCAGCCAGATGTGCGCCTAGGCGCGGGATGCAGAAGCCGAGGCGCACAGTGCGATGAGGCACTGTCGGCGGCGCCTAGGCGTGGCCAATTGGCGCCTGGGCGCGGGTCCGTCGGCTGGAGCAGTCTTGACGCGTTTTTTCCTTATTTTGGCATGTTTTGAGTCTTACTTTGATTGGAATTGTTTCCTATTGTGTTAGGAATTATTCCCTAGTTGTTTAGGAATGTTTTTCCTAACTTGTTAAGGTTTTAGACTTCTCCGCCATTATAAATATGTGAACTCACTCTTGTAATTGATTGATGCATCTCTCTCACAAGATTAATAAAAACTCTCTAGCATAGGTCCGTGGACGTAGGCAATTTGCCGAACCACGTAAAATCGTTGTCTCTGTTTTCTTGCTTTTTTTTACTTTTTAATTTCGTTCATGCGCATTGATTCCTAACAACTGATATTAGAGCCATAGGTTGTAGATTTAGATGACGTCCTAAATCAAGATCTATGGGGAAGTGTTTTTTTGGCTAAACACGGATTTCGTCTATGAGAACGATGGTAGGAGATGGAAGAGTAATCAACCTCGACAATTTCGTTGCAGGGAGCACGAATTGAGGTCGTGATGAAGTCGGAGAAAATGACAGGGGAGGATGGGGTCAGTTCGATCACCAACCAGAAAAGAAGAGTAATCCCGTTGAACGTTAACGAGAAAATGTTGGAAAATCGTGGTGTCAGATGTAGAGGCAGATTCGCAACATCGGTGGCAGATTTGTGTTGTCGAGTGGGTAGACATGAAGCCAGTGGGAGCAGTTGCAGTGCCGGGGGCAGATCCGTATTCCCAGAGGTCAAGTGGGCAAACTCGTGTTGCCAAGAGGGTGGAAGAACGAGCAAGGCGGAGACCGGGGAGGCAGAGTTACGGATCCAAAAAGTAATCTACAGAGGCAGAGGTCAGAGTGACAGTATCGAAAGCCGAGAGGGCAAATATGTGTAGTCGAGAGACCGAGGGACAGAGTTGTGGAGGCATGATCACGTGGAAATAAGCCATGAAGGAAGGAAATGGGGCCGAGAGGGGTTGACCGTGGAGCCGAAAGTCATGGTGGCAGGATGCGAAGCCGGGTAGGCAGATTCGCGGAGCCGGCATTTTGTTCGCGGATGGATCGGACATAGCTTGTGCAGTGGGAACATTAAGCAGATATGTGGGGGATCCAAATTGCCATTGAAAAACCAAAGTATTGGCGGATGGATCAGATATAGCTCATGCAGTAGGCAGGGAGCAGATATGTAGGAAGATCCGAGATAGCCAATGGAAAGTCCTTGGTGTAAGGATGTCGCAAGATGGGTTGACCAAGGCGGGAAAGTCCTTGGTGTACGGATGTCGCGAGACGGGTTGACCAAGGTGGTTCCTCCAGTGAGGAGGATGATTGAGAGCAACGGAAGTGGTGGGGTTGTGAGACATGTTCTGAGTCTTGGAAGTAACCTATATCCGAGGGTCAATTGGACCGAGATGGATATGCCACGGTATTCAAGAGTTGGCTAATCACCAAAAGGAATAGGGTAGTGGCGAGGGTTCAAAGAAAGGGAACAAGGTTCACAAAGAAAGTCCGTCAAGTGGGAGCACTAGGGACGGATGAATTGATGAGACATGGAGATGTCTCGGATTTGATCTCCATAGGGTTTGGGGATGTGTTGACTAAACTAAGGTTCACTTAGGAAAAGTGAAGGGATGATTCGAGTTTGAGTTCGGGTTATTTTGATCAGTCTCCAAGTGAGAGATTGTTGAAATATGTGGAGTCGGATCAAAATAGAGTCAAGAAGAGGAGCCAAAATAGAGCCAAGAAGGGTCGGGGTTGACCGGGATTGAAAAAAGGAAGAAGGAGCATGTTTCGGGGATTCCGGGCAAGCCGAACGACTCCCAGGCGCAGCCAGATGTGCGCCTAGGCGCAGGATGCGATGAGGCACTGTCGGCGGCGCCTAGGCGTGGCCAGTTGGCGCTTGGGCGCGGGTCCGTCGGCTGGAGCAGTCTTGACGCGATTTTTCCTTATTTTGGCATGTCTTGAGTCCTAATTTGATTGGAATTGTTTCCTATTGTATTAGGAATTATTCCCTAGTTGTTTAGGAATGTTTTTCCTAACTTGTTAAGGTTTTAGACTTCTCCACCATTTTAAATATGTGAACTCGCTCTTGTAATTGATTGATGTATCTCTCTCACAAGATTAATAAAAACTCTCTAGCATAGGTCCGTAAATGTAGGCAATTTGCCGAACCACTTAAAATCGCTGTCTCAGTTTTCTTGCTTTCTTTTACTTTTTAATTTCGTTCATGCGCATTGATTCCTAACAGATATAAAAGTCATTTAACAACCAAAAGCATTCTTCCTCATTCATTTAATTCCCATCACATCTCTTCATGTTCTATAAGAAACACATATTTATTATACTTTACCAACAAAACACATTTCCTACAGTTAATTGTAGATAAATAAATAATTGGGAAATATACTAAACCCAACCCCCCCCCCCTCCCACCCCAAAAAAAAAGTTCCATGAAAATATATTTCAATCTCAAAAATCCATTTTAAAAAACTTTTCATTCAAAAAAATTCAAAAGTTGAGATTAACAATTTTTTGGACTTAATTACCCTTTATTTCTTAACTTAAGAATTGGTCGATTGATTTTTTTTAGCTAAATCATTTTGTTTTGGATTTTTTAAATTTATAAATTGCATTATACAAATTTTATTTCATATTAAATATTTTAAATACATCTATATAATTTATTCATGACTTTAATATTGCAATTATCTAAAAATGTCCTTTTCAAATTTTTAAGAAAATTTAAAAAAAATTGAAAATTTGAAATTAGAATCATAATTAATATAAATCATCAATATAAAAGTTCTAAATATATAAAGTTCAATGAAAACTACAATTATATTCTTAATGTGAATGGTTAAGGCGATTAAGTCCATACATTTATTAACCCATAATTTTGGGTCTTTTTAAATGAAAAGTTGGTGGAATGGATTTTTTGGATTGAAAACTATTATCACCGAGTTTTTTGGATATAAAAATTTAGGGCAAAACACACTTTATACCCCTGAACTATTCACTTTATATCATTTAGGTCCCTGAACTATCAAATGTAACAAAATGGTCCCTGAACTATCAAACGTAACTAAATAGTCCCTCGACTTAAGGACGTGTTTGACTAATTTTTTAAATTGATTTATTATAATACGAATGTTATGTTTGAATATTAAGTACTTCAATATTTTTGTGTAATTTATTTTTATTTTAATATGATAATTATTTAAAATATACTTTTTAAATTTTTTAAGAAGATTAAAAAACTTAAAAAGTTCAAATCATAATTTGTATCAATTATCGATATAAAATTTTCACATAAATAATCTTTTAGATAAAAGTACAATTGATTCTTTTTAATTCTAGAAAGCAAGAAAAATTAAATCCATAAATTTATTGACCCTAAATGTTGAATTTTTTTGAAAGAAAAGTTGGTGAAATTAGTTTTTTGGATTAACAGATATTATAAAAGATTAGTTTGGGCATAAAGTTTAAGGAGCTTTTAGTAAACTTCTTTAAAAAATTAATAGAAAATCAGTGTTTTATTTTCTGCATAAAAGTGCGGAGAAATGGTAACCAAATTGTAAAAAAATAGTAAAACTATAAGTATATAAGAAAACCATTTTATTAAAAACAAGTGAGGGCGAAATAGGCAAATTTTTCGATGGTCACATTGCAATGGTCAAACTCAGTGCCACATCAGCAACATGTCACGACAAACCAAACACGTCCATCAAATCGAGAGACTATTTTATTATGTTTGATAGTTCAAGAACTATTTTATTACATTTGATAGTTAAGAGACCTAAATGAGACGAAGTAAATAATTCAGTGGTACAAAGTTTATTTTGCCCAAAAATTTATTCTAAGGGGTTTTTAGTAATATTTTTTAAACAATTTACATTCTATTCTAAGTGCAAAATCAAACTCAATTTTTTTGACGAACTAGTAATTTTATTTTTTTATTTTTTTTGTATTTATCATGTTACTTAACATAACTCAATTATTCTTTTAAAAGAGATTAGTAGATTATTTACTTATTTATCGTTATTATTATTATAACAATTATTATTATTATTATTATGAGAAGAAATAGTATATTTGACGGACAGGCATTATTTGTAATAATTTTGGAGAATAAACCAAAAGCCAGATAAGATGTCTTGAGTAGCATTTTTTTTCCTTTTTCTTTTTGATAGGCTTTGAGTAGCATTTAATTATTACATAATTTACCAAACTACCTGCTGGGCTTAAAATATGCAAACCTTTACTAACTGCAACTCATAGTATTTTTCTTCTCTTTTATTCGCTCCTTTGTTGCAATATCGATTATGGTGCTAAGAATATTAGAAAAAAGAGTTGAAATTACTAATGCCAAAAAAAATGTCAAGGTATTTTTACGAAATAGTATAATTAAAGTTGGCATGTGCATCTCAAATAGTTAACTAAAAAGGCGCCTTAAAATAAATTTATATAACAGAACCTAAAATCGTTAAAATTACAAATGGATTTCATTTCAAAAAACAAAAAAAGTTACGAATGGTTTTTAAGAATGAAAAAAAACAAACATTTATCGAATTGAAAATATTATGGGTTTTTTTGACATGTAAGTACATATATAAATCAAACTTATGGGACATAAGATTATATAAAAAGAAAGAGGGAAAAAGAAACTAATATTAAATAAAAATGAAGTAGTAGAACCCAAATTCCAAATAAATAAACTCAAAATTGAAAAGGACTATTCTGATTCTCAAGAATAAGGGGCTCAAGGGATTGATCGAGAATGTGTGATTGGCTAAAAGCCAATAATAATGACGGCTATGGACCAATTAAACTCATATTTAAAACCAAATATGTTTATTTAGAAATGTTTTACATTCCAAATTGAACTTTGATTACAAGAATATGGAGATATCTTGACATTTGATACATGTGCCATAACATAAACTTGCCCAAAGTAATTTGGATCAATGCAAATAGGCAATTAGTAAACGTTTGGAATTGAATTAAAAGACGCAACTAAACTAAAACTAAACTCGGTCCATCTAGACGTGATTAAGTTTTTCCCGAGGCGATAAATTTTCAATTAGTTTTGTTATAAACGTGCTTAAATTGTCAATTAAAATCAAATACTTCCTTGATTGAGTTTTTTTTTTTAATCCCATAGTTGCTTATAGAAATTAATGCTATATAAAAAATGAGAAGAGCCACAAACAAATCACAAAATTACGCCATGCTAGTTGATGATGGTAAAAATCGTCAAACAGTGAATGTCACGTGATTGACCATGTGGGATAGTGAAACCGATCCAACGCACGACAAATTAGGTTGGGAGTTGATTAATGTATAGACTACACTCGACTTTAGCGAGTTGCTTATGTACTCGATGAATTGGGATCAAGTCAGTTCGTAGTTCTTTTGTGGAGTTACTCTCAATAGTCATTAAATTTTTACTGGGGGAGTAGATCATCATCCTTACCCAACTCCTCTAAGGTGTTTATAGGGAGCTGGTAATGGGCTATGGATTTCACTTTGTCAGTGACCCATCAGGCTTGATATTATTACTCTTAGACTAATAAAATAGCCCAAGTATTCTTAATAGGTCGTCAGCCCTTTTGGGCTTGACTAGCATGCTAACCGCGGGCTTTAACCCACGAGTAGCGCCCCGAACCTAGCTGGGAATGCGTGTAATTACCGCAATGCCTTTAGACATTTTTGATGCACATCATAATGCCCCCACTCCAGGGTGTACCGTATAGAATACCCGGGAGTAGAAATATGTTCATGTGTATGGCAAGCTTCGTCGCCTTGGGGGGTCTAACGAGTCACCCTCTTGAAGGAGGGTATCTTAAGTGTTATCTTGAGGTAACGTAGGTGTTGACTTACACCAACACCCGTGGCTACCTTGGGATCTAACACCTTGGGATCTAACACCTCGGGGTCGAGCGCCGCGGGGTCAGATGCCTCGGGTCAAGTGCCGTGAGGTCGGATGCCTTGGGGTCGAGTGTCGTGAGGTCGGACGCCTAGGGGTCAGATACCTCAAAATGCCAAAGTATGTGAGGTATCTCGATTTGAGTATGCGTTTCACATCTTAGGGGGGAGCTTGTGCTTCACCCACAGGAAGCTTGTCGTCTCGAAGGAGACTTAGAATTCTAAGGCCTCTATCTGGGGTTTCAGCACCCCGGAAGGGACCTATAATTTTTCTAGACCTTAATCCAGGTATTTGTACTCCGGAGTGGACTTAGAATTTATTAGATTGGCCTTTGTCCCGAGGTGGAGGGGCAAGGGTCGTTGACTCGTTGCGAGGGGGTGAGAGTTTTTGCTACTAGGCGAGAATGCAAGGTCCTTTGCCTCAAGAAGGGCAAAGTTCTTGGCTCTATGGCGAGTGGACAAGGTCTTTTGCCTCAAGATGAGGGGGCAAAGCCCTTAGCCTCTATGGTAAATGGACAAGGGCTTTTACCTCGAGGTGAGGGGCAAAGTCCTTGGCCTTTATGTGTGGAGGTCGCTTTTTAGCCAACACTCAATTTATTCACTTCATGACCTCTCTGCCCTCATAGAGAGTTTTTCCCGGGGTGATCGCGTTTTTACCGAGGGGCGTCGAGCCTGGTTCGCGGAGCTCGGAGGCACCGAGTGGTGGCCCCGAGAAGTTGATCTCGTGGTCTGGCTGCGGGGCACGTTGCCTCGCGACTTGGCCGCAGGGCATAGGGTCTCGCGGCCTTGCTGCGAGGCGTATTTTTTTTCCTCTCGGGGCCTGATGTACCTCGGGGTTTTGTTTCGGGGCGTGACGTCATAGTCGGCTTAGCCCTCGTTGATTTTTATTGATCCTTTTTAACCTGTGAAAATTTTTGCATGTGCTATCGTTTCCGATAGCATCTATAAAAGGCTTGTTTCTAATCAAACCCCCTATTTTTCATAAGATTTGGGAGTTCTTCCTCCTCTGTGGCTTCATGAACTCTAGCAGAGTGTACCCCACGATCTCATGAGCATTGGCGGGGGCGTTTTGTACTCCTTGGCTCCATCAGCGCTAGTGGGGTGTTTTGTACCCCTTGGCTTCATGAGCGCTAGTGGGGTGTTTTGTACCTCTTGGCTTCATGAGCGCTAGTGGGGTGTTTTGTACCCTTTGGCTTCATGAGTGCTAGTGGAGTACTTAGTCATTTTTATGCGCCTTTAGTAGGATTTCATGAGTGTCGTGAGTGCTAGCCTCTCTGGCGTTTTGCTACACTTGAGCATCACTTACTAGCATCTTTACTTAAAAGACACTAGCATTTTGTTAGCTAATTACTCACTAGCGTTTTGAAAGCACTAGCATTTAGCTAGCTTGTTTAAACCCACCAACTTGGGGGGTACTTTATATTGAGATTTGTATCACCCTAGGTAGATGTATATCCACACCTAGGGGTTAAATAAAAGTGGGCGTTACGCCTCACATTCAGAGTGGGGGTCACCATCCAGAGAGGGTGATGCCCTGGGGCTTAATGCCTCCGGGGTCTATTACGGGGGCGACCTGTGGCTCTTTTTATATGTCTTACGTATGTATCCATATACTTTATTATACGATCGTTTTTTGTTTGTACGACTATGAGCTAGTCGAACATTAGCAACATTCTTGCTTTTGACTCAACACATTTGTGAGCTACTCATTGGCCATTAGTAGGCTTTGAGTAGATCTTTTGTTTTCCTAACCCCGTTGCTTCATGAGTTTTGTCTGGGTGTCAGCCGTGGCGTTACTTGTTAGCGCTGTGTAATGCCCATAGGAGCCCATGGTGGCATTACTGTGCTCATGGCACGTTTCGTTTTTCCTACCCATATGATTAGATTTGGTGGGCGGATAATTTTGACGGGTGAACTCAGCACCTCATAAGGTTCTCTGCCCCCACTCCTTGGTGTATTTGCATGGTTAACACCTTAGGGAGTAAAGATTGTACGGGGTAAATGTTATCTTTCGCTAGCGGAGGGCTAACTTAGAGCTTGGTCTCACTCTTTATTTATGCTTTTTGAGTAAGTGGCGCTTGATTGTGTCTAGTAAGACTACCTTTTGTCTGCTCATTTTGCCATAGTACCTTGTGCTTCATGAGCACTAGTTTAGGTACTTAGCCATTTTAACACGCCGTTGGCGGGATTCAATGAATGATGGGGGCGATGCCTCTTGGGCATTTTTGTTGTATTCAATTTCACTTGTTAGCAATTTGCCTTTTAAATGATGGGGTAAATTGCTTGGCCTCGAAATATCAAATTTCCATGGCCTTTACATATTAGCTAGCTAGCCTTTGCATATTAACTAGTTACTAGCTAGCTATTAGTTCACTAGCTAGTCGCTTACTGTTACTGAATAGCTATTCGTTCGCTAGCTAGCTGTTTGTTTATTACATTCCTACTTCCCCACTACTTGCCCCCCTATTCCTTAATATGTGAATTATATTTAGGAGTAAGTTACCAAGTGGTGTTTCTTTGACACTAGGGGGTTAGAGATGGTTCCTTGATGATGATGAGAGCTCTAGGATTGGTTCCTTCGCCGACCCCTGTGATTTTGCAAACTGATGCCCTGTGGCTTTTAGCCTCGCAACTTTTCACTAGGGTGTTCTCTGTCTTAATTTTAGGAGGCTTGGATAGCCACTAGTGTTCATAATGTTAGGAGGCTTGGATAGCCTCTAATGTTCTTTATTCGGCACACAAAGTGAAATATCACCCTTGCCACATTGATATGAGGTGAGCTATCACCCTTGTTATGTTTGAATGAAGTGAGTTATCACCTTAGTTATATTGTTATGATCTCGGTCTAGATTCCATGTCGGAAGTGGGGTTGTTTTTAAAACCTCATACCCTCTCGATAATGCTGGAGGGATCATTAGGTGGGCTAGTCTAAACCCTTGTTATATTTGTTGGAATGAGTGGCGTGGGTTTTTGATATTCGCATACACTTATTAGTGGTGGCTTGGTCGCCTCTTATTTGTTTATTTTTGCATAATCTCGTTCCAGAACCTTAATGGGAGTAGGGAGACCTTTTGTGGGTCCTCAACCTCTCTAGATGTTACAGAAGGGATTACGGGGTGGCCCATCCTCGTGCGAGTGTTTGATAGCTCAGGGAATTTTCGCGGTGCCACCCATATTGACCTCTAGTGGGGTCGTGGGTATATAATGCCTCTAGTGGAAACTTGATTAGCTCCCAGGGGTTGTATTGGTATTTTTGTGTCCCATTATGTGGATGATACACTTAAGTATTTAAGGTCTTTTGTCAACATATCAACATCATAAGGGTGCTATGAGCATTCAAACATATGTTTGGCCAGTGGCCAATAGCACCAAGTGTTAGCAGCAATTATCATGGTAACACGTCTAGTAGCCAAAATAAACTAAGTAATGAATTTTTGAAATACCGTCGGTCGAAAGCAGTGGTTCCGAGGGGCTTTTGTTTTGGGTGTTGTTAAATCACTCATCGTTAATGTCATACTCTTTTGTATGACGCGAAATGCCTGTTATTTAAACAAGCCTAGCATATCTAGCTGCATAAAAGTTGATGTGCCTGAAGGCACTTAGCAATCATATGACCAAAACTTAAAACATCCAATACTTAATAAAAATGTGTGGGGGTGCACTTAGGCACCTCATAACTTAAGTAAAAGTAGTTGGCGCTGGTGGGCGTCCCCACTCAACGCTTGACTTGTTCAATTGTAATGTGGGAAAAAAGATAGTTTTCGTTATTTGTTACCTGATAAAGCCTCATAAGGCTTGACATCTTGTCAAGCTTGGGGTATGTTTCCCATGGGGATCATCTTGCTAGTGGTACCTACTGTCGGCGCACACGTCACTTTGGAGTCTTGTCCATTAGCGGCGGTTGCTGTATCTTCAAAATAGGCATTGTCTTCTTGGGGTGGCATGTGTTTTTTTCATAGACATATGACTGCTGGGATTTTGACCAAGTATGGACTGAGTTAATCTTGCCCCCCAAGCAAGTTTTCTCTAGCGAGATTAAGTTTATCACTACTTGTTCCCCCTTATCGCTGTGATCCATGTCATGTTTCCTTTTAGGCTTCTTCAATGTGTTAGCATAGCACTCTCTTGCTATCTTCACGCCACCAACAGCTTCCTCCGTTCCTACGGGGGTAAAAAAATTTCACCGTCATGTGATAGTTAGATACGCCGACTTGGAATAGGATTAAGCTCGGCCTCCCCAAAATTACATGATATGTGGAGGGGGCCTCGACCACCAAGGATTTCACCATCTTCATAGAGCGGGCTAGAAATGCACCAAAAGATATGGGCAGCGACACCTCCCCTAATGCTTCCACTATCTCACCTGTGAATTCAGTGAGGGGGGTGTTGATCGCTTGAAGCAGCGTATTGTCCACCCTAGTTGGGTGAAAGCATTGTAAAAGAGGATGGCTGTTGAGCTCTCACTATCGACTAGAACCTTCTTCACCCAGTAGTTGGATATGGTCGCCGATATCACTAGGGCGTCATTCACCAATGGGATGTTTTCCAGGCCTTGTATTCCAACCTCTATAATTTGAGTCTTTGGTTCCACTTGATTTACTCAAGTGTGGTATCTTGAGTCCTTTTAGTAGAGACTTTGCCAAAATTGCTGGGCAGAAAAGACTTCCCTTGGGGGGAGCTACAGCTAAGGGTACTAGCTGCATATCCTCATATCTTCTACTATTGTCCAAGCTTTCATCATGGCGGGGTATTTGTCTACGCTAGCCTTCTCACCTTGACACTGTCTCTTTGGGGTCAAGGAGGCTTGACTATGCGGAGACCTGGGAGGTGTTGGCCTTCTATTTCTTCCCCGTGGTGTCCTTTCATGAGATGAAACCAAACTGTCTGCTTCCTGGGGGCTACTCTTTGGGGGCGACATCTTGGGGTCGACTCTCTAGGGGTGACTCTCTGGACTAGGCTCTTGACCTCTGCGAGTTGACTGAGGGGGTGAAATGAGTCCCTTCCCTTGAGAGGGGGCGCCTTTTAAGTATTTCTCACGTGGGAGTCCTGCCTCCCAACAGCTATCGGAACAGGCGGTGCACGTGATGGATGTGCTTGGGCGTATTGCTGAACCGCCCTCGTTGCTGCTCGCAAAGAGGCATCTTCAACTGGAGCAAGCAATGCCTCTTGAGTGATCTCGAACACCCTGGAAGCAAGGGGTGGAATCACCGCTGGTGTGGGCGGCACATGTTGTTCCTTCGTCGGGGGCGCTACTTCAGGACCTTCGCCGTCAGTCGGACCATTAGGGGAATTTTCTTCTCCCACTTGAATGTTGGGCCGATCTTCAAACGTTGGGTTAGGAAGTTCATCGGCAGCAGCTAGTTGGTGTTGGCTGGCCATTCTATCTTCAGTAGTACGAGCTTGTGACCTAGTTTGCATACTTAGTAGCTGGAGCGCTGTTCCCACAGACGGCGCCAATCTGATGATGGTAAAAATCGTCAGACAGTGAATGTCACGTGATTGACCACGTGGGGTAGTGGAACCGATCCAGCGCACGACAAACTAGGTTGGGGGTTGGTTATTGTATAGACTGCACTCGATTTTAGCGAGCTGCCTACGTACCCGATGAATTGGGATCAAGTCAGTTCATAGTTCTTTTGTGAGGTTACTCTCAATAGCCAATAAATTTTTACTAGGGGAGTAGATCCTCATCCTTTCCCGGCTCCTTTAAGGTATTTATAGAGAGCTGGAAGTGGGCTATGGGCCATGACTTCACTTTGTCAGTGGCCCATCAAGCTTGAAAATATTACTCTTAGACTAATAAAATAGCCCAAGTATTCTTAATAGGTCGTCAGCCCTTTTGGGCTTGACTAGCATGCTAACCACGGGCTTTAACCCACGGGTAGCGCCCCGAACCTAGCTGAGAATGCGTGTAATTACCGCAATGCCCTCAGACATTTTTGGTGCACATCACTAGTGAAAATATTTTTCTCAATGTTTCTTGATCCAAGATCCAAACATAGCCTAGAACATGTTACAATAAGTTTTAGTTTATATTGATTACACTTGTTGGCTATTTATCCTTTTATGAAGTGAAACAATCAATACATCAGAGAACAACAAATTATCAAATAATCAATCAATAATAGACAAATCATTCTCATGGTGGGATCAACAAAACACATTTGCTAAAACTAAGACCCGATAGAAAGATATCGTCATTAACTTCGATTTATTGGACACCAAACACTACTCGGGAACCACATTATAGCCACAAAAAACTCAAACAAGTAACTCAATGAGCCTTAAACACGAGACTTAGCATGACTAAACCAAGGCTTAGTTCATCCCGAGTTGTATATAATGATGTCATAAAATGAAATGATATCATCATCGTGTATCATCCAACGACTACAAACTCAACAAATCATCTTGTAGAGGCTATTGGTATTAACTACAAATATCCATGTATTCTCAATACATGGATTATGCTAAAAAGAATGGAGTATCCAAATGTTGCTCATATACCTCTTTTTACATTCTTTGGTGGATGTGAATTATGTTCTATTTGTTTCCTTTGTTGCCAAGATTTAGACGAGACTGATTTGCTCAGAGAGATAAATATAAAGGCGGAGACAAGAATAGTAGAAATGGTGATCAAAGAAGGCAAATGACGCGGGGGATTTCCATACCTCCACATTGCTGAGTTATCAGTGCAAATTGATGCGAATCTTTCCCCGGATTGCTTTCTCCTATGAATTGGAAAATAGTTAAAAGATGAATACTAATGAAAGTAAAAGTTATATAAAGAAGTTATTTAGAAGAAAAACGAGCTGTGAAGTCTTAAATTCAAAGTATGAAGGTAATACAGACTAGTTTAAATTTTAGACCTATGCCAAGAGGCCAATTCATGTAATAGTGTAAGATGACTAGTTTAAATTTTAGACCTATGCTAAGAGGCCAATTCATGTTATAGTGTAAGATGATCACAAAATAATGATATTGGGTCGATATTTACACAGTGGCACAATATCTCCTATGTTAACCAATTTGATTGTATTGATTCAAAATGTTTCGTACTATCGGCTTAAGCTGTTAGAAAAGAGACACATTTAAATTTTAATATTTAATATCTCTAATGTGCCTCCTTACGTGCAGGCGGTATTCCTTTTATGAAGACTAGTAGTGGAATTCCTTTTTTCATAAATGAACAGCGGTGAGATTGCAACAAAAGGCGTATCTGATCTAAAAGCTTAAACTATAGAGAAGAAACAATTAATATTTAATATCTTGATAATAGCTAACATTTAATATTTTCTAGAGCTTATAACATTTCATCTTCTTCAAAAATACCTCAAGTATAAAGACATTCCATGTAACAAATCCCAAAAAGATTTTCAGCATAGGAAGAGGAAAAATCAAGATGGTATATTATAAGTCAAAGAATGAAACCTAAATACAAAACGTAACATACCACAAGAAATCCTTGATTGACTTCCACCAATGCATTTCACCTTTGCTTCCGTGGCTTGATGTTGTCTTTATGTTGTCTTTATCACGTGTCCCTGAATAATAAAGAGATACGTAAGATTACAAAAGGACAAAAATGAAAAGGATTAAATGCTTTAAATGCTAAAACAGCTACTAAGTTAAAATGCAAAACCTTGATCATTGCGTGGGAGTGTATGGCCCTTGATTTTCCTAAGAGAAGCCAACTTTTCAACGAGGGCGCGTTCCGAGTCACTAACAGGGTTGTGACATTTACATCAATTAACAAATCATGTTGATGATTTAAGCAACAGTTACCAAACCATATGTGTTGATTTATAAAGAAAATAAACTTTTGAAAACATTTTCTGCAAGCAGTAATTATTTGATACTTCTCACACACAGAGGAAAAAGAATGCGATATATCATATATGACTTGACATAACATTCATGGAAACGTTCTCAAATATTTCTTCTTTGGTTGCTCATTAATAACGAACTCCAAATAATTAAACAAATAGTTGTTTGTATCCATATTTTGGTGCATAGAAAATCCAAAAATGAAAAAATTAGCAATACTAGGCAAGAGACTTAGCAGGCTAGCTTAGCACCCAATTTTATTTGAACCAATTTTTACAAGTCACTTCGTAATTGATTTTATAAAATATTACCAAAAATAGAAATAAGTATAAAAAAGAACAGAGCATGCATAACAGGCAACTTTAAAGATGCCTTCTCTTTTACAATCTCCATCTCCAATCTCTTGACCTCGGGAAACAAGAATCTTGTTTTCCAGCACAGATAAAGCAAAAAACTTTTGCACCTCGACAGTTCCATACCGAATACAATGCAAAAAAAAAGCTCCTTAGATAGAAACCGAAGTAACCTAATGCACTAATCAGTTCTGTAAAGAAATCTTTTCAAATTTAATTAGACACAAACCTGATCTCCTTGGGGATCTGAACGTTCACTATGAAATAATGATTGCCTCGTGCAGAAGGTTTGTTTATGTTTGGCACACCCATGTAACGCAACTTTAATTTATGTCCAGGCTGAATTCCTGCAGGAATATCAAGATCCTTCGTACCTTCAACAGTATTCACCTGTGATTTGCATGAAAAGAGTCGTATCATCCATTAGTCATGGAGGACGAAAAAAGATATCTTTGTTCAAGCAAAAGGCAGTTAACATGATCATTGATTATTCCATGAAGATCAAAAAGAAGGAGTCTCACCAACTTCAAAGATGAAAAGTCGGTAAAGCAAAACAAAATTTGCAAAAGCATGTATAAGCATTTATATGAATCTGAACAGATTTTGCTGAAAGATGTTGATGCAACAGCTCACAATGCATTTTCATAGAAAAATATTTCCAACTTTCCTTTTCTTTTACAACTGATTCAAAAACGAAGTTAAAAGCGTAAATAACTGGTAGATTCTGAAGGGCTATTACCTTCTTAATAGTCCCAAGAATGGCTTCTGTATAATCAATATCTACTTTTGAGAACAAATCCATGCCATCTCTCTGAATTCCTTGTTTCTCCTCAATATGGAGGACTAGATACAAGTCACCAGCTATACCCCTGCATTGAGACCCGAGCAAGATAAGCCTTTTTTGATATATTCAGTCTTTTAACATCACATGTAACACATAAGAATACAGCAAAACTAACAAGTTCTACAATACCTTCCAGTTGTTTTATCACAATCCTCGGACAAAATAAAAGAAAATGACAGATATTTCACAATAAATACAAGTTCAACTGTGCTACTTCACATCAATAATCTCTTGATTTTAAAAAGTTCTGTTCATCACATTGCTTGGTGTCAAAACATTCTAGATCCCCTACACTTCGTAAAACACGTGCAAAATATTGAAACAATAATAAATTTATAAAGGAAGAATTTTTTACCTAAAATACCGAATCCGTAAGAGGTGGAACTGTTAATTGGCAACCCTCACCAAAGTACACACTTAAATAGAATTGATTATAGCTTAAAAAAGAAGCAATAAATAGAATTCATTTCAAGAGACAAAGAGGGCCCATAACTTCATTTACAAAGCGAAATCTACACTTCAAAACACCTCTTTTTGTCGACGTTTCCCTCTCCTCGAATTCGCATTGCAGCTCCATCATCAATACCAGCTGGAACAACCACCTCAATGCTCCGTTTTGCTCGAACTTCACCACGGCCATTGCATCTGCGGCACTTATCTGTAATTATCTTCCCATCACCGCCACATTTTGTGCAGGAAGTAACCTAGAGTTCACAGATAATCATCTATACATAATGTCAAAGCAAGACATGGAGTTGCAGCCTCGTGGCTTCAAAGACTATACAATGTTCCAAGAGTGACGCATATCCAAACAACCATGCAACAGATTCAAACTTAAGTATAAATAAGTTAGTGCAAGATCTCAGATACATACAGTATACAGTCATGTAAATCTGACAAACCAGTCAGTTTAACTACAGTATAAGCTATTTAATCATTTAATGCAAGTCTAGCCATCAGGCAAACATGTTTGTTCTCGTTATCTATGTTTGTCCAATTTTATTAGGCAGAGAGTTTGAACATCAACTAGACAATGCAAACAATAAATACTCCAATTCAATTTGATTAGTGACGTGAAGAAGGGAACAAGAAAGCAGTATAGCACCTCATAAAAATTCCCCATTCTACATCCAAACAGAAGCACTGATGACACAGAAATTTTGCTGAATAGAAACTCAGACACTCATCTCAACTTACAAACTAAAACTGTTTGTTTTCTTGTGACATTCCATGCAGCTGCTTGTTCTGCAAGTCTTTTATTACATGCCAAGGATATTTGCGGACGATTAGTTATATCTGGGCTCATTCATGAACTACCATCACAATATTCTACCACTCTAAATTCATCTATCAGAATAATTGCAAGCGCCCCTACCTCCCATGGTACTGGAGCAAAAAGCATCCCAAGTGCAAAAATCAGTGGCCAGAGACATTACTCATTTGTCCTGCATTATGTATCAATAATTATGGCATGGGAGTACCTGAGACATAATTCCAAAAGGTGTCTTCTGAGTTTTCATCACCCCTCCTCTACCTCCACATTCAGTACACAATTTTAGACAACTGCTGGACTTTGCACCCGTTCCACCACAATCATCACATGTCTCTAAACATGGTACTTCAACATCATGCTTTGCTCCGAAAATGGACTCTTCAAAGCTCAAATATAAATCATATCTACATTGTAAATCCAATTAATGAAATATATTATGATTATCGTGATGATGTTTATAGCCACATTTTAAATTAAAAACAAAGAAAAAAACTACTAATGCTTGGACCATCTACTTGCCAAAGGAAAGAGAGATTATACATAAGTAACAAATTTGAGGCAGTATGTTCTACACTCTACTATGAAAATTTGAAGCCTCACAATTAAATGTATTTTTTCATCATCTTGAATGATCTAGAAGAAGTTTGGAAAGTAGTCAAGCAAGCTTCATGACAACTCATGGCAGTATTAAATACGAAGGTCTTAAAGCTGGATATCCATGTTCAGGCTCAATTGTGGAGAAAAAGGTTGATTGTAAAATTTGATACCTTGTTTGACTAATGACTCGCTGGCCCATATAGTCATCTGAATATCACTAAACTTCAAGGATGGGGAATACAGATCAAATATCATGATATGCCCAAGGGTAATGCCAAGTAAACAGAAATTCATAAAGAAGCTACTAGATTATTACCGAATGTCAAGATTCTGGCTGCCCTTCTCTCTAAAATTAAAATTGAAGCCTCTTGGCTCACCACCTCCGCCGAAAAAACGATTGGATTCCCCAAAATATTCAGCAAAAACTTCAAAAGGATCCACCTAGAACATGTAATAAACAGTTGTATTGCGAATCACTGGTTAGGGAAGCAAGATAAATTAATAGGATGAAGTAGCACAATATATAGGAGGAAGAACTTATATTGCGCCAATCTAAACATGAAAGCGTTGTGAAGAAGGCCAGGGTTACATGATCTTACCCCTTGCGGGCCAGTGCTAGTTGCATCAAATTCTCCACGTAGACCTTCCTCACCAAACCGATCATATAAAGACCTTTTCTCGGAGTCTGATAATACCTACACAGATGCTCTGTTACTAGAGGAATCCAATTAAACAGATTTTCGGATAACCAGTTAAATTTACCAATTACTTCACTAAGTTGACAAATCAAGATTGTTTAGTCATCTCAATTATAAAAAAGAGCAATAATCTAATAGAGGAATGAGTTACATAACTAATACTTGGTGCAAACTCAAATAGAATTAGTTAAACACCCATTGAATACAGAAATGAAAATAAGCACGTGAAATTAAGGGAAAAAGTTATCCCACACAAGCATGATCGTGCATTATTTTCCATATACAAAATAAAGTTTCAGATAGCAAGGATTTTAACATCAATAGTAAATGAAGGAAGTTAATTGTACCTCATATGCAGCACCTATTTCTTTAAACTTTTCCTCAGCGCCAGGATCCTTGTTCATATCAGGATGGTACTGTATCCATAAAATAGCATTAAAATAATAGTAATCGTAACTAGGATGACCAATAAGGTCACTAATTCACAACTACAGGGAAACTAAAAGTTAAAGCGATAAGCAAAATTCACTGATTTGGAGTCTTTACTGCACGGAATGTGGATAGAAATTATAAAATTTCACTTCTTCTTTTTTTATGGAACCATTACATGCAATCTATATGAAATTGCGTACATATATATACATATATGTATATATATATAAATATATACCTTACGAGCAAGAGAGCGGTAAGCGGCTTTAATTTCTTGCAATGTGGCATTTCTACTGACGTTGAGAACGGAATAGTAATCGGAGCTTTTAGCAGCTGCTGCTGCTGCAATGAAGGGAGCAAAACGGCGACGTCTAGTGTTACTGCAATTGTTTGAATAGGGAATTTTAGGTACGGTCTTGAAGCTTGGAAAATTCCCGCCGGAGAATCCCAAAGTTTTGAGGTTGAGAGGAGATGAATAATTCGAATTGCAGAAGATAAAGTTAGGGTTTATGGAATTTGAATTGACAGAGCGAAAATTGGGGGTTTGGTATACTTGCATTGCTTGGCCGGGACGGGACGGGACGGGACTGCGGAGCGAGGTTTGGGGTTGGAAATGGGTTTTGCTTAAAAGTGCAATAATAAGTTGCAGATAAAAGTGCAAGTGTAGAACCTTGTCTAAATAATTCGCATGCCTAAATAAATTGCACATAATCTTACCGCCCCTGTCTCCCCATCTCTAGTCTTTTTTTTTTTTTTTTCTATTTTTCTCCGCGAGCGATGGCTTGATGAAGCAATCATCTACTTTACTACTATTACCATCACTATCATCGGCGAGTTGTGTTGGAGCACCCTTTTTCAAGTTGTACATCATATCCTCAAATCTGACGAGACGGATAAGAGACAAATCTGACAAGATGAAGACGGGTGATACATAAGTTTTTATATAGCGTTTTGGATATTTAGTTTAGTATTTTATTTTCTCTCTCGTATGAGAGTTTGCTTTCTCTCGAATGAAAGTTTCATCTCTCCTTAAATAGGAGTTGCACAAGAGTTTTCTTGAGCTCATTTGTTAGTTCTTAAAATTTATTATCTTGAAGAATTTCTCCTTGAATAATTTGCATCAGAGGGTTGGGTTTATTTGCTCTCGACGCACGTTAAGGCTAACGTGCACCAAACCCTAAAAATGGCTAAGAGATGGGGAAAACGCACGATTGGCGCTAGGACAAGCACACCGGAGTCTGACATGACGATTTCGACCAACCAACCAAGCCCTAATCCGGAGATGGTTGCTGAATCTGTCACGGAGTTAGGGATTGAGCAGGGAGAGACAGTTCAGGAGAGTCTACGAGAGGCGATTCCGGAGAAATCGGTACAACTACTGGTCGGTGAGGACGAGATCGATAAATCCGAGCCCAAGACGTGGAGTTCATTGTTCACGAGTAACCGAGAAGGGGACCATGGGGCAAAGCTTGAGAAAGTTGATAGCGATAGTGATGAAATTTGTATTGCTCAAGAGGATGTTGATTCGGAACTGGAGTACTGGAAGAATTCAATGTATGCGTACATACTGGAGCAGGATATACCAACTTCAATAATGGTGAATTTCTTAAAGGTCCGGTGGAAGGGTTTGCAAATGCCTAAGGTAGTGAAACAGGGGACACACTTTATTTTCAGATATGACTCGGCTGAAGCTGCGAATGCTGCCTGTGAAAGAGGAGTACAATTTTTTTACTCTAAACCCATGATATTGAAGAAGTGGGAGGAGGAATTGGAAAAACCAGAGGATATAACCCATGTTCCTGTGTGGATTCAACTCCCAAATCTACCAATTGCCATGTGGGGCATTAAGAGTCTCAGCAAAATAGCCAGCAAGATTGGGGATCCGATACAAACTGATGAGATGATAGCCCAACATTTGAAATTGGATTTGCTAGTTAAAGTTGAGGTGGGGAAAGAGCTTCCGACGGAGATAACAATTCGGCATGAAGGAAATGAGAGAGTGTTAAAGCAATCTGTTAAATATGAATGGATCCCATTGTTTTGCAAGAGGTGTAAATGTTGGGGACATCTAGAATCAGGATGTCAGAAACAAGTAACTCAGAAATGGCAAGTAAAGCGAAGGGAGGGGAAAGAAGTCGGGGCAGGAGATTGTGAGTCGGTCCCAATACAGAATGCTTAGCCAGAGACTGAAATTCCACAAGTCACCAATAGTGCAGTGCAGGGCACCCCAGCCTAGCAATCGAATACAAAAGAAAAGGGGCTAATGCGGGATTGGCAGCCGATTAGAGGAACTAAGACTAAAAAAGGAAGTAATTGGGCAGAGAAGACAACAAACTTGGAGATTCAAAATGCCTTGTCCAATTTATTTCAAGTGCTCAGTCTTGTTGGTAGTGGGGCAGAAAGTGAGGGGACATCATGGGGTGACCCTCGTATTTTATGACTATTGGCACGTGGAACATTAGAGGGTTGAATACAACTGACAAACAGTATGCTGTTAGAAAGATGGCTTCAACCCATAAGTTAGAGGTGATGGGGATTCTGGAAACTCGAGTAAGACCTAATAAGTATGCTGCAATAAGAAAACAATTTGGGGATGAGTGGGAAGTAATAAATAACTATGATGTTGCGAGTAATGGTAGGATGTGGTTGTTTTGGAAGAGAAGTAATGTCCGGAGTGTCACTGCCCAACAAATTACTTGTAGAATTCAAATGGGGGCAAGTCTTTTGTTTTGACTATAATATATGCTATGAATGATGAGGCTAGCAGGAAGGATTTATGGAAATAATTGAAACAAATGCAGTATCAGGAACCCTGGGTGTTAATGGGGACTGAAATGCTACCATCAAACATGATGAAAAACTAAATAGTGATGACAATTTTGGGGGTGGTAATGTGGACATGCAAGATTGTTTTGAAAGTGTGGGGCTGGAGGATATACCTTTTTTGGGAAATTCTACACATGGACCAACAACTAAGGCTAGCTCACTAGGACATATTGTAAATTAGATAGAATAGTAGCTAATGGGGAGTGGTTTCTCAACATGGAGGGAGTGTTTGTGGAGTTTAAGGACAATGACATTTCTGACCATTGTCCCATGATCTTAAGTTGGAAGGAGGTAAAATTGGGATACTCTCCTTTCAAGTTCCTTAATGGATGGAGACAAAACCCTGAGTTTTTGAAATTGGTTCAAACAGAATGGGATAGGCAGATAGATGGCTGTCAAAGGTTTAGAGTAGTATAGAAGTGTAAGGGATTGAAGAATAAATTCAAGGGGCTACACCAAGGCAACTACTCAAACATCTCAGAACAAGTTCATAAAGTGAGACTACAGCTGCAAGGGATTAGAGTTAGTTTACAGAAAAACCCTTTTGCTGAGGAGTTAATTGCAGCTGAAAGGATAGGGTATGAGCAACTCAAACAAGTCATTAATGTTGAAGTGGACTTCCTAAAACAAAGAGCTAAAGCTGAGTTCTACTAGGAAGAGGATGAATGCTCGAGATATTTCTTTGCCAAAATGAAAGCCAATAGAGCCCGGGGGAAAATTATAACTCTGATAAATAGTAGAGGTGAATAGATTACTAAGCCTGAGGGAATTAAGCAGGAAATCTTGGGATTTTATCAGAGGCTCATGCGGAGTACAAGCCAGGGCACTGCCCCTATTAGTCTGGAGGTTATACAACAGGGATATGTACTTCAAGCGGAGGATATAGAAATGCTATGAGTACCTGTTACAAGTGAAGAAGTGAAACAGGCGTTTTTTTTAATACCTGATGATAAAAGTCCTGGCCCGGATGGCTACACTTCATGTTTCTACAAAACGTCTTGGAGCATTGTGGCGTGGGAGGTTACTGAAGCAATTATAGATGGCTTCACCAAAGGGAAATTGTTAAAAGAGGTAAATCACACTTTTTTACACTTAATCCCCAAGTGTAAAAATCCTTCCAAGGTAGGAGATTTCAGGCCCATAGCTTGTTGTACAGTGCTTTACAAAGTGTTGTCAAAGCTGATTTGTAACAGAATTAAACGGGTGCTCCCTAAGGTAGTGAACCAAGCTCAAGGAGCATTCATACAAGGGAGGAGCATTGTGGAGAATGTAATTTTGTGTCATGAATCGGTGAAAAGGTATAAGAGGAAGGGAATATTCCCAAGGGTAGTGATGAAGGTGGATATCAGAAAACCGTATGATACTGTGAGTTGGCCTTTTCTGGAGCAGATACTTGGGGCATATAGATTCCCTCCTGAACTGATATCCCTGATCATGTTGTGTGTATCCTCCCCCACATATTCAATTATGTTACATGGCTCTGTCTTTGGGTACTTTGCAAGGAAAAGAGGGCTCAGACAGGGAGATCCAATGTCTCCCTATCTGTTTGTTCTCATTATGGATTATTTGTCACGGAGTTTTTATTTACTACACTGGGATCTTGGTTTTAAATTCCATCCCAAATGCAGGAGAATTGGACTGATAAATCTCCGTTTTGCTGACGATTTAATGATGTTTAGCAAAGGTGATGTTCAGTCAATGACCAAGGTGAAGGAGTGCTTTGAGCATTTTTCTGTAGTATCAGGCTTGCGGGCAAATTTGGAGAAAAGTCAATTGCTTTGTGGTGGAGTGAATGAGGTCAACAAAAGAAAACTGCTTGAGAGCACAGGATACTCAGAGGGGGAGATGCCCATGAGGTACCTGGGGGTACCCTTGATATCAACCAGGCTCACTATTAAGAATTGTCAGCCACTGATTGAAAAGATTATGCAGAAGATTAACTCTTGAACTGTTAAATTCTTAACCTTTGCAGGCAGAGCTCTATTGATTAGAACTATAGTGTTTGGTATACAGATGTTCTGGTGTCAGATCTTCCCAATCCCCCTTACGGTTATTCAGGAGATTGAGCGGATGTGTAGATGTTTTCTGTGGAGTGGGAAAGCTACGGGGCACTATCAAGCGGCAGTAAAGTGGTCTAATGTATGTCTACCTAAGAAAGAAGGAGGGCTTGGAATAATCTCTTTAAGTGAGTGGAATGTTGTTGCGTTATTTAAGCAGATTTGGCATATTGCCAACAAAGCTGACTCCATGTGGATCAGGTGGATCCACTCATATTACTTAAAGAATCACACTATCTGGACAATCACAAGAAAAGGTTTAGATTCAGGGTCGTGGAGGAAATTTCTTACCATAAGGACCAGTTTACTGAAGCAATTGAAGCTGTCCAAGAGCAATGGAGAAAAGGAAAATTTACAATCCAAAAAGCATACATGCATGTGAGAGAGCACTATGATGAAGTTTATTGGCAAAAGCTTATATGGGGAAAGGGGCCGATTGCTCGGCATCGGTATCTTTTATGGCTTGCAATCTGGAATCGATTGAAAACAAAGGATAGGATTGGAGAGTGGCAGACAATGGTAGATGAGAGCTGTGTGTTGTGTAGAAGGACGAATGAAAGTCGGGATCACCTATTTTTTGAATGTTTATATACGAAAACAGTGATGGAAAAGGCTTGGGATAAAATGCAAGTAAAATGCAGAAAAGTGAAATGGATAGAGTATGTACAGTGGGGTTTGAAGATTTGTAAAGGGAAGACTAGTAGTAGCTACAAAAGGAAAGCCTTATTTGCCACAATTATTTACAATATTTGGATAGAGAGAAATAGGAGAATTTTTGGCAATGATCATAGAAAAGTAAATGATATAGTAGAAACCATAGGGCAGGCTATTAATAGTAAATTTGTGTTGATGTAAAACCAAGGATGCCTGGTGTTATCTATGTAAATGTTTCGTTGAGTTTTAATAGAAATCTGAGCTTACGTTTCCAAAAAAAAAAAGAATCTCGATAATTTAGTGTTTTAATTGTTCTTTACTACATATTTAGACACCATCTTAGTTGTATTGTTCTTGATGTTGTAAACTTTTTACTGGATAAAATAAAATACCGTTTTCCCTTCAAAAAATAAAATAAAATAAATTGCACATGAAATTAAGTTTATAATTCAATTATCATGTCTAAATAATCCACCTATTATTTTTTAACTTTTTTTGCCCTCTCAACCCGCCACAACATACATAATAGTTAATCTGAATTCTATATTGCAAAATAGTATGATCTTTACGTGATGACGTTATATATGATATGTATGTAAAAAGTTTCAAAAATATACAATTGACACAAATTATATATATCTTTCATACATGAATTAAGTGTAATACAAAATTGTACATAATTTTAGGACAGAAAATTCAAAAAGATATAAGAGAGACAATAATTGAATTATAAAGTTATAGATAGTTGGTTTGAATGAGAAAGACAATAAAAGATGACTATATCAAGTCGCTCAGACGAGGCACAACCACATGCGTTTATTAATAGTTTGACCAAAATGTGTGTTGTGAAAAGTGCTACCTTCAAATTTTCAGACGACAACTTATATTTTATAAATCCTCGAAAAGGAAAAAAGAAAAACTCATCTTCTATATAAGTTTTTAGGGGAATTTTGGTGCAAAATTTTGAAAGTCTCAAAGTGGGTAACGTACACCATGATTAAAAACTATCGGTTCAGGTTTGTCGGATCAGAAATGGGTAACATGCATTTTGCCAAAAAAAATACATCGTTCTGCCTCAAATACTCTTGTTATGCTCATTTTGGATTTTTTCGCCCCAAGTATCTTCATATTCGAAAATCTAAGATCAAATCTACATCAAAGACTTCCTTGAAGTATGTCTTCCCGGTGTAGAGTGTAGACTATAGGTGATCGTCTCCCCCAATCTTGTGCTCAAATTACTTTTGGGCAGAACTATAATCCCTCACGCGCTCGTCTGCCTAAATCTTGGGGATGAGACTATAATGTTGTGTATTTAGGGGTGTAAATGAGCTGAGTTGAACCGAACGAGATGTTGTTCAAGCTTGTTTGAAATAGAATCGAGCTTCAAAATTTGTGTTTGAGCATGTTTGATTAGTAATTGAGCCGAGCTCAAACGAGCTTTAATCGTGCCAAAAACGAGTCGAGCTCGAGTAGTTTGATTTTTTTGTACATATTTTTGTTATTTTTTACTAATCGAGCCGAGCTTCAAAACTTATCAAACACAAAAAGTTGTTCAAGCTTGGTTTGATAAGTTAACGAATCGAGCTCAAACAAGCTTTTAGCGATCGAGCTCGAGCCGAGTATCAAGTAGTTTGGTTTGTCTTTCATCCCTATGTGTGTCCTCACCACATAAAATAATTGTAATTATTCTGGAAGACTTGAATATGTGGGCCTTAGGCTTACCAAAAAAAGAATATGTGGACCATAAAGAATTTAACTTCATAATCCACCCTTAAATGCAATGGTCACATTTGGAGGGTGTTTGGCTAAGCTTATTTAAAAACATCTTATAAACTCCTACATCTTATAAGATGTTTTAGGTGCTTATAAAATGTTGGATCTTATTTTAAAAATAAGTTCTTAAGTGTTTGGATAAAATAAGATGTTTGAGTTTTAGGATATTTTACACACACTACATACATTTTCACATTGTATATATTTTTGACACACACTTCACACGTTTTTACACACATTGCACACATTTTCACACAAAACTCATATTTTACACACACGACACACATTTTCACACACTGCACATATTTTGCACACACATCATATATTTTCACACACACGAAACATATTTCACATACGTTACATATTTTACACACAAATCACATATTTCAAAAACACGACACACGTTTTACACACTCTACACATGTTTTCACGCACATCACACATTTTATACACATGACACACTTTTTACACACACTACACACTTTTTTACACACTACACATATTTTACACACACATTATATATTTTCACACACACGACACACATTACACATATTTTACACACACTACACACTTTTTCACACACTACCTATACTTTACACAAACGACATATACTTTCATACCCACGACACACATTTTACACACACTACACATATTTTCACATACATTGCACCTACATATATTTTCACACACTCTACACACATTTTACACACACTACACACATTTTCACACACACGACATATATTTTCACACACTCGACACATGTTTTACACACACTCCACATATTTTGCACACACTACACATATTTTCACACACACGTCACACGTTATACACACACTCCACACATTTTACACATACTACACATAATTTCATACACAAAACATACGTTTTACACACATTTTACACACACTACACATATTTTCACACACATACTACACATATTTTAACTATACATATTTTCACACACACTACACATATTTCACACACATGATATATATTTTCACACACTACACATATTTTCACACACTCGACACATGTTTTACACACACTGTACATATTTTCACATACACGTCACATGTTTTACACACACTCCATATATTTTACACACACTACACGTAATTTCACACCCAAAACATACGTTTTACACACACTACACATTTTCACACACACGACACATATCTTACACACACTACACTCACTTTACCCATACTACAAATATTTTCACACACACGACACACGTTTTACACACACTACACATATTTTCATACACACAACATATGTTTTACACACACTACACATATTTTGCACACACTACACATATTTTGACACACACGACAGACGTTTTACACACACTACATATATTTTCACACACACGACACATGTTTTACACACATTACACACATTTTCACACACACGACACATATTTTACACACACTGTACACATTTTACACACAACACATATTATACACACATGACACATTTTAGTCACTCTATACATTATACACACACACACACATTTTAAACACACTACATATAATTTCACACACACGACACAAGTTTTACACACATCGCAATTATTTTACACACTACACATATTTTCACACACATAACACATGTTTTACACACACTACACATAATTTCACACACAAAACACACATTTTACACAAATGTGTGTAGTATGTGTAAAATTATGTGTCGTGTGTGTAAAATATGTGTAGTTTGTGTAAAACATGTGTTGTGTTTGTAAAAATATATGTAGTGTGTGTAAAATATGTGCAATGTGTGTTTTGTGTGTGAAATTATGTGTAGTGTGTACAAAATATGTGGAGTGTATGTAAAATGTCTGGCCTGTGTGTGAAAATATATGTAGTGTTGCAACATATGTGCATTGTGTGTAAAACATGTGTCGAGTGCGTGAAAATATGAGTAGTGTGAAAATATATGTCGTATGCGTGAAAATATATGTAGTGTGTGTAAAACATGTGGTGTATGTAAAATATGTGTAGTGTAGTGTGTGTAAAATGTGTGTTTTGTGTGTAAAACATGTGATGTGTGTGTAAAATGTGTGTAGTATGTGTACAATTATGTGTCATGTGTGTAGTGTGTGCAATACATGTGTTGTGTTTGTGAAAATATATGTAGTGTGTGTAAAACGTGTGTTTTGTGTGTGAAATTATGTGTAGTGTGTGTAAAATATGTGGAGTGTATGTAAAATGTGTGACGTGTGTATGAAAATATATGTAGTGTGTACAAAATATGTGCAGTGTGTGTAAAATGTGTGTCGAGTGTGTGAAAATATGCGTAGTGTGTGATAATATATGTCGTATGCGTGAAAATATATGTAGTGTGTGTAAAACATGTGATGTGTGTGTAAAACGTGTGTAGTGTGTATGAAATTATGTGTAGTGTGTGAAAATATATGTAGTGTGTGTAGATTGTGTGCAATGTATGTGAAAATATGTGTAGTGTGTGTAAAATGTGTGTCGTGGGTGTGAAAGTATATGTCATGTGTGTAAAATATGTGTAGTGTGTGTAAAATATGTGTCGTGTGTGTAAGATTGTGTGAAATGTGTGTAGTATGTGTAAAATGTGTGCAATGTGTGTTGTGTGTGTGAACATAGTGTAGTATGTGTATATGTACAGTGTGTGTAAAACATGTGTCGTTTGTGTGCAAATATGTGTAGTGTGTGTGAAAATATGTGTCGTGTGTGTGTGTCGAGTGTGTGTGAAAATATATGAAGTGTGTGTAAAATTTGTGTCGTGTGTGTGAAATTATTTGTAGTGTGCGTAAAATATATGTCGTGTGTGTAAAACGTGTGTCGTGTGTGTGAAATTATGTGTAGTGTATGAAAAATATGTGTAGTGTGCATAAAACATGTGTTGTTTGTGTGTATGAAAATATGTGTAGTGTGTATAAAATGTGTGTAGTATGTGTAAAACATGTGTTGTGCGCATGAAAATATGTGTAGTGTGTGTAAAATATGTGTCGTGTGTGTAAAATATGTGTAGTGTGTGTAAAATATATGTAGTGTGTGTAAAATATGTGTAGTATGTGTAAAATATGTACAGTGTGTGAAAACGTGTGTCGTGTGTGTGAAAATTGTTAGGATTATGCCCTCTATGCCATAGAGGAATTAGATTAATAGGGCATTTACTTTTATGTTGTACAAACTCTTATTTTTTAAATGAAGACAATGTTTTGTTCATATCAATCTTGATGGCATTAATATAACTATTGAACAAATAAGTCCATGCTTCTACTCCTCAATGGTTAGAGGAGATGGACACTAGAAGTATCGGTTTCTTGTTTACTTAAACTAGAGTTCGCAAGTCGACGAGTCTTAATTGGGCATTAAGACCAGACTTGTATGACGCAAGCTTTGACAAGGAGTGTCAGTCGGTCACTTTGGATGGTGGGAGCCTGGTCATGGATATATCAATGAAATTGATATATTCGAAAACACGGCTCACCCTAATCAATCACATGGGTAATGACTCTTAGATCGTCAATGATTGAACTACTGGTCACGGTAGTTTGCCTGAGCCTTAGATCTGAGGATTCACGAAGATTGGACTTGTGACACTGAACGAGTTATTAAAGTGGTTAGATCTATTTTACCCTTTGGTGGGATCAACCTCGAAGTGCGATTCAGAAGAACAAGTGGCAATTGTTCGGTAATTGCCAATAGGGGATTCACTGTCTCGGGTAATAATGAGTTAACGTCATGTGCGATCGTAGGTAAATGAAATTATAAGTGTTTGTCCAAAGCAGAAGAACTAACTTATGTATAGTACATAAGGGTAGTTTAGTAATTTCATCTTACTATGATTCCCTGAAGCACAACATCGAGTCCTATAAGTTTAACTTAATCCATGACTCTCACTCGATCGGATGTTACAGTGAAGGGCTTATACTCACATGGTATCTTTGACCTAGAGGTTAGTATTGATCTATTCATTTCAATTAGGTTTCAATGTGAGTCCACATGACTGGTATAGTGACACTCACATCCTTGGTTTCCCACCAAAGCCAATTGAAACGAACCTAGAGAGTCGCGCTTCAAAGGAATTGAGCGAAGAAAACTTTTTCGTTATCAAATATATAAATTAGGTAATTTGCTATTTGATGAGCAAATTAATTTATTTGATTAATTGGATTAATAAAAATAAATTAATAATAAATAATTAGATGTATTTATTATGAACGCATTAATTTATTTGATTAATTAGATTAATGAAAATAAATTAATTATAATAAATAAATAGATTTATTTATTATACTCATCTTTTAATTAAATTATTAGATTATTTAATTTAGATAATTATTAATTAGTATTATATTTTAATTGGATTAAAATATGTTGGATCTGATTAATAATTGGACTAAGTTGAAAGTCAACTTAGCCCAATAAGAATGAGGTGGGGTGTGTATATGTGTGTATATGAGGACTTGGATGGGCTCGAGGAATTAGTTAATTCCAAGCCCATCACTCCTTATATATATCTAACACTAGTTTAGACAAAACCTAACTCTCACATTAGACTTGACAGCAAAAAAAGAAGAAGATAAAAATCTCTCTCTCCTCCCCTAGTAGTCGTCGGCCAAAGTAGGTCATAGGCTGGTGAATTTTTCTTCAAATTTCGTTCCGGCGTGATATCTAGAGGTAGAAGTTTTGGATTGCTGCTACCCGAAAGATCAAGTCTTTAATCAAATCAAAAGGTTAGTGAAATTAGATTTCATTATCTTATAATTTTCTAAATTATATAAAATTATTAAAACCCAAAAGTGATCCGATTGTGAATTTGGTTATGTACTTACGTTTCCGCTGCGCGTGAACCAGGATTCAGAACAGTGGTATCAGAGCCAACTTTTGGCTTTTAATGATTTTTTGATATGAATATGTTGCATTTTATGTTTATGATGAAAAATTTGAATAGATTAATATTTTTCATGGTTAAATTTATTTTTGAAAGTTAAATTTGAACCGAAAATTTGATTGCATAATTTATGTTTTGAATATAAATCAAGTTTTTGTATTGGATATGAATTTATGCATGAACATGAATATATGGTTTTGAAAAATTGCTGAATTTCGGCTCAGGGAGTCTAGACAGCGCAGCTTCACGGGCAGCGCATGCGAAGCACGCGCCACCAGAAGGCTGCGGGCGCTGTGCCGCAACACTGCGCCTGCTGGGCAGGCCACTGTGTGGCCCTTAAGAGCCTCTCGGCGCATGTTGATGGGTTGCGGAGCGACCCGTTTTATTTTTTTTTTATTTATAAAATATGACCGGGTTTGACTAACCGTGTCAAACCACATTTTTGACCAATGGGTCAAAAACACGGGTTAATCCAACTTTTTAAAATTAAATTAAATATTTATTTTAAAATATTTTTAAAATTAATTAAAGGATAAAATAATTTTTGATATTAGTTTTATGCCTAATTCTAAATTGGATTTAAAATTAAAAATAAAATTAATCCTAGTATAAAGAAATTTATTTTGAATTAAATTCTTTGTCGAATCAATGGGGAATTGATTCTTTGAAACTAAATTGGATTAATTATTAAATAGGATCATGGTTGAATTAATTTGTAAATTGGATTTAAATTAATTCAATTATTTTCAAACCACACTTAATTAAAATTGGATTTTAATTTAATTCTTTTTGAAAGAACTCCAACGTATTAGCTATCTTTTATAATATTTTGATGTGTGATATTGTAGGATGCCTTCCATGGACTAATTTTATTTATGGGTTTTGTTTTTTGGGTTCTAGGATGCATTTTTGTCTATGTAATTAGAATATGACCTTTTTGGAAGAAGATCTACTTGGAGCTGGAAGACCTCAAAGTTAGGAATAGGTTAGATCTTATAAGTCCCCTAACCCTCGATTGAGCTACTAGCTTGACTCAATCTAGATAAGTCCATAAAAAATATGTGTGATAGAATTGCTAGGCGTTTTCTATTTTATAATCCATGTTTGTGCGCAATAAATGGATAATGTGCAAAGTGAGACCAATTAAACTTAAATTCTCCCATTGGATGAAAATACTGAATTTAGATCAAAAGGGAATTGGATATCGCATCTCTTAATCAAACTTAGGAGAAATTGACTTAATGTCAATATGCATACTTTCTTCCCAGTAAGTGGGGGTTATGCATTGCGACATTTATTTAAAATCTCTAAGCGCATTAGATGCCATCAATCGTAACAAATTCCATCTCATATATCAACAGAGGGTTGCTAGGTAAAATTCAATTGTTAGATTGATTGGAAGTTGATGAGCCTGGTACGTGTCGAATGCACCAAAATATAATTACTATTCTCACAAGAATCTGTAGTACTCGTAAGTCCAGGTCGAACCCTAGAGACTGATTGATCAAATAACAAAGGGGGTTTTGAAGATTTAATTAACTAAAATTGTAGAAAATAAATGCTTGAAAATTCAATTAATGGAAAATACGATTCAAGAGAAATTCAACCCTTAATTCACACATTGATCATAGACACCTAAATTACTATTCACTCATTGATTACTTAGCCAAGAATCTAAATAACCAGCTATCTAGATCCCTATAATCTTCTTTATATCATTAATCAAAGCCCAGCACCCGATTAAATTCTTATTATTAACTGATTCGGTATTAAGCAATCCTAATCAAATTAATAACAGCATAACGAATTAGAAGCAACTAAGGATAAACAATAGTTTAAGCAAGCGTCAACTATTTAATTTACTCCAATGTTTCCCTTAGGTTATCAACGAAAATTGGGAACCTAATCATGAAAACCTAATTGCTACATGCACAAATCAAACATAACAATTACGGATTATGAAGATTTGTTAGCAAACAATTGACATATATAATCAACTAATATGCATCTTAGATAATCATATACACAATTGTAAGAATTGAAATCAAGAAACAAAAGATAATCAAACTGTGAATAGATTAAAATAAAAGCTTCGTGTCTCACAATGTATGAATTAATTGGAATTCTCTTGGATCGAAATAAAAACTTAGCTAATAATAATTGTAAGCATAAAACTTGAAAATACTATTTTTCTAACTCTCTTCTCCTTGTTTTTTTCTTCTTCTTGTTTTTTTTTTTTTTACTTCAACTCTTGCAAGACATATATATAGGCAATGAAAATATGACATAATCATAGAGAGAATATATTCTCTCTTCCTTTATCAAGACATGGAGAATATATTCTTCCCTTTAACATCAAAGCATGGAGAATATATTCTTCTCTTTAACATCAAAGCATGGAGAATATATTCTTCCCTTTACATTCTGATTTGTCGCCTCTACTTCATCGAATCTGACTTTGACTCCTTCTAGAAATTTGTAGCTTTATGTGTTAGCTTTCATTTCCAACTGGCCTTGACTGAATCCAAGACACATAACTTTAGTTATGAATTTTTGACCAAAGCTGCGCATTCCAGTCCAGTCCAGAACAAAAATCTTCATTAAATTCGTCAACACTTTCGAGCCCTTTAACTTCCGAACTGAGTCTGGACTTCTTCATAAGAAATATAGGCCTTTGTCTTAGCTTTCAAACTAGATAAAATTCAATAGAAACTAATGTTTGCATCTCCAGATATATCAGTATTTCCGAAACATCGCCAAATCTGCCATTTTGATTGGAATTGAAATTTTGCACTTCAAATCTTGCCCAAATCACAAAATGAGATAAAATCATTTCCAATGGCCATATAATCACAATAAAATGCTAAAGATAGAGGAAATAAAATATATAAATATTGCACTTATCAAATTCCCCCACACTTAGCTCTTGCACGTCCTCGGGCAAAGATAAAGAGAAACTAGAAAAAAACAACTAAAACTAAAGCCAACCACTTTCGTAGGTAACACGGTTGCATTTAGCATATGCAACAAGCCTTTAAACCCCTAGGTTACCCCTAGTGGACGAGTTTTGTCTCGTGAGGGTTTGCAGAAGATATACCCACAAAATCAATCTCTCAATGTACAAACAAGCAAGTTCATGAAATTTTCTTTCCAAACATCAATTCGTAACAAAATTCGATAGAAAGGTCTATCATGTCTCCACCATTACTCTTGCATTCACACAAACTTCTCAAGAATTTACTTAATTTCGTAACCGCTATACTATTAATGCAACATCTAACTTAACATCATCCTTTTATATTTCCTCTATCATAAATAATAAATTAAAACGAGCAACATTTTATTATTAAGCACACACTTGTCTTTTGACGCGAATACAAACATTACTCATGAATGCACCCGATTACTCAACAAGCGGATCATTTCATTCTGGACATACTTTGAATAGCCCTATTAGATTTCCAACACAGTAGCAGGTTTGGGCCGATAGATCCTAGACTAGATAGTCTTAGGTTACCAAGCTTGAAAACTCCTCAGGCTTAATCCCTTCAGTGTAGATAATCCCAGGCGCTATACTATATCTTCAACATTACGCAATTTACGCCTCAAGCTTTACACCAAGGAATTTCATCCATTATTATTTTAAGTCACTATCAACCAGATTAACCTTGAGAAATTTGAAGGGATTTCAGCAAGTCAAAAGTCACATACAAAGTTATGCTAAATTACGAATTCACACGAATTTCTCTAAAAGCCTGTACTTCAACAATCATAACAATTTAAACACTACTTAACTTCTCTATTGAATCTAGTTTATTTTTCAATCAACCACTGATGAAGGAAAATAATTTTTCACTACCTTACTTGGCTGCACAATAAAGAATTTTTTTTTTTTTTTAACTCATAAAATAAATAACTAACCATTTTCAAGAATCTAAATAACTAGATCCCTATAATCTTCCTTATATCATTAATCAAAGCAGCACCCGATTAAATTCTTATTATTAATTGATTCGGTATTAAGCAATCCTAATCAAATTAATAACAGCATAACGAATTAGAAGCGACTAAGGATAAACAATAGTTTAAGCAAGCGCCAACTATTTAATTTACTCCAATGTTTCCATTAGGTTATCAACGAAAATTGGGAACCTAATCATGAAAACCTAATTGCTACATGCACAAATCAAACATAACAATTACGGATTATGAAGATTTGTTAGCAAACAATTGACATATATAATTAACTAATATGCATCTTAGATAATCATATACACAATTGTAAGAATTGAAATCAAGAAACAAAAGATAATTAAACTGTGAATAGATTAAAATAAAAGCTTCGTGTCTCACAATGTATGAATTAATTGGAATTCTCTTGGATCGAAATAAAAACTTAGCTAATAATAATTGTAAGCATAAAACTTGAAAATACTATTTTTCTAACTCTCTTCTCCTTGTTTTTTTCTTCTTCTTCTTGTTTTTTTTTTTTTTACTTCAACTCTTGCAAGACATATATATAGGCAATGAAAAGATGACATAATCATAGAGAGAATATATTCTCTCTTCCTTTATCAAGACATGGAGAATATATTCTTCCCTTTAACATCAAAGCATGGAGAATATATTCTTCTCTTTAACATCAAAGCATGGAGAATATATTCTTCCCTTTACATTCTGATTTGTCGCCTCTACTTCATCGAATCTGACTTTGACTCCTTCTAGAAATTTGTAGCTTTATGTGTTAGCTTTCATTTCCAACTGGCCTTGACTGAATCCAAGACACATAACTCTAGTTATGAATTTTTCACCAAAGCTGCGCATTCCAGTCCAGTCCAGAACAGAAATCTTCATTAAATTCGTCAACACTTTCGAGCCCTTTAACTTCCGAACTGAGTCTGGACTTCTTCATAAGAAATATAGGCCTTTGTCTTAGCTTTCAAACTAGATAAAATTCAATAGAAACTAATGTTTGCATCTCCAGATATATCAGTATTTCCGAAACATCGCCAAATCTGCCATTTTGATTGGAATTGAAATTTTGCACTTCAAATCTTGCCCAAATCACAAAATGAGATAAAATCATTTCCAATGGCCATATAATCACAATAAAATGCTAAAGATAGAGGAAATAAAATATATAAATATTGCACTTATCAGAGCCCAACTAGGGGTGTTCACGAATTGACCAAACCGACTGAAAACCAAGATTTCGGTCTGAATCGAAAAATTCGGTTCGGTTTTTGGTTTTGTCTTTTGCCAAAGTTCGATTTTCGGTTTTGAGGTTTAGTCGGTTCGGTTAACCAAAAAACTTAATTTTTATATTTTTTTAATTTTTTTTATATAGTATAATATAGACCAAAAACTATAAAAAGTAGGTTTCCTAGTGACAACTTATAGGAAAATAAAGAAAATGAATAAAAATTAGTCATAATTAAATTTCAATTATTTATTTATATCTATTTTTTCTTAATTTTCAGAATTCCGGTTCGACCAAAAAATCAAACCAAACCGAATCGAAAAGTTTGGTTTTTAACCGAACCGAACCAAACTTTTTCTGTTCGGTTTTCGGTCCAAAATTTCAGTTCAGTTCGGCCTAAAAACTGACCGTTGAACACCCCTAAACCAAAGTTCAATATATCACAACCTATATATTGTTAATGGGTTGCGGTCATATGATCTATGAGCCAAGTTAATGATTGAATCGCATATCAAACGATGCTGGCAAGGATTGCCACTTCAATAAAATTAGTGAGCCATATATCGTTAAAGGGTTGCAACTCATCGACTTTATTAAAGAACTCAATCACTCACTTCGAACTCTTTCCAACGAGATTTCCGAATATTGCAGTGGGAGTGCAATGATTCAAAAAATATAGTGGCAGCCAAGTGAAAGTTCAAAGTTTTGTCTGATTTTACTTGGTGTACAACATAACAACCTAATTGAATCTTGTTTTATTCTTTGCAGTTATTTTATTTTCTCTCTAAAAATGGTTAAAAACCCTCTTTCAATATTGGTTGAGAAAAACTTCCTCACTGAACCAAATTATACTGACTGACTCAGAAATTTGAGGATTGTCCTAAGTTTAGAGTCTCTTAGCTATGTACTCGAAGCTAATAAACCCGCAGCCCCAGCTAAAGTAGATGAGGACAATGAACATGAAGCATAAAACACTTGGTGTAAAGATGACATTCGCGTTAAGGGTTATATGCTCGGCTCCATAAATAATGAACTGCAAAGATCCCACGAGAACATGGATGACTCGAGGTCGATCATGGTGCATCTCATGGAGCTTTATAGAGAGCACAGTAGGACTGCTCGATATGAGATATCGAGAGAGCTCTTCAGAGCTAGGATGGGAGAAGGAGGGAGATCATTTACTCAAAATGATTTCAATGATTGAGAGATTGGAAGCTCTTGATTTTTTCATGGATTTCCACCTTCAAACTGATCTCATCCTGCAATCATTCCCTAGCTTTTTTTCCCAATTCATTGTGAACTTCAATATGAACGAAATTGAATGTACATTGGCTGGGCTGAAGAACAAACTGATTAATGCTCAGGACTAAATGAAGTCCTTGGTTTAATAATACTGACGTTTGCAGACCTTTCGGGGAAATGGCTCGTGGAGGTTTTCAAAACTTCATTACATTTACTGAAGACCACTCTAGGTATGGTCTCGTATACCTAATGAAGCATAAGTCTGAATCTATTGAATGATTCAAAGAATTCAAGGCAACCAAACTGACAAACGTATCAAAACATTACAATTTGATCAAGGTGGAGAATATATGAGTGACGAATTTGGTGAGTTCTTAATTGATTACAATTAACTCCTCCACAACTCAATGGGGTAGCCGAGCGGCGAAATAAAACGCTATTGGATATGGTTCGTTCGATGCTCAGCTACACAGATCTTCTCATATCATTATGGGGTCATGCATTGCTCACAGCAACCCACATCTTGAACAGCTGTCCATCAAGGTCTGTTCCTAAAACTCCTTATCAGATATGAAGTGGAAAGACGCCTAATCTTAAACACATTAGGATATAGGGTTGTCCAGCCTTTGTGAAAAAGACAAAGATGGAGAAATTGGAAGATAGATCTTTAAAAGGTCGATTCGTTGGTTTCCCAGAAGATTCTATGGGATACCTCTTCTACCTGCACGATGATCAAAGAGTCATTGTGGCTCTAAATGCGTACTTTCTTGAAGACGAGTTTGTTCGAGAAGGTGGTGCAGGAAGAAAGAATATTCTGGAAGGACAAAATGAAATCCCTTCAGAGACCACTGTTCAAGAGACTCAAAATGAACCTAACCAAACATAACCACCGTCGCGTAGATCGAGTAGAGTATCTCAGTTGCCTAAGAGATATGGTTATCTACTACATTGAGAGCATAATTTGTATGCTGTAGCAGAAGAAAGTATGGAGATGATCCCTCTACTTTTGAGCATGCGATAGAGGATATAGATTATGTAAAATGGCTCGAGGCTATGAAGACAGAGATGGATTTGATGTACTCGATCCAAGTCTAGACTCTAGTGGATCGCCCTAGGGGTATTGCACCAATAGGATGCAAGTGAATTTACAAGAGAAAGATTGGTCTGGACGGAAAGGTCGATACCTTCAAAGCTAGGCTTGTGGCGAAAGGGTATAATCAAAAAGAGGGTATTGACTATGAGGAAACTTTCTCTCCTGTTGCCATGATCAAATACATTAGAATTCTACTTGCAATAGCCACGTACCTTGACTATGCAATCTGGCAGATGGACGTGAAGACCGCGTTCTTGAATGGATACCTCGAGGAAGACATCTATATGGAACAACCCAAAGGTTTCGTGTCCAATCAAGATTCTCATAAGGTGTGTAAATTGAATAGATCAATTTATGGACTTAAATAAGCATCGCGGAACTGGAATCTTTGTTTTGATGAAGATGTTCAGAACTATGGCTTTATCAAAAACGAAGATGAACCATGCATTTACAATAAATCCAGAAGGAGTAAAATATCATTTTTGGTCCTATATGTAGACGACATTCTACTAATAGGTAATGATATAGGCTTGTTGACTTTGGTCAAAATGTGGCTCTCAAGCACGTTCTCAATGAAAGACTTAGGAGAAGTGACCTATATCCTTGGAATTCGCATCTTCAAGGATAGAGCGAATAGGAAAATGGATCTCTCCTAAGCCCTCTATTTGGAAAAGGTTCTGAAAAGATTTAGAATGGAAGATTCTAAAAGAGGCCTCTTACCCATAAGACATGGACTCCATCTCTCTAAATCGATAAGTCCTCAAAGTGAGAATGGTCGTAAGAGAATGAGTGGAGTCCCCTATGCATCCGCAGTAGGAAGTCTTATGTACGCTATGTTATCCATAAGACCGGACATTGCCTATGATGTGAGCATGGTAAGTAGGTTTCAAGCTAACCGAGATAAAAAAACATTGGACTGCTGTGAAGTGTATCCTCAAGTACTTTAGAAGAACTAAGGATATGTGTTTTACATATGGAGATGGGGAACTAACGGTGGAAGGTTATACTGACTCTGAGTTTCAGTCTGATGTGGATGACCGCAAGTCCACCTCGGGGTTTGTATTCGCTTTAAATGGTGGAGCAGTGACTTGGAAAAGTTCCAAGCAAAGCACAACGGCTGACTCAACCACCAAAGCTAAGTACGTGGCTGCCTCAGAGGCGGCCAAAGAGGATGTTTAGATAAAGAAGTTTGTAGCTGAACTTCAAGTGGTTCCTAGCATGGAGCTCTCGTTGCCACTTTTTTGTGACAATAATAGAGCCATCGTGCAGGCTAAGGAACCCAGGCTCACAATAAATCCAAACACATTGAGAGAAGATACCACATCATTAAAAAGATCGTTGGAAAAGGTGACATCGCCGTGCAGAGAATAGATTCAGCAAATAACATTGCTAACCCATTGACCAAGCCACTATCACAGATGGTGCTAGAACGACATCATGAGAAGATGGGTATTACATATCATAGTAATTGGCATTGAGTGCAAGTGGGAGATTGTTAGGATTATGCGCTCCATGCCATATAGGAATTAGATTAATAAGGCATTTACCTTTGTATTGTACAAATTCTTATTCTTTAAATGAAGTCATTATTTTGTTCACATCAATCTTGATAGCATTAATATAAGTATTGAACAAATAAGTCCAAGGTAATCAAGAGGGAGCTTCTACTCCTCAATGGTTAGAGGAGATGGACATTAGAAGTATCAGTTCTTTGTTTACTTAAAATAGAGTTCGCAAGTCGATGAGTCTTAATTGAGCATTAAGACTAGACTTGTATGATGCAAGCTTTGACAAGGAGTGATAGTCGGCCACTTTGGATGGTGGGAGCTTGGTCATGGATATATCAATGGAATTGATATATTCGAACACGACTCGCCGTAATTCAATCACATGGGTAATTACTCTTTGATCGTTATTGAATTGCTGGTCACAGTAGTGTGCATGAGCCGTAGACCTAAGGATTCATGAAAGCTGGACTTGTGACACTGAACAAGTTATTAGAGTAGTTAGATCAATTTCACCTTTTGGTGGGATTAACCTCGAAGTACGGTTCAGAAAGACAAGTAGCAATTGTTCGGTGATTGCCAATAAGGGATTCATTGTCTCGGGTAGTAACAAGTTAACGTCCTGTTCAATCGTAGGTAAATGAAATTATAAGTCTTTGGCCAAAGCAGGAGAACTACCTTATGTATAGTACGTAAGGGTAGTTCAGTAATTTTATCTTACTATGATTCCCTGAAGCACAAATCGAGTCCTGTGAATTTGACTTAATCCATGACTCTCACTCGATCGGGATGTTACATTGAAGGGCTTATACTTACATAGTATCTGTGACCTAGAGGTTCATATTGATCTATTCATTTCAATTGGGTTTCCATGTGAGTCCACGTGACTGACTTAGTGACACTCACATTCTTGGTTACCTTCCAATGCCAATTATATAAATTAGTTAATTTGCTATTTGATGAGCAAATTAATTAATTTGATTAATTAGATTAATAAAATTAAATTAAAAATAAATAATTGAATGTATTTATTATGAACGCATTAATTTATTTGATTAATAGAAATAAATAAATTATAATAAATAAATAGACTTATTTATTATACTCGTCCTGTGATTAAATAATTAGATTAGTTAATTTATATGATTTTTAATTAGAATTATATTTTAATTGGATTAAAATATGTTGGACCTAATTAATAATCGGACAAAGTTGAAAGTCAGCTTAGCTTAATAAGGATGAGGTAGGGCGTGTATATGAGGAGTTGGATGGGCTCAAGGAATTAGTTAATTCCAAGCCCATCACTCCTTATATATACCTAACACTAGTTAAGTCAAAACCTAACTCTCACATTAGACTTGACAGGAAAGAAAGAAGAAGAGAAAAATCTCTCTCTCCTCCCCTAGTAGCCGTAGGCCATAGTAGGTCATAGGGTGTGGATTTTTCTTCAAAGTTCATTCCGGCGTGATATCTAGAGGCAGGAGTTTCGAATTGCTGTTACCCGAAAGATCAAGTCGTTAATCAAATCAAAAGGTTAGTGAAAAAGATGATATTAGATTTCATCATCTTGTAATTTTTGAAATTATATAAAATTATTAAAACCCAAAAGTGATCCGATTGTGAATCCGGTTATGTTTTACGTCTTCACTGCACATAAACCAGGATTCACAACAAAAATATGTGTAGTGTGTGAAAATATGTGTCATGTGTGTAAAACGTGTATCAAGAATGTAAATATGTGTCATGTGTGTCAAAATATGTATAATATGTGTAAAATATTTGCAGTGTGTGTAAAATGTATGTCATGTGTGTGAAAATATGTGTAAAATATGTGCAGTATGTGTAAAACGTGTGTCGCATGTGTGAAAATATGTGTCGTGTGTGTAAAACGTGTGTCGAGTGTGTGAAAATATGTGTTGTGTGTGTGAAAATGTGTGCAGTGTGTGTAAAACATGTGTTGTGTGTGTGAAATTATGTGTAGTGTGTCGTGTGTGAGAAATTATGTGTAATGTGTAGTATGTGTAAAATATGTAGAGTGTGTGTAAAACGTGTGTTGTGTGTGTAAAAATATGAGTAGTGTGTGTAAAATATGTGCAGTGTATGTAAAACGTGTGTTGTGTGTGTGAAAATATTTGTAGTGTGTAGAATATGTGATATGTGTGTGAAAATATGTGTCGTGTGTCTGAAATGTGTTTAGTGTGTGTGTAAAATATGTATAGTATGTGTGAAAATATGTGTTGTGTATGTAAATGTGTGCACTGTGTGTAAAACATGTATCGTGTGTGTGAAAATATGTGTATTATGTGTAAAATGTGTGATGTGTGTGAAAATGTGTACAGTGTGTGAGTTGTGTGTGTAATGTGTGTTGTTTGCGTAATTGTGTGTAGACGTATGTGAATAATTTTCTACTATTTTAAAAATAAGATGGTATCTCAAGAAATAAGTTGGTAAATCCCAACTTATTTTTAAAGATTTTATAAGCTCCTAACATCTTATTTTATGAGTTTATAAGATCTTCCTATGAAAATTTCTCCAAACACTTTTCAATATCTTATAAGCTCCTAAACATCTTATAATATGTTTTGAGGCTTATAAGCTTAGCCAAACTTCATCTCGGGAGTTCCTATACAAGCTGAGGCCAAGCTTTCAATATTCCCCGTCATTTTTCACAGATCCGGCTCCTCTCCAATTCCAACCAATACACACTTAGATGATAGACAACTCATCAATTGAGTGATCCAATGGCTTAGATCTTTTTACCCTAACTAACTTAATTAACCCCAGTTAATTATATAAATATTTAAAAGAATTATTTATGATGGAAAGATATTCATGATCCCTTGAATCTTTCATATAATTATCGCCCAAGCCATTTAAGATTCTAAATTTCCAAGAAAATTCTAATTTTAAAATGAATTATTTTTCTTTGCAATAACTATATTTCTTGTATTTCTACAAAAATGAATTTTAAATCATGCAAATGCAAATGCTCAAATGCAAGTTCTTTATTTGCAAATACACTCAAGACTTCCAATTTTTACCCTCCATATACCAGTTATTATACTTAATTGGTGAGTTCTTTGATTAGTTAAAATCTTCAAACTTTCTTGATCAGTAAAAGCTAAAAAACCAATTCTTGTAATTCAGTAAAATACACCAAGAAAATAGATAGAAAGAGTGTTAGATTAGAGAAAATCTCGTAGAGAACTTGTATTACTGAATAACATATTTATAGAGATACATGTACTTGGTAAACAAGAAACCCTAACTATAAACAAGGAAAAGATAAATATAAGAAAACATAAAGAAACCTAAATTAACATAAATGCTAAAAAGATATGGAAAGATATTATATTATCTAACACTCCCCTGCAGTCGAAACGTGAGTCTTGAACGTTGAGATTGGACCAAAGAAATTCGGTCATAGAGAATTTGAGAAGAAAACGGCGACAAAGATAAAAGGCCGCGGCGACCCTAAGAGGCGGCAGCGGATTCTCCAAGTCCTCGTTTTCCAAGGGTGAGCGATGGCAACTAACAAAATCAAAGGGTGAGCGATGACAACTAACAAAATCAAAGGCATCGGCGGCTAAGCGCGGCGGCCTGCGACCAAAGAGAGAAGGCGGCGGCATGAAATAAAAAGGCGGCGGCTCCAAGTCCTCATTTTCCAAGAGTGAGCGGTGGTGAAGACATAAAATAAATAAGAGGCTACGGCGAAAGGAAAAAAAATTAGATAAAGAAAAACTAAACTAGATAAGGTGCGCTAGACGGGGACGACGACTTGAGGGTGGCGGCGGAAGTTAGACCATGGCTTGAAACCATGGTTCTGATACCATGTTAGATTAGAGAAAACCCCGTAGGGAACTTATATTACTGAGTAACATATTTATAGAAATAAATGTACTTGGTAAACAAGAAACCCTAACTATAAATAAGGAAAAGATAAATACAAGAAAACATAAAGAAACCTAAATTAACATAAATGCTTGAAAGATATTGAAAGATATTATATTATCTAACAAAGAGGAGATTCTTATTTTTTTCTTTTAAAAATATTGATTGAATAGAGTATAGGACCGATTATTATATTGTTGAGTCAAATGTTGTAACAATGAGTAGAAAGAACATGTTCTTGCTTATGTTTGTAGCAATTTTAAATGGCAAATCACAGTTGTTCGGCATATAGTTCTTAAAAGATTTTCTTCTTTCTTTCTCTTTACTGAAGAAATTCTAGTCCGCCTTAGCAGAATTGATGGAATTAGTAAGGAAATGGAAGAAATACGAAAATCTGCAAAGGAATTAATTCATCTAAGAATTAAAATCATGGAAATTCCTAAATGGCTTGGGAGATAATTATATGAGAGATTTAAGGGATATGATTATCTTTCCATAATAAAAGATCATTTTAAATATTCATATAATTGACTGGGATAAATTAAGTTAGTTGGGGTAAAAGGATCTGTAGCCATTGGATAACTCAATTGATCAGTTGTCTATCATCCAAGTGTGTATTGATTGGAATTGAAGAGGAGCTATATTGGAGAGGAGCCGAATCCATTTTTCACAATATATTGAATTTCATTTTTAGTATCATAAGTGGTCGCCTGTATACTTTTGATACCATTAATTTTTGGAATCTCGCCTTCAGTGTAAAAGTGATTATTTTGTCTCAGTTTTGATATTCTATTAATTTGAATAACGAAAAATGTTTGAAAAACTACAATTTAAGCCCCATAACTTTATCATTTGAAATTTCTCCAAAAATTTGCAAATTTTGAAAATAAATGGAAATTTAGAAAAGTTGGAAAAAAGGGGAAAGTAAAGAATATACTTCAAATGCTTGGTAAATATAGAAGAAGAAGAAAAAAGCAGGGAAAAGATAGAACCACCATTGAAGTGCAAAATGACGCAAATACCATAAATTTTGATAATATAATATAAAATAGGAGCAAATATTAAAAATAATAATAATCATTAAATTACCTTAAAAGTCGTAGAAAGTCTAAAAAATATCAGCAAAAAAAAAACAGAAATGTTATGTAGAGTAGAATGACCAAAATATCCCTATTTTTGCCAAATATTGAAAAAAACTAAAACAATATTAGCTAATAATGAAAACTGGTGATATATGCACAAATAAAAATAATATTTTTAAAAAATATAGAAAAAAATTCCAAAGATAGGAAAATAGACATAAATTAGATTTTAAGCAAGAGACAATGCTATTTGGACATCAAAACCTCTCTTTACGATCAACAACGATTAAGTTTGTAGCTCCAAAATAGAAAATCGAAAAACATATTCTCCGATAATACATGTTTTCTTATAGTATATCAAATTTTCATCTTCATTTACCCATCATGCAAATGTATGCTCAGAAAATGACATTCTAGTTATTTTGTTTTCAAAAGATATTTTTATCTTTTCTCCAACTTTTTATTGTTTTTCAGTGTTTTAGATTTTTCTTATATTTTCTCCTTTTTGATTAGATTTTGATCAAAATACAAGGAATTCTGGTCATTACCCTTCGAGCGTGTTTTTGTCTTTTCACAGTTTTTAAGTCAATGCATTTTAAGGTTTTTCATAATTTATGCATATTTTTTCTGTTTTATCTAATTTTCATAATGAAATATGGCATTCGGGTCATTTTGCATTCGAATGCCAGTTCTACCTTTTTCCCGAGATTTTAAATATATTCAACATTATTCAACTTTTTCAAATTCTTTTTAGATTTTTGGTGAATATTCACATGATAAAGACATATTTGGACCAAAACCCAGAAGTTTTGGGACTTAATGTATAAATTTCCAAACCTTTTGCATCCAGTCAAATTAATAGAGTACCAAAACTAAGACAAAATGATCATTTTTGTACCAAAAGTGAGATTTCGAAAACTGATTTTTATCAATGTACATCGACCACTAATGATACGAAAAATGAAATTTTTCGATATTCTACAATATGCATTATACTATAGAATATTTTTATCCAAAATGAGTTTTTGACCACACCTAACTAATCACAATGTTGTAAATTACCTAGTGATACCTTGTGATTAGTCACTCTTTTCTAAATGTGCCCCAATCTTATGACTATGACAATTGTCATTTAGTTAACTCATTATGTGGTTAAATCAGCTTAGGATCAACCGAACCCAATTCTGACTATGATTTCCCCGTAGTCGGTGCATCAAGCATCAAAATTCATAACAAGAGAGATATTTCATTAGAAAGTCTTCCATCCCCTTCTACGCTGGCCAGGATGGTAATATGTGGGATCAAAAAGAATTCTCTTAATCAAGCTACCAATATTTTCGTTTACTATAAATTTTAGTCACACACAATGAATCTGGAAACTTGATCGCTTCCAATTAGCTTAAACTTACTCTGTTAGAAGTTAATACATAATTAGTTGCTTGCTCTACGCCGATAAAGGGTGCTTAACATTACGTCGTGTGAAGAAATTCATCATCTTCGTCTTTCTGATCGTTGAAGCTCGTCCATCAGCAGATGTGCCACTGATTTGTATCCCATCTCTCTAGCTATATATTCAAACACCATAAGATTGTATAAGAAACCCAAAAAGGGCGAGGGAAGTCAAGAAACATAACAAGAAAACATGAAAGACAAACCTCTGAATATTGCTATCCCAGTTGGAACCATTTTTCGCTTCTTTAAGCACAATGAGCTGTTCATTTTAGGAAACAAATATAAAAAGTACAACATTATAAGAACAAACCAATTGCAGCAATAAGTATTTGAAAATTTGAGAATAAATTCTCTTATTTCAAAACCTAACAGAATACCTGTTACATATCCAGTATGGATTAATTCCTTTGTCTTCCATGCAGTGAGGACATATCCAATCTTTATTTGATCTGACTTCCTCCATTTCTGATGGATATGCATGTATTCTGAATTAGTTGAGTACTTGAAATTTTGCGATAATTATATATTTGATCTTACATATTTGTTGGTTATTTCAATTCAAGTCCGTCTAGCTTAGTGTTCGTCTTAATAGCCCTTAAAAGATTCCAATTTTTTGACAAGTTTAGTCGTTACGTTGACTTTTCTTCAGGCTATAATTGCAAAAGATTCTAACTTAAAGGATCAAAGTTGGAAAGAAGGTTCAAAATTAAATTATAATGTTTTAATTGACTATATACACCTGATGAGTTCCTATAGTACTTAAAGGAGTTCAAACGACTAAGATCATTTCTTTATTTAGAAAAAGAATATGACAAACTAAATTTGATAAGGTCAAAACAAGTGTAACGGCATTGTAATTATATTTTTGACAACTACGGATGATCAAAAAGTAATCATTCCCCACAAAAATTCACCACTTGGAGGCCTAATTCACAACTTTAGCAGGAATGTATTGTTTCCATTTATTATGTGCCTAGCTTTGACTTACCTTCGCCATACCTAACTTTGAGACAGGCTCGGCAAAGAATGCCATTGCTAGAATGACAAATTGAGCAATCTGTTTTGCCTGCAAGCAAGTTTCTTGGGTGTATCATTATCCTTTTAGAAGTAATTGAGTAAATTAAAAAAAAAAAAAAAAAAAGGAAAAACGTTTGCAATCTTCTTGATACTGACCTATGCATGGTTGATCCATGTCTTGTTCACCACAACGTTTACAATCTTCTTCACCGCACAATTTCTTTTGCCTGCTTTTCTCATGTTAGCAATCATAAATGACCAAAAACCAAATGTCGGCTTTTTGACAAAGTAACTTTTAAAAAAAATCCGAAAATACCATTCTCTGACGAGAATTACCTAAGTGAATTTCATGAATAACTCCGACAGCTCCTCATGTTATTCTCAAATACCAATCATGAATTTCATGAATCCTAGATGCTCAATCTTCCTGTTTTTGTCACACTGAGATTCCACGGCTTAATGAGGCTCTATTAGTTACTACTATGTTTTTCTTAGTTCTTTATGAAAATAGTTGACTCAAAGGCTACCGGTGTCCGTCGCACCACTAATACACCAATTCAGATTCCTCCAAAAATCAATCTTGATCCTACATTTTTCATCTATTCCCAATTTTGGGTATCCATTAATTACTTTCAGAAGAAGTAATGAAGACACACATAAACGTAAGCAAGTACTACATAAAAGTATGTGAAACAGAGTATATCAAAGTACCTGCAGAAATGACAGCAAATTCCATAAACAGGATCATACAAACTTCCCCTGCCTTTGCTAGCACAACGCCTCGCCAAGGCTTCCGGTGAAATCAGCCGGCTTCTCAAACCACTTTTACCTCTCGTCAAAGGCCCATTCGCAAGCCTCCTCTCCTCGCCATCTTCACCACAATCACTATCTTCCAAATGGCTTAATTTCCCTAATATTCACATAATCAACAAAAAAAAGAAGGAAATTCAACTTAATTTCAACGAAAATAGAGTAACCTACACTAATACTAACACTGACAATCAATCCTCGTATAAGTTTTGTAAAACCTAGCGATGGAGGTGATTTTCCTCTCAAATAACCTAATTCCCCTAATAATCACAAAACCAACAAAATACAAAATGAAATTCATGAGTTAATTTCAACGAAAACAGAGTAATGCACAATAATATTTAACACTTACAAACAATAATATTTAACACTTACAAAATTTAAAATCAATGTACGTATAAATTTGCTAAAACCTTGTGATGGAGGTGATTTTCCAACCCTCAAATAACCTAATAATCACATACATAACCAACAAAATGAAATGAAATTCAAGATAACTTCAATGAAAATATAGTAACAAAACTTATACTAATAGTGTAACACTAACTATCAATCTCTGTATAAGCTTGGTAAAATCTTGTGATGCAGGTAATTTTCCTGTCCATATCTCCCCTAATATTCACATAACCAACAACACAATAAATTGAAATGAAAGATAATTTGAACGAAAATAGAGTATCCCACACTAATAATTAAAAGCTAAAACCTTGTGATGGAGGTGATTTTCCAACTCTCAAATAACCTAATAATCACATAACCGGCAAAATAAAATGAAATTCCAAATAATTTCAACGAAGATAATACTAACACAAACAATCAATCTGAGAGTACAAGTTTGGTAAAACCTTGTGATGAGGTTGATTTTCCTGTCAATCGAGATGAACGGCGCAAAGGCGTGGAGCTGTAATCAACTTTATTCCATTTTCGTTTATCAGATTTTGGAGATGAACAAATGAGTGACCGCAGTTCTGACACCGTTTTTTGAAGCCCCAAAGATGCCAATCGCGCCTGATTTTTTTTGAAGTAAACAAATAAACAATTAAAGTAATTGATCTACCACAATATGCAGAGGCTATAAAATTGAAATCAAGAAATAATACCTGATTTTCGGATATACGAGCATTTCTGAGTTCTTCATAATCAGATTTTGCTCTCAGTCTTCCCATTTTTTTTGAATTCACACAGACACACCGCCGCCAATGCTATGTTTAAAAGTTTAACGGGGCTTTTCGTTTTTGTTAAATACACACGGACACGGTGTGTGAGTGTTGTTTTGGGTTAATCCCCAACGGATCTTTTGGATTTTGAAATGGAATTACAGTGGACCCATTTGCCTGGAGTGGTCGATAACGAACACTCGATGCGTTTGCGAAAAATTAAATTTAATAAGAAAAATATTTAAATATATTTAATTGCATTTTAATGAAAGACGATAAATTAAAAATAAAAAGAGAAATAAAATTTGTAAGGAAATGAAAACAGAATATTTTTTTTCTATACCGGGTGTTATAGAGCATGTGGATTGTCCCCATGACACCTCATCAAAATTATTGTAGTATGTCATATGGTGCATTACACCAAATTTATTCAATAAAATAGCAAAGGTTATACCAAAATCGTTTGACAGTCCAAAGCGGTTACTCTAAGTTGTTCTTCAATTATATAGACTAGCGACCAGAGCACACTTGATACGTGTGCAAATTTAAAAATAAGATACAACCATATTCTTTTTAATAAAATAAAATTACCTACACTAATTAAAGGACACATAAACTTGATAAGTCATAGTTTAAAGGACCCATATTTTCTTAAATCTAAGAGCTCTTAGGATTCAGTAACACCTAACAAATATATGAAATAATAATGAATTACATTCAGTTATAGTTAAACTATTTCTATTAATGAACTCAATGTAATACAAATAGGGAAACCAAGAAACTAAAAGAAAATCACAAAATTACAAATTTGTTTATGCATAATGCACAGCATGATATAGTCTTCCTACATACGCAACTAAATAATTGCTTAGTCTCATAAGAACAAAGTTATTTAAACGCATTCATGCTACATTGAAATCTGCTAAAATAAACAAAAAACAAATTGGCACATTAAAGAAATTTACCTTCCTGGTCCTTAAGATTCACAAATTATTGATCCATAATCTACAAATTAAATTTTACATTCATTATATTCACTACTAAATCGAATCATGAATATACCGATTTCAGAAGAATTTTAGTTCAAAAACGAAATAAAAATTAAACGACGAATAGCACATTCTTATTACCAATGGTAATTGCACACTCGATGCGTGTGGAAAAAAGGGGAATTATATAAATAATTTTAAAAATACCAAAATTGCATTATCCTAAATATAATACCCTCTTTTAAAGCTAGAAATGAAGGGGGTTGTGACTAATAATGAAGATTCACCTAAAATTAACAAATAAACTTTTTTAAATAAAAAAAAAGAAATCTAAAGTTTTAAGTTATTCTATGTAAATTGTTAATGTTTACCCTCTTCAATCGAAATAACCATGGCAAAGCTGTGAAAAAAATAAATTAAATATGAAAATATAATATTAGTGTATTATTAATAAATCTGTAAATCCTCCAACATAAATGAAAATAGAATCTAGTTCTCATATATATATACTTAAATATTGGGCATTCAATATATTAAAGATTAAAGCCATCAAAATAAGATTATAAATTAAAAGGCACTAACTCCTCTTTCTAAAGCGTTTACCTTTCATTCTTTCAATTTTTGTCGCCCAAGGCCCGCACATAATAAGTTTGTGACATGCCATCATAACTCTTTCTTTCATATAGCAAGTGTTTCCAACTGTGTAGAAAAGAATATGCAGTTCTGATATGTGTAAAAAAGTGGTTAAAAAACAAAAAGAAATGGGGTGGAGAAGTTTAGTAAATGGGTAGTTACCATCAGTTACAATTTTGAGGAGTATGCCACACGTCCTCTACTCTCTCTCATTTTGAAGAGTATCCCACTTTAAAAACGTTCATTAGCCCGTTTATCCTTTATCTTTTATTTTTCTTTTTATATTTCTTTAAGGCTTCACCAAAAGTTGGCAGTCCAAGGCAGTTACTCTAGGGGTCTCATGCTTTATATAATAGTATAGATGGAAGAAAAGATCGTTTCTTAAGGCTAACATACTTGATGCGTGTGCGTAATTCTTTTAAAATCATAAATTAGAATCGAAAAATAATTTTTTATTTTGTTATATGATTTTTTTTAATATTATATGTGTAGTTGAGAAATTATGCCGATATAAGTTTTACATAAGGTTTTATGTCAATTATTATAAATAGTTAGAATTTAGTGCAATAGAAAAGAGAGAGAAAAAAAAATTGCCTTACATGAGGAGCTCTTTATGTAATTTCTAAATAGTGAAGGAGTTTCTGGATGATTAAACAATATAGGAGGGGGTCTTTGTGTAAATATCCAAAATAATCCCAAAAGATTAAATCAATGAATGCCATATTATTCAACGAGACAAACCAAGGCCATCCACTTGAACTCACAAAGCAACAAATGACCATCACAAGTTGAATAAGGCCTAGCTCATTGTTCAGCATTGGTGAGAACTATACAAGTTTCCTTTGATGTTTCAACACAACAATTAAATTTTACTCGAAAACTCGAAAATGTAACAATTAGCACAACTAGAACAAACAATGACTCAAAGATTAGAGCTGCACAATATACATCACCACTACTCTTCTTTCCAACTAACAACTAATCCACGTGAAATTCTAGTTCACGGCGGGCTCCCAGCCAATTACGTGATAAGTTAAAAGTGACTAATCACAAAGCGTTACTGCAGAGGTCTATACAAGAATCTTCCTTAATCTACGCAGTGTGGAACAAGCACCTAGATTGTTATAAATATAGTGTATTATCAACTAATCAAATAACAATCAACATCTTCATCGGCGTTTTGAGCTCCAATGCTAAGTATTAACTCTTCACATCTGCACAACGCTAATCTACAAGATGTCAGGGGTTCTTCCTCCACTCTTTGGCGAGGGATGAATTGACAAACAAATGCCTCCAAGGCTTCCTTCATCCATGAATGTGCACAAGCTTCCCGAGCTTCATTAACCGTCATCTGCAAAATAAAATTTAAATCTCACATCAAGACTAGTTGCATAAACAACAAAGGATTAAACATCTAACTTTTGCAGGATTCAAATTGTTATTCTGAGAGGAACACGAACCAGACAGTAAGAGCAATGGGTCAGGTACGACCCGATTAGCTTAGATGATAGACTGCACTTAGACAACTAACCAAGAAGTCTACATACCTATTCATAGGATTAAGTCTTACATAGTTCAATTACTTAAATTATAGTTATTGAATTGTGTTAGACGGTGCTCAAATTTATAGTAGGAACTCACTTCAAATCTGCACAACAAACATTCTGGGGTCGTGTGCACAATGTGCTATGGAAAAAAATTAGAGAGTTTGAGAGTGAAATTTTGTAACCCATTGTCCCGTTCTATATGGGGGTATTCATAGTTGAATCCAAGGTGAATTATTCGTGATTAGACATGCTGCCACATAAGATCATGCCATGTGTCTTAATCCGGCGGATCAACTTTTAGGGTCATTGAGTCGGGTCATGGGTCGAACCAAACCAACCCAACCCATGTAAAAACATGGGATCTTTGGGTGTAATTGCAATTTACTATTTCAGTCATTTGATTATTGTAATGAAATTACGCATATCGCAACACTTTGGACATACCCAAACTCGTTGACGGACATCTTTCTCAGGCCAAACGTCTAATTCCTCGGTGACCAGCAAGGGAAACATGGATCCCTCATGAAACTTTTCTTGGCTTTTGCTCTTGAAAATCCAATCACCTAATTTTTCCTGCAAGAAAATGGTGTACAAAATGAGCACAAGAAGAAAGATTGAATCTATGGCCTAAAGGCAAAGAAATATTACATCAATTCAACAAAAAAGATCAAATTACTTACCCCAAGCAAGCCAATAACACCAGCTTCCTCTAAAGTCTCTCGTGCAGCCGCCAATTCGATATTCTCATCAAGTTCCCAACCACCCTGATTGATGATTTCATAGCAAAATAAATAATGTCAAACCAAATGGAATTCAATAAATAATTATAGATGATTTATTTGCCATTTTCAGAAGAATATGATATTGCATATTAAAGGATACCTTAGGGAACATCATTCTTGAACTCTTTTGAGAGCTGATCAAAAGGACCTCCAAATCTTCAATTGAGATCCCATGAATTGTGGATGATTTGTGGCTTTTTCTTATTCTATATGGAATACATCTGCATAATTGACAAAAAAAAGAAGGAAAAAAAAGTTGGAAATTTTAGGCACAAAATTTTAACTAATTGGTAAAATAAAGACAAAATTTCATCTTTAAAACTTGGAATTCCATCTTTTCAAGAAATTCAATAAACAGATGAATACAACATAGAACAACCCGGATTACAAATTCTATAAATTAACAAATAAAATGATCATTGAAATTTTATAATTTCAGATAAAAAAAAGAAAAAGAACCCCACAAATTGTTGTGATTTCTAAGAACAAAAGAACTAAAAAATGAATAAAAATAAGAACAAATATACATACCCAACAACCAGACGAAATCCCTGATTATATCTTTGCAAATGTCTTCCAGTACGTGAAACCAATGACACCATCGTCGTCTTGATTTGCACCATTAAAAATTAATGTATCCTTTCCCACGCGAAAACTAAAAAATAAAAGGGGGAAAAAAACTCTCTCGAAGAACACAAAAACTGACTATTTATAGGAGTTTGATTATTTCTGTTACAAGAACAGTTGTGATCCCACCAGATAACCGCAGTGGTGACAATCTAACTGTCGGAAAATGTATATATCCTCTAAGTCCAAAATATTTGTTCAAATATATAGGAGTATGAAATTATATATATATATATATGAGTATATTATTGAGAATAAGCTATGGTTTATTTTTCTACTTGTTTTCTTGAGAGATAGAAAGATAACAAATAAAAGGCGATTGTTGAAGTTTTTGTAGATAACTGAAATGGCTATGGCTATCCACTGGTTTTATACTAAGAAAAGCAAATACAGTGGGGAGTGTTTTGGTGGGGGTGGGGGGGGGGGGGGGGGGGGGGGTGTTCACAAATCAATGATTGGGGTTGTATTTTCCGAGTTAATTGCGTTTGAAATAATACATATTATTAATTTTATTATTGCATAATAGAAGCATGATTCTTTTATGGTTAGTTAGGTCTTGTGTGGACGCGTACCAATTGTTGTAAGAAAGGTCGCATGTGTCCGGAAAAATATACGGTAAAACAAGTACAATAGTCATAGTGTCTATCTATTTTACAGAATCAAATGTATTATGTGTAATTTTCACACATATTTGTATAAAAGAGATAAATACAAAATATATATTCGAACAATTGGACACGATTTGACATCGAATTACTTGTGTCCTGTCTCATATGGGTTCTACTTCTACCTACTTGTTCGAATTTATATTTGGTGGATATATATTGAATAATTTGAGTTTTTTTTAAAAGAAAATAATGACTTTTTCCCTATTTTCGGCTCATTTTTCTCTTTTTTTCGTGCATTTTTAGGTTTTGACTTGAACATATAAATTGTAGACTTTCATATAAACTTTGTAACGCTACAATAGTGGGATCATTTCGATTCCTGGTTGAAAAAATACGATAAAACAATATTTGAGCATTTTTTAAAAAAATAATGACTTTTTCCCTTATTTTTGGCTTATTTTTCTCTTTTTTTCGTGCATTTTTAGGTTTCGATTTGAACATATAAATTGTAGACTTTCATATAAACTTTGTAACGCCACAAGAATAGAATCATTTCGTGTCTGGTTGAAGAAATACGATAAAGCAAAAGAGCAACATTTGAGCATTTTCTTTAAAAAAATAATGATTTTTTTCCTTATTTTAGGCTCATTTTTCTCCCTTTTTCATGCATTTTTAGGTTTCGACTTGATCATATAAATTGTAGACTTTCATATAAATTTTGTAACGCCACAAGAATGGGATCATTTCGATACCTGGTTGAAAAAATACGATAAAACAACATTTGAGCATTTTTTTAAGAGAAAATAATGACTTTTTCATGAATTTTCACTTTTTGGGTTTTTCATTTTTTGGAATGAAAAGTTTGTAGAAAGGGTTTTGGAGTTTGATTTTCATGAATTTTTTGGATACAAGAACTTGTTTTTGTGGGATTTTAGTAATTTTCCCAAAATTTTATTAAACTTGAAAGTTTATATTTAATTTGGTCCGATGGTTAATAGAATCATATTGAGTTCATACCTCGCGTAAATTGAATGTTTTACCAATATTCTATCATTTTGAAATTACTGATCTCACACCGAATTTTAAATTTTATTGGACAAAAATAGTATTAAAACTAAATTTATTATATTTAGATCAATGAACACGAACAAACTTTTAACAAGTTTTCAACCATAAATACGTTATACATGGGTTAATTTGTACAACTAAGGGAAATTTTTATTTTTGTTCCCCCAGTTTTACAAGAAATTCAATTTTGGTCCCTCAGGCAAATTTTGGGGTCAATTAAAATATCAAAAATTGCATTTTGCATCCCAAAAACATAAATTATGATAATTTCCACCCCAAAAGAGAATAACTAACGAATTTAACCCTTTTATCATATTTTTAATTATGATATATTTACATATTTTTTTAATTTTGCATGAAATAAGACATGTTAAGATATATTATAAATGTGTGTGTGTGTATATATATATTTATATCATAAAATTACACATCTTGTTCGATTTCATAATGGAGAGAACAAAACCCTATTTTTGTTCATTATTGCATGTCTTTGCCCAGCAAAACCCCATTTTTTTTTCTCTTCAATATCAAACTCTCCAATCCTCACACACTGACTGAGTGTGTTTATGTGTGTGTTTGTGTGTGTGAAACAAAATAGAAGAGTTCGAGAGAGAATAAGTGGGAAGGGTAATTATTAAGTAATAAGAGAAGAAATCTAGAAGTTAGGTTGTATATATATACATGTGTGTGTGTGCGCGCATGTATATATCGAGTAGAGAGAGACAGTGAGCTATTCTAGTGCCGGTTGTTCTTGCATCTTGAAGTAAAACTTGGACACAGAGAGAGACAATTTGTATAAAAAGTAAGTAATTTTTAAAAGAATTTGTATGTGCATGTTGAATATATCAAAGAGTCCAAATCAATGTTATATTAATATGTTATATATTTTATTATTGATGTGTCGTAATTTAAATCATTTGGTTTTTAACGTCGAGTTTATACAATAATTTTTCAACAATTTTTGTAACTTGAAAAAGAGTCTAACTCCAAATTTTCCTATAAGAATTAATAAAAGTAAATTTTACACAGCTTTATATATGAAAATTATCTGGATTGAAATGAACCAGCAAATTTATTTTCCAAAACATAAGCTTTAATTTTAGTTTCATATGTATATGCGTTCATGATTAATATAAATTTATACATTTGATATGCGTAAATTTAACTATGTGTGTAATTTTATGGTATTCATATACATTTATAATATATCTTAACATGTCTTATTTCATGCATAATTAAAAAATATGTAAATATATCATAATTAAAAATATGATAAAAATGTGAAATTCGTTAGTTATTCTTTTTTAGGGTGAAAATTATCATAATTTATATTTTTGGGGTGCAAAATACAATTTTTGATATTTCAATTGACTCCAAAATTTGTCTAAGGGACCAAAATTGATTAAAAAGTGATAAGTGAGGGACCAAATTTCATGAGCTGTGTAACTGAGGGACCAAAATCGAATTTCTTGTAAAATTAGGAGACCAAAAATGAAATTTTCCCTACAACTAACTATAAACATGTGAGTTGTAGAAAACTCTGGAAAATTCTTTTGGTTTCAAGTTGCACCTCTGGTCACTTTATTTTGCAGTAATTCTACTTTTGGTACTTGCATTATTTTCTTGTTTAATCATGGCTTGATTGATTTATGTTGAATGTAGCTGAGGTTACAATTCACAATATCTCAATTATGAAAATTGACTATAAAAGATTAGTTATTGAATGCTTTAATTATGAATATTTGTGGAATAGTTTATAGTTTGTAAATTGATGACCATATTTCCTGAGCTAATTATTGGTCTCAAAATAGTTTAATAGATTTGATTATTTACGTCTATAAGGAATCCACTTGTAACATGCAAGTGTATTATCTTATTTTTAATGTATGATCAAATCTCAACGATCTACAACGTATAAAGTCAACTTTGCATTAATTAGCAACATATTTGTACAATGGCAATAAATGTATAATTTGACTGCAAATGAGGATTATTAATATTTACCAGCGCTCAAGATCGTTAGATCAAATGATAAATGATTCGTAATTTTCATAGACATTTAGAGTCTGAAGCTTACTGAAAACATCTTTTTAGGAACAATTTCTTTTTCTACGACCCAGTCTGACGAATTAAACTTCCCTACTTAACCTTTTTATATATAAAAAAAACATAGTACATACGAACAACCAAAATATTTATCTTAATTCAGGAACCATGATCACAACACTATTACATGATATATATAGTTATATTGTTTTTACAATATATCAATAGTTGGTTGTATATATTTGTTAGTACGAAATTGTAAATTAGTAAAACTTGACTCGGCAAACGTGGATATTGTTTGATTGCTTTATGTTTTATTTTCAATTTTTATTATTTTAGTAGTGATTTAATTTTATCATTGATTTTCATGTAAAATAAAAAGTTTAGGTTAATGATAAAGATCTTAAATTTATAGAACAAAAATAATAGTTTGATAATGAACCTGATTCTGTCGAGTCACAATTAATAGGGTAGCACCCTTCTTTTTGCATAAAAAAATATTAATATAACCGCAAAACTTTTATGGGTCCCGTGACTTTCTTTATATCATATCAATCAAATAAAATTTAATTGAGTAATTATTAATTAATTATGTACTGCGACCCTCATAAATTTCATTATTTCTCATCGATCGAATTATGTTTTTTTTTTTTTTAATTCTAGACGAAGGAGATAGTTTTTAATCATGGCTCCATAGATTTTATAGGACTCCAAATAAGGAAATAAAAGTAACAATTTGTGACAACTTGAATTTGAACTCAGGACCCCCAATATGAAAGTGGAAGTTGATACCACTAGACTAACAAGCCTTGAGTAATTGAATTATGTTAGTTGAAGTGGGAAAACACAATATAATTTGTTAGGAGTCTCATTACCTTGTGACAATACAAGAAAAAAATATTATTTAACTAGTAGGTGTATTTTAATTATTTTCAAATTGACAAACTATCACGACCAATATTAATGATATGATTTCCACTTTGACAAAGTAGGTATTAATTTTATGCTTAAAAATGACAACTATATGTAGGAAAATAAAAAACAAGTAGTATTGTGGTTGGAAATGTGTGAACAATATATATTTGGTTGTTCGAATAGTATAAAGAGAGTTTTATAAAAATAATACAAAATTAAATCGAAATTAAGAAAATAATACACAAAAAAATAGTGCTCAGAAAATAGCACATTCCGCGCCACGTCAGCGCGGAATCTGCCGAATTCCGCTCCACGTAAGCGCGTAATACAATTTTTTTTTTATATTAAAACGCATTCCGCTCTGCACCATTCCGCGCTGACGTGGCGCGGAATGATAGTCTTTTTCTCTTTCCACCTTTTCTCTTTCCCCCTTTTTTTTCCGACTCATTTTTCGTGCGTTTTCGGGTTTCGACTTGAACATAAAAAATGTAGACTTGAGCATAAACTACTTTTTTAAACAAGAATTGGGTCGTTTCGATACTCGAGTAAAGAAATATGGCAAGACGAAAAAAAATAATACCAGTTTTTTTTAATGAATAATGACTTTTTATTTTTTTCCGACTCATTTTTCTCCATTTTTCGTGCGTTTTCGGGTTTCGACTTGAACATAAAAAATGTAGACTTGAGCATAAAATATTTTTTGAAACAAGAATTGGGTCGTTTCGATGCTCGAGTAAAGAAATATGGCAAGACGAAAAAAAATAATACCAGTTTTTTTTAATGAATAATGACTTTTTATTTTTTTCCGACTCATTTTTCTCCATTTTTCATGCGTTTTCGGGTTTTGACTTGAACATAAAAAATGTAGACTTGAGCATAAACTACTTTTTGAAACAAGAATTGGGTCGTTTCGATGCTCGAGTAAAGAAATATGGCAAGACGAAAAAAAATAATACCAGTTTTTTTTAATGAATAATGACTTTTTATTTTTTTCCAACTTATTTTTCTCCATTTTTTGTGCGTTTTCGGGTTTCGACTTGAACATAAAAAATGTAGACTTGAGCATAAACTACTTTTTGAAACAAGAATTGGGTCGTTTCGATGCTCGAGTAAAGAAATATGGCAAGACGAACAACCCAATTTCTTGTTTCAAAAAGTAGTTTATGCTCAAGTCTACATTTTTTATGTTCAAGTCGAAACCCGAAAACGCACGAAAAATGGAGAAAAATAAGTCGGAAAAAAATAAAAAGTCATTATTCATTAAAAAAAACTGGTATTATTTTTTTTCGTCTTGCCATATTTCTTTACTCGAGCATCGAAATGACCCAATTCTTGTTTCAAAAAGTAGTTTATGCTCAAGTTTACATTTTTTATATTCAAGTCGAAACCCGAAAACGCACAAAGAATGGAGAAAAATGAGTCGGAAAAAAATAAAAAATCATTATTCATTAAAAAAAACTGGTATTATTTTTTTTCGTCTTGCCATATTTCTTTACTCGAGTATCGAAACGACCCAATTCTTGTTTCAAAAAGTAGTTTATGCTCAAGTCTACATTTTTTATGTTCAAGTCGAAACCCGAAAACGCACGAAAAATGGAGAAAAATGAGTCGGAAAAAAAGGGGAGAAAGAGAAAAAGACTGTCATTCCGCGCTTACGTGGAGCGGAATGCGTTTTAATATAAAAAAAAAATTCTATTCCGCGCTTACGTGGGGCGGAATCCGGCAGATTCCGCGCTGACGTGGCGCGGAATGTGCTATTTTCTGAGCACTATTTTTTTGTGTATTATTTTCTTAATTTCAATTTAATTTTATATTATTTTTTTAAAATTCTCGTTCCAAGAGTAGTGTGACTAAATTTACTGATATTCGCCAAAATTTTTGGCCTACTTATTGTCGATTAATATTTTTAGATTTTGTTATTATTACACCCCGACTTACCCAACGGATCTAAAATCAATTGTATCACCCCGACTTAATCAACGGATCTAAAATCACTTGTATCCTTGGATAATATTCATCTCATATAGCCACTTCACTATTTTGCTATTTTTTGAACCAATGTTACTAAATTATTAATTATAAGAACTCGATCAATCTGCGGTCAAATATAATAAACTAAAGGGGCGCAACTATTGCAAACTTTAGGGACGAAAAATAAATTTTTCCCAAATGTGAGTATTGTGAAGAACAAGCATTAATTATAAGTTATGATACACAGACACAGATCCGGGGCACGTCAATTCTTAAAAAAATAGTACAAAGACATGGTTTGAACACGATTGTCCATGTTTTCTTTTTCCTTTCTCTCAATAGCTGGTCACGGACGCGGCGTGTGTCCGACACTGCAAGGGATGATTTTTCAGAGTATTCGTGCATCATAGATTATAAGCTTGGGCTCGAAAGAATACAAGTTAAGAAAAAAAATGTTATATTCTGATCTAATTTTCATGAAGAACCCATTGAACACGTTAGGGCCTAATTAGATGGCCACCTTTATCCCGAAAAAAATATTTTTTTTTCTCTGAAAATTGTGTTTGGTTAGCTCATCATGAGGGTTTTTTCAGAGAAAAGTTCAAAGTTTCTACTGGAAATTCTTGTAAAAAAAAGAAAAAAAAACAGATTTTTACTATTCATGATTTGATAGTTCACCCATCAATTAAAAGAGTTTATTCTGACTATTTATCAATATCGAGATTCAAATTAATTACATATTCTAATGCAAAATAATGCAACATGTAAAATAAGATCCATTTTGTTTATTTTTTTATGTCTAAATTTATGAGTTTGACTAAGATATATTTACAAAAAATTATATCTAAACACCAAATCAAATAAAATTCTCATAAACAAAAATATATCACATTAACCATAATCATTAATTATTTTTCTCCAAAAAAAAAACTCATCAAAATACGCTTTTAACACCACATTTCTTATCCCTAAATAAAAAAAGAACTCACTTTTGTCATGAAAAAAAATTCTCCCAACCAACTAATTTCTTAAAGTTTCAGTAATAGATTTACCTTAGAGTTGAGGGACCAGATTTACAATATTCCATTTTTCAAAGTCAGACCACGTGGGGACTCGGTGAGTCGGATGGTTCAGCCTTCCGAGAAGTTATCTCATTGCCTTGCCTTATGAGAACGTGGTGAAGTCGTGTTGCTTAACATTTTTCAAAGTATATATTTATTTTAATGCTTTAATTGCATTTATTCCACAAGGGCCAGCATAATTTATTTTTGTTGAAAATTAAGTGTATAGTGAAGAATGTGATACGATCTAGAAAATGACATTTTATTTGTTATTCTATATTGTCAATCAGTAGAGTGAATAGTTCAAGAAACATATATTTATAGGATATTGCTAAGAAATAGATTTTAGGGATACAAAGGATCAATAGATGAAACTCGAGAAAGAATAAAAAAGGGAAATAAAGCAATAAAGAAGATAAGAGATTTTTATGATTTAGCTGTAATCTACTTTGAAGTTGTTGATTTTATTATATTTAATTATTTAAAATTAATTTCGGGTGATGAGAAACTAATGTCAAAATTAACTACTTGAAAATTTAAATAGAGCATATAGTTTTGAATTTAATTAGTGAGAACACGAAAGGTTATACATTGATTATCTTATATCAAAAGTTAAAAATATTTTAGACTGTCTGATATAGTCTAAACACGGTACTTTTGGTCGTTAAATGTGATCTAAGTCTTCAAAAAGGGAAGACCTACATCATAGTAGGCGTAGGCCAAAGGACGAAACACATGGCTAACTAACCTAGTTTTGGCTAGGGCTAGGGTTTGGGTTTGGGCTTGGAATTTGGATTGCTCCTCTATATTTTTATACTAAGTAAATTAATTTAATATATATATATCCTTAATTCGATATTCACAAGTGTACTGATGGGAGTTCTTACATGACAGCCAATTGGTTAATCAGATTGCATAATTAAACGACTGGCTTGTCTATACGGTCAACAACTATGATTATAAAAATGATTAACGTCTGTCAAGTGACTAAAACCAGCAACTGATTGGAGGAACAAGTGCTTCTATTCAAACGAATTGCTTATAGTTCAGACAGGTTTCCGTATCCGTCTAGTCAAGATATTTGTTACAATTAAATGTATCATGTTGGACGCAAATTTTCAGTAACCATAAGCATCATCATTCATTCACTCCAAGTATTCTTGTCTTCTTACTTTCAACCAATATATATATATATATATATACATATATATATATATACATATCTATGTGTGTATTTTTTTTTGCAATTATGTCATGTATTTGAAGAAAGTTTGAAATGTTTCATTGTTCTTGATATTTATAGTACTATAATTTTTAATATAAGATCATTATATCTTGGAATGTGGTTTCTGAAATATGTGAGCACCATAACAGGCAATTTTCCTCTTAGAAATGAAGATCTAACTATTGCCTCCATTTCTTGTCGGGTAAAACGCATATTTCCTCCCAGATATGTTTGCACTTTGCCTCCAATTTTAACTTTTTTAGCATTTTGCCCACAATCTTTAATTTTTATTGTAGAACACCCCTTTTGGCGGAGTATTTTACAAATATTCGTGGAATATTCCATCGAAAGGGGTGCGCACTGCAATAAAAATTAAAGATTGAGGAGCGAAGTGCGATTTTTTTAAAATATGGGACAAAGTGTTCAGTGGTTAAGTTGAGAGGGAAATTGCTTTTTACCCTTTTTGTCCAAGTGAAAAGGCCAACAAAACGTTAAAACATATAGTTTGTAATACGACAAAAGTAGTTGTAACTTTTAATCTTGTAATTTAACGGGAAGATTAGTGATTGACCTTGACAATTTAATGCCATTAATTTCTAATTTTGCTCAATCTAAGGATAAATTTCACGAACTGAAAAATTACTGGAATTTACATACTCCGGTCATGTCTCTCATAGTCTCATGTGACCATTTGAATATTATCCTCATTATTTACATGATTGAACCACTTTCTCTTAACTTACTAGAGCAAAATTGCAAGCTCACTTAACATAAAAGTTGCAATTCTAGGCTTACAAGATATGATACTAATTAGCGTTTTTGGTCTTTACAAGATCATTTTTCCTCCAAAATTGAAAATTCTCACATTAAAAAGATTATGTGTCGGGCATGTGCAAATTTACAGCCAATTTATCAATTTCTTGCAAAATTTGTTCTCAATCTAAAAGTTTGATAGTTAATCTATATTATTATTGTATTGACGGAGAGGGCCTATAGAACTTTTTTTGGATTGTAAAACGATTTTGGTGAGACGAGAGTAGTTTTATTTAATGGATTGGGTATTCATGCGCCATGTGCTTGTTATAGTGTCATCTTAATGGTTTTGGAGACATGGCTTAATGACAATCACATTATCCATAAAACGGTAAAAGAGACATGGCTTAATGACAATCACATTATCCATAAAACGGTAAAACCCAAAATAAGGAAGTCTTCTCATTATCACAAATCTTTTCTTATATTTTGCAGGTATTAAGTGTGAGTTATCGATTAATTGTTTTTATATATAAAATTGTCAGTGTTATAGTTTAAAATAATAAATTTACCGCCCTTGTAAGTGCGACATGAAATTTGCAACTTTGCTATGACAAAAGTTAGCAAGGCTAATTCTTAGATATAGACAAATGTGGTGTAGATTAATAGATATGCAGACAATTACAGAATTTGTGTAGCATATGCTACGTTCACACAGAGTTGGTAGAAACGACAACAAATCAATTTATTTATTTATTTTTGAACAAGTCCAAATACAATATGCCAAAGAGGTGACCCCGTGCATGGGACCTTTACGCATGTCATGGAGAGACTTATATTCTTTTATTTATTTATTATTTTCCTCGTTGAATAGTGGAGTTTACTTATAATTATTTGAAACTTTTACTGAACAAATTGGATTCAACTGGCAAAAAATATTAATTAATGTTCTCTGTATAAAATTATGAAAGATAATTTAGAAAATGTAATTCAAATACGATGACGATCGAGTCATTTTTGCTAATCGTTAAAGTATTATATATAATTAGCAATGACGGCACATTAATTAAATGTGTTTGCTAATTAACCAGATAAAATAATAAATAAAATACAAGTATATATAATTACTTTTGTTTTGTATGAATCTTATTACATATATTTTTTAATTATTTTTAATATCATACGTACATATATATATATATATATATGTAATTATGAGAAGTTAAAGAAAAAAAGATAAAAATATATGAGAATTGCAATATTAGTCTTATAGGAAAGGGTTTGTTGCGAATTTAATTACCTTCTTTACAAATTCGCAATTAGTCTCATATGATGCATTTTCTTGTAATTTTGGTCCCAACAGTTAAAAATTGGACAAAAATTCGCATGTGTAATGCACGAGTAGTTAATTTTACTACTGACAGACACATGACCAAACTTATGTTGTATGGGTTCGGATATGGCGATACGAATATGTCGACATGATTTCTATTAACAAATTTAGGATACGATGCGACGAGAATACGACTATATGTAAAATTATATATTTGATTGTCGTATTTAATCTCCAAGCAACCATAAACACTTCAAACAAATAAAACTATAAATCTAAACCTCACCATTAACAATAAAAATTAAACATATCAAATAATATGCATAATATATGTATGTTTATATAAAGTCTAAACGAACCTAATTCTGAATGTTACTACTTGAATCCTTAACGAGCCATCCCATCTTTCTCGTTTCTTATTTTTTCTTGTGATTTTCAAACTATCATTATCCTTTTTCATTTGTCATGTAATATTTCCTACTTTTTTGTCCATGTAATTTTTTTGTCTTAATGTCTGATTGCAATTAATTCCTTTACTATCTCTAGGGCTGCTAATCCCCGCATGGTCACTTCTGTCGTATGCCATAGAACAACAAACATATATATTGGGAGCAAGGGCGTTTTTGTCGAGTTTTTGAGTTGTATAAGTTTCGGACACGGTATCCATATTTTTCTTTTTATTTCTTATTTTTGGACACGCCACATGGCATGTCGGCTACGCATCCCATGAGTATCCGAGGAGTATTGCATTCGTCAAGTATCCGACACTGCATCAAGTCATTTCAGAAGTATATGCATCATAAGACCAAACTAACGGTTTCTGTTCACTTTTTAACGGTTGGGACTAAAATTGCAAACAAATAAATCATATGGACGAATTTTGTAAATTTGTAAAGAATGTGATTAAAAATGCAACAAGACCTAGCCTATGGGACTAATATTGTAATTAGTCCATAAAATAATATAATAAAAAAGAAATCCTAATAGTATAATATTAAAGGGATGGTAGATTTGAGAAAGTATTTGCAAACCATTTTGGTATATTAACAAATTAAAGAGAGCCTAATTTTGTCTAGACACTTAAAATACACCAAAGGTGTTATTTCTAAAAGTGTGACACTTTATAAGTGTATATCTAGAAATATAAACATAAACGTTGTGCTTTTATATGATATTTATTTACTTTTAAGAGTTTTAATTTAATATCTAATCATCAAATTGAAAGTAATGAATTCCTTGTTTCACTTATATACCTTGCCGAAAATTGTAGTTAGATATCTCATTATTCTCATCTTCTCTCAAGTATTGGTCCTCGAAGAAAAATTGGTCAATAACACAAACATACATTAGGAGATTTGGGAAAGATATATATTCAACTAAGTTCAATGGTTTTTGTGTTTAGCTCTCTCATACAGTAACATGTATTGTATGCGTTCCATATATATTTGTACGAGAGAGACATAATTCACACTAGAATTATTAGACTCAGTCTGACATAAAATTACCCAGAAAGTTTTCATACTCAAAGCATCCGATGCCTAAATCAAAGCAATATCCAGAGAGAATAGAAAGACAAAAAGTAGTGTGAACGGGAAGAAGTGTAGATAACGTACATTTCACCATACACGGACGGATTTATAATTGAAGGCCAATAGAAAGTTTTTACGATATTGTCCATTATCAACTTCAACGAGTTTCAATTTGACACACAAGTAAAGATAAAAAGCTACAATAAGCACAATTTTAATATTAAAAAAAAATATGTTGACATCAAATCATTTCAAAAGTCCAGTAAAATTATTTTCAGGGATAATTTCTATTACCTTGGTTCGGTTATGAACATTTGCCATATTTTTTCGCATGGACCTCCTCTCCTTTAACTTTTTCACTTAATTTACTAATTTGACACTAAAATATCCTTCATTATTGAGAAATATTGAATTATACTTAATAGTTTGTTGGAGAATGAAAATTTGCCAAACCACCATTAAATAACATTGTAGAAATATATAAAAATCAGTCATCCAAAACTAAAATTTCTAGAACTATATCTCTAAATCTCTTGGGCCATAAATTGATCAAAACACCCTCCACTACTGTTTTTTTTCAAAAAAAGAATAATAAAACATTAGCTTGACGAAAATATAATATAACTAAAAAAAAGTAGCAAACCAACTCGAACACACTCATGAATTTGACTTAAATGAAATAAAAGAAAAATTCATAGTGTCACCTAAGTTCTCAATTTTGAATCTGAAATTATACTAAATACAATATGGAAAAAAAGGTATTAACAAACTGAATGAACATTGCCATAGAAATTTTAAAAGAAATGTAACAAATAAAAATAACACAATTAAAATAGTAAATATTTCTACATGAAAAATTACATGATAAAGTTTTTTTTAAATTATTAATTTAAGGTTTAAGAATTTTAGAATTATTTCTAGACTTTGTTCATTTTGCGTGCTTTATTATTTATTATAAGTCATTCAATGACAATTTGACAATTTTTCATTCAATTAAATCTTTTTAGCTCAAAAGTGAAGGGTATTTTAGTTTTTAATCTGTAAAGTTAATAAAAAAGTTGAAGAAGTAAAATTCATAACTCCATATCAATACATCAAAAGTGAAGAGATGTGGATGTCAAATACCCATAATTCAAAGGAGCCCATTGCAATTTTTCCAAATCTGTAATAGTAATGCACCTAAAATGTCCATTACAAAATATTTTGGGAAAAGCATGGTGAATTTAAATATATTTTTTTCTATTATGAAAATTATTTTATATTTCTTATTTTCCTATATGTCATTAGTTAATAAGACTCATATGATAAATGTTCGATCGGTGATTCTTATTTAGTTATATAAAAATGCCAATAGGTTGCACAAGTTATATTTTCATCCGTTTCTGACTCTCTTTTAGTTTAAGAAGAATTTTATAGAATGTAAATGAATAAGAGAGTCCACATAAAACAAGTGCATAGATGTAAACAAACAATTAGAAAAATTTAAACAAGTGCATCTGTGCATGGATGTTTCATTAATCTTTTCTTTGAAATAATTTAAAAATTAGGATCTACCACTTAGTGTATGTACCAAGTTCTTGAAATATTATTAAACATTGAATTTGAAGAGTAATTGAACACATAATTTGAAATAAAACGTTATTATATTTTGATTCGAGAAGCAAATCACTATAGTTCTTATATGATATATTTATAATATGCATATAATAGATACACACACATGAAAATAATTTCACTTTCATGTTTTGGCGGGGTCAAGGCCCCTCTTGGTCAACCCTTAAATCCACCTATGAATGAGATATTTATAACTCATAATTGTACCATACTCTCAAACTTGTAATGGGGTGATTTTTCGGTAAATCGAGTTCAGTAATCATTACTGTTCATTGTTTGATGTAAAGGTATGATTATTTTAATCCCACGATGTATGATGAACTGAGACCATTAGTCCTAATCCATCATAAAATCACCCCATGAGTTTGGACATATATGGATCCCATGAACATTATTTTTATTTACTTTTTCTCCTTTACATCTTCCATCAATTCAATTCTTCTATTTCATAATTATTTATGTTATATTAACAAAAGTGCGACAATTCTTCTATTTCATAATTGAGATAGAATAAGGTGAAATGTGAAGGGAAAATCGAAGCATTCTATATATCTTCACAGTCTCATTATCTTTGTATACAAATGTGACATTTAGTATAATATGAAGTGTTACATAATTATGTAATAAAAAGTCAGGAGATAAGTTGTAAACCCACTGGAAAAAATTGCACATATTCTAGGATAGTTCTATGCCAATCTCATACCATTGATCCTAATGCATCTAGGATCATTGAATACATGGGCGTCGCTCATCCCATAAATTTCAATGATCCTAGATGCACTAGGATCAATGGTAGGTGATTGATATAGAATTATCCCATATTCTAATAGTGAAGGAGGTTGTGACTTGTAAGAGCATTAATTTTCACTCATTCATTTGGCATCAAGTTCATGTCCCTTTTTTATTCGAATCTTGACTTGGCACAATGTTCTCGAATCAAGTAAACCCATGCCCATCAAATTTGGAGGTGCTTGCCGGCTCTTTGCTAATCTCCATTCTACATACGAATATATACATATGGAGGGGTCTGTCCTTATGTACATACAAGGGTAGAGATTATTCCAAAAGTTTTAATCTCAGAACCTCCCATGAATGATCTCATCAAATTGTTTTGGTGCACCACCTGCATGACAGTTTAGTAGTGAATTCTCAAGTTTTTCACTTAATGTCCTTAGTTCGAACTTCACTGGTGTATGACTCAGTGTTTCATGTAGGTGTATTATGGATTTACGGTTGTCGGCTTATAATGTTTGATTTATTAATAACTAGGTAGTACTTATTTCTTAGCATCTTGATGCAATTACGATGACCAAAATAAGTTATATATCATAATGAGTTTTAACAAATTTGTTTACCTAAATAAGTCAGTGCAGATTTCACCCATCCTAACCATTCAATTATATATAAGGAAGGAGGAAAAAATGCTTTGGCCCATAAGCTATTGATAATTTTTTGAGGGTGGATCCCTAAACCAGGGCCCACCAGCCCCGTGACATGTATGATACGAATGAAATAGTATATTTATTATTAGGGCAAAATACACTTTGTATCCCTAAACTATTTATTTTATCTCATTTAGGTCTCTGAACTATCAAATATAACAAAATAGTCTCTGAATGGACATGTTTGGCCAATTTTTTAAATTGATAAATAGTATAATACAAATGTTATTTTTTAATATTAAGTACTTTAAATATTTTTATATAATTTATTTTATTTTTAATATGGTAATTATTAAAAATATATTTTTTAAAACTTTTAAGAAAATTAAAACTTTTAAAAATGTAAAGTTAAAATCATAATTATTATCAATTATCGAAATAAAATTTTTACATAATTTATTTATTTTTGATAAAACTACAATTGATTCTTTTTTGTACTAGAAGGCTAAGGACAATTAAATCCATAAATTTACTAATCTAAATGTTGGATTTTTTTTTTAAAAAAAGTTGGTGAAATGAGTTTTTGGATTGAAAAGTATTATAAAAGATTTTTTGGGGTATAAAGTTTATTTTAAGAAGGTTATAGTAAATTTCCATTAAGAAATTAATAAAAAATCGGTGTATTATTTTCTGCACAAAAGTGCATAGTAAATGGTAACCAAATGGTTAAAAAATCATAAAATTATAAGTACACAAAAAACTCATTTTATTGAAAGCAAGTGAGAGCAAAATCGGCTAATTTTTTTCAATGACCACATTGCAATAATCAAACTCAGTGTCACATCAGTAATTGTCACGGCAAGTCAAACACGTCCATCAAATTGAGGGACTATTTTGTTAAGTTTGATAGTTCAGGGACCATTTTGACACATTTGATAGTTCAGTGACTTGATAAGACAAAGTGAATAGTTTAGAGGTACAAAATGTATTTTACCCATTATTATATGACATTTAATACACCACAAATTTTGACAATATCACTAGAATTTTGTTGCCCTAATAAAATAGTAAGTCAATTTAGTTTAAATTAAGAGCAACGCTGTGTGATTCAACCTGATTTTCGTCACAAAAATCAATCCAAATCCTACGACCCCAAGGGGTCGCCACCAAATGATAAATATATATTATATTATAGACTGGACTTGATAGGATGAAGCTGCCTACGTACCTAGTTGGATAGGATCAAGTCTAGACATAGTTCAAAGAGATAGGTTATACTATACGCAATGGCTTCGTATTGTACGAGGCCAATCTTCTGATCAATATTCCAAGTGTAATTTAACTTTTTCTCACTAAACAGTATTGGGAGTGAATTTATTGCTTGTCCCCTCATAAATGAACAAGAGGGGGTATTTATAAGTGATGAGATAACCACTATTCACGTCATGACAGCTAGGCCTGCTGAAATTAAGCAGGTGTCAAATAATGACTGGATCCATGTCATATGCGTCACCTGGTTGATGAACCGGGTCATGTTGTAACCCGACCCATTAAGCCATTTAATATTATAAAAGTAATATCAGTTGTATATTGTTGACCGTTGACTATGGGAGAATAGGGGGAGGAATATCCGACACTCATCATTAAGTCCCCCAGTTCGTAGGCCTCGACGCGTGGCCATCGTGGCTGTGAACTGTGCACATGAAGCGTAGCATGGCTCGTATTTAACTTACTCTTCTGCTTCGATACTTTGTATCTTTTGTATCGAGGTGAGTGATGGGTACTTCCTAATATGATTTGGATTCAGTTTTACACCTTGCTTGTGGATAATCCACGTGTCGGGTAAGTTCGTGGCGAATGGTATCACGAGCTTTTAATGCTAGTAACTGCTGTGCAGTTATATATATATATTATTAAATAGCGGGTAGTGGGGTGAATGAACAGTTGTCTCATCTGATAAGTCCATTTTAAACTAGCAACTGATGTCAATTATCAGTTGTGACCTTTGATATTCCCGCCCATCAGAGTTTATAAATTATTACGCCTGTTTTCACTTTTTACTCCCCTCCATTTTTAGAGCAAACTTCCGAGAGCAGAAGTGACCAAAGAAAAGAAATCTTGCAAATCTTCGAGCAATTCCTTTATTTAGAGGACTCAAGCAAATCTTAAGGAGATTTTTCCTTTGCATTCAGAAGAAGGAAGAAGAAAGAGTGTTATACCCAGGCTACGGTTCAGGCTTGCACAGATTAGGGCATGTTTTCCCATTAAACACCCTCTTATCTTCTTGCGAGATACCATTGTTAGGTATTTTCCTTTGCTTCTATTCGTCTGCATTCATCCTCAAATTTTTGTGGTGTGTGAGTTTATATTTTTCTGCTTCGTATTTTAGTTTCCCTCGTCTGTTTTCTGTTTTTAGTCTTTTGCATCATGACCCGTTCCACTTCTAGGACTAGATCCGATGAGTCTCTTGCATCGTTGGCAGGAGAGCAGGAAGTAGAGCAGTTAGACTCCTTGTCTAGGACCGTAGATGATGATGAACTAGAAATAGACGAATACGAGGGTCAGGATAACGAGGCAAATGAAGAGGTGGCAAGTGAGGATAGGGGGTCTAATCGCGAGGGCAATCAGGACGAGGGAGATGACGATGAGGAGTCTGAGGGTGAGGTAGCACGTAGAGTGCCTCGTGTATATCACTCTTGGAGTGGTATGCGATCCACTTTGAACCTTAGGATAATCCCAAAGATACGAGAGAGGTATTATATCCCCGAGGAGTATGATATTAAGATCCCTGGTCTACTTGACCGCATAGATACTCCTCCTCCTAGCTATAGAACCTTCCACCTCGCTCACTTACAAGCAGGAGTGAGGTTTCCTCTTCATCCTACCACGGTTCGAATTCTATCTAGGTTAGGGTTATGCCCCACCCAGCTCTTGCCTAATTCTTATAGACATATTAACGCCTTCATCGTTCTTATGCACCATTGAGGTGCTGCAGCTTCGTTAGTCCACTTCATGGAAACATTTAAGTTCAGTAGATCAGGGACCGGGGAAGAGGGATTCTTCTATATTTCCCCTCGTAATCCTCACGTTCGTATATTTAAGAAGAATACTTTCTTGTACGGTGCGTGGAAAAATAATTACTTTTATATAGCCCAACTAGAATTTAAGAAGTGGAGGGTGCCTCGTGAGTGGAGGGCGGATTTACCTCATCCCGAAAATGCTGGTGAGGTCACCTGAGGTCAACATTTTACCGAGGAGCATTTTTGGCATTTATATAATGCTGACTTCCTCCTCACCGAAGGAATCTTGGTTCGGTGTCGGATAAGTCATGCTCCCATTGAATCCGAAAGAGTGGGCAAGCATTGTACCTAACCAGGATAGTGGTATTGTAAATGTTTCTTCTTTCATTACTCTAATTTTTATCGTATTTTAACTTTTTTTAGGAATGGTTGAAAAAGCAGCTCGTATAGAAAGGAACCTTGCGAAACGAGCTGCCAGAAGGACCAGACGAGATGCCGCTGCTGCGGCGACGAGGGCACAGCCTCGTGCTCCCTCCCCTAGTGGAGCGTTCAAGCCCCCTCTCCCCAACGATCCGGTGTATGATGTCCCTCCCTTGAACCAGGCAGGACCCATTCAGGAGTCGGTAGTTGAGATATCGGAGAGCTCTCGCACGAACCCATCTTCTCCTGTGGGTTCGTCAGCAGGCGAATTAAGGAAGAAGAGGAGGTTCGACGGGTCTGGGTATAGCCTTGAGTTAGGATCCGCAACACTTGGCGATCTCCACGAGACATCCGTGGCTCGTCTCGTGAAGAAATTTGAACAAATTTGGCTCAAGGATAAGGTCGAAGCCACAGGGGGTCGCGGCCGTCCTTTTATAAATCGAGCCAAACCTGCCCTCGTCCCAAATTGGCGGGTTTATGATGATAGCTCCATCATGGGGCCTGGGGGCAATTGACGGCCTCCGAATTAGTTCAGGGTATTATCCTGCCCAAGGATAAGGCCAGCTTCGCAACCCTTCCTCACACTCTCATCGAGCAACAGGGCTTCGAGGCCACAACGAAGGTGATTGCTTCGTATTTTCATAGCTTTGAAATACTGCAGTTCGTATTTAATTATTTCTAACACTGCTATCGTCTTATGTCAGATTGCTCTCTGCTTACACCAGCTTTCGGTTGGCCTTTCTTTTTGGAGTGATCGGAAGATTACCTCAGACGCCGAATATAGGGAACAAAGGCTTAAGCTGGAAATCGAGTTGAAGGAGGCTCGAGCTGCAGCTTCCGAGGCTACAGAGTTCCTCAATAATGGTAAGGCCAATCTGGAAAAGGAGCTCGGAGCTCGCACGTACGAGGCCAACTCCTTGAGGGAGCAGATGAAGGAGCTTCACTCCGATCTACAAAAGCTGCAAGTTAGTGTGCAATCTGCTAAAGTGGAGTTCCAATCTGGGTTGGCCGAGGGTAGATCCAAATTCTTGGCTTCAAAGGAGTATCAAGAGATCCAGAGGTAGGCTCGCTTTGAAGCAGCTCGAGATTTTAAAAGCTCCATCGCCTTCGAGGTTGGTCGAAGAGAAAGAATCAGACTTTCTCTTTGATGGGTTCATAAAGGCACTGAACTACTTGAAGAAGGAGAAAATCCTACCTGAGGACTTGGATGAAGAGGGTTTTGCTCAGAAGTTCGTTGCTTCTCCGCCCCTTCGAGACTCTTGTGCCGAACCTAGCCCACCAGTCGTTCCCTTTCCAGAATTCGATCCTTTAGGTCCACTTCCAGATAACGAGGAGGTTGATGAGTCGGCTCAAACCTTGGTTGCTGAGAATGTTTAGATTAGGATTTTACTTGTTATTTCGTTGTTTTATCTTTTTATGAACAAGTTTTGATGAGCTTTGTTGCCGAAACTTTCGGTAATTTACTGCAAAAACAGTTGTTTCGTTGCTGAACAAACACTTTATAAATAGCCTTTTTGTTGCATAGTTGCCTCGTATAATTCACTCACGAATGTCGCTTTGACCTTTGCATATTCTCTCAGCTATACGTTCCGTTCGTAATTTACTAATTTCGTTTGTTTGCTTTTACTATTTCTCATAACAAGGTAATATATAGAATGAAAGATGTATGACTTGTACTCTTATACCGTCACGCCAAAAATGTATATATATATATATATCATTAGAAGCAAAAGATGAACACATATACACAAAATTGAGTCACCCCGTACAAAGAGAAGGGTAGACTCTCAAATGACTTTTAAGTATAGAACCTTCGTAGGTTCTGAATATTCCAAGGACGAGGCAAATCTTTCCCATTTAGATCTTGTAGCCTGTATGTTCCTTTTTTCGTTATCTTTGTGACCTTAAAAGGCCCTTCCCAATTTGGGTCGAGTTTCCCCACATGCCTCGACACCTCCACCTTTTTTAGAACGAGGTCTCCGACCTGGAGGCTTCATGATTTTACCCTTTTGTTATAAGCCCTTGCCATCGTTTCCTTTTGCATTAGAATTCTGGCATAGGCTTTATCCTTTATTTCTTCAACAACATCCAGTTCGTACATCCTTGCGGTGACATTTGTCTTTGGATCATAGGATTGTACTTGGTGAGACATCATCCCAATCTCTGCAGAAATCACTGCTTCTGATTCTTAGACTAGTCTAAAGGGTGATTCTCCAGTCGAAGTGTGTGGGGTTGTACGATACGCCCACAACGTTCCGGGCAACTCTTCGGCCCAATTGCCTCTCTTCCTTTCGATCCTAGTCTTGAGATGTTGAAGAATTATCCTGTTTGCCACTTCTGTTTGCCCATTTTCTTGGGGATTGCCTACCGCTGCGAAGTTTTGTTGGATTTGTAACTCCTCACACCATTTTACCACATTCTTACTGTTAAATTGGGTCCCGTTATCTGAAATAAGGACATGAGGAACCCCAAATCTACACACAATATTTCTCCACAGAAACTTCATTACTTCATGATCTGTTATCTTGGTCACTGCCTCCGCCTCAATCCACTTCGTGAAGTACTCCACCGCCAATATAATAAATTTCCTTTGCCCTGGAGCAGGAGGAAAAAGACCCAGTATATCTATTCCCTACTGATCAAATGGATAGGCAATCTTAATCGGTTCCATTTCAGTAGCTGGATGATGTAACAGATTCGAGTTCATCTGACATTCCTTGCATTTTTTGGCAAACTCGGAGGCATCTTTAATCAATGTTGGCCAATAGTATCCTTGCCTCAATATCTTTTGGGCCAAGGCCCGTCCCCCTGAGTGATTTCCACAGCTCCCCTCGCGGATCTCTCTCATCATATACTCTGCTTCGGTAGGGGCGAGGCAACGCAACAGTGGGCCAGCTGAGGATCGTTTATAGAGCTCCTCGTCAATTATCGTGAACCCCGAAGCTCTATATACAATCCTACGGGCCATGCTACGATCCTCTGGCAGTTCTCCTTTCATAAGATATTCCTTAATCTCATCTTTCCAGCTCGTTTCGTTAGCTGTGGCCATCACTTCTGCAACTTCGTTTGACAAGATCCTTGATTTTTCAGATACCAACAGTGTAACTGTCCGACTTTTCATTCCAGTAATTAGGTTTACAAATTTTGAAAGAGCATCAGCTCTCTCATTTTCTCCTCCTGGTATTTGGTAGATATGTATCTTTTCAAATTCAAGCATCAACTCTTTCACCTTTTTCAAATACAAAACGAGGTTCCTTTACTTCGTTTCATACGAACCCGCAATCTGGTTCGCCACGAGCTGAGAGTCCGTGTATGCATTTAAATGTTTCACCTTCATGCTCTTTGCCATCTCCAATCCAGTTACTAAAGCTTCATATTCAGCTTCGTTATTAGTTACCTCAAAATTTAGCTTGATAGCAAATTCACGATCATTGCTTGCATTAAAAAGTTGTAATTTATGTTTAAGCTAGGAGTGATCTTAACAGAATAGCACCTTGTTTTATGTTGATTACGAAGCAGAATGTTAGCTTCGTTGAAATCATGCTTTGTAGTTGTAATATAACAAATTGTACCTTTCGAGTCTCGCAACCATACACTTATGCCCCCCTTCTGGGTCATGGATGATCCATCTGCATGAAGCATCCATGCGCTAGAAGTAGCATTTTCAAGTTCATGGTTCACCGTCATTTCAACAATGAAGTCCGCCAATGCTTGTGCTTTTACGGCGGTTCGAGGTTTGTACAATATTGAGAATTCACCAAGTTAAACAGCCCATTTTACGAGGAGCCCTGAAACATCGGGTTTAGCCAAAATTTGCCTCAGTGATTGATCTGTAAGTACCACAATATTATGTGATTGAAAGTAGGGTTGCAACTTACGAGCCGCAGTTATCAGGGCCAATGCCCATTTTTCAATTTGAGTGTAGTTTTTCTCAGCTCCCTGCATTGTTCTACTAATATAGTAGACAGGCTTTTGATCTTCGTCCTGTTCAAGAAGCAAAACAGCACTCACTGCCTCGTCGGATATAGCTAAGTATAACATAAGAGGTTCTCCGACCACTGGCTTTGTTAATAACAGAGCAGAGGTCAAATACCTTTTTAGTTGCCTTTTCACATTCCTTTGTCCATTCAAATCTTTTTACCTTTTTTAGGAGTTTGAAGAAATGTAGACCACGATTTGCAGATCTCGATATGAACCTGCTGAGACTAGCCATTCTCCCCGTTAGTTTTTGAACATCCTTTACAGATTTCGGGGACTGCATCTCCACAACTGCTTTTATCTTTTCCGGATTGGCCTTGATGCCTCGTTCTGTCACCATAAAGCCCAAAGATTTACCCCCTCCAACTCCAAAGGTACACTTCTTTGGGTTTAATTTCATACCATACTTGCGCCAAATCTGGAAGGCAGTTTGTAGATGATCCAAGTGCGCACCTTCCTCTACACTCTTAACCAACATATCGTCAACATAGACCTCCATGGTCTTCCCTATTTCTCCTTTGAACATCATTTTCACTAATCTCTGATATGTCACTCCTGAGTTTCTTAAACCGAAGGGCATCACGTTGTAACAGTATACCCCTTTTGCTGTAACAAAAGAAGTCTTGTCCCTATCTTCCGGTGCCATCATGATCTGGTTAAAACCTTGGTAAGCATCCATCATGCTCAAAAGAGCACACCTAGCTGCTGAATCGACGATGAGATCAATACGAGGCAATGGGTACGAGTCACGAGGGCAGGCCTTTTTCAAATCTGTAAAGTCCACACACATACGCCATTGACCTTCTGATTTGGGTACGAGCACCACGTTCGCCAGCCAATCTGTGAATTGAATCTCTTGGATATAACGTACCTCAAGCAACTTATTCACCTCTGCCTCTATGATTTCATTCCTCTCTGGCCTAAAACTTCTGCATCTTTGCTTTACCGATTTTGCTTTCGGATCTAAGTTCAGACGATGCACTGCCACTTCGGGATCAATCCCTTTGAAGTCCGAAGCCCGCCAGGCAAACATGTCAGAATTTTACCTTAGGAAATCAATCATCATCATTTCTAAACTCTCTGGCATCTGTGACCCAATTCTCGTAGTCCAGCTTGAGTCTCCAGGGAACAACTCAACAGTTTTATGTTCCATTGGTTCTACTTGCCCGGACTCCACATGAGGTTTTTTCCCCAAGTTTTGCTCCGTCTCCCCAATGGGCGCGGTGTTATTATCCATTAACTTTGGTTGCATCTTCTTTTCATTTTTGTTCTTCTTTAAAGACATAGTGTAACATTCTCTGGCAACTTGCTGGTCGCATCGTACGATTGCAACTCCACCACCAGTCATAAATTTCATCTTCAAGTGTATCGTCGACACCACAGCTTCGAACAGATTCAATCCAGGTCGGCCTAGGATTGCATTATAGGCAAAAGGTGCATCCATTATCAAGAACTTCATCATAACTGTTTTTCTTACAGGTTCGTATCCCAATGAAGCGCGCAAATCAATTGTTCCCAAAGGGACAATTTCTCCCCCTCCAAATCCCTTTAAAGGAGTATTCACGGGGATAAGTCTTTTCTCAGCGAAATTCATTTTTCTTAACACATGTAAAAACAAATATCTGCAGAACTACCGTTATCCACTAACACCCTGTGAACAGAAAAATTTGCTACATTCATAGTGATCACCATTGGATCATCATGGGGTCGTATTACTCCTTCATAATCACGATCATCGAAGCTGATGGCTTTGTAACATGAAGTAACATTCATCACTTGCAGTGATCCGCCCCTTTTCTCGTGGGCTCGTACCTCACGAAGATGCCTTCTTCGTGTACTTTGGGAGTCTCCGTATGAGGGATCCCCTGCAATGGTATGAATGTTTCCCCAAATCTGTGCATTATTTTGAACTTCGTGAGTTCGTTTTTCATCATGTCGAGGCAGATTCTTCCGATGGTCATGATATCTATTGTCATCATGCTCGCGACCTCTTCCTCTCTCTCCTTCCTTTCCTCGTTCCTAGGATCGACTTCTAAACCTGCGGTCTCGTCGTGTTCCTTCTGCTTGCTTTTTCGCTTCAACCTCTCGGGCCTTGTCGATGAATTCATGCAAGTATCCTTGGCTAATTAATCTCTCGATCTCATCTTTTAATTGAAAACATTCCTCCGTATCGTGACCATTGTCCTAATGGAAGCGACAATATTTGTGGCTATTTTTCCTCTTCGGATCGTATTTCATCTTTTTTGGCCAAACAACCACTTTTGAATTTTCAATGGCCATTAGAATTTTTCCCCGTGTCATTTTCATAGGCGTGTAATTTTCGTATTTTGCATATCACGGTTGCCGTTCTTGATCCTTATCGGATCTCGGCATTCCACGTCGCTCGTGTTGCTCTTTTTCCCTATTCTGCCTCGATGCCTTCTTTTCTGCCCTCTTAATCCTATAGACCTCCTCTTCGTGTATATATTGCCTTGCAAGAATCATCATCCCTTCCTGATCTACTGGAGGGTTCCGTATCAATGCTCCAGCCAATGGTCCTTCCTTCAAGCCATTAATGAACAATTGTTGAATTACCTCATGTTGTACACCTTGAACACCCAGGGCCTCGTCATTGAACCTTTCTACAAACTCCCTTAGCATCTCATCCTCCCGCTGCTTGATTCCCAACAAGGTTGATATTGACTTTGCCGCTTGAGCCTTACTAGCGAAATGATTCTCAAACTTACGGATAAATTGTTCATACGTTACGATTGTGCCTGGAGGCTGATTGACGAACCAATCCAATGCCCGACCTACAAAGGTAGTTGGGAAAACCTTTGCATTCACTGCATCACTTAAATTATGCAACACCATCATCGTTTCAAAAGTGATTACATGTTCCCTGGGATCCCGAGTTCCATCATACTTTGGCAGATCTGGTACTTTGAAATTTAGTGACATACCTTCTGACAGAATGTCCATATGAAAGGGTGAATTACGACGCTGTAGCGCTGAGACCTAGACTGTCCGCCTCTGTGGCACCTCGCTGTGCTTTATCTCAACGGGCTCTATCTCGACTCTAACTCTGTCACGCTGTGCTGAATTAGCTTCGCTTCGTGCCTCGTGTGGACTTCTTTCCCTTTCACCTCTTCGGTCCCCTTTGCCTCGGCTTGTTTCACCCTGTTCCCTCCTTGGGTCAGGTTCACGAAATAGCCTTCGGCGTGCCCCCGTATCGTGGCCATCTTCCCCTCGTTCCCTTTCTGGGTCGAGTTCTGGGAATTGCCGTCCTAGGATGGCTGGGGTAGGATGGACAGTTCCCACATTTGGCGTCATTGGCATCTTAACCAATTGTTCTTGCAGAAACTTTTGTCCCCATTCTTGCATCCTTCTATTGAATTCTGTCTCTGTCATTGTAATTAATCTCTCTTGGGATGGCTTCACTTCGAGTTCTTGCGGGGGGTCTCCCAATGGTGACCCCTGAGGCTCTACTATCACAGCCTCTCCTTGTTTCTGACCTGCTTCTTCCATTACTTCAACTATACCAGCAAAACCACAAGGAAGAGGGTTCCCACAGACGGTGCCAAATGATTCAACCTGATTTTCGTCACAAAAATCAATCCAAATCCTACGACCCCAGGGGGGCGCCGCCAAATGATAAATATATTATATTATAGACTGGACTTGATAGGATTAAGATGCCTACGTACCGAGTTGGATAGGATCAAGTCTAGACGTAGTTCAAAGAGATAGGTTATACTATACGCAATGGCTTCGTATTGTACGAGGCCAATCTTCTGATCAATATTCCAAGTGTAATTGAACTTTTCTCACTAAACAGTATTGAGAGTGAATTTATCGCTTGTTCCCTCATAAATGAACAAGATGGGGTATTTATAAGTGATGAGATAACCACTATTCACGTCATGACAGCTAGGCCTGCTGAAATTAAGCAGGTGTCAAATAATGACTGGATCCATGTCATATGGGTCACCGGGTTGACGAACCGGGTTGGGTCGTAACCCGACCCATTAAGCCATTTAATAGTATAAAAGTAATATCAATAGTATATTGTTGACCGTTGACCATGGAAGAATAGGGGGAGGAATATCCGACACTCATCACTGTGTATCACCATTTACTTGTCTTCTTTTACATGTCCTAACCTTAACAAGAAATTATAGTTTTTCTTAACGAATCAGTCCATGAAAAGTATACTTTATTACCGATTTGCATCGGAAGATTTTTCATTGGGCCAAAACCTAGCTCATTTAATGTGTATATTCAAGACTGGAGATCTGTCGAAGGGAGAAATTTTTTGTGCTAAACTCTTCTACACATTAAAGTTCTTTGTATTGATATTTGATATACGCGTTATTTCTTTGGTAAGTTTGATATGTGCTATATAAGCTATATACTTTTGTTTGCTTTATCACTTAATCATATTACCATGCTTCTTGTTTGGGGAATTTTTGGATAGATCGATCGAGGGCAGCACTCATTGACATTTTTTTTAATGAAACGGTTATACATTATATCGAATATCGAATATACTGTCATCAACAATAATTTTCTAATACAAATTAGAAACAAATAACTACATAAGTAGATAAAAAACTCACACAACTAATGAGATCGAACTCATAACTTTTATGTCATGTGTATCAGTTTTATCAATAGGCCAACACATCATGAGCAACACTCATAGCCATTTAAAATCACTGGATGCACTCACTCCCATGTATCATAAATAACAAAATAAAACTTCAGGCATTAATAATTTGAGTATTATTTGAGACATTTAGGGGAAAATTCGATAAAATTTTGAAACATTAGAAAATTCAACATAAAAATCGTGATTAATACATGAACATCTCAATAAGAACACTCAGGTTTTACGAATGTACCACATTTATGTGTGAAAATGTTGGCATAAATAATAGTAGGGTAAAAGCATTTTCGACCCAATCTATTTCGGTCGGAGTACTTTGGTAGATAATCTATCAATTTTTACATCCGAATATCTGTTAGGAATTTCATGTTAGAAGTTTTGATGATGACAATTAAGTTTTTGTTAGACCCCAAAAAGTTGTAAGTTTATTTTTTGTAGAAAACTTGTATAGGCTTTGAAGCGTTAGACTTGTAATAGATTTATTAGGCTTTGTTATCTTACTTTAGAGTGTTAGGCAAAATAGTCTTAGGCTGAGCGTCTGATGATTTCTGAGTGAGTTTATCAGTGGTAAAGTTCGAAGACTCAAGCGCCTGATCTCAGAAGATAGATACAGTCTCCAAGCGTCCACTTTGGCCAGCTATATCAAGCGTTACCTTATGGGACAGAAGTGATTTCACCGGAATTTACTTCTAAGTCCAGAAGGAGTTTAATGCAAATATTCTCAAAGCATTAAATACCAACGGGTATTAATTTCAAATGCATTAAATGTTGATAAGAGCATTTAATATGATAAGCAATGTCAGACGTACGGAGAAGCCACCCTATTTGACTGTCAACTATCTCAGACTGCAGCACCAACTTTCGTGCAGCAGATTTTCAGGAAAAAGGACAAAAGCTGTTCACTCGCGAAAGTGAGAGACACGCGCCAGTGCATGTGTCAAACGGACACTTTCTCCAAGAATACCTATAAATAGGACTTCAACAACAAACAAAAATACAAGCAACAATTTTATCAAAGCCAAATTGCTGTTGCATTAAAATCTCATCCCTTAAACTCTCAGAAAAGCCAGAAACTTCAAAAAACATCCAAATTGCTTTTCTTATATTCCTGAGACAGTCAACAAATATCTCAAACATTCTTTTTGCAGAAACCAGATTCCTACTGAGATATTACCAAGTTGTTTGAACTTCATCAAAATCAAACAAACCTTTTAGAAAATCCCATCCAAGCCTCGCGATCTGTGTGAAGTCGAAGTTGGATACTTGCATCATTTCTGGGTGAAAGAAGCAAGAGGGTTGAAGTGATTTGAAGCAGAAATCTGTGTGATCAAGGAGCTCAAGTCATCGACATCCATCTCTCCCTAATTTGTAGAAGATTCTGTGTGATTCTTTGAGAATCATTTTAGTGGATTGTCTCCAAGTGCAAAGGAGAAGAAGGACGTAGTTGGGATTACACCACCCAACGAACCTTACAAATATTGTGTTATTTACTTTTCAGTTATTTCATTCATCTATCATATCACTGCATAAGTAAAACACAATCAAAAGCTAAGCACCTAAGAAACATCTTGTGACGCTAAAACTTTCAAAGAGAAGACTCCAAAATCATTCCGCTGTGCTAACCCTGATTAAAAGAACTGAACGCTTAACCTACAAGGTCAAAGTATTCAATTCCTGAAGTCTAAGTTAACTTTGTAAAACAGTCTTCATTAGACGCTTCACAAAGTCTCAAATATCTTATGTGAACGCTAAGGTGAAGCGTCACACTCTTCAAGCGCCTATCATTTCAAGCGTCCAAATACGTTTAATACGAAATCTTTTTTAAGTCGAAAAAGACTTAAAGGGTCTATTCAACCCCCCCCCCTTCTAGACCCTTTCGTATGCCACTTGGGACCAACAAGTGGTATCAGAGCGGTTAATTTTGAAATTTTAAAATTTCCAAGCATAACTGCTTGTTTAGATCTTTTTCTTTCAAAAATCTAGTTGCTTTTTTTAAGCTTAGATATGGCATTTGCTAAAGTTCCCAAACTGACAGAATCAAATTTTGACACATGGAAAGTCAAAGCATTTACGTATTTATGTTCATGCGATGATGACATGTGCGATATTATTTCAGATGTGCCAATCAAAATATACAAAGTTATCACAAGAGCGCCTGGAGCCACAGAAGAAACCCCTGATGGTTACGTTGAAAAACCAAAACAAGAATGGTCTCCAGATGAGCGTCGAAGAGCTAACTTGGACAATGTTGGTCGCAACGCTCTGTATACGGCTATTGGTGATAATGATAACTTATTCAATAAAATCAAATCTTGCAAAACGACTAAAGAAATATGGGATAAGCTGGCTACAATCTGTGGTGGTTCAGCTCAAATCAAAGAAAACAAACTTTCCATTGCTAAGGAAAAGTTTAACGGATTTAAGATGCTACCTAATGAAACACTAGAGCAATTGGATATAAGATTCACAGCTCTTGTTACAGAACTTACGTCATTGGGAATGGACTTACAGAATCGAGAAATGGTGGTTAAGATCTTTAGAAGTCTACCAAGTAAATTCTTGATGAAGACAACAGCTATGAGAGAATCAAACATGCTGGATCTCGTAACTCCAGAAGACGCCTTTTCAGAGATAAAAGCTTTTGAGTTCGAGTTGAACTCTGCTAGTGACATTGTGAGTAATCCAGTGATTGAATCTGGAGCTCTCATTGCATCAATCAAAGGCAAATCAGGTAACAAAGGAAAGAATTCGGACATTAATGAGGAAGAAGAGTTGGCTTTGCTGAATAGATTCAGGAAGTTCTTGAGATATGAAAAGAAAGGAAAAGGTCCTAATAATCAAGGACAAAGTTCATATCAAGCGCCTTCTCCCATACAACAACAGTTTCAAGCGCCTCAATATTCTGTTCCTTTACCTCAAGCGCCTACTCAATATCAAGCGTCTACTCAAAATCTTCCAGCTCCAGTGGTTTCTAAACCACACACTGCAAGGCTAACAAGTGAACAAAAAATGAAAACCAATCTTTGTTATAATTGCAGGAAACCGGGGCACTACCAGGTAAATTGTCCCTATCCAAATGTATCCAAGCCCTCAAGGCAGGATTACTTGGATAGAAACCAATTCAGGAGCAACCTTCGACAACAAGGCTTGCTTGCGGAATCAGAACCAGCATCAGCACCTGAAGATTTAGAATCATCAGACGAAAGTAGTGATGATGATGGGCCGATAGATGACTCAGCGCTCATATGTCTCATGGCCAGAGATGATGAAGCGTCCCCTGAGGTAATCAATGAATTATCAATTCCTCTTTCTTATGATGAATTACTTGACAAAGTCAAAGAATATTACAATGAATGTCAAGAAGCTGCCAAAATATATCAAAATGATCTCGCTATTATTTCATCACTCAAAAACGATAAAGTAACGCTCAGAGCAGAGTTGCAAATTCAGCAACAGTGCATTGAGAAAAACCAATCGCTTGAGAGTGAAGTTATTCAATTGAGAGGTGATATTGATATAATAGTCAAGAGAGAAGCTGATCTGATGGCTAGACTTGCCAAGTCAGAACAGCTCATCTCATCGTTGTCCAAAGCATCCAGAAAGCTCGACAATGTGACTGAAATAACAAGGTTGTTTGGAGAAAAGACCGGTTTAGGATGCAATGAATTCGGTAAACAACCAAACAAACCTAATGTTACGGCAAACAACAAAGGAAAGGGTGTTTTCTTTGTTAAGGAAGGTTCACAAGGTCAAACTCAAAATGAACCAAGGGACAATGGTAAGAGGCCAAATGAGAAAGTCAAAACTAACTCAGACAAGGGTAAGGCTAAAGCAAATGATCCACAAAGACAGACTCATCCAAACGCTCAAAAAGCTAAGGATAAATCTAGTCACTGTGAATCAAGCGCTAAGCGTCTAGCACCAAACGTGCAACTCAAGCCAGAGCCAAGGAAATACCAGCGTCGATATCCAAAACAGTCAAGATCATATTATCGATACTATGATAATTATGATTATGACTATTATTATAATCGTGGATATTATTATACATCCAAAAATTACACACAGCACAAGGTGAAACCCAAAAAGGCCAATATTCCTACTATGAAGACAAGGCAAATTTGGGTTCCTAAAGTTCTAATTAACACTAACAAGGATACTAATGTTGAAGGACCCAAGCAACAATGGGTACCTAAACAGAAATAGAACTTCCCTTTTGATTGCAGGTACCTAGAGCTAAAGTCAATACATCTGTTTGGTATTTTGATAGTGGATCGTCAAGGCACATGACAGGTTCCAAAGATCTTTTGATCAACTATCAAGCTGCCAATGGTCCTCAGGTTGTATTTGGTGATAACTCCAAAGGTAAAACCAAAGGTATAGGTACTGTGCATAGGGGGAACATCATGATAAGTGATGTTTATTTTGTTGAGGGTCTAAAGCACAATTTATTAAGCATAAGTCAATTCTGCGATAAAGGCTTTGAAGTCATATTCTCAAGTGACTATTGCTATATAAACGACGCTAAGACTAAATCTACTAAACTAAAAGGAAAAAGGAATAACAATGTATATTTGGTAGATTGGGGTTCAACACTTGATAACAACCCAACATGCTTTGTTGCTAAAAATGAATCTAAAATGGGTTGGTTATGGCATAGAAAAATGAATCACCTCAACTTTAAGACAATCTCTCAGCTTATAAGTCAAAATCTTGTAGAGGGATTGCCAAATGGACCATTTCATAAGGATCGCCTCTGTGACGCTTGTCAAATGGGTAAACAAGTTAAATCATCTTTCAAGAGAAAACCTCATCTATCTACTTCTAGAATACTTGAACTACTTCACATGGATTTGTTTGGACCTGTTCAAACAATCAGTGTAAGCGGTAAAAAGTATACTTTAGTGGTAGTAGACGATTTCTCTAGATTTACTTGGGTGGAATTTCTTTCATCCAAAGATGAAACATGTGACAAGTTAACAGCGCTTATTCGGCAACTTCAAACAGTGAAAAATCTTAAGGTTGCAAGAATAAGAAGCGATCACGGTACTGAGTTTACTAACAAGGTTGTTGAGAAGTTTTGTGCAGAAAATGGAATACATCATGAGTATTCAGCTCCCAGAACTCCCCAACAAAATGGTGTTGCTGAGCGCCGGAACCGAACGCTTAAGGAAGCCGCTAGGACTATGTTAGCTGAATCTAAGCTTGCTCCTAGATTTTGGGCCGAAGCGATCAACACTGCTTGTTACACTCAAAATCGATGCATGATCAACAAACAGCATGGAAAAACTCCATATGAACTGTGGAAGGGACGTAAGCCAAATATTTCATACTTTCACGTCTTTGGTTCTAAATGTTTTATTCATAATAATGGATCCCAAAGCCTAAAGACTTTTGATCCTAAAGCGGATGAAGGAATCTTTCTAGGCTACGCCAAAAATGGAAAGAATTTTCGCATTCTCAATAAGATCAAATCGAAGGTTGAGGAATCTATTCATGTTGTGTTTGATGATGCTAACCAAGAGCCGAGTAAGGTAAGTATAAATGATGTAGGAGTTGAAGATCTATGTCATCAAGCGTCCAAAATTACTATTGATGAAGATACTGACGATGATGATGAGATCTCAGTGCCTCCTCCTAAGAATACTCGTGAAATCAATCTAAATTATCATGTAAGAAACACGGATGATCATGAAAAGAATGATCATCAAGTGCAAAGAAGGAATCATGAACTTGAAGCGCCAACGCAGGAGAATGGTCAAGCGAATGATTCTCAAGCGTCTGTTCATTCTCAAAACCTCTTCCAAACAGATAGACTATGGTTACGTGACCATCCACCTGAGCAAATCATTGGAGATATTGAAGCACCAGTTAGAACTAGAGCCGCTACATTTAATGAGGCTATGTTCGCAAGCTTTCTATCTCAAATGGAACCTAAGAAAGTGGATGAAGCGTTAAGTGATCCAAGTTGGATTGAAGCTATGCAAGAAGAGCTCAATCAGTTTGAGCGAAATAAAGTTTGGATGCTAGTACCAAGACCAACTCATCAAGGAGTTATTGGAACTAGATGGGTATATAGAAACAAGATGGATGAGGACGGCATTGTTGTAAGAAACAAGGCCAGACTCGTAGCTCAAGGATACTGCCAAGAGGAGGGCATTGACTTTGATGAGACTTACGCTCCTGTTGCTCGTCTTGAAGCAATCCGCATGTTTCTAGCGTACGCAGCGTTTAACAAGTTTACAGTATTTCAAATGGACGTAAAGAGTGCCTTCCTGAATGGTAAACTCCAAGAAGAAGTGTATGTGGAGCAACCTCCAGGATTCATCAACAATCATGGTAAGAGTATGGTTTACAAGCTCGAAAAAGCACTTTATGGGCTTAAGCAAGCACCTCGAGCATGGTATGACACTCTCTCTATCTTTCTTATTGGTAAAGGTTTTTCAAAAGGCAGCGTTGACACAACGTTATTTAAAATTACCAATGATGAAGATATTCTCTTAGTTCAAATTTACGTTGATGACATTATATTTGGTTCTACTAATAAGCGTCTGTGTGAGAAATTTTCGAAAATGATGCAAGAACAATTTGAAATGAGCATGATGGGTGAATTAACCTTCTTCTTAGGACTACAAGTTAAACAACTCCCTAATGGCATATTTATCAATCAAGCTAAATATACACGAGATATGATTAAGAAATTTGGTATGGAAAATGCATCATATTCAAAAATTCCAATGAGCCAAACGCTTAAGTTAGATAAAGATGAAAGTGGAAAGAAAGTTGATATCACTAATTATAGAGGTATCATAGGATCACTTCTTTATCTCACTGCCAGTAGACCTGATATTATGTTTTCGGTATGTATGTGTGCACGATTCCAAGCTGATCCTAAAGAGTCACACTTGACTGCTGCCAAGAAAATCCTTAAATACCTAAAAGGTACACAACATGTGGGCTTATGGTATCCCAGGGATTCTCCTTTTGAACTAATCGGTTACTCAGATGCAGATTTTGCAGGTTGCAAAATAGATCGTAAAAGCACTAGTGGTACTTGTCAATTCTTAGGTGATAGGTTAGTTTCATGGCATAGCAAGAAACAACAATCCATAGCTACCTCCACAGCCGAAGCTGAGTATGTAGCTGCAGGAAGTTGTTGTGCACAAGTTCTATGGATGAGGCAACAACTTAGAGATTACGGAACCATCTTAGGACCAACTCCCATTCATTGTGATAACCAAAGCGCTTTAGCCATGACTCAAAACCCTGTTCTTCATTCAAGAACCAAACACATTGACATTAGATACCATTTCCTTCGTGACCACGTTCAAAAGAAAGATATCTCCATGCACTTCATTGGAACTGACAAACAACTGGCAGATATTTTCACCAAAGCACTCAATGAACAACGTTTTCTCACTTTAAGAAGTGAACTAGGTATGATTGATTTAAACGCTTGATCATGAAGCATCATATTTTATTAGGCATATAATTTAGGGGGAATCCACTTAAGTTATATCTCACAATATTCTTAAACAAATTCTTTTTACTTGATCATAACTGTAAGCGTCAATGATAAAATTTTTTTTGGATGCATAATCATCAACGCTCAGCTCTATGTTTGCATAAAATATTGAATGCTCAAAATATTGAAAAGTCTTTTGACTTCAAGCGTCCATCTTATCAGCTAAGCGCTGAATAGTTTATCAAAAATTTATAAAATATTTTCGTTACAAGCCATGCATAAAATTTTTCAAACTTCTTTCAAGGTCGTGGGTAGACTCAAAGGTCTATTTTGTAATCTACTCACACGCCTCTATCACATCAAACTGGCGGGTACTCAAATTTTTTAAAAATGACGGTTCAGAGATAGCACGTGTTTGTGTACGTGTCAGTGTACAAACATGCGCGTGTGTTACACTCTGAAAATACCAAACGTTAATTTTTTTCTTTAACTCGGATGTCAAATCTTTATATATGAGAATTACCAAATGTAACTTCTCTCTTTTACACAAAACTCGCGTCCGCAGTTAATAAATTTATGGCTAAGATTCAACAGTTCTTACACGTGTTTAAATCCTACTAAGACTACATAACACAAGTTTCAAAAACTCTTTACTATGTCATTTAAAACACAAACTCTGCAGAAAAAGTAACTTACTTTCTATTCACGCATATCTGCAAATCTCTCTTTATCTCTCTCAATACAACAGAAAATCTCAGTTCATCTTCTTCGTTTTAAACAAAAAAAAATGGCACCAAAGAAATCATCATCTACTTCTGCTGAAACTACCATCAAGGTAACTGAAGGTCTTGTTGTCGACTGGAAATTCCTATATGAACAAACTCAGATCAACCTGACGGACGTAATGGACATGGTCGTCCAAGCTGGGCTCAAACCCTTCTTAACCCAATACTCTTATATGTTTCCTACTGAAGTTGAAACTTTCTGGAAGACTGCTACCCTTTCAGAGGACAAGAAGTCCATCTCTTGTAAAATTCCCTTCTCCAAGAAGGAGTCTCCAAAGGAATTCATCCTATCTGCTTCCACCATTGCCAAGAACTTCAATTTGCCTAATGAGGGTGAGGCACTGGATTCTGTTACGTTAAAACAAATTAAGGAAGCATGGGCAATCATGAGTGCGTACGACGACGTTCCTTACACTCAATACTTCGAGAAGAAAGATCTGGTGTCCAAATATCGGTTATTGGCTGATTTCTGCAGCAAGATCATAGAATGCCGCGTGGGAACCTTTGATAAGGTAAATCCTGTCCAATTTCAGATGATGGTTGCTATACTCTTCAACATCAAAATCAACTGGAGTGAGTACATCTTCGGACGGTTTCGGGACAGTCTAAGCGCTTCAAATAAGCCTTATGGACTCATCCTGAGTGACATCTTGTTTAAATCGAATTGTGTGTACTCGTCTGGACTTCCGTTGAATAAGTCCAAGTTGTTGGGAAAAAGGATTCTGACCAATATGTTCAATCCTCCAAAAGTTAGTGGTGCGGCTAGACCCCTATCTGAGCGACTGGAAGAACGCCAACTGCTTGCTCAAAAGGCTGAGAGACCAGTGCCAGAGGAAGTTGTGAAGCGTCCAGCAGCAACGAAGAAGAGAGCCCCCAGAAAACCCAAAGTTAAAATTGCCGTCCCCTCTCAAAAGATTGATGAGGAAACTGATGAAGATGCCGAGGACAAGTTGCCTCTCAAAAGACGAAAGCTTGAAGGGATCATTAAGCAAATAGACTTTGAAGAACCAGCTGTTGATCCTCCCGCTCCTCCGGCTAAACTAGTTGAAGGAATCAACATTAAGAAAATCTTTAAGCGTTCCAGGACTAGCAAGCGTCAAGCTACTCCTGAAGAGCCTGAGACAGTTGAGCCAAGCGCTCAAGTTGCAGTTGAGCCAAGCGCTCAAGTTGCCGTTGAGCCAAGCGCTCAAGTTGCTGTTGAGCCAAGCGCTCAAGTTGCCATTGAGCCAAGCGCTCAAGTTGCAGTTGAGCCAAGCGCTCAAGTTGTAGTTGAGCCAAGCGCTCAAGATGCTGCTGTTGAGCCAAGCGCTCAAGAAACTGCTGTTGAGCTTAGTTCTCAGGGTAAGTTTATTTCTTCCCACAGCATTTCTATTCCTACATCTGTAGAAGATCCTGCTCTTATAGAGGATGGCTCTTATTTTTCAGCTATAGTTCCAGCTGCTGCTGAAGTGTCCACAGATGTTCTGTTGGATGTGGACCTGACTGAAGTTGTAGCTATCGCTCAAGATGTTGCCGCTCAAGTAGCTGCAATTGAACCTGAGGAACCTGCTACTTTACCAGAGGCACGTTCAGCAGATCAGAACGCTGCTGAAGACGTTAGAGCTCCTCGTCACTTCTTTCAACTCGATCCGCTGAAGACAATTGATCATTCAATTAACTATATGCCCCCAGCGCTCGACGAAGATTTCATTCCTGCAGGATATAATATAGAAAGATATATTGCTGCAGAAGCTGACGCTGCAAGTCTGATTGACTTTGACAGCACAATCAAAGCAACCGTTCTAGACAGACCAGGAGACAGACCTCCTAGATGTGCCGTGGATGTGGCTTACTATCTTGACAATGGCCACAGCAGACCAACTGGGTTCGCGTTAAGGGATTACACTGTTCGTGTGTATGATCCTCTCCGTCCTAGCTTTCTCAATCCCTCCGAGTCAGTCTTGAACAGAGAAGGTTACACACATTTCCCACAGACGGCTCACAGCCCTGAGAATCTTGCATCGGTCCGTCCTTTCTGTCTATGGAAAAATAAAGGGATTCATGCTGGTGAACGCCTTGAATCGTTGACCGATCTGCTCCAGACTGAAGCTGATGCTTACTTTGACAGCGTCTGGAATGCCAACTATCAGCCTGATAAGCACCGCTTTGAAGCCATAAGAGATATTCATCTTGAAGGTATTCGTGCTATGGTGAATGCTGGCACAGACTTCTGTATAAATGAAGTAAATTGGGTTGAAGCGTACATGGGACATAAATACACCTTCCCAGAGTTAGTCCAAGCTCCCCATCTTTTCGGCATAGGCATGCATGACAAGAAGCGTCAATTCGCCAAATATTGCCTCCTGAAGCGTCAACAAAGACTCGGACCTGTCCTCAAGCTCCCAATTATTAGACATCAAATAGAACAATGTCTACGTCAAGCACTTCAGAGATTATCCATCACCCCTCTTCGGTTTAATGCTCAAGCGTCTTCCAGTGGTACAGTTGGTGAACGGTGCTTAAATCTTGCTCCAAGCCACTGTGAAGAAAACTTCAATCTGATGGTAAAGATTCTATCTCCCGTATCTCTCTTTGATAAAATCTTCACTGCCAATCTCAGATCTTGGAATGGCTCAGTGATCAATTCATTCAAAGGATATCCGCTGCTCCCTTCCATTCGCAGTGAGGTACTCAATCACTATGAGTATGTTCTTTCTCTGCTTGAAAGGAATCAAGAGCTCGCTCAAGCCATTTATCCGTATCTTGAAGAGTACTATGCGGACTGTGTGCCTACACATCGACGTCCTGCATCTCTTCCCTCAGATTGCTTGATTGGATTTTCCAGAACTCACTGCACAGATTCCCTATTCTCCATCGCTCAAGCGCCGTCCAAAGTTTTCCCAGATCATGTGCTGGATATCATTGGTCCAATGTACATCAGGGCCATTGATAGTCCTCTTCGCACATTTATCTCCGGTACTTGTATGTCCAGGACCAGACTCCTTGAACTCTTGGATTCTACATCCACCTCTTATGCCGACTCAGCAAGCTGGAACTTTCAATTCACTGACTTTCGCCAGCCTGAGTCAACGCTTGAGGAAGCGCCTGCTGAGACATCTGAAGCGTCCAAATCTGCAGATACCAGTATTCCTGACGCTCCTGAACATGCTACTATTGATAGTGCTGAAGATACTTCCCTGGCTATTCGAGGTACTGTTTTTGATCCAGCCTATCAAGTCCCTTTTGACTCTCTCAAACACTCATCACGGTTCAAGCGACCAGCTCCTCAAGTGGTTCAATCAGATGAGAGTCAAGCCTTCGGTCCCCTGCTTAAATCTGTTTTGGAGACAATTAGCGCTCAAGCTACTCAGAGTGAAGAATCTCTCCATTGGATTAAGGAAGACCTGGCAAAGATTGAAACTCACGTAATGAGCGCTCAGATTGCTCATATGCGTAGTTCAGCTCAAGCGGCAGTTGGTGAGTGCAAACAAGACTTTCAAGAAATGCAGGATGCTGCCCACGCCACCCAACTTGCCATGAAAGAAGAACTTGAAAAGCGCCTTGCAACCCTTGAGATATCTGTGAATGACGCCACCAGCGCTAAGCTTCTTGTTATGCAGGAACGCTTCGACAAGCGTCTGGATGACATCACAGATTCCTTATCTCAGATTGCTCATCAGGTAAGTGTACTCACAAACCACTTCTTAAAATCTGATGATGGCAATAAGGGGGAAGAAAAGAAGAAAGGAGAAAAGCGGAAAGCGTCCAGTTCAAAAGTTGAAGATCCTCCGTCTGCTAAGCGTCAAATGCCTCCTTCTCAGTCTGCGCTTAATCTCCCGTCTTGGATAACTGCTCTGAAACAAAGTTCATCTGGAGCGCCCAGTAGTACACTAAGGGAACCTCCTAGAGCGTTATATCCAAACCTACCAATTCCTACAAGAGCACTGCTTGAACAGTTTGACATTCCTCTTCAGAGAACATCCATTTCAGAACCTACAGATCCACAGATCTTAGCTGAAGAAAGGAAGATGACTGATTTTAGCCAAGCTTTTCGAATCTGCCTAAGGTACATTGGTATCGACCCAACTGACTGGGATAATCACTTTAAAGTATTCAAAAAGAGACAACAAGAAGAAAACAAGCTTATCATCAACAAAGATCATGAAGCAATGATGATCTTGGAAGACAATCTGACTGAAGCTATCCGAGCTGAAATGTCCAAGCGATACAGAGTGAGACCAAGTCATTAAAGCTTTCTGATTTTACATTATCTATATTCTTGTCTCTTATATCTTTAAATATTCAGCTGTAAAAATGCTTGTAATTCTCGATAAATATGAAATGCATTTTTTTTGCTGAAACATCTCGTTGAAGCGTAACTAACTTTAACTAACGTCTACTGATCAAAGCTAACTTTTACGTTTGGCTATCTAACTCTTGAACTATAAAAGAGTAAGTATTGCCATCATCAAAAAGGGGGAAATTGTTAGGAATTTCATGTTAGAAGTTTTGATGATGACAATTAAGTTTTTGTTAGACCCCAAAAAGTTGTAAGTTTATTTTTTGTAGAAAACTTGTATAGGCTTTGAAGCGTTAGACTTGTAATAGATTTATTAGGCTTTGTTATCTTACTTTAGAGTGTTAGGCAAAATAGTCTTAGGCTGAGCGTCTGATGATTTCTGAGTGAGTTTATCAGTGGTAAAGTTCGAAGACTCAAGCGCCTGATCTCAGAAGATAGATACAGTCTCCAAGCGTCCACTTTGGCCAGCTATATCAAGCGTTACCTTATGGGACAGAAGTGATTTCACCGGAATTTACTTCTAAGTCCAGAAGGAGTTTAATGCAAATATTCTCAAAGCATTAAATACCAACGGGTATTAATTTCAAATGCATTAAATGTTGATAAGAGCATTTAATATGATAAGCAATGTCAGACGTACGGAGAAGCCACCCTATTTGACTGTCAACTATCTCAGACTGCAGCACCAACTTTCGTGCAGCAGATTTTCAGGAAAAAGGACAAAAGCTGTTCACTCGCGAAAGTGAGAGACACGCGCCAGTGCATGTGTCAAACGGACACTTTCTCCAAGAATACCTATAAATAGGACTTCAACAACAAACAAAAATACAAGCAACAATTTTATCAAAGCCAAATTGCTGTTGCATTAAAATCTCATCCCTTAAACTCTCAGAAAAGCCAGAAACTTCAAGAAACATCCAAATTGCTTTTCTTATATTCCTGAGACAGTCAACAAATATCTCAAACATTCTTTTTGCAGAAACCAGATTCCTACTGAGATATTACCAAGTTGTTTGAACTTCATCAAAATCAAACAAACCTTTTAGAAAATCCCATCCAAGCCTCGCGATCTGTGTGAAGTCGAAGTTGGATACTTGCATCATTTCTGGGTGAAAGAAGCAAGAGGGTTGAAGTGATTTGAAGCAGAAATCTGTGTGATCAAGGAGCTCAAGTCATCGACATCCATCTCTCCCTAATTTGTAGAAGATTCTGTGTGATTCTTTGAGAATCATTTTAGTGGATTGCCTCCAAGTGCAAAGGAGAAGAAGGACGTAGTTGGGATTACACCACCCAACGAACCTTACAAATATTGTGTTATTTACTTTTCAGTTATTTCATTCATCTATCATATCACTGCATAAGTAAAACACAATCAAAAGCTAAGCACCTAAGAAACATCTTGTGACGCTAAAACTTTCAAAGAGAAGACTCCAAAATCATTCCGCTGTGCTAACCCTGATTAAAAGAACTGAACGCTTAACCTACAAGGTCAAAGTATTCAATTCCTGAAGTCTAAGTTAACTTTGTAAAACAGTCTTCATTAGACGCTTCACAAAGTCTCAAATATCTTATGTGAACGCTAAGGTGAAGCGTCACACTCTTCAAGCGCCTATCATTTCAAGCGTCCAAATACGTTTAATACGAAATCTTTTTTAAGTCGAAAAAGACTTAAAGGGTCTATTCAACCCCCCCCCCCCCTTCTAGACCCTTTCGTATGCCACTTGGGACCAACAATATCCAACCTTTGTAACTTGTGACAAGTAAGTCCATCAGATGAATAATTTGGAATATCACCTCTGAAAAGTCTGTCACGTGTTTTTAGGCATGACTTAGATTGTATACCAAAGTGCACATAACATGCAATGTGTAGGTAGTAGGGTGTACAATCTAAATCAAATCATTCATCTGATGGACTTAATTGTCACAATTTATAAATGTTGGGTAATTTGGTGTAAAAGTTAATAGATTATGTACCAAAGTGTTCCGGTCGACATAAGTTGGGGTCGAAAATATTTTTTATCCATAATAATATCTAATAAACCAATACATGATGACGATGTACAAAAAAATTAATAGAAAAAAAAGTTAGTATAATGTGATTATTTTTTATTATTTAAACCATATTAAAACCAAGTTAAATTTCGAGATAATATCGTTTTACCAATGAAATATATAGAAAAACATTACCACATAACAATTAAAAGATATATACAAGATCTCAACGTATAATGAACGAAATAGCGACGTAGACGTCAGTTTGATTGTTTTTGTCTGATTCATTTTGTCTTCGTCATATGGATATATATGACCTCGTTTCACACTTCCATTTGATGTCTATCATCTTTGTTTTGTCATGTATATATTATCGTTTATTTATATATTTCATAAATTTACTTAAGAGAATACTATTATGGAGAGACTCTTGGGTAATTTTATATCAAATGGAGTCTAATAATTCGAGTTTGAAGTATGCGATTATCTCTCTCGCACAAATGTGGGGGAGACGTACATAATACAATTTATTATAAAAATGAAAGATATAAACACTAAAATTATTGAATTTTCCCCACCATTCATTCAATAAAGAAACATACTAATTGTTGAGTTAGGTATTACTTACCAAACAAAAATAAGTAATCATATTACTGCTTTGATTGGATTGATGTTATGTGTGGGTCCTGGGAGGTTGGACATGACTTCAATCTCCAAGTTCTTAGTCTGAGAGTGATACTTAATCAGATCAGAAGTTGGACTCCTGATAAATTTTAACCACACAAATTGTTAATACACAATAAAATATATAGATACTTAATGAGATTGGAAATTGAACTCCTGATAAATTTTAACCACATAAATTGTTAATATACAATAATATATATATATATATATATATATATTGATGGACTCCACACATATTTTAATACTGTGTGTGGTTGAAATTCATTGGAAGTCCAACTCCCGGTCTCACTAAGTATCACCCGTCTGAAATCACAAGTTGATGGGTGATACTTGGTGGCTTCCGAGAGTCCAATTCTCGGGTCATATTCACCACACTATGTATTAAAATATGTGTGGGGTCCACCAAAAAATATATATATTATTATATTTTAATACATTATGTGGTAGATATGATCCGAAAGTTGAACTCTGGGAACTACCAAATATCACCTAAGTTGATTAGGCTCCAGGATTTGGTCCTAGCGAGAAACCTCCTTTAGTATATGCGCAAGAGATTAGAACAACACTGATATAGGTATAAAAGCCTATTTGACGAAATTACCCTCAGAACTTGAGCATATTATCAATGCACTCCAAAATCCGCGCTTTTGTGCTCGGTTTCGGTTTGACCTGGCAGGCCCGAATGCTCAACCATTGATGAATAACATGTGGTACGTTGGATCATGCCATGTGTCGATCATTCATCCGTACAACATGGCTCACCGATAAATATTCCACTTCATAATTATTTCAAATATGCAATTTATTACTCCAGCTATAATTTAATTACTGACCTCAACCTAAATACTGTACTGACTTGTAAGTTGTAACCGTGATTGACCGCAACTCAGCCTTAACGAGAATTCTCTGATTTCAGGTACTTCCTGTTTAGGGGCTTGTAAGTGATACAAAGAATATATAGTGTATGTATATATATCTGATAATAATAATTTCAATGCAAAATGTATGGGCAGTTATATATATATATATATATATATATATATATATATATATATGGCCAGTCAAAATGTGTATATATATATATATTTTTATCTTTTTGTATTGTTATTCATAAAATGGAAATCATATGATATATCAAGGTGCTATTTTTAAAATTAAATTTATTAACATTATAGCTAATCCAAAAGCCAAATAAGACCTTGTATTTTTCTTTTGTATGTATGCACGCACGCACCTGCAGGTTTATTCACTTTTATATACTTTATCAATAAAGAATTTTATTTTATTTTATTTTATCTTATTAATGAATTATTACTAATTTGTTTCTTAGATGTGGACATGAATGTTGGAGATAGACGTACACAGTTCGCACAATTAGTGTAGCAAATAAACGATGAAAACAAGTCGGATAGTTTGTTCCCAAAAAAATAAAATAATAAGTTGGATAGTTTGTTTTTGAAAAAAAAAAAAAATCTAGTTGGATAGAACAAACACTAATAAAATTTTGGATCGAGTTCCAGAACGATGCCTACGAGAGGGTAACCCTAATGGACCATTACCACTGTTACGATAGTCTATCGTTGAGTCATTCTTTTAGCATTTCACTTAAATAATAATGTTACGAATTTGAATTATATTGAGAATATAGAATTTTTTTTAAATCTTATTAATAATTTAGAACTTATCATGTTATATATATATATAAGTGTATTATGGGCTAGTTGTCTTATACTGGTTAATTCAATAAAAATTATAATTTATTTTTAGTATGTTGGTGGGCTACACTGATCAAGTTGACTTATGAGTGATTTGGGCAATTACCAAAGTAGGGTAACACTTCGATCACTTAATCAGGATTAACACAGCGAAATGATTTTAATGCTTAGCGTCCACTTTAGCTAATTAGTTGCTTAACTGTTTTTAAAGCCTTTTGAATAATGATATGCAAATGATACGTAAAGCAATAAAACAGTAAAAATAAATAGCACAAGATATGAAAAGTTCACTGGGTCATGGAAGCTCAGCTACGTCCTTCTTCTCTTTTAACTTAGAGGGAATTCACTAGATGATAATCAAAATCTTGACACAGAGGATTCTACAAATGGTGAATGAAAACTAAGATGATCTTGAGCTCCTTGATCACACAATCTTCAGCTCCACTTGAGATCTTTTTCAACAAACTTCTCTCACTCAGAAATACTGCTTGCCAATATCAACAACTTTCTCACACAGATGAAAGAGGTTGAGGGTTTTGTCTATTAGGTATATGCCCTAGATGCCAATGAGAACAAATAGATTGTATAGGGTATTCAATTATGTTGTACAAACTGATAATTAATAAAGGCAATAATTATTCTGTTCATGTAAAACTTTGTGGCATCAATAAGTGTTGAACAAACAATCCTTCTGTATCGAGGTTGACTCTTCGCCCTTTATGGAATAAAGATGTGGCACGGGGAGAGTCTTATTCCTGATCACTCAAAAGGGTTCGCAAGTCAAGAAATCTTAAGTGGACATTAAGATTCGTCTTGTATGATACATGCTTTGACAAGGAGTGCCAGTCGAACACTATGGGATAGTGAGACATGTGTCATAGATATATCAATGGAATTGATGTATTCGAACACGACTCGCAGTAATCCGATCACATGGGTATTTACTCGGTGACTGTCAATGATTGGATTACTGACCATAATAGCATGCGTGGGACTTAGACCTGAGGGTTCATGATCAATGTGCTTGTGCTATTGAATCTGTTACTAGAGTAGTTAAGTCCAATTCACCCTTTGGTGGGGCCGACCTCGAAGTGCGATCTCAATGAGTCAAGTAGCAGTTGTTTAGTGATCGCCAAGATGGGATTCACTATCTCGATAGTAAACAAGAAAGTATCCTGTGCAATCATATGCATATGAAATTATAAGTCGTTGGTCAAAGCAATGAAACTAACCCATGTGGGATATGGAGGGTAGTTTGGTGATTTCATCATGATATGATTACATGCACAATATCAAGTTTAGTGAGTTTGACATAAACCATGACTCTCACTTGATCGGAATATGTCAGTGAAGGGCTTATACTCACATGGTATTTATGGTCCAGAGGTTCGTAAATGATTCATTTATTTCGTACTCAATTGGGTTACGATGTGAATCCACGGGACTGGCTAGGTGACATTCACATCCTTTGGTAATTCCTCTTGTTGCCAATTGAGACGAACCTAATGAGTCGCGCTATAAGAAACGAACGAGATGTCTTTTTTGTGCTAATCTTTTAGAAAGATATATTTAAATGGACGCATTGATTTATTGGTTAAATCAATGAATTAAATATTTAATTTAATTAGATTAAATTAAATTATTTAATTGGAGAATTAATTAAATGGAATTAATTAAATATCTAATATGTATTGGAATTTAAATAGGATATAAATTAAATACATGTTAAAAGGTGGGCTAAGTTGAATGGGCCAACTTAAAGCCCAACCACGTCCATGTGGGGCCCTAGGGGGTGGCCACTAAGGAGTTCTAAAGGACTCCGACTTATTTGTTAAGTCAAGGAGTTATAACTCCAACACTTACAAGTCACAACATAACCCTAGTTGCATAACACACAAAAGAAGAGAATCCTCCCACCACCAAAAACTAGCCCTAGCCGTCCACCATAGTTAAAGGAGTTTTTGGAGATCTTTTGAAGGTTCGTTTCATGTGCATCTTTAGAGACAGGAGCTCAAGGAGTTGCTATTACGCGAAAAATTATTACGAAATCGATAAGGTAAATCTATTTCGTTTAGTTTTTGGAAAACTATTAAAATTCATTAATCTCGTTAGAGTGATCCATGTTTAGGAGTCTCACATTTTTTATTCCGCTGCGTTTTTACTCCGATGGATTCCTAACATTGTCACAAAGGGTTTGTTTGATTTTTGGAAGTTCAAACAACTTAGGATATCTCAATAGTAATGAAGAGTTCTTCTTTGAAGAGGTTTGAGATTTCTGTGATTGTATTTGGAATGTATGAAGAGCTATTTTTGGCTATGAAGTTTGTAAGCTTCTCTTGAGAGTATTTCAGCAGAGTTTTTGACCTATTTTTTGATTATGTGCGTGTATATTTAGGGTTTGCTAAAGGGCACTATTAATAGAGATTTCTTGGGATTTGTCCGTTGGACACATGTAGGCACGTGTCTCTCGCGTAGCGAGTGAATAGTCCTTTTTCTGACATTCTTGAAATTTTGCTGCACCGGTTTGATGTGGCAGACTTGAACTCTGACAGTCTTAGCCAATGGGGTGGCTTGTTACGTATGCAATTCGTCCTTATCACATTTAATGCTCTTATCAGACATTTAATGCATTTGAATTTATTTTCCGTTGGAAATAAATGTCCGTTGATGATTGCATTTAAGTCCTTAATGAATTCGAAAGTTATTTCAGGTGAATCTGATCATTTGATCGCTTGATGGATTTAAGCACTGATTCATAACTCCTGAAATGTCCTTAGCGTTTGGCAGTCACTTAAGATAAATTTCATTTTCACTTGACTTCAAACGCTGATCTTCAACTTTATCTTTGATAGACTCACCTAGAATTCATCAACGACTTAGTATCTAATACTTAGTCTAAAATCTACATAGATATAAAATTACAAGCCTAATCTAAAAATTACAACTCGATAACTTTGTTAAACACTTAGACATATTCTATTAAAGATAAATTTACGTAATCTTTGGGGTCTAACATAAAACCTATCTTGTCATCATCAAAATATGTATCATGAAATTTCCTAACAACCTTTATGACAAATTCATCCTTGAAAATATTTTTATATTCCCGAATTAATCTCCATCAAAACTAAAAAGAAATATTTTTTCTTAATCATCTGTGATATTTATAATAAGATACAATATTTATGCTAAGATATTTATATTAATTATTTCTAAATAGTTGTTTTTATATATTTTTTTCAAGATTTATGAATTAAATAATAGCCTTAGAGGCGATTATTTCAGATTTTTGTGATAATACAAAGCTTGTTAAGATGGAGTATTTATCCTTGTTTGCATCCACTTTTACAATTGAAAAGTCCAATGTACATGGCTATTATTTACTTATAATTATGAAAAAATATAAAAACGACTATCCAGAAATAATTAATATTTTCATACATCATTAAGATTTGTATTGTATCATATTTAATTATTAAGCTATCATATACTTATTATATCATTGCAGTTACTAAAAATAATTGATTTTAATTTTAATTTATTTTTGTGTTTATATAATACTTGTTCAAATGCTTATTGCAAGACAACGAGGACTAGCTAGAAAAACTTAAAGAAAGATAAAAGTAATAAATTTGAAAAAATGAAGGCGCTTACGTGACGAACGCCTTTAGACTACATCGATTATCCTTACATTGATTATCCTTTAGACATCCATATTATTTTATAAGCATATACTTTTGCGTAAAAGGCGTTTTACCCCCTGTGTTCTTGAAAAGAGGTTAATTTCCCCCTATGTTATTTAAAATAGTTATTACCTCTTATGTTATAATTAATATAGCTCATTCCCCCCAAAAATCTCCAAGCATTGACTTTCTTCAAATTTATAATTTTTCCATTAATTACCCTAGTCACCTTCCATGGTTAACTTTATTTCCATTGACTTTTATACATGTAGCTGCTTATAAGTGTTGATGTGGGTTGAAATTCGTCTTTGGGCCAAGCCGGTTAATCCAATACTTTGTGGGCCTAAGTCCAATGGCATCATGGACTCGGATCCTTTTAGAAGACATTTTATCTAAATTCATATAGCTGAAAGTTCGCCCGACCCTGACCTGCACAGGTGGAGCATACTATATAAGGCAAGCCTGGGAACAAGATTATAGAAGAATCAATGAAGGGATATACTTTACATACACGGACCTGCAGAGATCATGTCAGCAGAGCCACTATTTATACCATATTAGGCAATAGCTCAAGAAGGAAGGATCGTGATTTATTCTACTTTCGAATGTATATTTAGGATAGTTGACTTACCTTTTTTACCTACCCATCACAAATTTTTATATATATTAACTCCAACCATCAATGAAAGGATCGAACTACTTTACCCCGTGGATGTAGGTCTCTTTTGACCGAACCACGTATATTTTTTGTCCATTTTTACTATTAATTTGTGCTTTATACTATATTATTATATAATATATCACATATTATCATTAGTGTGCTTCCCACACGCATCAATTGGCGCCTCTATGGGAAGTTCTGAGCAAAATAAGGCGTTGAGGTAATTTTACTTTCTTCGCAATTTTTTTTCTTTTACGTTAACAATTTGTGATGGCAGAAGAGGATATGTAGGGAGTAGAAAATCTGATCGAAAATGGTGGAAATGGGAAGAAGGTGGTGTTGTCCTCATCTGGGGTCGAACAGACGCCGGCTAACCTGGTGAGGCGACTAGCGGATGACCTGCAGAACCCAGGAAGGGACAATTCTCCAAGAGAGCAAACAAGTGGGAAGGAAGCTTCTCCTCAAAGTGTGCTACACCTGGAGCAACTCATGGGAAGAATAGAAGGTGTCATTGACAAAGTTGTCAATAAGGTAGTAAATCCTAAATTTGCAGGTGTGCCCGATTTGGCACAAAAAGATGATGTCGTGTCTCCCCTTCCAAGGGGAACACCCAAGGCAGGAAACATGGAGATTGGGGGTAATGGTAACGTTATCCCTGATGGCAATTCAGGCAAATGAGTGGAACGACCTAAGTACCTAGAGCAAGTCGGAGAAAAGGGAAACAACGTGCCTCCAAAAAAGTGCTTAGCTCTAGAGGGACGTTACATGCGCCGCCTAGACCTGGAAGAGGAAGATTTGGAAGGTTGGGCTCCCCAACCTAACCCTCGCAAGAAACAACTGCAAGAGGACAAGTCGCATCTTCAGATGCAGCACTCGCATAATGACATACCTGGAAAGAACGATCTGAAGAAACGTCAAGCACGAATCCACACCAAGCATGGCAAGGATCTCGAGGATTATGTAGGTAGCTATGTGTCTACCCGATCTGGTTGGATAGACCATGGTATGAAAGAAAAGGCAAAAGAAAGGCTTGAACAAATAAAGGAAATAGCATGGCGGATGGAAGAGTTGGAGCGCAAAACAATAGGAGGCAAGACCTTGACAGATCGAGGAATTCTGTTTACGAATTTCATTGCAAATGAGGAACTTCCAAGGGATTTCAGGGTCCAATCCATTTCACTTTATGATGGGACTACGGATCCGGAAAACCATTTATATACTTTTTAAAATCATGCTTTGCTACATAGGTACTCTGATGGTATTAAATGCATGATGTTCTTGTGTACTTTAGCCAATCTGCACAGAAATGGTTCAACTAACTCCCGACGAGATCTATCGGATCTTTCTCAGAGTTTAGCTCAAAATTCTTGCACCAATTCTCCAGCAGTAAACGGCACGAGAGAACTCCTTTGAGTTTGTTTAGCATCAAGCAAAGGGAAGATGAGACCCTATGTGTATACGTCAAACGTTTGAATGTTGCAGCACTGGAGACACCAGCTGTAATATCAGACCTCAAGGCAAATGCTTTTACGGTAGGCCTGAAGGAAGGAGACCTTTTCAAATCATTAACCAAGAGACCCGTCCTGAGCTTCGATGAGTTACTCTATAGAGCTGAAAAATATGTTAATTTGGAAGATGCTCACATGATGTGGAGGGTTGAACAAAAGAAAGAAAAGTAAGACGATGGCAATAAAAATAAGTCACGCAAAGAAGAAAGAAGTGGTTGGGCTCCCAACTCAACCCATGTGGCACCACCTACTCCAGGTTTACCCAGGTCCAGACGCATACCATGAGGGGAAACTGGACCAACCACTTGATGGTTGTGGAGGTCAAGTATCTGATCCAATGGCCAGAAGGAGCGAATCAAGAACCCAAGAACCCGCTTAGTGAACTTTTTTGTAGGTACCACCGAGAATACGGGCACGATACAGATGAATGCCTACAATTAATTGATGAAATCCAACGTCTAGCTAAAATGGGCTATCTAAAGAAATACGTGATAAGCGTCAATAATGCAAATAACTCGGTCCCAGCTCGAGGGGGTGGTACTTGGAGAGGTTTAGGTAGAGGATGACGAGGTGGAAGAATCGGTTCTGGAGGGAGAGGAAACTTTCCTCAACAAATTAACAAGGCACCAACTCAAGGGGCAGCACCTGTGGAGGTTGATAACAATAATCGAGCAACTAATTGTTAGGTTAATGTCCTCAAATGCCACTATATGATTAGTAAATGATAGGACATTATCGATTTGTAATTGTTTATTAAATCAATCAATAAAAGGCATTTTAGTTGTTTACATTCATATTGGCATTTATATATTGTAATCATCTATAAGTCCATGAATACAAGAGTTAACTCTCTAAGGCACTAGAGGAGTCTAATACCTGTGTGCTAAAATAGTCTGCAAGTTAAAGATTTTCAATTGGGCATTGGAAACCATGAAGACTTGTATGAAATGAGTTTTGACGAGAAAGGTGTTCGTCAATCACTAGGAAGTAGTAAAGAACTCATATCATAGGTACACTGATGGAGATAGTGGCACTCAGACATAACTCGCATCGATTTTGTCACATGAGATTTCACTCTTTGACAGTCAATGACAAAATTGATTAAATTTAATAGGTGTGTCTGAACTTTAGACTTGAGGAATCGAGTTGAAGATATACTTGTGACGTTAGGTTTGTCATTAAAGTAGTTAGGCCCAATTCACCCGTTGGTGGGGTCAACCTCGAACTGCAACCTAATGGGCAAGTAGTACTCTTAACTGATATCCAAGAAAGGATTCGTTCCCTAGTAAGTGAACGAGGAATTATCCTATGCATTTATAAGTAAGTTAGATCTTAAAGTCTTTGGCCAAAGCATTCATTGATCTGAGCTTATTATAAATTTAGCCTATTGTTAAGTTAGTGAGTTTGACCAAAACCATGACTCTCACTTAACCGGGATAAGAAAACGAAGAGTTTGTATTCACACGGTATTTACAAATGGAAAGATATAAATGATCTAATCATTTCATCTTATTTGGGTTAAAATATGGAAAATCCTCTCATTGCCAAATATAGATGAACCTAAAGAGTCACGCTTAAAAAGGAAAAATTGATGAAAAGAGAAATATTTTAAGTATTGGATACTTAAAATTAAATAAATGAAATTAATTATTTGGAGGAATAAGTTAATTTATTTATGATTTAATTAATATAATATTTCTTGGAGGAATAAAATTAATTAAATGAGTTATCTATTATTTAATTGAATTAATTAATTGAATTAAGTTGATTAATTAAATAATAGATTAAACTATGTACAAAATTAATACACCATGTGGTACACTAAACCTAAGAGGGACGGCCACTAGGAGTACTAATGAGTGTAGTTTGAGTCCAAGACAATAACTTAAGTGATATAAATATCACATTAGTTATAAGCCTAGGTCATAAGTTGGATTACAAAAAACCACAAGAAAAGAATCCCTCCCCCTCACTCTCACCTAGCCATCGGCCATCAAGCCAAAGGAGGCGGAAGTTTTTCATCAAATTTTTCCGGCGAGACGATTTAGAGGCAGAACCTAGGTCACATAATTCGCGCATATATAGTGCCGCTCTTGTGCTGCGGGCGCGAATTAGCAAATCGAGAGCGGGGGCGCTCTAAGAAGACTTAAGAATTGTTAATTTGCGCTTTAATATTTCATAAGTCGCGATCTACATTTAACTAATTTGGGACTTAACTTTTGTAAAGGCGCCGATTAGTTTTCATAAAGGCGCGCCTTATCAATTACTAAGTCGCGCTCTTAGTTATGTTGGCCTAAAAGTCCAAGAGTCCAAAAAAGAAAAACCTTCTTTTATTAAACTAATAAAAATTGAAAGTCAAACCTTTAAAAAACAACTAACAAACGTGAAAGTCTAAAAAGGCAAAACCCTTTCACTTACCTTTACCCTAACCCCACCCCTCTCTGTTCGATAAACTATCAAACAACTTGAGATATCTCAATAATAGTGTAGGGTTCTTCTATGAAGATGTTTGAGATATCGATGACTGTCTTTGGAATGTATTTGAGAATCTTGATGAATTTTGGTTATGGAGTTTGCAAGCTTTTCTCTCAAATTATTTCAGCAAAGTTTCTCTCTCTGCACTCTCTCTAAGGTTTTGCTGGAGGGTACTATTTATAGAGATTCTTGGGATTTCTCCGTTGGACATAATCAGGCGCGTGTCTCTCACGCAACGCGTCAAATAGTCCCTTTCTGGCATTCCTGAAATTCTTCTGGTTCTGATTGGATAGGAGCAGACTTGAACTCTGAAAAGCTGACTGTCTAGTCAAAAGGTGGCTTGTCCACAAGTCATACTGTCTTGTTACATTTAATACACTTATCAAGCATTTAATGCATTTTGAATTTATTTCTCGTTAAAAATAAATGACCGTTGGTGATTGCATTTAAGTCCTTGATAACTTGGGTTTTATCCTTCAGGTGAATCTGGAAGCTGGACGCTTGAGTCGCTCGGATGCTTGAGTCACTTGGACGCTTGACTAGACGCTGAGTCAATGCTTGATTGGACTCACTTGGACGCTTGAGTCAATGCTTGAGTCACTTGGACGCTTGATTCAACGCTTGAGTCACTTGGACGCTAGGGCCAAAAATCCTGAAATAGTTCTTTAGTGTTTGACAGACGCTTGGAACAAATCTTCATCTTCACTTTGACTTTGGACGCTGATCTTCAACTTCATTGCTTAATAGACTCACACAGAACTCTATTAGCGACTCAATATCTAATACTTAGTCTAAAATTTACAAAGATAAAAATTTCAAGCCTGACAAAATAACTAAGCATTTCAAATGCTTATACAATGTTTCTATGAAATCATAAACTTACATTTTTGGGGTCTAACATAAAATCCTATCTTGTCATCATCAAAACATCTAACATGAAATTTTGAACACAAGCTGATCTTAGAGAATCACACTTAAATTCTACCAAAAGAATCCTTAAGTACCTAAAAGGTACACAACATGTAGGCTTATGGTATCTAAGGGACTCTCCTTTTGAACTAATTGGTTATTCAGACGCAGATTTTGCAGGATGCAAAATAGATAGAAAGAGCACTAGTGGTACATGTCAATTTCTCGGTAATAGACTAATTTCGTGGCATAGTAAGAAACAACAATCCATAGCAACTTTTATCGCTGAAGCAGAGTATGTAGCAGTTGGGAGCAGTTGTGCACAAATTCTTTGGATGAGACAACAACTTAGAGATTATGGAACAATCCTAAGTCCTACCCCAATCCATTGTGATAACCAAAGTGCTTTAGCTATGACCCAAAATCCTGTCCTTCATTCTAGAACCAAACACATTGACATTCGCTACCATTTCTTACGTGACCATGTTCAAAAGAAAGATATCTCCATGCATTTCATTGGAACTGACAAACAACTGGCAAATATCTTTACCAAAGCGCTCAACGAACAACGCTTTCTCACTTTGAGAAGTGAATTAGGTATGATTGATTTAAACACTTAAATCATAAAGCATCATACTTTACAGACATATAATTTAGGGGGAATCCACTTTATATTTATGTCAAAATCATTTTTCAAATTGAAATAAGTTATCAATGTTAGGGGGAAACTTAAAATTGTACTTATCTCAATTCATAAGCGACTGTGATCAAAAATGACTTTGAAAATTTATGCATTGATCATTAGCGCTTATCTATTATGCATGACAAAATCAATCTCGAAATGAAAATGTCTTCTATAAATCCAAGCGATTGATTTTATCTTTAACTTTAAGAAATTAAATTTTATTTTCCAAAAGGACTTTAGCGTTAAAAAGATTCCCACTTTAACGCTAAGTAATCTTTCTCTGAAAATCATGCATAGTTTTCATTGCTGAAAGTAGCGTGTGGATAAGTCCAAAAGATCAGATTTGACAACTGCCCACACGTGTTTATCACATCAAACTGACGGTTAATGATTCCTATCTAAAAACTAGGCAGTTCAGTAACTGTACCCGTCTGAGTATGTGTCAGTGTACTATCAGCGCGTGCACTTCACTCTGAAAATTTCAAATTTATTCAAATGTTTTTTAAAAAGTAACTGCGGATTTAAAACCATTATATTTCACACTAGTTACCCATTTAACTGCACTCTTTGACATCCATCTTTATGAGTAAACGACTCAGATTTATTTTTTGTTATTTTCAAAATTAACTTCTGAACACGTGTCATTTATCTACCAGTTGAGGAGTTATTTTTGCTTCCTATTTAAACTCTTCACAACCTTTACAGTAAAACTTTATCATTTCCAAACTCTTCTACTGTAAAAGTTCTCTCTAAGGCAAAAGATTTATCTTTTCTCTCCTCTACTCAAGCTTTTCCAGTTCATCAATGGCACCCAAAACTTCAAAATCTGCTGCCGGAAAATCTTCCAAGTCAGAAAAACCAGTCACTGTTAACACCGGTTTTCTTGTTAACTGGGACTATCTTTTCGATAACCAGAACTTCTCTCTTCAGACTGTTCTTTCTCTCGTTCAGGAGTCTGGTTTACGCGATATGATAACTGCCATTTTCAACTTCTTTGAGGAAGAAACCCTATTCTTCTTCAAGAATGCAAAAATCTCCAACGATGGAAACTCCATTTCCTGCGTCTTTCCTTTTGCCCGTGAGACCTTCGTCCTCACTCCTTCTCTGATTTCATCTCTCCTAAACTTGTCAAATGATGGTGCCGAAGTGGAAAATGTCACCCTTGGTGATGCTACAAAGGTATGGGAATTGATCAAGAAAGATGAAGATGAGGCTGCCTATGAACCTAACTTCAAGAAAAATGATATGAAGGGCGAGTATGTCATTCTTGCGGACATATGCGCCAAGATGATCGAATGTAGAAAGGGAAGCTTCGATAAAGTTTCCAACCTCCAGTACAAGATGATGGTAGCCATTCTGACCAAATTTAAGATAAATTAGTCGCTTTACATTTTTAATCGCTTCAAGCAAGCGATAGCCAAATCAGTTAATCCCAAGCCTTACGGGATTGTTTTAAGTCGTATTCTTAGTGCTAGCGGTTTCACCAACTCCGTCGGAAAGAAAATACCAGCGCTAAAGTTCTATGGAAAGAAGATGATAAGCGAGCTGCTAAGGCCAAGGAAGCGTGGTGGTGCAGCGGTTCCCAAAGAAGAGCGTGAGCGACTTCTTGCCGAAGGAGTTCGCAGCGATGATAAAGAGCAAGCGTCTTCATCTTTATCTTCATCAGAAGAAGAAGTGGTGGTTAAGCTACCAAAAAGAAAGATCGTTGTTAGGTCGCTGAGCTAGCCAAGCCAGCAAAGAAGCAGAAGAAGCAGGAGCCCAAGAAGAAACAGAAATCTCCCTCTCCCCCTCCAGCGTTTATCTTCAATATAAACGAGGAAAAAGAAGTAGAAGAAGAATAAGTACCGCTAGCATACACGCGTACTCCTTCATCCACTCTAACAGCATCAACAAGCGCTCTAGTCGAGCTAGCGCTTGAAGATTCGGCGAGTGTTCCTCCTCCTTCTTCAGATGTTGTTCCTGAATCTTCTCCTGAGACTAGAGCCACTACTCTTTCTGAGAAGGCTGCTCATTTTCAGGATCCTGTTGCAGAGGTCCCGGAGCCTGAGGAAACTATACCAACTGTTGAAAAAGATCAAGCAACTGATAAAGTCGATGATAATCCTCAAGATGCACCAGACACTGATGCACCTTTACCTTCCGAGATTCCTGTTGAATTGGATGTGGATATGGAAGCAGATGTGGATATCGCTAAGGAAGTAGCCCATGTCCTTCCTGACGCTGACACATCTCCAGTCAGTGAAGCGACTGAGTATGCTGAGTGGTCGATAGAAGTGGCCCCTATCCCAACAGAATCTATGGCCTTCGTTCCCACTCCAACCGAATCTCCTCTCTATGTCATAAACTTCTTTCCTCGCGGATACAATGCAGATGTTTAATTTTATTACGCCGCTAGAGAACGGGACACTCAGACCTTTGTTAAATCAGAAATCAACTTTCAAAACACTCTCCATAGGCCTGATATATCTAATTCTGCCAAGTTTGAATTCTTAGAGCTATTCGCCGATCTAGGTCTTTATAATCTTGAGCGAGTCCAATCTAGACTTGAGTATATTCGTCGACCAGCGATCAACATGACTGAATTTGACGAGAAGCGTTTCAACTTCACTGGTCATTCTGAAGAGTCCTTTTATCCATTGCGCCAGAATAAGATCGTCATCAAGAATCCCCATATGGGTGATTGGTCAAAGAATCCAGACAAAGAAATTCTCAACAGGATTGGATACTCCGCTTTTCCCAAAGTCGTTCATTCTCCTCAAAATGCTCTATCCCTTAAACCTCTCAGATTGTGGAAAGGGAAAGGACCAGTAGTTGCTGAGCGTCCCAATCCTATCAACTCGTGGATAGAAGATGAAGCCCGAGAACACCTTGCAAGATTATGGGCTGAGGATTATGATGAAGAAATTGAACGCTTTGAAAAGTTTCTTGCAGCTAGAAAAGAACAGAAGAAAGCTGATAAACTTGGAAAGCGATAGATGATGGATACAACCAGATGGGCTGAAGAGTTCGTTTTACATTTCTATACCCTTGAAGAACTCGTGAGATATCCATTCCTGTTTGAATTTAGAATAGAATACAGACGCCGAGGGTTTGCTACCTTCTTACTTCAACAGCGTCAGCATATTGCTAAAAATGTTAGCGATCTGCCAATTTACAGGCAACCCATCGAGAGCTACATTCGCCAACAGCTACCCTTATTCAGTTAAGGCGGGCGCTATGTGTTTCACCCCCGTCAAGCATTTGTTCAGTGAATCTTTCCAGATTTGAACGAAGAAGCCTCCACGAGTAAACAACCGCTTCTTCCAGGACAAAGTGAAATTTTTGTCGATGTTGCAGATGAGCACGCTGAGTTTGCTAAACTCTACCGAGATAGAAGAGCAGTGATAGAAAACACACAAGCGATGGATATCACTTTCAACCACTATTCAGGGCTAAGCGACTTCCGAGGATACAATCTTCACCCTGTGCTCTTTTGTGAATAGAATATTCAAGTGGCCAAGATGATATCGCTGATCAGGCCAGTAGACCAAGAAGCAGCTCAAGTGCTAATGCCTTTTATTTTAGACTTCTACAACTCTTATACTTCAGGAGTTGATCTGCCAGAAGGAGCGCAACTTGCACTAAGCAATGAAGAACACGAAGACGCTATATTCTTTATCCCGCAGACAAACCTGATTAGTCCAAGGCATGTAATGGAAGCGATTGGCCCACTCTAGGTCATTCCTGTTGCAAGTCCAGCGTCTCCAATTGAGATTGTTGCAATAGAAGAGGAACAAAGTCCTGCTGTGGAAGCTGCTCAACCCACAGACGCTGATATGCAAGATGTTGCCCCCAGCGCTCCAGCAGTCGAGGTTCCCCTTGATGAACAAGCTATTCAAATTGACTCCGCAACTCAGACGCTAGACTCAGCGATAGAAGAGGTTCATGCTGACTTAGCTGCACAGCCTGACGAGTCTATTATCAGAGACAAATCTAAAGGCAAAACTCTAGCAGTCTCAAGCTCTCACGGACCTGAGCGTTTCTTTTCCGATTCATCAGATTCAGACTCCGACAGTGATCCAGAAGCTAAAGATTTCAGGAAAGCAGTTCGACATTCTCTCAGCGATATAAAAGGCTCATGTTCTCGATTGGAAGAGCGAAGTACTTCAACGCTTAATCAAGTAGAAAATGTTCTCCAATCTGATATGAGAAATGCCAATAAGCTTACAATCTCCATGACGAACTCTATCGCTCCTCTCATCAAAGAACTTTCCGACGATTTCAACCAGACGCTTGCGCAGAATGCTTCAGCCGATACTGAGCGTCACAATTCGTCCAACCTTATCTCTTAGAGTATCGCTGAACAGATTGCTCTCTTGATAGATGAAGTCAAGCTTCTCCGAAGGGACATCGCTGACTTAAAAAACCTCCTTTGTTGATGTCAAGAAGGGGGAAGATAAAGAAAAGTCCAAGGTAATATCTAAAACAGATAATAAACACTGGCGATCAATGTTTGAAGAAATAGTGAGCATAAAGAAGATGCTAACTAAAAAGAGAAAGCCAAGATATTATCTAGGAAGGTACTTGCTCCCGAAATTGGACGTTGAATTTTAGGAGAGTATGGGATTTCAACCTATCAACTGGAAACCATCCAACGACAGAAGACAAGACATCTATTACGATTTAATTCGTGAACTTGGTATTCCTCCAAGGGAATGAGTGGACAGGCTGAAGGAACTAAATGAAAACGCTAGACAATGAAGGCATGACTATGATGAACTCCAACATACCACCATGATAGACGTTGATCGACTCCTCATGGACTTAACAAATGAGATCTACCAAAAAGAAGAAAGCATAAAGCGACAGAAAAGATGAACGCTTTATATTTTTTCTCTCTCTTATTTTTCAATTATCTTATATTCAGTATAAATCATGTATGCTTATCTCTCTCTATAAATGAATGATTTATCGTTGAAACAACTTGTTGAGGCTAATCTAACATTAGGTAACTTTACTAACTTTCCAAACGCTAACTTATATTTATTTAGGCTTTTCTTTGAATTCTTAAATTATAAAAGAGTTATAAGAGTTAAAGTCTTGACATCATCAAAAAGGGGGGAATTTGTTAAAAATTTCATGTTAGATGTTTTGATGATGACAAGATAGAATTTTTGTGTTAGACCCCAAACTATAATGTAAGTTTATTTTTCATAGATCAATTATATAAGCGTTTGAAAGTATGTAATTCTGTTAGGCTTGTAATTTTTATCTTTGTAGATTTTAGACTAAGTATTAGATACCGAATCGCTAATAGAATTTTAGGTGAGTCTATTAGAGAAGAAGTTGAAGATCAGCGTCTGAAGTCAGAAGAAGATGAAGATTTATCCTTAGCGTCTGTCAAACGCTAAAGGACCATTTCAGGATTTATAGATCAAGCGCTCAAAGCACTCTGGCGATCAGAATCAGATTCACCTGAAATAAATTCTCAAGTCATGGACTTAAATGCAATCACTCAACGGACATTTATTTTAAACGGGAAATAAATTCAAATGCATTAAATGCCTGATAAGAGCATTAAATGTGATAAGCCAATATGACTTGTGGACAAGCCACATTTTGACTAGACTGTCAGAACTTCAGACTTTATAGCTGCTCCCGTCCAATCGGAACCAGCAGGATTTCAGGAATGTCAGAGAAAAGGTATAATCACGCACCGCGTGAAAGGCACGCGCTCGCATGTGTCCAACGGACAGATCCCAAAAATTGCCTATAAATACCTCATTTCTAGCAAGCCCTAAACATGATACACACAGAGATATAGAGACATACGTAAATACACAAGAAAACTCTGCTAAAATTCTCTTAAAGAAAAAGCTTAGAAACTCTATAGCCAAAATCTTTCAAGATTTTTATATACATTCCATACAGTCACAAATATCTCAAACATCTTCCAAAGAAGAAACCTAAACTCTTACTGAGATATTTCAAGTTGTTTGATCTTTTCAATAACAAACAAACCTTTGTGATAAAACCCTCAACCTTTCATATGAGTGAGAAAGTTGTTAAAACCCCTTACAGGCAGTATTTCTGAGTGAGAGAAGCTTGTAGAAGAAAATCTTCATTGGTGCTGAAATCTGTGTGATCAAGGAGCCCGAGATCATTTTAACCCATTTACTATCTTGTAGAAGATTCTGTGTGATTCTTTGATAATCATCTTAGTAAATTCCCTCCAAGTGAAAAAGGAGAAGAAAGACGTAGCTGGGATTACATCATCCAGTGAACCTTATACATCTTGTGTCATTTACATTTATTATTGTCTTACTTTATATTTTCCTAATTACTTTGAAAAAGACAAGCGCGACTATTTAACCAAAACGAACGCTAAAGCTTTAAAATCATTTCTACTGTGCTAACCCTGATTAAGTGATCTAAACATTACCCTACTTTGGTAATTTGCCGAAATCACTAAGTCTAAGTTGTCTTTACTGTAGCGCCTAACCCAAGCGCTCAGCTTCCTAAGCATTCTAATCTTTAAAAGTGATACGAATTTTTGGAGTCGAAAAAGGCTTCAGGGTTTATTCAACCCCCCCCTTCTAGACCCTTTCGTATGGCACTTGAGACCACCAGAGTCTGTCTTTAGTACTGGCGGACGCATTATTGATGATTTTAGAGCTTCATTGACGCCGAAGATGTCACAAGCTTTAATTTGTGGTCAGGATTGGCTTCGACGTACTCCAATTAAGTGTGCATGGAGGAGGATTATGAATTTATTAAAGAAGCTAAGAAAGGTATGCTTTAAATTAATTTTCTTTTTATAATATGACACGCTAAAAGCTAACGTGCTATAATAGCAAGTGCACTAGTCGTGTGTAGTAATAAAAGTGGACGAGAAGTCCGGATTGTCGAACCACAAGGACTTGAATTCTAGTTTAAGATTTTATAACAACAAAGATCAAAACAATAAAGGTAAAATGAGTGTGAAATGCGTAAGATAAGAACAAGGTTGAACAAATGATTTAAAACAAAATAGAAAGGGAGACTAAGGCACATGCTAGGTTCAAATTAATCAATTATACTTATAAAGATTCTCGTTGAAGCATTACGCTTATATTGTTATGGTGAGAGCTCCGAGGATAGAGAATAACCGATGTCTCGCGTATAAACTCCTATACTTAGATCGTGATTTCCCAAATATTCCTATCCGGAAATCTAACCACTAAACATGCATTAACGTACTAGAGTTCACTCGTTTTGAATCGAACAACTTCACCCGGGAATCTTTACCTATGTCTAGGGCAATTCCTCATTAGTTACGGGTCATGATATGAATTTCTTGCACCCTAAGTCAATTTTCTCACGAAATATTAACCTAGGCATAAGATTCTAACATATAGTGATCAAGTATATGCAAGATAGGCAAAAACACAAATTCACATCACATAACAATATAAGAACAACCTTAACAATCATCTATTATAAGCATATATCACAATTTGGCCTTACATGGCCCTAGTCTTATGAATTTAGTTCATAATGGATAATATGAAAAACATAAATGAATTAATACACATGTTCATAGACATAATTGAAATGAAAAGCTATAAAAACTCCCTTAAAAGTGAATAATGATGAATCTTGAAGTTGAGCCTTCAATCCCCAAGCTCTTTTCCTTCCTCTAGTTTTCCCCTCCAAGAGTGATGAAGAATGGTGATGAATGGTGGAGAAATCAGATTAGGGGCTGCCCCCCTCTCCTCTAAGAATCTGAAATTGATAGTGAATGATGAAGAGTATGGGTTCCCCCTCCTTTTATAGCCAAAATTCCACTAAAGTATGCATTAAGAATTCCCATTAAAGTTCCCCAATGAGAATTCCACCTAAGGTGATGCTTAAAGTTTGGCTTTTAAGATTCCAACCAGCTAAAAAATGCTGAAATTTCGGCCATTAAGAATTCCACCAAGCATAACCATGTGAAAACTTCAACAAAACACATGCATGCTGCCATTTTCTTGCTTTCCAGCGCAGTCTTAGTATTTTTCTCATAAACTTCTCCACAGATCTCCAAATTGGATGATTCAAGTCCCCATGTGAAGCTAACACATAGATATACAACTTTGCAGAAGGACATTTTGTCCAATTCGGTCTCTAAGTATACCTAAATTATGTTTCAACATGGAGGTTGTTTCTGATTTGGCACCCATAAAGTAAATCTACCAAGAAACACACTTATGACAACCCCTCAACACATGTGCTGAATTATGGCCAAAAGTGATTCTTACCCATCATATAAGGCTGGAATTTAGGCTGAAAAAGGAGTAACATTCGGACTTTCCATGCCTAGGCATGACTAGGAAGGCGTTGGGGCGTATCCTGGCACATGTACTTTTCTGTTCGGCGCAGCAATCGTATTTCCTTCACAATTATCTCTATAGACCTCCGATTTGGATGTTTCAAGTTCCCATTTGAAGCTAAGACATACATCTAAAACGTTGTAGAAGGAAACTTTGTCTAAGTCGGTCTCGAAATGTACGGAATTATCGCTCGAATGTGGTAGGAGATGCATAAACCGCCTAAGTGTTGAAAAACATGCTTGAACTTGTTTTGTACATCGTTTTTCTTCCCTTTTCTTCATGTATTCTCACTTATTACCTGTATTCACTTAACACACCTATTGAATGCAAATGTGACATGATTTAAGCAATAAGTGAATCCAAATCATAAGAATTACGGTCTTAAAAACACGTAAAAACACCTCTTATCATAATACTTATTTGTATCTCAATCCTTATTTTAACTTTTAAACTTGTTGTTATAAAATACTTATAGATGCGATATCAAGCGTTGGGATGGAGTCAACTGTTATTGGCCTGTTAAGAACTTCAAGATTTGAAGAATGGTTTGGTAATTTCTTCTTCTAAGCTTTTAATTAGTTGTTTCCAATGTTTTATTAATTTTCAATGTTAGATATAATCAAATGATTATTCTCTATTTTTCAGTCTTGCAAAGGTGGAGATTTGAAACCTCTATTTATCGGCCAAGGACTCAAGTCAAGTGTGAAGTCATTATTGATTTATTGTAATTGTTGTCTTGTTAAGGATGAATGGATGATGAATTGATGGTGATGACTAATGTTTAAGTATTTTAGATTTAAGTTTTCATGTTGATTGTTGAGCCTTGGCCCTTGAGGTTGAGGAATGGATGATGAATTGATGATTGATAAATGATAACTATGTAATGTATGATGTATCTTATCTATTTTAAGGTTGAGACTTGAGAACTTGAGATTATAATATTGCAATTTGTATTTGACAGCTAACTTTTGATGTTAAAAACTTAAAATGTTGTTCATTTGTGAGATTTTGATAAGTGGATGCAAATGCTTCATGTTATTGCCTTTGGTGAGTTGGTGTGGTAGACAATGTCACAATGGTGTTTACACTGTTTAGTGGATAATTGGTAATTACTTCATTACTTGTCTGACCTTTTGAACTTGGTTTCGTAATGGGAACATTAATTCAAATTTAATTTGCTAGTGAGCTAAGGGAACAACATGTTAACATGATCCTAAACATGACATGAGTTAGTGCGGACGTGTGGTAGACAATTAGACATGGTATTACAATATATATTATGAATACAAAAATTTAATTTCATTATGTCAATTTTAGTTGGTCATGCTAAACATAATTATAAATATATAAATGTATGCATTCCAAACAAAAAGTGAACGACAATAGCCAAAAAACAGTAACCAGTGAGACTTTTGAAAAAACAGTAGCAAAAAAAATAAAATTCTGGTTCGGTTTTAACTGAACCGGTAAAAATCGATCGAAATGGATCGGTTTTCGGTCTGGATTTTTGGAAAACTAAAATTTTGGTTAACCGAAAATCCGGTTCGGTCGATTAAAAACCGACTGATAAACACTCCTAATTGCGGCAGCCACATAGGTGGTGCAGCTCTGGCTAGGAAGACCTTGAGAGTTGGCTATTTTTGGCCAACCTTGAAGGAATATGTGGCTAACCTAGCGAGGAAATGTGAACAATGTCAAAGGCATGCTGGTCTCATTCATCAACCTGCGTAGGCAATGAGTTCCATGAGTGTTCCTTGTCCGTTCGCAAGATGGGGTATGGACATCGTACGCCCCTTTCCTATAGCAAAAGGTCAAAAAAAATTCTTATTAGTGCTAGTCAACTACTTTAGCAAATGGGTGGATGCCGATGCCGAGGCCGAGGCCTTGGCTCAGATCACGGAGGTAGAGGTCATTCATTTTTTATGGAAGAACATCATATGCTGGTTTGGCATACCTAGGGAGATCGTGACTGACAACGACAGACAATTCAGTGGGATCAAGCTAAGAAAATGGTGCGAGGAGTTGGGGATCCAGCAACGCTTCAGCGCGGTAGCTCAAACTCAAACTAACGATCAGGTAGAGGTTACTAAGAGAATAATATATAACCTTTCTCTTGGAGTATGTATGCCCTTAATATCATATTCAACCATGTTTATTTTACCTATAATTCATTACTAATATGTTCATGGGAACTACTCAAACCTAGGTCAAATAGACTGGAGGGAGCGGGTGGGAATTGGGTTGAACAATTACAACCAGTATTATGGTCATACCGGATTACTCCTAAGTTTACTACAAGAGAGAGTCTCTTCCATTTGGTGTATGGAGCTGAGGCTATCATACCTGCAGAGATCAGGGTACAATCCCACCGAGTCAGATACTTCGAGTCGGAGCAAAATGAAGGAAGACAAAGGGATGAGCTGGACCTAATTGATGAAGTTAGAGACGAGGCATACCTGAGGATCGAACAATACAAGCAACGGATTATGAGAGCTCAAGGAACAAAAGTGAAGGCCAAATCTGTCCAGGTGGAGGATCTGGTATTGAAGAGGGTAGATGCAGTCCGTACGATGAAGAAGTTGGACCCTAATTGGGAAGGTCCGTACAAAGTAGTCAAGGTGTTAGCTGGAGGAGCTTATGAGCTGGAAGATGGTGAGGGTAAACAACTCCCTCATCCATGGAACATATAAAACTTAAAAAAGTTCTATATGTAACTGCAGGAATTATGCTCTTTTTTTTTATACTATTTTATGCTTTATTACTATTTGAAGGACTTACCCATTGCTAATGATTTTCTGGAAGTTATGATTGCTATGTTTACTAGGTAAAGCCTAGAGATTGTAAAGTCTTCTTTGCAAGGTCACATGCAAAGCTCCGATGTTTTAGTAAGAATTTATTTTATGAAAAATTTGAGGTTGAAATATATGTGTATATGTATATGGAATAAATGTTGAATTGTGGAGTAAAGGGGAGTTGGTGGATTGGAGGTAGTCGGAGGTTAGGACTATACCATCTGGATGGGTAGCCTGGATCTATCTAGGCAGGGACCATTTGCCTACAGATCAAACGGCCCCAGGCCAGAAAGAAACAAGGAGGGGTGGGTCCTCGGGAAATTTTACGGACCTACCCTACAGAAGACAGGGGTTTGGAGTGATAAGGAGGAACATGCATCTATAAGGATGGAGGTGATGTAAGGAGGGAAATTCAGAGAAAGTGGGACATAAAGAAGGATGCCGACGGTATAGGCTGGCCACCCTAGCCCGTTTAGGAAAATTTTGGTACGGAGAGAGAAAAAGGGAAAATAAGGCATATGGTAAATGCGAGTCTCCACGATTGCATAGTTGTGGTGCCAATCTCCACGATTATACACGCCTAATGACTGGTGTTTGATCTTGTGTACAAGTCTCCACGATTGCACAATGGTGGTACAAGTCTCCATGATTGTACGCACCAGGAAAATGGTGTTTGATCCCGATGCAAGTCCCTACGATCGCATAGAGAAAGAATAGATGCAAGTCTCCACGATTGCACAGTGGTGTTACAAGTCTCCACGATTGTACGCACCAGGAAAAGGGTGTTTGATCCAGATGCAAGTCCCCACGATTGCATAGAGAAAAAATGGATGCAAGTCCCCACGATTGCATAGAGAAAGAATAAATGCAAGTCCCCACGATTGCATAGAGAAAGAATGGGTGTAAGTCCCCACGATTGCATAGAGAAAGAATGAGTGCAAGTCCCCGTGATAGCATTGTGACAATGCAAGTCCTCATGTTTGTATGTGTCAAGCAAATTACTAAGAATTGACGGATGTTGAAAGGCAAGTCCCCACAATTGCAAAAATGTGGACCACCTGACCCACCTATAGCTATAGCTCAGTGCAGGTCTGGTAGGTACCACCTGGAAACTAACAAATTTCATTTGATTTTTTGTGAGGAATATTGGATAATTGATCCCACCAGATTTTCTGAGAAAATGTGTGCATTAACAGAATTGAGGTATGGTTATAATATTTTTAAGCATAATACTTTAAGACAATTTGATTCATTATTATCTTGTGATGAAATAACACTAAGGCTAACCTACTCCTCGGTTGAAATTCTGCAAAGTTTAGTTTTTAGTTTTTTCTTCTTTTAGACATGACAGGTATACCATGTGCAAGATGAGCGATACATCCCAAGAATGTAAGTAACTATGTCTAACATATAAAATAAAAAGTGCATGCAAAATCATGAAAATGCAGGTAACAAACAAGGAGGTAAAAGTTCAAACACATCTATAAGCATAAAACCCCATCATCAGGAGAAAACAAGTTCAACACCCAAACTTGGACATATTCATGCAAAACAAAAACAATGGGCTACATATGCCCATCAAAAACAGCAAAAAATGAATTGTTTCAATACTTGGGCTACATATGCCCACCACTAAATACCAAGTCTTAGAAGAAAATATCAAAGCTACTATGTGGCCTCAGCCACAGCTGTAGCAGGGGCAGCAACGTCGGCACCACTTAGAGCATCTTCACCACCTGCCTGCAGGTTAGGTAAGATAGCAGTTGGCTAATCTGCAGCAGGAAGGGGGGATGGATTTGCGGAAACTAGATCTCGTATAGCCATTGCAGCAAGAAGAGCAGCATCACAATCCAGGAAGTCCTCGGAGACAACTGCAAGAGGGTAGCCCTTCGCCTTAAACTGCGCAGCACATCCCTCGAAGCCCTTGACAAAGAAGCCAAAAGTCTTATCATCACAAAGACGCTCGAACTCCTTGGAAGCAAGAAAATCAGCCTTAAATTTGGCAAACAGAGTTTCTCCCTGAGCAAAAGTGGGCAGATTGTTAATCCGGGTCTGGCGCTCCCGAGCTAGGGCCTCCTCCACGGTAGTAACATGCTTGACCTCCGCATAGGAAGCACTTATCTCCAAGTCTATCTTATCTGCAAGTGATAGGAGTCATTTTTACGTGTTTTTAAGCCCCTTTGCGCTTATGTTTTAGGTTCATTTATCACTTGATTTTGTCACTTGTGCGTTTAATTCGTGCATTAAGTGATTTATTTTCACTACACCCTATGGAGTCTTTTCGAGTATTGGTGTCACATGAGCAAAAGTAGTTGATATGTATATATATTTGTGAGCTATAAAAGGATGATTTTGTACCATTTATTCTTGTTAATTATGTTGAGATGTATTCATTTGGTTGGGATTGAAAGTTTGTTAGATTTTGTGGGTATATCTTCTGCAAACCCTCACGAGACTATAACTCGTCCTTTGAAGTAACTCAAAGGTTTAAAGGCTTGTTGCACATGCTAAGTGGAATCGTTTACTCCACGAAAGTGAGTTCGTTTGTTGTTTTTGTTTTCTCCTTTTGGTTGATGATGTTTTTCATGCCTAGAACTTTTATTGCTCGAGGTCGAGCAAATGATAAGTTTGGGGGAGTTGATAGGAGTCATTTTTACGTGTTTTTAAGCCCCTTTGCGTTTATGTTTTAGGTTCATTTATCACTTGATTTTGTCACTTGTGCGTTTAATTCGTGCATTAAGTGATTTCAGGCCTTAAGTGGATACAATTGAAGAAAGGGTGGAAAAATGATGTATAAAACAAGTTTACGCCAAGATGTTTCACACCTCCACGACCAAACAAGCAAGAAATAAGCCGGAGTTAGCCAAAATCATGTTTTAGTACCATTTCCGCACACCTTGGCGCCAAATCAGAAACAACCTCCACGTTGGAACGCCATTTTGATATTTTTAGAGACAGAATTGGATGAAGTGTCCTTCTACAAAGTTTTAGATCTATGTCTTATATTTACATGGGTACTTGAATCATCCAATTCGGAGATCTGTGGAGACGTTTATGAATAAAATACTATCCCTGCGCTGGAAAACACGAAAGTGGCAGCTCATGTTCTTGTTAGGTGGAAAACAAGAGAATGGTAGGTGCAAATTCTTGGTAGGTGCAAATTCTTGTTAGGTGGAAAACAAGAGAATGGTAGGTAGAAATTTTTGGTAGGTAGAAATTCTTGGTAGGAGGAAAGAAAGAGAAGGGTAGCTCAAATTCTTGGTAGGTGGATTTTTGGGTATTTAAAGGGGAGTGGGGAGCTCACTTGAGGGCATCAAAAAATCATCCTTTGAGAGTGTGAGGACGAAAATTCAGGGGTTTGGGGGAGCATTCTCTTGGTTTTGAGTCATCCTATCATCATACTTGAAGAGCTAAGAAGAGGAAAAGGAGGGATTCAAGCTTCCAATCAAGAATCGATCATCAATCCAAAATAGGGAGTTTCTTAGTTTGATATTCATCTTTATCTATGAGTAATTCTATGTTTTTATTGTTTTCCCAATTTCAATTATGAACTAATTTTCCCTTAACTAGGGCCATGTGAAGGCCAAAGTTATGAGTATATATATATATGATATTATTCTTCGTATTAATTCTACAATTGCTTTGTGTTTTGATTTTGTGCGTAATTACTTGCATATGTTTGACCGTCATATGTTTGTCATATTGCCTAACTTAATAGTATGAAAGAATATAAGTTATGGTTCAAAGAAATCATCACATCATCTGTAAAAAATAAGGAATTGCCCCTAGAGATAGGTAGAGATTCTCGGGTGCAGTTAGCCGGATTTATTCGGGGAAATTCTAGAACTTGAATGCATGATTATTGATTAAATTCTCGGATAGACATATTTAGAGAACTGTCAATTTATCATAGGATTATTACAGCCGAGACATCGGGTAGTAATTAATTAAGGAATTTTCACCAAAGCAATAGTAGTCTAATAATACGAAGAATAGTTCATATTTATATTAACAAGTAAATTTGGTTGAAGCATGTGCCTTAGTTGTTTTATCTCATAAGAATCTAAATCTATTTGCTAAGTCTCGTTTTTACATTTTTATTGTAAATTAATCACAATCTTTTAATTCAATTTTAATTGCTTTTAAATTCCTAGCTTTAAATAATCTTGTCTCTGTGGGATCGATAACTCGGACTTAAAGTCCACTTTATTACTACACACGACCAGTCCACTTGCTGTTTAATACACGTAAGGATTTTTCGTGTCAAGTTTTTGGCGCCGTTGCCGGGGACTTGATTTATTTTAGTTTCGGATTTTATTGTAATTTTTAGCTTTAATTTCTTTTGTCGTTTTATTATTTTCTATTATTCTTACTGTTATTTTCTATCTTTAAATTTCTGTTGGTTTGCTTCTTTGTTTCAAACAGGTTGATCTTTTGGTGAATGACTCGAGCCTCGGGAGAGGCTTTAGAGGAATTTGACCCTGAGATCGAGCGTACGCTTTGTGCAAACCAGAGAAATTGAGCTATGGCTAGCAACTTCCCTAATATGAATCTGCCCGAGAATAGAGAATGATTTCAAAATTTGTTCCAAGCTATGCAACCGGCACTACCAGCACCACCTCCATCTGTTCGTGGTAATCAGCCAGCCCATGTACACACTACGCCGGGGCCTGTTGTGGTCCCCAATTTTGCCACGCCGAACTTCCACATTCCACCTCACATGTTTAGCATGGTTCAGGCTGAACAATTTTATGGTGATCCGAAAGAGTCACCTCATGACCATCTAGAGCACTTTGAGAATGTGTTATCTACCATGCAATTCCACCCAAGAGATCTTGATGCCATCCGCCTCCGATTATTCCATTTTTCGCTTAAGGATAAAGGGACTTTGTGGTACAAGTCGTTGCCCCCACAATCCATTGAAACGTGGGAAGAGTTAGTCGAAGAGTTTCTCAACAAGTTCTTCCCTCCATCAAGGATTAACGAGTTAAGAAGCGAGATCAAGGGTTTTAAGCAAAAACGGGATGAATTGTTAGCATCAGCATGGGCAAGATACAAGAGTCTGCTTCGAAAGTGCCCCGATCACAACTATTCAAGAGACGAGCGAGTGCTACATTTCTTTAATGGAGTCCGGTCTCGGATTCGTCACAGACTTAATGCAGGAGTAGGCGGTGATCTTTTGGGTCTCGATAGCAGAACAGTGTGGGCTAAACTAGAGCAGATGGCACGGGATGATGAACTGTACCCTGAAGATGACGATGAGTTTCCTCTACAATCCCGAAGGGTTGCTGTTGCTCAAGAGGAAGAACAAAATGTTAATCTAGAGGTAGAGCCAACCATTAGTGATGTGAACTATGTCGGAAATTCAAACAAGCCTCAATTGAGCTTCCACATACCCGAGAATTTTCCGAAAAGGCCAAATCCCGCACAAAATTCACAACAAGGCATCTACCAAGCACCGAGGCCTCCGTTTTACAACAAACAAACTCAAAGGCCTGGAAATTGGCGGCTCACATGCAAAAATCAGACGAATCATTCGCAGAGCTTCGATTGATGTTACAGGGTGTTATGACGGGAATGAAAGAGATGCAGCACCAATTTGCACAATTATCGATTGATGCAGGTGGAAGAGCACCCGGGACACTGCCGAGTGATACAGAGAAAAACCCAAAAGAGCAATGCCATGCCATCGCTCTGAGAAGTGGCAAAGAATTGAAAAATGCACCTCCCAAGCAGTCTAAGTCCGCACTTGAAGAGGACAATGTTCAAACTTTTGATAAACTTGAAAATTCAAATCTGTCTCCCAAGTACGTACTTGACCAGAACCAAGTAAGTACTTCACACAGCTCAAGTACGTACTTGGGGCAGGATCAAGTCCGTACTTCACAGGCAGACAAGGCGTCTTCTGAAACTTTGACTCCTTCTTTGTCTAATCCTATTGAAATACGTCTCCCTTTCCCCCTAGCACATAAAAAGAATAAGAAAGATATGGATAATAGTTTTCTTAGGATTTTAGAAATTCTTCGAGAAGTTCGAATTAATATTCCTTTTATTGATGCGATTTTGCAGATGCCCAATTACATCAAGTTCTTCAAGGATATTCTATCCAATAAGCAGAAGTGGGAAGACAATGGAACGGTGTGCTTGACTGAAGCATGCTCAGCAGTGGTGTTGAACAAGTTGCCACAGAAACTCAAGGATCCAGGGAGCCTCACAATTCCTTGCACTATTGGGCAACTCAAATTCGACCGAGTGCTATGTGATTTGGGCGCCAGCATAAATCTTCTTCCTTACTCGTTGTTCCAGAAATTAGATTTGGGGAATCCAAAGCCAACCTCGATAAGCCTCCAACTTGCAGATCGATCAATCAAACACCCGAAGGGAATCATAGAGGATGTCATCGTGCAAGTTGACAAGTTTTACTTCCCGGTGGACTTCGTGGTTCTGGAGATTGAAGAAGATGTTGAAGTTCGTCTCATCCTAGGAAAACCCTTCCTAGCCACAGGTAAAGCTATGATCGACATAGCCAATGGTAAGTTAACTTTGAATGTGGGTGAGGAGAGAGTTACTTTTAACGTATACAAGGTTATGAAGCATGTTGGTGATGATGCGTCATGTTTAAGAATAGATGCTTTTGATCCTTTGATTATTGAGCACTTTCAGGAAAACATCTCTGATGAGCCACTTGAGGTATGCATAATGAACTCCACGGATGTTGAGTCGGCCAGTGATAAACAACTGGAAGTTGTTCATAGCTTAGAGAGGCGTGCACAATACCCCACGAAGAAATTTGAGAAGTTGGATAGCCCACTGTCTAGCCACTCCAAACCATCTATTGAAGAGCCACCAACTCTTGACCTAAAACCTCTACCCTCTCATCTTAAATATGTTTATTTAAATGACGATGAAATCTTGCCACTCATCATTTCTTCTTCTCTTACAGATCAACAAGAAGCAAGGTTACTGGAGGTGTTGAGAGATCACAAAAAAGCCTTTGGATGGAAGATTGCTGATATCAAGGGGATCAGCCCAGCCATCTGCATGCATAAGATTTTAATGGAAAAAAGCTCAAGGCCCACTATACAACCACAAAGGAGGTCTAATCCTCAAATTCAAGAAGTGGTGAAGAAAGAGGTAATCAGGTTACTCGATGCCGGCATTATCTTCCCTATCTCTGATAGTCCATGGGTAAGTCCAACGCAGGTAGTGCCTAAGAAAGGAGGTACGACAGTAGTTCGTAATGACAATAATGAGTTAATTCAATCTAGAATTGTCACTGGTTTTAGGGTTTGCATAGACTATCGTAAATTGAATGAATATACCCGAAAAGACCACTTTCCCCTCCCCTTTATCGATCAAATGTTAGAAAGATTAGCCGGGCATGAATATTACTATTTTTTGGATGGGTACTCCGGCTATAACCAAATTGCTATTACACCCGAGGATCAAGAGAAAACTATTTTCACTTGTCCTTACGGCACTTTTGCTTATAGGCGTATGCCTTTTGGCTTATGTAATGCACCTGCTACTTTTCAAAGATGCATGATGGCTATATTTCATGACATGGTCGAGCAATTTCTTGAAATCTTCATGGATGATTTTTCTGTTTTTGGCTCTACATATGATAGATGTTTGCACAATCTAACCTTAGTTTTGCAGAGGTGTGAGGAGACTGATCTAGTCTTAAATTGGGAAAAGTGACATTTCGTGGTACAAGAAGGAATTGTTCTGGGTCATAAGATCTCCCACAAGGGGATTGAGGTGGATAGAGCGAAAATTGAAGTGATAGCTAATCTTCCACCACCCACCACGGTCAAAGCCGTGAGAAGCTTTTTGGGACATGCCGGGTTTTACAGGCGTTTTATTTCAAATTTTTCTAAAATTGCTAAATCCCTGTCTAACTTGACCATGAAAAATGCAGTGTTTGACTTTAATGATGCATGCATGCAGGCCTTCCTCACCCTGAAGGAGAAATTAATCTCATCACCTGTGATGTCCGCCCCAGATTGGAGCCTACCATTCGAGTTGATGTGCGATGCGAGCGACATTGCTGTTGGAGCCGTACTAGGTCAAAGGAAGGGTAAAATCTTTCATACTATTTACTATGCTAGTCGTACCTTAAATGAGGCCCAACTTAATTATGCTACGACTGAAAAAGAGCTTTTAGCTGTCATTTTTGCTTTTGACAAATTTCACTCCTATCTTGTGCTTAACAAAGTAATAGTATACACTGATCACTCGGCCTTGAAATACTTGCTTGCTAAAAAAGACGCAAAACCTAGACTACTCAGGTGGATCTTATTACTACAAGAGTTTGACTTAGAAATAAAAGATAAAAAAGGATCTAAAAATGTAGTAGTTGATCACCTATCTAGACTAGAATTAGTGGATAAGAAAATGGATGAGACCCCAATAGGAGATGAATTCCCCGATGAGCAGCTTTTTACTCTTTCTTCTATTTCAATCCCTTGGTATGCTGATTATGCTAACTATATAGTTGCTGGAAATTTACCCCCTGATTTGACATTTCACCAAAGAAAGAAGTTTTTGAAAGATGTTAGGCACTATCTGTGGGAAGAGCCCTACTTGTTTAAAATTGGTGTCGAGGGAATTATCAGGCGTTGTGTACCCGAGGAAGAAATGACCTCCGTCTTAGCTCATTGTCATGACATGGTGATAGGTGGCCACTTTGGCCCATCCAAGACTGCTGCCAAGGTTCTACAATCAGGTTTTTTCTGGCCTACTTTATTTAAAGATGCACACGCTTATGTTCAAAAATGTGATAGATGCCAAAGAGTAGGTAATATCTCTAGACGACATGAAATGCCTATGAATAATGTGCTTGAATGTGAATTATTTGATGTGTGGGGTATAGATTTATGGGACCTTTCCCTAGTTCTTGTTCCAATAGGTATATTCTAGTCGCTGTTGATTATGTGTCTAAATGGGTCGAAGCTGAGGCTTTGCAAACTAATGATGCTAGGGTTGTTCTTAGATTTCTGAGAAAACATATTTTTGCACGATTTGGAACCCCGAGAGCAATTATAAGTGATGGAGGCACACATTTTCGTAACAAGCAATTTGAAAACTTGTTGAACAAATATGGTGTTAAGCATAAAATCTCGACCCCTTACCACCCTCAAACTAGTGGGCAAGTCGAAGTGTCTAATAGGGAAATTAAACGGATTTTAGAAAAAACGGTAAATAGCCATCGAACTGATTGGTCTCTGAAATTAGATGATGCATTGTGGGCTTACCGTACTGCTTTTAAAACCCCTATTGGTATGTCCCCATATCGTCTTGTATTTGGAAAAGCTTGTCATTTACCTGTCGAACTTGAACATCATGCTTATTGGGCTATCAAATTCCTGAATTTCGATACAAGTGTTATAGGTAAAAGAGGTTGCTTCAACTGAATGAGCTCGAGGAGTGGAGACATGAAGCATACGAGAATGCAAAACTGTACAAAGAACAAACCAAGAAGTGGCACGACAAGCATATTCTACCCCAGAAATTCGAGGAAGGTAAGAAAGTTCTTATGTACAACTCTAGACTCAAGCTCTTCCCAGGCAAGCTCAAATCGCGTTGGTCGGGACCCTTTCGAGTCACCCGAGTGTATTCTTCCGGAGCTGTGGAGCTTATCACCGAGGATGGACAAGTATTTTTAACCAATGGACATAGGCTGAAACACTACTCGGGCACTGACTGGAGCGCAAACACATTATCTATCAAGCTCCGAGAACCATCGACTTAAGTCGATCCTGAATAGTCGAGCTATTGACTATAAACAAGCGCTTCTTGGGAGGCAACCCAAGTTTGTAAGTTTTTTTTTTCTTTTGTTTTTGTTTGTTTAGTTAGTTTGTTTATGTTTATGTTCAAACATGCACTTTTGGCATGTATGTTTTCGTATGCTTGATGGTTTGAAAAGTTGAAGTGTTAGATATGATAGACATTTGGACCCCATGTTTAGAGATGCTTATTTTACTCGAGAGGAGAAGAAGTTTTGTAATGATGCATTGGAAGTTAAAGGATGTTTTTCAACATCCTTGGTTGTAAGTGTTCTTTTACCGTTACGTATACTTGTTGTAACAACATTGAGGACAATGTTGGATTTGAGTTTGGGGGTAGAAGAGTGCTTATTTTGAACATTGAAAATGCAATGCTAATTTTTAGCTTGAGTTTGGGGGAAAGTTTGTATGATATCATGTTTAAATACTTCTTTGTTGAGAAAATCAAGTATAAATTGTTTTTTTTTTATCTTTCCAATTGATGCATTAAAATTGATTAACTTGAAAAAAAAATGGCATGATTTCTTGAAATAATTTGAATTTAATGGAACATATATATCTTTGAAATTGCTCATGGAGACCCTAGACTAGGATTGATTTCTTAGATGATTCACATTACACAATAAATCGAGGGTAGAGGAGTTGAGAGGATAACCATCTTGAGACACTTAAAGGAGTTTTTCCCGGAAAAATTAACTTAGATTTTTCATAAGGTTATAAGTTGAGTAGTAATTTTTTTATGCTAAACAATGAATTAAAAAGGTTGAAGTTTGGTATGACCACAAGTGGTCTGGCTAATATGTACTGGAGTTGAAGAGTTTCATGCCTATATACTGTACTATTATGCTAATTTGAGCTAAGCTCAAGCCAAAAAGAAGCGAATTGTTTAAAAGATCTAGTTTTATTTCGTGGCCTTTGACACTCGAGTGATTAAATCCTTAGGAGTGTCTTTACACTTAATGCCCCAAAACTATCTAGTTTGGGAGTCATTGATCTAAAGCTTGTTACATGGTTGTCATAGAAAGCCTAATGGAATAAAATATTGCACATGATCTAGCCTTAATGAAGTTAATCGGAAAGTTTCATATGAATTGAAAGTTTGAATGGTTAAGATAATGAAATTTAAATGGCTATGAGATTTTTTATGATTCTTATGCTTTGTGTTTGATCAAAAGTTGATAGATATGGGATTAATGTCCAAAATTTGGTAAGGATGCCTTTCGACTATAATACCTTAGATTTATTTTCACTACACCCTATGGAGTCTTTTCGAGTATTGGTGTCACATGAGCAAAAGTAGTTGATATGTATATATATTTGTGAGCTATAAAAGGATGATTTTGTACCATTTATTCTTGTTAATTATGTTGAGATGTATTCATTTGGTTGGGATTGAAAGTTTGTTAGATTTTGTGGGTATATCTTCTGCAAACCCTCACGAGACTATAACTCGTCCTTTGAGGTAACTCAAAGGTTTAAAGGCTTGTTGCACATGCTAAGTGGAATCGTTTACTCCACGAAAGTGAGTTCGTTTGTTGTTTTTGTTTTCTCCTTTTGGTTGATGATGTTTTTCATGCCTAGAACTTTTATTGCTCGAGGTCGAGCAAATGATAAGTTTGGGGGAGTTGATAGGAGTCATTTTTACGTGTTTTTAAGCCCCTTTGCGTTTATGTTTTAGGTTCATTTATCACTTGATTTTGTCACTTGTGCGTTTAATTCGTGCATTAAGTGATTTCAGGCCTTAAGTGGATACAATTGAAGAAAGGGTGGAAAAATGATGTATAAAACAAGTTTACGCCAAGATGTTTCACACCTCCACGACCAAACAAGCAAGAAATAAGCCGGAGTTAGCCAAAATCATGTTTTAGTACCATTTCCGCACACCTGGGCGCCAAATCAGAAACAACCTCCACGTTGGAACGCCATTTTGATATTTTTAGAGACAGAATTGGATGAAGTGTCCTTCTACAAAGTTTTAGATCTATGTCTTATATTTACATGGGTACTTGAATCATCCAATTCGGAGATCTGTGGAGACGTTTATGAATAAAATACTATCCCTGCGCTGGAAAACACGAAAGTGGCAGCTCATGTTCTTGTTAGGTGGAAAACAAGAGAATGGTAGGTGCAAATTCTTGGTAGGTGCAAATTCTTGTTAGGTGGAAAACAAGAGAATGGTAGGTGCAAATTCTTGGTAGGTAGAAATTTTTGGTAGGTAGAAATTCTTGGTAGGAGGAAAGAAAGAGAAGGGTAGCTCAAATTCTTGGTAGGTGGATTTTTGGGTATTTAAAGGGGAGTGGGGAGCTCACTTGAGGGCATCAAAAAATCATCCTTTGAGAGTGTGAGGACGAAAATTCAGGGGTTTGGGGGAGCATTCTCTTGGTTTTGAGTCATCCTATCATCATACTTGAAGAGCTAAGAAGAGGAAAAGGAGGGATTCAAGCTTCCAATCAAGAATCGATCATCAATCCAAAATAGGGAGTTTCTTAGTTTGATATTCATCTTTATCTATGAGTAATTCTATGTTTTTATTGTTTTCCCAATTTCAATTATGAACTAATTTTCCCTTAACTAGGGCCATGTGAAGGCCAAAGTTATGAGTATATATATATATGATATTATTCTTCGTATTAATTCTACAATTGCTTTGCGTTTTGATTTTGTGCGTAATTACTTGCATATGTTTGACCGTCATATGTTTGTCATATTGCCTGACTTAATAGTATGAAAGAATATAAGTTATGGTTCAAAGAAATCATCACATCATCCGTAAAAAATAACGAATTGCCCCTAGAGATAGGTAGAGATTCTCGGGTGCAGTTAGCCGGATTTATTCGGGGAAATTCTAGAACTTGAATGCATGATTATTGATTAAATTCTCGGATAGACATATTTAGAGAACTGTCAATTTATCATAGGATTATTACAGCCGAGACATCGGGTAGTAATTAATTAAGGAATTTTCACCAAAGCAATAGTAGTCTAATAATACGAAGAATAGTTCATATTTATATTAACAAGTAAATTTGGTTGAAACATGTGCCTTAGTTGTTTTATCTCATAAGAATCTAAATCTATTTGCTAAGTCTCGTTTTTACATTTTTATTGTAAATTAATCACAATCTTTTAATTCAATTTTAATTGCTTTTAAATTCCTAGCTTTAAATAATCTTGTCTCTGTGGGATCGATAACTCGGACTTAAAGTCCACTTTATTAGTACACACGACCAGTCCACTTGCTGTTTAATACACGTAAGGATTTTTCGTGTCAGCAAGAAAGGCCTGGAAGTCCTTATGAAGGGTCTTGAGCTCCTTATCCTTGTTAGATCCATAATCCTGTGCTTTCCGGAGATGCTCCTGAGATCGAGTCAACTTCTTCTACAGATCCTCCACCTTAGTGCCCTTATAAGCATCTTGCACAACCTGACCTGCCAACAACATACACTACAACACGATGAAGGTATAACAAATTAAAACATATATATATCTTAAAGAGATATAATTAACTTACGAAAGAAATAGTTACCATAGGAAGCATAAGCATGGCAACTTCTGCTCTCTTGCAGGGAGACATGCCATCCAGGTGGTGACGATCTGAGAAGTTGGGCAACCTCTGGAGAGAATCCATTATGATAGAAAGCTCATTGCTCTTTAAAGTAGAGGCTCGAGGATCAGAAGCCCTAGATCGAATACATGAAGCCAGAGGATCAGAGGTCTTGATGGGCAGATCGGGGATCATCTCCCGAATGAAGATACAGAGCTGCTATCTTGCCAGGAGCCCTTTCAGGATTCAGACGTGACCTGGAAGAATCCCCCTGACCTGAGGGAGGTAAAGAAAATATGGCAGAAGGAGTGACCATGGCTGGAGGAACCTCTTGTGGCTGCATCTCTAGAGGAGGAGGTGGGAAAGCTGGCTCCACAGAAGGGGGACGTTGCTTCTTGCGACTGATAAACTCCTTAGCCTGGGCCAAGTCCATAAGTTTCTCTGCAAATAAACCTAACAAACAAAGGCATCAATACAAGGAAGAAACAAAGCAACGATAACACAACATACAACAAAAACGGACAAAATCAAGATTCTACCTAATGTAACACCCTTCATATCTGCCCCCACAGGGCTATAACCAATGTTGTACAAAAATTAGTTATCAACAAGCTTGCCCATATGGCGTGGAGTCAAATTCAAATGTGCCACCACCTAGCGGTGATACTCGGACAATTGATGGCATGGGTAAGGATGAGCATGATCTAACCTTTTTAGGAATGTTCGGCGAAGATTCCATACCACACCTGGAGGTGGGGCAATAAAGAAAAAGTTGTTTTTCCACCTTTTGTCTCCAGGATGAGCAACAAAGAAAATGGCAGGACCTCGGAAGGTGAGATAAAATACTTCACTATCTGTGGCATTAGAACGAGGATGAAAAAGGGAATAAAAGAAATCATTCGTAGGCTGAATCCCATGGTGGTGAACAAGGACGGAAAAACCAGCCATCATTCGTATAGCGTTAGGTGCGAATTGGTCCAGAGGATCCCATACCTATTGGCTATGGAGATAAAAAGAGGAGGAATAAGAAATCTCAAACCTGTTCGCAAAAGAGCAACATGAAAACAAGTATACCCCTGAGGAGGACGATGGGCCCTATCCTATGCAGATGGCACTATTATCCTGTACTCATCAGAAGCACCAGATATTTGGCGGAGGTTTTTCTCTTTTTGCAAAGTAAAATTTAGAAGGAGTCTCATCCCAAAAACGAGGGTTTTGCTCTTCCTCTTCTAAACCTGTGTCAGATGGGTGCACATCCTCATCCCTTGAGGAAGCCCTAGCCTGCCCAGCCCCAACATCAACACTCGGAGTAGGCAAAGGTATGATGGTGGTATTTCGACCATCAGATTGGGTATCAGATGAAGATAAATCTACAAGTTCTTTACCCCCCTCCCCCCAAAACATGAGTCCCACTATACAAATCACGCATATGAGGACGTATCACCAACAGAGTCATGTTCCAACAAATTGTCATGTTCTTCTCTGTTTTGAGAGTCCGGACCCAAACTATTTGACATTGTTGGAAAAAATGAGAAAGGGGAATAGGGCCGCTGGCAACAAAATGCAGAACAAAACTTTTTTACAACAAAACAACAACACAACCAACAAAAACCAAGAATCAAAAGAGCAAAAAGAAGGAGCAATACCTAGAGGAAAGGCGACGAACACGAAGGAAACTGCTGCTAAGAGAAGAAGAAAGAAGAATGGAGGGATTCTGATTTTAAGCACAACAGACGCGAATGAAGGAAGGAAATAAAAATTTAGAGTTTTGGTAAGTTTATTTTCAAATTTGATTTTCAAATAACCAAAGATAATTAAGGAAAAAGCGGGCTCTCACCTGAGCCATACAGTGGGGGAAATCGCCGAATATCAAGGCATGAAGATGGCGACATCAACTGCAAAAGCAATAAGTAGCGCGACTTTGCAGGGCATGACTTCATAACTGCAGGACATGGAAAAGTAGGGCTGGTCATTCGGTTTAACTGAACCGAAACCGAACAGAAATTTCGGTTCGGAAAAATCCGAAACCGAAATCGAACCGAAATGGTTCGGTTCGGTTACCATACCGGATAACCGAATTGGGCCACAAAAATTCGGCAGGCCTTTTTTTGCTTTTAGGCCAGGATAATTCAAACCGATTTGGGCCAAAAAATTGATGCATCCTTTTTTTTAGCATTTGGGCCAATTATAATTGTCCAATAACATTCAAATTGAAACTGATTTAGGCCAACAAATTTGAGCAAACCTTTTTTTTTTAGCATTTGGGCAATTGGGCCATGATAATGATTAATTTAATTGTCCAATAACATTACATGACAATAAGTCAATAACAACTAAATTCAACATACTTAATAACACAAAACATCTAAACTTAACTAAACAAGACATTAACATCTAAATTCAATACATTACGCCACCAAGTGCAACCTAAAAAATATTACACCATTACTATTAGTCCATTATGACATAACATTACAGCATACTAATTACTAAGTCCCCAACACTCCAATAGGCAAATAAACATTACAACATTTCAACATCCCATGAAACGAAATAAATAAAAGGAAATTTGTTCAACCACACCATTACAAAATTGTCCAATAACAAGAAATCACAGTAACCCTCAACTCAACCAACTCTTTCAAGCATCAATGGACCATCAAGAATACGCCACGACCATGAGTCCACGACCATCAAAAACTAGCAAACAAACAACAAGTTATGAGCTGTATAAAAATCAGTATTATCAAATGTAATATTTCATAAAAGCGATAAAGAAAAACGACCAAACAATATCTTAATATAATGTAAAATATACTTGAACAAAAAAAACGAACATCTTACCAAACCAAGTAATCTTCAATCTTCATAAACCAAGGATATTCGACTCAGCACCAGTAGTAGGGGCCACATCTACAAGTACAAGTACAATGAGATACGTTATAATCTATTAATATTACTTTTGTATACAAGTAATTTTAATAAATAATATTTGCGAGAGTATTAATCTAAAAAAATATTTCTATTTGCATAAAATAAATCTAAGTCGTACCTTTCTCAATTCTTAACATAAATTGAAAATCCTCCTCAAGAGACCTTATCGGAGATTGTCGAAGCCAATCCTGTGTACAAATTAGAGCTTGTGCCGACTTTGGAGTTAAAGAAGCTCTAAAGTGATCAATAATATGTCCTCCCGTGCTAAAACAAGACTCTGAAGCCACCGTAGATATGGGCATGGCAAGCAAATCCTGAGTCAATCTAGCAAGAATAGGAAACCTTGGGCTATGCACTTTCCACCAATCAATGATATCAAAATCATCATAATCTTTCTCAATGCGCTCATGTAGATACATATCTACCTCTGATTCATCCGTACCTCCGCTCTCAGATATCATTTGTTGAAATTTCTTTTATGAGCTCGTATTACCCTTCTTTCATTTTCACCACTGTCACTTTTAGACGAATCACTTGAGGGTGAGCTTCCCGCAGATGAAGTTGAAGAGCATGGTGATGACTCGAGTATAGATGCATATGAAGTCTTATACTCCTCAAAAGCATCATAAAGAGCGTTCTTTGCTGAGTTTCCCATTTTCTCTCCAATTTCATCCCCGTACATGCTCTTAAAAACATATTGTACGTAATTCTACTTGTGACGAGGGTCAAGAATCACAGCAACATACAAAAACATGTTCATTTTTTCCATGTCCCCCCAGTATTTGTCAAATTTCAACTTCATTTGTCTTGCCATATCTACCAAATCATCATCATCACCGTCAAACCATTCTTTTAGTAGAAAATCCACATCACTTATTTCATCTAGGAAAGTATTTGATGTCACATAGGAAGACCCTGACACTCGAATAGTAAGATCATAAAAATGTTGCAGCACTTTCACCAATCGTGAGACAACAACCCAATCATATTTTGTAGGCAAACCTACCCTCGCATAAGGTCCACCCGGCAAGAAATCCGAACGAAAATCAGAATCATAGGTCTCATACCTATCAAATATACCCTGGAAAATCAAAGTTGTCTCTAGCATCGTAAACACACAGTTCCATCTAGTTGGAACATCTAAAGACAACGATTTCTTGCTTTCAATTTTTTCCTCAACAACAAAATCATTGAATTTCCTCAATCGAGCAGGCGATTGTTTCACATACTTCACCACCGTGCGAACACGCTCAAAAGATTCATTCACATCTTTCAATCCATCCCTAACAATTAAATTAATTATATGAGCCACACATCTCATATGCAAAAACTTACCATTCAATACTGCAGTCCCCCAACTAACGAATCTTCTTCGCAAATAAGCAACGGTAGAATCATTAGAAGAAGCGTTATCAACAGTAATGGTAAAAACCTTATCAATTCCCCAGTCAAGTAAACATTTTTCAATTAAAAGACCAACTTCGTCACCTTTATGAGTAGGACATGGAATGAAATTAAGAATGTACTTACGTAATTTCCAATCCTGATCAAGAAAGTGAGCATTCAAGCACAAGTAGGTGAGTATTTGATTTGAAGTCCATGTGTCGGTGGTCAAGGAAATTCTTTGCCCAAATTTTCTAAAATAACTCTTCAACTTATCTTTTTCATCAAAGTGGAGCTTAAGACTATCTCTTGCTATAGTAGTTCTCGATGGAATAAAAAACTGTGGGCATGCAACTGATATGAAGAACCTAAATCCCTCATTTTCTACAAACTTGAAAGGCAACTCATCAACAATAATCATACGAATTAAGGCCCGTCTCACAGCTTCTTGATCAAATTTCCAACTAGAAGATAGATCTCTAAGTTCCCCAGTTACACTTTGGAAAGAGCTTTGAATTGTATGATTGTCATTCACATAAATATTTTCAGGATGATTTTTGCAAACTTTCATGTGACTATTCATCGTTGAAGTTCCATTTTTAGCTGTATCACAAGCATAATCCCCCCTATCACAATAATTACATTTAGCCCTTTTCTTACCATTTTTATCTACATAGACGGTGAAGTAATCCCACACTTTAGGCCTTTTACTCTTCTCTTTTCTCTTTAGTCTATTACTCAGCTCTTCGTCCATCACATTAGAACTAGAATGAGTCTCCCTTGGCGTTGGAGATGGAGGAGACAGAGGAATTGAATTTGAGTGTTCCGAGTCACTTCTTTCTTCGGTTGCCATGTTTCTCTACAAATCACAAAGAGTACAATATATTTAATTTTAACTTTTAAGTTTTAACAAAATACAATTACAATATAAAGGTTCAACTTCAAGTATACATACGCATTAACACATTACACATATATATGCTTCAAAATACATTGTTTTGCTTCCATGATACATCATAATTCATATATATACAGTAGGCAGTAGCAAATAGTAATTGTGCTTTAGGGGTTAGCAATTTAACATGTTCAAATTAAATCAAATACAAGCCCTTAGCCCAAATACTCTTGTCTCCTCATCAACATTCAACAATGGAAGTTTAAACTCTCTCATATCTCAAGTCTCAATAGTCAACAATGGCTACATTCAACAATATACTTAACACATAGATATGCTTCTAAGCTACATTCATGATTCAACAATTTTTATCTCAAAATTGTGATTAATTATGCTTCTAAGCTACATTAATAATTTACCCATTTGAAATTTAATTTACAAAATAAAGAAATGAATAATTTAATTTTAATTTCTTACCTGGGGTTTGAGTTTGAGTAGAGTGAGGAGTGGAGATCCGATGGGCGACGGTGGCTACTGTCGTGCTGTGTGCTGTGATGGCGTCGGTGACGGCGGCTGGCGGGGTGCTGTGTTCTGTGACGGCCGCTGGTGTGTGTGCGTGAGAAAGTGAGAGAGAGAGAAACGAGAAGGGCAGAATGAGCTGGGTTAAAGTCTTAAAGAGGTAAGGATTTTAGTTTTACATAAATCACCACAAAATTATTCGAAATTCCACATTAGCCCCCACTACAAATAAATATTATATATTATTTGTAATTTAATTCGATTTTTCGGTTCGGTTTGATTAACCGAGAGGCAAAACCGAAATCGAAATTTCAAAAAATTAAAAATTGAAACCGAACCGAAATTGCTCTGCTCGGTTCGGTTCTAACCGAATTTTTCAGTTTCAGTTTGGTTTGGTCAGTTAACCAAACCGTGCACACCCCTATGGAGAAATGCAACCGTCAAAACATGTTTAGGGTTTCTTGAGAAGCCCACCTGCGGAGGACTATTCACCTGGAGCAACACTTCAAATGACTCTATCTGCGCAACTTAAGATTTCTTCCAGCTCGGCCAAAGTTACTTTTTTCTCAACTCTCGCAGCTTGACTACGTCAAACTGCAGAGTTGGTAGGGACTATTGATGTGGGTTGAAATTGTTCTTTGGGCCAAGATGGTTAATCCAATACTTTGTGGGCTTAAGCCCAATGGCATCATGGACTCGAATCCTTCTAGAAGACATTCTATCTAAATCCATATAGCTTGAAGTTCGCCCGACCCTGACCTGCACAGGTGGAGCACACTATATAAGGCAAGCCTGGGAACAAGATTAGACAAGAATCAATCAAGGGATATACTTTCCATACACGGACCTGTGGAGATCATGCCAGCATAGCCACTACTTATACCATATTAGGCATAGCTCAAGAAGGAAGGATCATGATTTATTTTACTTCCAAATGTATATTTAGGATAGTTGACTAACCTTTTTTACCTACCCATCACAAATTTGTATAAATATCAACTCCAACTATCAATGAAAGGATCGAACTACTTTACCCCGTGGACGTGGGTCTCTTTTGATCGAACTACGTATATCTTGTGTCCATTTTTACTATTAATTCGTGCTTTAGACTATATTATTATATAATATATCGCATATTATCATTAGTGTGTTTCCCACACACATCAAGTGTAATTAGAGCTATGGCAAGTGTATAATCATATACACTTTCTAGTATGAAAGAGTTATAGATACCATATTTTTCACTTTGTAGTTAATTTTTTAATTTATACAATTGCATATGTTTGATATTCTCCCTTGTGCTTGGAGTTGGGGGTGGGCATCAAATCGAGCTGCTCGCGAGTAGGGCTGCAAGATGAATCAAACTATTTGATACTCGACTCGGGATCGTTGAGTAAAACTTTATTTGAGTTCGATTTGTTAACATATCAAACCAAACTTGAACAATCTTTTGTATGTTCGATAAGTTTGATGCTCGACTTGAACTCGACTTGGTCAGTAAAAAAAATTGTTGGTCCCAAGTGGTATACGAAAGGGTCTAGAAGGGGGGGGGGGGTTGAATAGACCCTGAAGTCTTTTTCGACTTCTAAAAATTCGTATCACTTTGAAGTATTTGAACGCTCGGAAAGCTTTGAGCGCTGGGTGCGGCGCTTGAGAGATAATGACTTAAGCGCTAGTTTCAGGCGCTTGGGAAAAGTTAACTTAGACTTGATGATTTCAACGCTTGCCAAAGTAGGGCAGAGTTTAGTCACTAAATCAGGGTTAGCACAGCGGAAGTATTTTATAGCTTAGCGTTCGTTTTAACCAATTAGTTGCTTAGTCGTTTTTAAAAGCTTTTATCAAAATATATGCAATATGAATAGTAAAGCAATAAAACATTAAATGACACAGGATATTTGTAAGGTTCACTGGGTGATGTAATCCCAGCTACGTCCTTCTTCTCCTTTTATCAGGGAGGACTTCCACTATGATGATTATCGAAGAGTCACACAGAGACTTCTACAAAATAGAGAGAGATTGGATATAGATCTCGAGCGCTTGAACACTGTTCATCTGAATAGTACGATTGGAACTTGAGCGCTTGAACACTGTTCATCTGAATAGTACGCTTTAATCTTTGAGCGCTTGAACACTGTTTATCTGAATAGTAACGCTTGGAACTTTTGAGCGCTTGAACACTGTTCGTCTGAATAGTGACGATTGAAACTCCGAGCGCTTGAATACTGTTCACTTGAATAGTGACGCTTGAAAAGTGAGCGTTTCACGCTTGAGTCGCTGGACGCTTGAGCGCTTGAATAGTAAACGCTTGACGCTTGAGCGCTTGAATAGTTACGCGTGAATAGTAATGCCTGAATAGTGAGCGCTTGAATAGTACGCGTGAATAGTAACGCTTGAATAGTGAGCGCTTGACGGACGCTTGGAACAAATCTTCATCTTCTTTTGATTTGAGATGGTGATCTTCAACTTCATCACTTAATAGACTCACACAGAACTCTATTAGTGATTTGGTATCGCATAGTCTAAAATCTATAAAGACAAAAATTACAAGCCTAACCAAATAAGTAAACTTTCAAACGCTTATACAATATTTCTATGAAAACATGAACTTACATTTTTGGGGTCTAACACAAAATCCTATCTTGTCATCATCAAAACATCTAACATGAAATTCCTAACAAAAATGATAAAATATGTGCAAAAAAATCAAGTTACTCAAGTTCGGCTCGATTAAAGCTCGTTTGAACTCGACTCGATCAACAATCATACCTAGCTCAAATACAAATTCTGAAGATCGATAATTATTCAAGCAAACTTGAACAATAACTTTTTCGACTTGTTTACAGCCCTACTGGTGAGCCAACTCGACTAGAGAGCGAGTCAAGTATAACGAGTCAAACTGTTTTGATGAGCTGAGCTCAAGCAAATTATACATATTCGCAGGTCCGCGAGCCTGTATAAAAAACTAATATTTTATATATTTATTCATTAATATACAAGTAATATATTTTGTAATGCATAATATTTAATATTTATCATAATTATATTTAATAATATATATTAATACAAATTAATTATATAAATTATCTTATTTTTTGGGGGCTGAGCTCGAATGATCTCAAGTTCGAGCTCATCCTGGATCGTCTAGCTCGAGTTCGAATATCTTGGCTCGTGTGCTTGAGCAATTTAGCCAAACTCGACAACTTATTTACAACCCCCTACTTGGAGTAAAAAATCATATTATAGAGTAAAAAATCATATGATATGCCTGACTTACCAATTATACTAAAATATTGAACCGAATATTAAAATTTGAATAACTTGTTGTCGAATTATGCCCCATTTGATTACTCAGCCAATTATATTAGTGTGTTATCTATTTTATAAATTTCCATGATTTTCTCGTTTCATCTTTTATTCTATCTACTCCCTATCACCAACAAATAAGATATACAATCAGCCTCTTTTCAAGAACACAGGGAGTAAAACGTCTTTTACCCCTATACTTTTTGGGTTAAATTTATAAAAAGATTCATCGAAAGATAAATATGAAGAAAATATGATTTTTTTTTAATTTTAGGACAATTTTGTACTCTTTTCAAAAAACACGAAATAATAATAATCAATCACTTATATTTGTAAACAATCTCCTATAGTTTTTCCTTCTTTTTTGTTTGTATTTGCAAATACTATCCACTTCTACTTCTTAACTTATTTTACTCATTTTCCACTTAAAAGCATTTCTCATAAGCCGTTGCGTTTGCAAACACTTTGTAACCCGACGAACTTATATTTTCCCCTCTGACACGTCGTGAAACACAACATCGGTTTCCTGAGTGGCACTTGTAAACATCAAAAGCTATAAATTCGGAGATGAAATAAAGGGGTTGGAGTTTGGACGTGACAATTGACACCACCAGGTGGGTTTAGTTTAACATTTTATAGTTAAATTAAATTAATTTTAAATCCCATTCCTCTTGAAATATCTAATATACTTTCTCATGCAAGCCAAAATTACCACTTGCCCATAAGATCTAGAATTTATAGCTCCATCCATGTATCATACATGATACAATTACAATTAAACACTCATACTTTATACAATTTTTTTATAGTGAATCGGATGCAACATACTTAACCAATAATAAAATTATTTCAAAAAATCTCCTAAATGACCATCGAATTATATAAAATTGGGTGGTTTTCATCGACCACTCCCTATTCATTTAACAGCCTTAGATGGGCCGAATATTTAGCACCTAATCTATTCTAGAATTTTCACTAGCTTATAACCTCAATGGGACCTTCAAGCATGTTATGAGGAAGACTTTTAAACAATATTTTAGACTTGTTCACATTAAGGATCAATTCCAATAGCACATTAAATACGTTAAAAAAGGGGTTGTAATAATGGAGATTGTGGAATCAAATGATGGCCACCATTTGGCATCAAATTCTTGTCCCTTTTTATTTCTTTTAACATTTTTATTTTTATTTTTTAAAATATAGCGTGATCACAGTTAATTCCTCAATATACCGTAGACGTAATTGCGAGAATCTCCCAAAAAGGTTTCTACCATAACAAATATTCGACCACGAGACTTCTTACATAAACATTACAAGTTTCTTTCACCGAAGCATATCACATGGTTTGTCCCTTCTTTTTCTTTGATTCCGGGAAAAGGATGCTACACTTGGATGTCTAACCCGACAAGCACAGGTTAATAATCACAGTTTGATACCACATAGTACTGGTCCTATCTCAGATGGTTTGTCCCTTCTTTTACCATACTCCACTGTCCTAAAAACTGGAATCATTAGGCTTGACTTAACTCAAGATTCTAAACTCAAGTCAACCATGTCCCTTTAGTCATTTAAGCCCATAATGTTTAAAGGCCTAAATAATGGAGTCCGGCCCATCATGCGAAACATAATAATTATAGAATTTTACACAATTCTTTTGGCATTCTACAAACAATTTTAGATATTTCATTTGGAGATGGAAGTCTATTTGTAAAAGTGTTACTTGTTTGATAATGAAATTCAAATAGATTTTTCAAATAAATTACTTCTCCAAAAGTACATTTTGAAAAAATGCATATTAGTGACTTTTGAACTATTTTTTTTCCAGCAATTCTATAAGAAGTCACTTAATTGTAATTTTGTAAAACATGGAGTTAAAGAACAAAATAAACAATTTATAGTGATAATAAAGTTTTTTTAAAAATACATACAACATGATTTTTTGTGTTTGGCGTGAGCTTTATTTAACTGTAAAAAATAGATTAATAAGTTGTTAGCTCTGTGAGTAAGCTAGCTCGTTCGTAGAACAAATTCTTGTTATTAACAAGTTTTGAAAATTCTATACGTTGAAGGGGTTTAACTTTGTCGCTCTCGTATTAAACAACATTAGTCTCATCTCCAATGCAAAATGAGGATTTTCAACATTTGCTTTTAATTACAGACACTATAATTTAGTAAGTGTACAAGGTGGGCTTTTCTAATTTGAGAATTTGAACTACAAGCCCATTCCAACAGAATTGGGCTTATCAACGAGCCTGGTTACACAGTCCTTCGGAGATTTCTGCTTCGATTGGGTGGGCCAACTTATTAAATTCAAAAGAAGACCATTTAAATTCCAAATAAAACCCATAACCGATCTATACTAAGAAAAACCTCGTGCGGGCCAAGGGCGGAGGCCCATGTACAACCTCTTTTACATATCCTTTCTCAGTGTCGGCCCGTTGGGCGTGAATGTCGGTTTTCAAATGCACTAAGAGCGTTTAACCAATATGTTAACTAATTGATTATGATAAAATTCGATTTTGAAATTTATTTCATTACAAAAATGGGAACTTTGATACGGCGATGCATGAAAAAATGCGTTTAATGGAGCAGTCAATAATTTAATCAGTAAAGAAAGCAAGAAAGACAAACAGATTGTGTGAGCTAAGTGCGTTTAACCAACATGTTAACTAATCAATTATGATAAAATTCGATTTTGATCCAATTTTCAATATAGAAATGGAAATTTTGATACGTACATGCATGAACAGATGCGTTTATGGAGCAATCAATAATTGAACCAGTAAAGAAAGCAAGAAAGATAAAGAGATTGTGCGATAACTTTCTCTTATAATAGTAGAACAACTTTCCCTTTTATTTATATCTTTTTCTCATGCCACCCATAAATCAGTCCATGTTATGACCTATGGCTGAATCACTTTACCATCATTTAACTGATAAGCATTTTAAGATCTTCACGTTTGATCTTTTATCACTTTAACCATTTATGCAATAATGTTTTGATTATGATAATTCATTATAAATGACATTTCTCTTTCCAAAACTTTCTAAAGAAAAATCTGTAACTTCATTATAAAATTATTTGTACCAAAACAAAAGACTTAACTAATAAAAACTTTGATCATAAATGTTACTATTTATCAAATGAAACATTTAAAGAAAAAATATCATTAAAACTCCACAATTTAAAAGTTCATTTTACCATTTTGAATGAAATTTTATGAATTGAATTATATTTGTGTAAAATCTTAAAGAATTTCATATTTCTATGATATTTTGTTAGAAAAACAACTTACCAAAAAGAAAAAAAAAGAAAAAAATGTAAGGAAAGAAAAAAAAATCTAAGCCAAGTAGGCTAAACGCCACCGCTTACACCGGCCATTCCGCCAAGCCACAGCCACAACCTCTCGCTCTCTCTCTTCTCCCTCTCTCTAAACTCTACCGCTAAAATTAGCAATACATATATATATATATATATATATATATATATATATATATATACAGCTCAACATTTTCACTCTTAATAAGACTTTTTTCCCTTTCTCACACATTATCTTCTAATAATAATTACTCTTCTCTCAAAACCCTATTATATTCTTTACGAAATCTGTAATTCTCGCTAATATTTGTGTCAAATATGCAGAGCTCGTATGTTGTATTCAACACAAAGCCGCTTATAGCCCCGATTCACCCCAATAATTGTTGTTATTATAGTAAAGATAGTAATTGTAATTCTGTATTAGCAGCTACAACTCCTCTGCTCAATAAGGTTCAGTCAAATAAACCCATTACTTTGCGTCAGCATAAGGGTCACCGCTGCCGCCCGCATCTTGTTAGCAATAAGGTATGTTTCTTGTAATTTGGGTGTTAATATTCATGTATGATGATGTGCGATTGTGGAAAATTTGTGTTAGTTTTCCTCAGAAAATGCGTTTTCTGACTACTTAACTGTGTAGATAATTTGCAATTCTATTTATTTGCTTGGTTAGTTTGTTAGATTTTAACAAAAAACGGAATTTGCTTTAGGCGGTTTTCAATTGGGAGAGCAATCAATAGTCATCAGACAGAATATTGTTTTCGAATAGTGTTCCTATATTCGTTCTGGCTTGTGAGCTGAGAAACTGCTATTCTGTTAAGTGGATGTAACTTGTTGTACGATTCCAAGGAAACTTGGAACTTGAGGTTGAAGTTAGCACTAAACATTTCGTATTCATTTTTCCCTGGAGCTCATTTTAGAAATATTTTGTTTACACCCTCCAAAATTATATGGAAAGACTCCATGAGCATGAAATGCTCAACTCTTACAGTCTTACGTTGTCAAAATGAAATGCCCCTTGGAAATTTACAGAAGCCCCATTAATTTGTTGCATTGTGAACTTCGACACAAAAACTTGTTGTTTAGATTGGATAATTGGTGTTAAAGGGCAGGCCTCGGCTCTCTATAAAGGTTACTCTTATAACCTTGAGGTCATTGGTTGAAGTGTCACAACAACCTCCTTGCTGTTAGGGTAAGGCCGTGTTTTCACCGTCTACCAAACTATAGTAGTTGGAACCTCATGCATCTTGTAGGCCCTTTCATTAGGGGTTGTTACTGTTGACAGTTGAAACGATAAGAGTTTGAATTATGCCTGCCTACAAGTATTAAAGCCAATTTTAGGCATTAATGAGGTTTAAGCTCAAATGAACAGTATCGGATATATAAAGGTCATCATAATTGTCTGAAATTTATAGGTTTGGCTTTTATCTATTTTGTATCATACTTTAAATTACTTTATTTGGTTTCCTAGAAACCTGTGCTTTCTGACTTGCATAACATCCTTCTGTATTGTCGGCCTGTTATTGACTATTAACGATTTCGTCCCTTGTTGCAGAATACATGTAGAAGATACTCTTACGAACTCAATGAATTGTTACCTCGATCAGAATTGCTGAATAAGTGTCAAAAAGTATCTTGCTTCCATTCTTACAAAAGAAAGCAAGTTGGTTTGAACAGTTTCACCTCTGGATTCTTTGTTGACAAGTCAACCTTTCATCTGCAAAAGCACAAACTTGGTATTGATAAAGTAAGTATCATATCAGTAACAGTCGCAGTCCTTTTCCAGTTCTTTATTTGAATGGTGAATCTATGAGGAGCTGCTCGTCTTTAACCAGACAGTTTATTACCTGGTCATTCTTGTGAAATCCTGTTGTCTCATTTTGACATGATTTTCTTCTTGTTAAGTTGGCTCTGAGGAGATCTGAATCCGTGCAATCATTTGCAGTCAGTGCTCCATTTCTCAATCTGTTTTAAGTTAAATGTGAATCATTCGTCCTTGATGCTATCGTGCAATAGTAAATTATTAACATTCTTCAGCACTCCTTCGTGGCAGCAATGTTATCCTTCTTAACCGTTCTGTTTTGAGGGAAAGGGAATTAGCAGTTCTGAGGAGAATGGAGGAAATTAAGGGAAATACTTTGATAATGCTAATAAAATGACGGACATACATTGCACATTTCTCTCTATTTGCCCACACGCAGAAAGTTGTAAACCGTTTTTTCACTTTCTTCTTCCTTAGCGTTAATTTAGTTCCGTTTTGTTAGCATTTTCTGTCTTTTTTTCGGTTGTCACGGCATTGAGTTCTGATACTTGTCTCAAGCTCTAGTTCATATGTGATATTTTACATATTGTATTTTATTCTGTAAGCAGTCATTACAACAATTAGTACTAGCCTACTAGGTGATTCTGTTTAATCCGTAAGTTCAACAAGTTCCATATTTCCCTTCTAATAGTATGATTTGAATTTTATTTTATTGACCCTGCCATGTTGATCTTCAGGTTAGACAATTTAATGTCCCTCGTGCCACTGTGGGTCCTGAAGAGCCACATGCAGCAAGTACAACCTGGCCTGATGGTGTTACAGAAAAACAGGGTTTCGATTTGATAGATCCAGAAGCAGAGAGAGCTGAATTTGAAAGATTTTTGAAATTTGAGGTTCCTTCTCATCCGAAATTGCATAGAGGACAACTGAAAAATGGACTGCGCTACCTCATTTTGCCAAACAAAGTCCCTCCTAATAGGTACTCTTTTTTGGCAATAATTATAAGCTACTCGAATGATATACACATTTATAGGTTGTTTCAAATTATAATAACGTTGTAAAAGAATGTTTATTAAAATCTAAAAGGAAATCACAAAAAATTCACAATACTTTCCGCAATGTTAAAATAAATTTCCTTCATCCCTTTTATTTGTCCTACTTTGTTGTAGGAATATTTGAATGTAAACCTCACCACTGTTGGTCTATCTTTCTGCTAGGACAAGATCCAAGAGGGTTTACATTTCTTCTTTAATCGTAAAATTTAGGGCTATGCTTGTTTCTTTATCTTTCTCTCATTCGTTTCTTATCCTCATTACTAGTGCATCATGAATATGTTAGTATGCCACAACTTTTCCAGTTTTAGTTATTTTTTAGTTGTAACATCTGTATCCCAACTTCAGAAAACTACGACCCAGTGTGGAACAATAAACCACTGTGGGAAAGAAAACACAAGTCAGGAGAGTAGAAGCTATGTTTCTGTGAAAACTAGCGAGCATCGAGCAGGTAAAATTGCATTTTTGGTTCCATAATGTTTGGCCTTTTTCAATATTGGTCCCATTCGTTATGGGATTCACACATAATGTCATGGAACTTTGAAAAGTTCTCACATTTGGTCCCAGCCAAATTAACCATCCAAATTTAACGGTCAACCCCGTTAGTCAACATTTTGACCGGTCTTTTGTAGGAGACTTCGTGTGTGAATGCACTCACACATAGATTATATTCAATATTACGATGTTTCTAGTCAATATTACGTGCCACTCACAAACAAAAACTCCCAAAACCATTGGTCAAAATGTTGACTAACGGAGTTGACTGTTAAATTTTGGATGGAAAATTCAGTTGGGACCAAATGTGAGAATTTTTCAAATTTATGGGACACAATGTGAAACTCCCGTAACGAATGGGACCAAAGTTGAAAAATGACAAATATATGGGACCAAAAATGCGATTTTCCCGCGTTGAGGAAGACAGGTTGCGTAATGCGAACATTTAGCATAGGGATATAAGAGGAAAAAAAAAAAAAGACAACCGCAGTTAAAGTAAAAAGGGTAAGGAGCTTGCCTCAGCCAACCTGACTGTATAAGTACTGATGCAGACCATTATACGTTTAGCAACATAATCTGTTAGTAACACAGTTCATTCCGTACGTGATGGCTATTAATGTTGCGAGGAGTGGGAAACACCATTAAACAGTGGCTGCAGTCTGCAGAGTGTGGTCAGAATTATGAGAATTATATAATCTTGAGGAGGAGAATGACTGACTATTCTAACAGGAATTAAATAAACCTGGTCAGAACCAATACTTCAGATAGGGAGCTTTATCATTGTATACTAACTGCCAGGTCATTCTTAAGACTGCTATTTATTCTTGAGAGTATATAGTCAGGTCAAGTCAATGTATATATACTAACTTCCACGCAGCTGATACTGCTTCATTCTAGAGACAAACTAAAAAGAAAGGGCTTGTATGGTATTGTTTTCAAAATTAAGTTCTCAATTGTCAACCACTTTGAGAGTCCATATTATGTTTGGTCCATTTGCTTTCACCCAAAATTTTTGTTCTCAAGTTTTGGTCATCCAAAGTCAAATTACCAACCAATTCTCAAACGGTCCAAAAATGCCTCTAATCTCAATTTTCAAATCCGAATCTCACTCTCTCTACTCTCTTACACACATCTATCATTTAATTTTACCCATCACATCAATTCTTACAGCTCTTGGAACTCATATATTTACCTAATATAACTAATTACATTAATAACTACACATCAATTTTACTTCATGTCATATCAAGGACCCACCATTCACAATATTTTATCTTATTTTTCAAAGAAAGCGCGTCTTTCATGCTAGAAAATCATTCATCCACACACATTTTCATTCTCATTACGACTTTTCGTATAGAAATCCACACAAAATTATATTCATCCAAACATATTCTTATTTTCAAGTTATAAATTAACAATTCAAAACAACCTATCCAAACCCATTTTCATTTTTCACACAAAAACTAGTACAAAATTTGAAACTCATTTTTCAACATTGAAAATGAGATTTTAAAACGAAAAGAATACCATACAAACCCAAAGTAACGCAAAAGAACCTGCCTAGAAAAGTGACTGAATACCTGTAGTAATTATAGATACTGTTCAGGGATTGCAAGTTACCTAAATTTAACTCCTTGACTTGCTAGCCAATAGTAGATATCCGTGGCACATCATCTGGGCAATCCATGAAAGAGACCTTTTCAACGGCCCATATATATGTTGAGAGGAAGCAATGGCGTTAATGGGAAATACAACTGAACCATCAAGTTTCCTTGGACTTTAGCATTGCTATTTGGGCTCTCAATAATTGGACTATGGGGTCTCTTTGCCTTTTTTTTTCTTTTCCGATTCAGTATCCTATATCTATGAATATTTATTAAGTTATGGGAACATTTAGTGGGATCTCTGATATAGTGTTCTTATTTTGTACTTTTCTTGTTAGGTTTTTGGACTTCTTTGTACACATTTCTGAAAAGTAGGACTACGGCGTCATAAAAGAAACTGAGAGCTTGTAGTCCACTCACCACTGATAGGCAAAAGGGATAATTTGCATATCGTGCCGCAACTTTATGGATGTATTTTTCGTTTTAATTTTCAAGTTGTATGAACAACAGTAATATAAATCTTTACTTGGCTGAGTTGATATCCTATGGAAACAAGGAATCTTGTCCGTGTTACTATGACTTCTAAATCTATGATGCTTCTGTACTGAACATTGACACTTGGACAGGGGTACAGAATACCTGAATATTTTTGCATTAATAATAAGATATTGAAAATGTCTAATGTGTTCTGTACCTATTCTGTATAGATTGATTATCATTTTTGAGCATCATTTGTTGTATTAAACATCATTTACTACAAAAGGGAAAATGTTCAAATAAATGCTTGCTGTTTTTAAGCATGTCTAGGTATCCAGTGGAAATTCATGAACTCAAACTAGAAATACACATCCACATATGATTCCAAGTGACTTAGAATCACTTAAAAGGGCATTGGTGCAATGCTAGTTTAGATTCCAATGCATGTATGTGAGCTTGTTTTTGAAAGACATCTATTTACCATTTCCTGATGACCATACTTTTCGATGTACATTGTGAAGAAAAAGCACTCTTCATTGTTGTCTGCACTCTAATACATTACATTTGAAGAATAGATTTGAAGCTCACATGGAAGTTCACGTCGGATCCATTGATGAGGAAGATGATGAGCAAGGAATTGCTCACATGATTGAACATGTTGCATTCCTTGGAAGCAAGAAACGTGAAAAACTTCTGGGAACTGGGGCAAGATCTAATGCTTATACAGATTTTCATCACACTGTGTTTCATATCCATTCACCAACTAGTACAAAGGTCTGTACTGTTTTCATCTTTTGCTTCTAAAGTTGTCTGAAACTATTTGGATACTGTTCACTGTATTGTCATGTTTCCTTTTTAGTCTTTTGTTAGATGCCGTTTTCTATTGTAAAAAAGATGATCGACGATAGATAAAGTATGGTGGGGACCATGGGGGCCATAAAAGTTCAGGAAAACTGAGGAAAAGCAACCAATTTTCCGCGGATGTGTGGAAGTGGTTGACCCCCATAAAGTATTAGTTATCCTGGAAAATAGAAACACTAGAAATGTGTTCACAAACTTGCTATCATCTTATAACTCATGTGATCCTCAACAAAGTCCTTATAGATGATATTTAACTATTAGTTACCACTCTGTACTTTTTGAGTATTTTGTGTTGTTTCTAGCATATTATTTTCTATATTCTTACGATAGTGGAAGTTTTGATCTCTAGGACTCTGAAGGTGACTTGCTACCAGTTGTTCTTGATGCTCTGAACGAGGTACATCTATTCTTTTTCTTTCTGTTTCTTTTAATGCTTTGAAGTTTTCTGCATTTTTGTTCATGCTGATTAGGACAGCGGCTCTGCATGAAGTAATAATTTTCTTGTATTTATTTGCATAATTTTTGTTTTTTGTTGTTGCATGTTGTAAGAATTCATTTGCTTGATATATCTATTTTTGAATGGCCATAGATTGCTTTTCACCCAAAATTTCTGGCTTCTCGAGTTGAAAAAGAACGACGGGCAATTTTGTCGGAACTACAAATGATGAATACTATTGAGTACCGTGTCGATTGCCAGGTATTCGCTACAAAAATGACAATAGATAACTCTGTTTTGTTTTTTGTCTGTCGCCTTCTACCAAGATTTTGTCTCCTTTTTCTCCTAGTTTTTGGGCTGCCTTGCCAATTCTTCTGTTCTTATTGCTGGTGCAGTTGTTGCAATACTTGCATTCTGAGAACAAGTTGAGCAAAAGATTTCCTATTGGATTAGAGGAGCAAATTAAGAAATGGGATGCTGATAAAATCAGGAAGTTCCATGAGCGTTGGTATTTCCCTGCAAATGCCACTTTGTACATCGTTGGGGACATTGATGACATTTCAAAGACAGTTAACCACATTGAAGTATGTAATTGTTAATTCATTGACTATCTTGAGATGATGTTGGACGAGGGGCATCAGTTTATGTTTTGATGTATGAGTTAGTTTGCTTGTACATTAGCCATTTGAACTATTAGTTAATTTCAAAGTCTTTTGCAGGCAGTTTTTGGACAGACAGGCACAGAAAGTGAGCCGCCTACTCCACCTGCACCAAGTGCTTTTGGTGCAATGGCCAGTTTTCTTGTTCCTAAGCTGTCAGTTGGATTGGCTAATGGTTTGTCTCATGAAAGGTCATCTGTCTCCATGGAACAATCAAAAAATTATAGAAGGGAAAGACATGCTGTTCGTCCTCCTGTTCAGCACAATTGGTCCATTCCTGGAAGCTACACAGACGCGAAGCTTCCCCAGATATTCCAGCATGAATTGCTTCAAAATTTCTCGATTAATATGTTCTGCAAGGTGATAGTTCCTAATTTTTACTATATATATGTATGTGTGTATGTGTGTGTATATATATATTTCATACCGACTCTTTGTTATCTTCATTTTTAATGGCGTTACAATGACTTTCTATGCTAATTGTTTATTATATTCACCCTTGAAAAAATTGTTCGTCTCTCTTTCTTCTTTATATCTTGGTGTGGGGTTTGGGCACCCTTTCTCTGTCTTGTCGTTATTTTCAACATAATTGCCTAGCTGGACAAGGTTGATGATCACGAAATGTAGACAAGTTCGATTAATTATCAAAAAAAAAAAAAAGTAAAATTAATTATATTTATTTGCAAGGCCTTTGCACTTGAAGAATTAATGATGCTGGCGTTTTATGTATGGAAGCTGCAAGCCATTGATTACTATATTCAGTACCAATTGCTGATTCATTTGTTCTTTGCCACATGTTATCCCACACATAGTTTCTTAGTTCCAAAGAGGCTTCAAATGAATGTGCACACCAAACCTTTTTATTGCACTTTTAATTTTTCCACTGAAAATGAAGTCGTTGCTAACAGTCAATTCTGATCTACCTTCACATTGTTGATCATCTTTGTGCAAAAGGCAATATTTTGACAATTTGATTGAACTTTAATGATGAGTGAATTAAAAAGTGTAACAGCAAGTTAAGTTTGGCAGCATTTAACACTTTTCACCGCGTAATGTTTTCACTTATAAGAACAACTTTTTGGTCTTGTACTTGTTATGGACTTGAGCTGAGAACGATTCAATTTATATCTACATTAAAACCTAGGACAAATATTCGACATATCATTTACACAGTAGTTAAGTGTTGAATAGATCCTTCCATCTTAGAGATAAGTTGTAGCTGTTTCGGTTCGTCACACCAAACATGCACTGATGCACATACTCCAAGTGCAGTCAGGGGTTCTCCCTTATATTGTTGGTATGCTTTGCTAGGATTTGTTGTTTTCAATGTCTTTTAAGTGACACAGGAGTGCCTGAAGTTTGTTCAGCATTGTTCGATTTCCTTAAAAGATGCAGTATCTTTCTGTTTTCTTTTATCATTATTTTTTGCTTGTAATGAGTTTATTGATGTTTCTTCTCAGATCCCTGTCAAGAAGGTCCGTACATATGGTGATTTGCGGAATGTGCTGATGAAGAGGATATTTCTTTCTGCTTTGCATTTTCGCATTAATACAAGATACCAGGTGCATTAACTTTCTTCTTTGATTGCTTACTGTGCTAGGAGTAAACTATGTATGGATATGTGCTCCTGATGTATATTTATAGCTTACCATTATCTTACCTTAGCTCAAGTTAAAACCTAAAAGTTGTTTTCTTTTAAGTTTATAAGGCGAAATGAAGATAAATTGTACAGTGAGATACAGCATTATCTCATATATGTTTCTTTCATTAAGATCCAACAAATTTCAAAGCTCATAATATATTCGTGTATAACAAATGTAAGGCAAGTATGTGCTCTCCCAATATTATTTTCTCCTTGTCAACGGAAAAAGAAGAATAATCATCATCTCTTTATTTGCTTTGCATTTTCAATTGTGTATATCAAGTGCAGTCGGGGTTGAACTGGTAACTGGAACTATGAATTTAAGGAAGAGTCTGACGGTAGTTTTCTTGAAGATATGATGCTGGAGGAAACCTTGCTAATGAAATGATTTTTTCATCTTCTTCACGGGACTTTCAACGCAATTGCTTTCTGCCATTTTTAGGTTTTACAAAATTCTGGCAATATATTAATTGCATAATTGCATGCATATGTGGTTATGCTTATATATGAATTCAACAGTGTGGGCCTCGAATAACTTTGCTTTGGGATCTATCAGCATCTATTATTAACATTATTTTCTTAACAGCTGATGCTTTTAACTTGTATAATTACTTATAGCATTTAAAGCTTCAATTTCTAAAAATATTGAATTTTACAGAGTTCAAATCCCCCTTTTACCTCCGTGGAATTGGACCACAGTGATTCTGGAAGAGAAGGTTGTACAGTTACCACTCTTACAGTGACTGCCGACCCTCAGAATTGGCAAAATGCAATTAAAGTTGCTGTGCAGGAGGTTTGTTGTTTCTTTAAGTTTCATGTTTTATGCCCAATATTCCTGCCACTTTGCAGATATCGTAACCCATAAGAATAACAGAATCTTATTTGTTGCCTTTTGTTTTTTCGAAACAGTTTGGTTTAATTGGTATCGCTTTCCCGGTTCTGTTTTTCATTTATGTCAATTATTCTCAGGTTAGAAGGCTTAAAGAATTTGGTGTTACTAATGGTGAATTAGCCCGTTATCTAGATGCGTTGTTAAAGGACAGCGAACAATTGGCAGCTATGATTGACAATGTATCATCAGTGGATAACTTAGATTTCATCATGGAAACTGATGCACTCGGTCATACTGTGATGGATCAAAGACAAGGACATGAGAGTTTGGTTGCTATCGCTGGTACGGTTACCCTTGAGGAGGTAAATCTCACCTTATTCTGCCAGTACAATTCTTTTCCTCTGGCCGGTGTGCTCTTTACCATTTAATCTTTATATGTATTAGACAAATCAACGAGTCAAAAATAAAAGTAAAAAATGCTTGCTACATATGAATAGATCTTTCTCAGACTTGAACTAAAATCTGTAACGACGTAACCAACAACAAAGTCTTGTGTTGGTTTACTTCACAAAAATCTCGATTCATAGCTGAAATTTGCAGCCTGATGTTTTACTTGACCATTTTTATTTGCCTTAGGTTAATTCTGTTGGCGCAGAGGTGTTGGAATTCATATCTGATTATGGGAAACCATCTGCACCACTCCCTGCTGCAATTGTTGCATGTGTTCCGAAGAAAGTGCATATTGATGGAATTGGTGAAACTGAATTCAAGATAGCACCAGAAGAGATCTTGGCTGCTATTGAAGCTGGTTTAAAGAAACCCATAGAGGCTGAACCCGAGGTATTTTAACTTGTAGATTTTCTATGCTTCGGTATTCATAGTTATGAGGGGCACGCCGGGCGTGACTGGGGAAATTGCTCTCCCTTTACAAAGAGATTGTATGTTTTTAATGAAGAAGAATCTGTCTTAAGGAAGATGCCGATGTCAATTCTATCATTGTTTTTGTTTGTGGTATTACCTACCCCCATAACCCAGCTGTTCCCATTTCTATAGAAGTAGGAGTACAAGGAAAAGGGCAAGTTTCATCATCCACCTAGTTTCACTAATATGTTTTCTCTATACTGCAGCTTGAGATACCAAAGGAGTTGATATCTTCAGAACAGCTGGGGGAACTAACGCTGCAGCAAAACCCATCCTTCATTCCTGTCGAGCAAGAAAGAAAAGTTACCAAGGTTTATGATGAGGATACAGGAATTATCCAACGGCGCCTTTCAAATGGAATTCCTGTAAATTACAAGGTAAATCCATAATTAGTAGAATATTTGTCGAGTCTGAGAAGTTATTTCTGATTCGTCTATTCAGAGTCTATTATCGAATGTTGTCCTTTTCTTTTCAGGATGTTTCAAATTAAACATTTACTTGAATGAACAACCAGTTCACGATTTTGTTTCCCAGTTCATTATTAGTGGAATAGTTTCTCCATGTACTTGTATTACATTTGGTGCTTGAAACATCTGGTTCCACCTATCTAATTCTAGTCGAGCATAAAGGGTTAAAATTGAAATTACACAGATTAGACAACTTTGCAATCATACATTAACACAAATTTTATCTTGATGGAGCAGTTTGTAGCAAAATTGATGAGCTCACATCTTTAGGTTGCGAAAGTTTAGAAGTCTATTCTAGCTATGAAGCAAGCATCTCATCATAATTCGAAATAAAGGTTCAAAGAGGCAGTGTTGCTGCATTGTACAGATTTTGAAGTTGCAGTTTCATACGTTGTACATGGCTACTTTTATCCTCATAATGTAATATTTATGGAAAAATAATGCATTGCGTTCATAATCTTTGATTTTGAAAATGGCACAATTGGTTGACAGTAGTAATATTATTGGTCTTGAGCTGTAGCTTCAATCGCCTTCCTGCTCTTTGGTTGTTTTGAGGGGTTCCCACAATTTTCTTGAACAAGCTAACATGTGATTCTTTTTAAATTGCTATCAGATATCCAAAAGTGAAGCAAATACTGGTGTAATGCGCCTCATAGTTGGTGGTGGACGAGCAGCTGAAAGTTCTGAAGCCAAGGGAGCTGTTATTGTGGGTGTTCGAACTCTGAGTGAAGGAGGCCGTGTGGGCAACTTCTCACGTGAACAGGTGATATAGCACTATTTTCTAATTTGCTCTGCATATAATTTATCACTTCAATATTTTTCTCCCTGTTCATGTATTGACCTAGTCAACGTTTCTTAAAATAAATTCACCTGATTACCTGTAGTCTACAAGACACTGTTAATTTCTTCATTTTAAGCCAAGCACGTGTAATGAATTCACTATCAAGATATTGTAACATATTGACAGGATTTGTTAAGTATGAACAATATGAGTTGAAACACGAGTATTTCTGTGATTGGGGGTAATAAGTACTCCCTCTTGCTATCATTAACTTCAGGTGCTTTTAATGGCTGGCGTGTCTTTTCATTTAATATTTTTGCATGTGAATTGTTAGTGGAAAATGAGAAGAACAATGATAATATTGTTTCATGTTCATTTTTTGGTCTTTGATGTTCCTATTTTCTGCGGAACATATTTTCTGCTTTTGTTGCTCTTTAGTCTTTATTATCATTTAAGATCTTCCAATGTAATTACACCATAAATTGTCCTTTAACATGGCCAAAAGATATTCCTACTTGCTGCCACGTTTCCTGAAAATGCTGTAATGTTTAATATTTGTCTCCAGGTAGAACTGTTCTGTGTAAATCACCTAATAAATTGCTCCCTGGAGTCGACTGAGGAATTTATATGCATGGAATTCCGTTTTACTTTAAGAGACGATGGGATGCGTGCTGCTTTCCAGTTACTTCATATGGTACTTGAGGTAATGTGATGTCTTATATCATGTAATCATTTTCATCAGTCACAATTTATTGTCAATATGGACCTGGTTAGTCCCTTGCGTCATTTGACAGGTGATATAGCTTCTTGATCTTATAGTTGACTTTCTCCTCATTGTCATCTGCTTCTTTTTACCCCTTCTGTGCCCCTTGGTTTAATTAGGAGTTGGGCGTCAATCAGTCGATCATAGTTGATTCACTGAAATTTTAAATTATCCCTACAGGAATGTGAATCTCTAGTGTTTATTAGTCTGGTTAATTTCAAGGACCTTGGACTTGATTTTGTAGTTTCATTTGTGTGTACAAAATGGTGTTGTTTGTTCTTTTTTTTGAAACTTGGGTCGCTGCTATGAGTTGGAGTTGGCAACTGTATTTTTACTCTAAACAACTTTGGATATCTTTTTCTCAGAACCTTTTTTTTTAGGTAAAAGTAATTACTTTATAAACCCAACAATCTCAAATCAAACTCATACAAAATTACTCAAGGGAGATAGCTCTTATCTTGCCTTGGTGTCAACTATCATCAGCACTACTTAAGAACAATTAGTAAAACAGCACAAAATCTATAACTTTACATTATTAATAAATCTCTATATGCTACATCTCTTTGCCCCCATCTTTTATTGGAGATCCCTGCAATCCTCAACCTCAAGTCCATTCTTAGCTGCTGAAAAACAGTATCACATTGCCTCTCAATTTGAGCAAAACATCTCTTGTTTCTTTCCTCCCAAATCTTGTTAATTACTCCTGCAACCCCTGCTCTAATGATGCTCTGCCTACACTTCCATCTGCCAAATGCAAACTTTAGCCAATGAATCCACCGATTAAACTTTTAGGGCCAATTTTCCACTTTCAACCACTGCATTATTTTCTGCAATAACTCCTTACTCCATTCACAATCAAAATACAGATGGTGTAAAGTTTCTATCTCAGCACCAGAAAGAACACATTGACAATCTATTCCTTGAATGAATCTACTCATTCTTTCCTTTGTCATTAACCGTTGATGCAGTACCATCCAAACAGTATACCTGTTGTTTCCTTTTTCTCAGAACTTATCACTTCCTCCAGTTATTGTTTTTATTCCTGTTGTTTTTGCTTGCTGGTTGAGTTGCCCTAAATGAGCAAAAGTGTAGATGATTACTTTTATTGGTGACTGCACTGTAGAAACATTTTAGGCATTTTCATGTGTTCGTATGAATGTTGGCTTTTTGCAGTTTAAATATCATATTATGTTAAGAATAGTGAAGAGAGAAGAAAAGAACACATAGATTTATGTGGTTCGGTCACTTGGCCTGTATCCACTAAACAGGAGCACACTGGGCTACATCTTATTCATTCTCTCTTAATATGACATTACAATGACCAACTCTTTATATAGGTGAATTACACATGCAAATAAATAATAAATAGAGAAAATCACTCCAAAATCAAATTATATAAAAAATAATATTACAACCATAAATCAGAGAGAGATATTGTTGTGATCTTTCAGTTATATCAATGGGTCTAATCTTGATTTCTGACATTGCAGCATAGCGTTTGGTTGGATGATGCATTTGATAGAGCAAAGCAGTTATACCTCTCATATTACCGTTCTATTCCAAAAAGCCTAGAGCGCTCTACTGCTCACAAGCTCATGATTGCTATGTTGGATGGAGATGAACGATTTGTTGAGCCCACACCAAATTCATTACAACAGTTAACACTAGAGCAAGTGAAAGATGCAGTGATGAATCAATTTGTTACTGACAACATGGAGGTATGCGTCTTTGCATTCTTTTGTTTAATATAAGCTGCGAAGACTTGATATGCTATCATTCCAACATGTGAAACGTCTTCTCATCTAAATAATGCTTGTTCATTTGACAGGTAAGTATTGTTGGAGATTTCTCAGAAGAGGATATTGAGTCTTGTATTCTGGAGTACTTAGGTACAGTGAGAGAAAGAAGAGGTTCTGAGAGAGCACAAAAGTACAGCCCAATCATATTCCGACCATATACTGCTGACTTGCAGCATCAACAAGTAAGAGCAAAGTTTTCTCATGTAGTGAATGTGTTTTCTCCAGTGAAAGTTGAATGTTACTGTTGCTTCTTAAGTTTTGTGTAGGTTGACCAGTATGTCTTTGGGTCGTTATAGTTTGTTCTGCATGTTATTTGTCTTTCCCTTATCACATTTATGTTTGTCTTAGGGTGTTTTTTTGATTTGCTGGTTTACAGGTATTTTTGAAGGACACAGATGAGCGAGCATGTGCATATATTGCAGGCCCTGCACCAAATCGTTGGGGATTTACTTTCGAGGGGAAGAACCTTCTTGAGTCTGTCAACAATGCCACTACGTTTGGTAAGTTCTTGCATTATTTAGTATGTTCTATTTATTTTCCCCTCTTGTATACTTGGTGGCATGCACGTCAGTTAAGGCATTTAAGCACACTGCAGGAGGCCACCGATACTTGAGCTTCGTTTTAGTCTTATCTGATGTCCATGTATGAGACAAGTTGATGCAAAAATGAATATTACATGTGCTCATGCAATATAAACTGCATGTTGGCGTGCTCAGTCTTAGAAGAGGAGCTCCCAGGACTTGGAGTCTTGGAGTCCTGAAACAATCACACCTATCCATGTCGTGGGACCCACATGTGGTCCACCATAGACTAGGACTTGGAGTCCCAGAACTCCCTAAGAATAACTCGTGTTCGAGTGATCTATAAATGTTGTGCTTTTCCAACATGTTGAATCCATGTGTGCATAATACCTTAGTTAATTAGCAGATGAACACTGGTACCTGTTGTCCTCATAAATGATGTCCTGTCCTTGTGTATGTAATGGTAAATGAGACGACTCTTTGAAAGAGCCTATTACGTTGCATGGCTGCATCATGGTAGAAACAGAATTGATAGAAAATAATTTCGACGACTCGAAATTCCAACAAGAATAAATCTTGCCCCAAGTCTAAGCTCGATTCTTTCCAAAACCGAATAAATGAAAACATAACCCCTAACAATATATATAACTAAAGAATTTTAATTAAGAAAGGAAATAACTACACTCCTGATTAAACAAGGAAATAAACTCCTAAACCGACAAGGAAGGAAATAACTAGTTACCGAAACTAACTAGGAAACTTAATTAATTAAGGACTCAAACAAGGAATTAAAATAACAAAATATACTTAAATATTTATGCTTCTTTTTCTTTCTGCTCAAAAATCCGCTCCACAACAACTCCTCCCCACCTTAAACACAGCCTTTCCCCAACGCCTAAGAAATTTATCGTTTCCTGGAATGTAGCTGGCGCATTCGTCAAGCCAAAAGGCATGACTAAGAACTGCCGGGTGCGAAACGCAGTCTTTGGAATGCCGGAAGATTCAGTCCGGGCTAACTAGGGGTGGTCATTCGGTTTAACCGAACCGAAATTTCGGTTCGGAAAAATCTGGAACCGAAACTGAACCGAAATGGTTCATTTCGGTTCGGTTTTAACCGAAATGGATTCGGTTTTTTCGGTTAACCGACCGAAAAACTGAAATGGGCCAAAAAAAATCAGCAGGCTTAATTATGCAACAATTTTTTATCTCAAAATTGTGATTAATTATGCTTCTAAGTTACATTAATAATTTTCCCATTTGATTTAAAAAATAAAGAAATGAATAATCTAATTTTAGTTTCTTACCTTGGGTTTGAGTTTGAGTAGAGTGGGGATTGGAGATCCGACGGGCGACGGCCGCTACTGGTGAGGTGTGTTGTGACGGCGGCTGGGTGCTGTGGCGGCATCGGCCGCTGGCGGGGCAGATTGGTGTGTGTGTGTGAGAGAGACGAACGAGAGGGGGCAGAGGAGAGGAATGAGTAGCTGGTAAGAGGAAAGGTTTAGTTTGAGTTTTTAGCATTTTTACCTTTTTACATAAATCACCCCAAAATTGTTTGAAATTCCAAATTGGCCCCTAATATAAAAAAAAATTATATATTATTTGTAAATTAATTCGGTTATCGGTTCGGTTAACCGAAATGCAAAACCGAAACCGAAACCGAAATTTCAAAAAATTAAAAACCGAAACCGAAACCGAACCGAAATGGCTCGGTTCGGTTTCGGTTCCAACAGAATTTTTCGGTTCCGGTTTGGTTCGGTCGGTTAACCAAACCGTGCACACCCCTAGGGCTAACCACCCAAAAGGGTCAGTTTTGTCAAAAGCAGGGAGTGTGGTTGTTTGTTTGTTGTCAGGTGGTTTGTGGAATTTGGTTGATGGCAGGCAGCTTGGTTTCTGTTGGTTGGAGGTTAGGGGCAGTGGTTTGCAGAATTTGGTTGATGGCGGGGCTGCGTGGGGTGTTGCTGGTGGGATAAAATTGGCAGGAGGTGCTGGAATTTCAGCGGTGATGGCAGCAGCGCTGTTTTGGGTTGATGAAGTCGACAAGGTGGCGGCAGTCACAGATGGTGCGTGGGCAGTGGCAGAGGACGAGGCCGCGGTGGGTTTGAAGGCCCTGATTTCCGCCAGAATGTCAACAAGATGGTTGTTATAGGCATCCGTCTGAATGTCGACAAGATGGTTGTTATAGGCATCCAGACGGTTGATGAAGGAAGGAACCCATCCTAACGCGATCCGGCAGGTCGGACCAAATTGGTAGAAACAGAAATTTTAGAAAATAATTTCAACTCCTCAAAATTCCAACAAGAACAAATATTGTCCAACAAGAATAAATATTGCCCCAAGCCTGAGCTCGATTATTTATTGATTCCAAAACCGAATGAATGAAAACATAACCCCTAACAATATATATAACTAAAGACTCCTAACTAAGAAAGGAAATTACTAGACTCCTAATTAAACAAGGAAATAAACTTCTAAACCAACAAGGAAGGAAATAACTAGATACCTAAACCAACTAGTAAACTTAATTGATTAAGGAATCAAACAAAAAATTAAAATAACCTCTAGTTGACTATTTCTGCTTCTTTTTCTTTTGGCTCAAAAATCCGCTCTACATCACATCACCTACATGCAATACTATTAATTGATGTATGTAAACATTAATGGCTTTTCTGCTGACAGTGCCACATAATGTGCCTTAGAGAGTTGTTTGTATAGTTTCTTATAAAGAACTATTTTAAATCTAGCTGTAACAGAGGCATTTCGAATTTTTGTTCAGGTGATCATCAGAAATTTGAAGAACAACCTAAAGAGTTAGAGAATGCTGAAAAGGACCTGCAAGGAAGACTACGCACTCACCCATTATTTTTTGCCATTACAATGGGCCTCTTACAGGAGATCATAAATTCCAGGTAGTTTTTATGGCCTATGTGCTTAGACTGCAATGGATGATTATTATATGTATATTATTTTACAGTGATGTGTTTGTCTGAGCTACATGCCCACTATCTTGTTTGCCAATAAGTCATATTATGTTTTGTTTTCAGCTTAGGGACAATGTGCTTAAACTTTTCAAAAACTGTACTGTATAACTGTAGTGCTTAAACTTTTTTGACAATGTGCTTATACGGTTCATTATAACTCTCCTTTTAGTTGAAACGAAAGTGACTGATTATATGAACTGGAGAACTCCTTATACATAGATAAGTATAAATTAAGGGATTGTAAACGTCAAATATAAAGGGCTTTTGGCATGTCAGCATGGAGTACATACATGCACATATTAAGGTTAATTTATTGTGTTAATTAGATATACACTTGGTGAATTTCAACTTTTGCTGCTTTTGGTAATTTTTCCTCATCTTTGTATAGGCTCTTTACAACAGTCAGGGATTCTCTTGGATTGACATACGATGTATCATTTGAACTAAACCTGTTTGATCGCTTGAAGCTCGGGTGGTATGTCATCTCAGTGACATCAACCCCTGGAAAGGTGCGTGTGTTTTATTTTCCCTCATATGTAATGATTTTGCATGTCTAAAATGTGGTTGTCTTACTATTTGAGTCTAATTAATCCATGTATAGGTACATAAAGCTGTTGATGCTTGCAAGAATGTCCTCAGAGGTCTAAACAGCAATCGAATTGCCCCAAGGGAGTTGGATAGGGTGAGTTGCTTCACAAAATGATTGTGCTCTACAATTGTTAGTTTTGATTTTTTTCTTTTTTTCTTTTTTTCTTCCAAATTGGTTGAGATAGAATATTTTTGATCTTACAGGTTTCGAAAATATACTAACCACTAAGACTTTAATAAAACAGTAGCCTTGGTCGTAGTGGGAGTTGGTGTAACGATATTATTAGTTGACATCCTTGGCGTTGTGAGAATCCATGGCCCAATTTAATGCATTTGCATAATTAGTTCTTTCAGGCAATGTAAAAGCCAAACAAATGGTCTTTGAGAAGAAAACTATTCAGTAAAAAGTGCTGCTTTTCAACATCATGGCTTTTATGAGCTGCCCTTTTTTTCTTTTCTTATGCTACTGTTTTGTGAACCTGAATTTGGAAAGGAAATCTCAATGAAGTTTGAAATTATTTATATTAACAAGGGGTCTTCCTGAATTTTGACATTCTAAAACACTGTCTTAACCGAGGCAAACATGTACTCCCTTGTAGACTGTCTTCTTCACTTGGATTGTGTTTGTGTTTATACTTGTACGCAATTTGAAATTTATGGCGATCTGCAAAAGGTTGCGAAAATAAATGGTTCAGTGTTCCAGGCTCCTTCAGAACATGAAAAATAAATGTTATGGTGTTTTCTTGTGTTTTATCCTCCTTGTCACACACTTGATTCTGTTAAGCAACTCTTTGTCTGCATACACAGGCAAGACGAACACTGCTGATGCGTCATGAAGCGGAAATCAAGTCAAATGCGTATTGGCTAGGACTGATGGCTCATTTGCAAGCGACATCTGTCCCAAGAAAGGTAGAATTCAAAAGTCTTCATTTACTGTTGTCTTTACAAAGGAAGCAATTGTATGGTGGATCATTAGTGTGCATGCTTCACCTTTGCATCTCTTAATTCAAAATTTGAGAATGATAATATGTTTTTTACTCTTAACAGGATATTTCTTGCATCAAAGATCTGATTTCACTATATGAAGATGCTACTGTCGAAGATGTATATATTGCATATGAGCAATTGAAGATAGATGAAAATTCATTATTCTCTTGCATTGGAGTTGCTGGATCTCAGGCTGGAGAAGTCGTCACAGGTGATTCATACTGCTGCAATATGAGCTATTTATAACTGACACTATTTGAAATACTCGGGTAATTCTATAGATATCTGTCAACACTCATTAACCAAGTTATATTCTGTTTTACAGGTTCCATGGTAGAGGAGGAATTGGTTGAGGGCCTCCAAAATGTTATTCCGGTGGGGCGGGGATCATCCACAATGACACGGCCAACAACATGAAGTTTGTAACATGAAGACATCGCATAGGATGACATATAAGGTATTTCTCGTATTTACTCTACTTTTTAGTGGATAACAAAATGCAATTTTTGGATGTATTTATCACTATAGAAGAGCGACAAAATCTTCAATTTTTACTATAATGATCAAAGAGATAATCATTAAAATCTTTAATATTTATTATTTACTCCAACAATCAGTAGTAAATTTTAAGACTCAATAATACATTCTACAGGTTGAAAATACTTCCATTGAAAAGGTTGCTCTGGCTTGTATACTCTTATTTAATGTATGTAGCAAAATCAGGGGTCGGCACAACTTGTGAAATGACTTGAAGGGAGCCTATTTAGGAACACCGAGGAAACTAACATCAGTCGACAGCTGTGGAGTCTCATAGGAGGGCAGTCTGGTCATTTCAAACCGCGAGGGTTACCTCTTCAATCTCTGGAGTCTTATTTGATTGATGTGAATAAAACCTGCATCTTAAACACACATTATATGATAATTTAACTCAATACTTGTTTTATTCGTATATTTTTCTGTTAAATTTTAGGGGGGTAAAATTGTTTCCATAGATGACGGTAAATGTTTGATTCTTGATGAGACAACAGAAATGGATATAGTCTGGTATTGATGCTGTAAATAAACAATCACAGTGATGCCTCAAAAGTTTACTATGTATCAAACAGCTCTACCGATTTGGAAAATAATCCCATCTTTCTTCCTTCGAATTCATATATTTGCGTTGGGAAATTGTATTCACTAGGAAATTGGTGTTTATCGCAATAGCTTTGTTTGTTTCGTTTTGTTCTTGCTTCGGGGTGCCGAATTACCACTAATCGGATACAGGAATGAAACGTCGGGGGGTCGAATTACCACTAATATTTTCTTTTTGACAAAACTTGTAAGTAAATATTTAATTTTGTTTTTAGTTTTAATAGATAAGTAAAATAATAATAATCACATGTAAAATTTTGACTTTTAATAAAAACATAAAGCAGTTGAAAATATACAAGCAATTCTTGAAAAAGTTTATCGAAATTGTATATGGCGTTCTTTTATCATATATAATATTCATTTATAATTGACTACGTATCAGGTTGATTACGATTGAATAAAAAAATACATATACAAATATAAACTAAAAAAATATAGTGACTTTGCCCATTTTATTTCTAGATACAAGCAATTAGTTAAAAAAAAATAAAGGTTTGCTCATTACAAATCAAAGTATAACTAAGCAATTCAAGAAAATAACATCGAACCAAAGAAATAAAAGACAATTCAACCGCAAAATTTTAATAGTATTATAATGCTAATTTTTCAAAAATAAAATAAAATAAGAACTATTAAAACTAATATAATCACTTTATGTTACCTTGTCATGAATAAATCCAAAATAATTGAATAATGTCAGTGGACTTTTTTGGCCTTTAAATTTGTAGATGTACTTTTTCTTCTGAAAAATGCTTCTTAAAGTTTATAAGTAAAATAATTGTTAATTCTAATTTTAATCCTATCAAGTGTATGAGAGAAATTTTAAAAATGAATAGTGGAGTTGTTAACAATTTAACTACCTCTTTTAATTTTTTTACTTTTTTTTTCAAAACAAGTGTTTTTTTAATTGAAAATAAATATCTAATTTAGAAGAAAATAAAACTTCTTTTTTTAATTTTTTAATTGTTTTTTTTAATTCAAACAAAGTATTTTTTTAATTAAAATATTTAAAATAGATATCTAATCTAAACAAATAAAAAGGACAGGGAGTTACAATAGATTTGAACGCCAGACCACCACTCGAAAGGGACAGCAACTTATGAGGTCCAACACTGCCAACTGCTCCAGAGCTTCTGTTTGGACAATTCTAAGCACCTTTATATTATATTTTTCTTTTGGTTTTTGTGTGTGTGTGTGGGTGCGTGGGTGGGTGGGGGGGGCGCAACTTATGAGGCCTAAGGCTGCCAACTGCTCTAGAGTTTCTGTTTGAACAATTCTAAGCATCTTTATATTATATTTTTCTTTTGGTGGTTGGTGGGTGGGTGGGTGGGTGGGTGGGGGATAATAGTATAAACATATATATACCCGATATAAAAAATTTGAAGTCTCGTGGGAATCCTCCAACTTAAGCCCACTGGATCACACACACACGCCCATATGGGCCATTTGGACAATCAATTGGGCTATGTTGACTCAGTCAACTTAGTCCAATTAATTTAATCAATTAATATATAATCCAATTAAATATATATTGATTAAATCAATATTAATTAATTAATCAAATAATTAATTATTATTCTAGTCTAAATAATTAATTAACCTAGTCAATTAAATATTCAAACTAATTAATTTAATTTACCATTGTTTAATCCAATTAAACAACTAATTAAATTAATTTGTCCAATTAATTAATTCATCCTTCCCAAGGACAAATTACCAGAACACCCTCCAAATACAAGACTTGATTTCCCTGTCTATTCCTTTATAGTGCGACTCTCTAGGTTCCTCTCAATTGGCAATGGGAGGATACCAAAGGATGTGGGTGACACCTAGCCAGCACTGTGGCCCCACATCGTAGCCCAACCGAGTACGAAATGATTATATCATTACGAACCTCTAAATTATGATACTGTATGAGTATAAACCCTTCACTAACGTATCCCGATCGAGTGAGAGTCATGGAATATGTCAAACTCACAGGACTCGATACTATGCTTAAGAATCATAGTAATATGAGATTACTAAACACGAGTTAGTTCATTAGCTCTGGCCAGAGACTTTCAATCTCATTTACTTATGATCGCATAGGATACTTCTCGTTTACTTTCGAGACAATGAATTCCTTTTTGGTAATCACCTCACATGGTACTTGCCCATTGGAACGCATTTCGAGGTTGACCCCACCTTTCAACGGGTGATTTGGGTCTAACTACTCTAGTGACAGAATCCAACGTCACAAGCACACTGTGACCGTAATTGCTCAGGTCTAAGGCTCACGCATACCTTCATAATCTGTAATCCAATCATTGACAGTCAATGAGTGAAAACCCATGTGATCGGATTACTATGAGCCGTGTTTGAATACACTAATCCCATCAATGTATCTATGACACAAACTCCCACTATCCCATAGTGTTCGGCTGACACTCCTTTGTCAGAGTATGTGTCATACAAGTCTATACGAATCTCAATGCCCAATTGAGATTTTCTGACTTGCGAATTATTTAAGTGATCAAGTACCAAACCCTTCCAGTGCCCATCTCCTCAAGGAATGCGAAGGTTTGCCTTGACACACATGGACTAGTTGTTCATTTAAAACTTTATAGATGTCATCAGGAATTTTATGAACAACATATTGTTGTCTTTATATTAATTAGAGGTTGCACAATATAAACTTGTTCCTTGTATTCTAACTCCTCGTTGGAATCGAGGGCACATTCCCTACAATCTCCCACTTGCACTCAATGCCAATCGCTATGCTATTAAATACCCATCTTCTAAAGATGTCGCTTTAGCACCGCCTGTGACAATACCGAATGAGTGGGTCAGCTGTTTAATCAACTGAGCTTATTTTCTACAAGGCTATATCGCCCTTTCCAACGATCTCTCAAGAGATGTTGTATCTCTCACCATTTGTCTGGATTTGTGAGACCTAGGTTCCTTTCATACGCATGAGCTTCATTTCATCACAGTGAAGTGACAATGCAAGCTCCACGTTAGGGACCAATAGAAGTTCTATCACGAACTTCAGATCCAAACAGTTTCCTTTGACAGCCTCCAAGGCTCCAAGGCATTTCATATTCATTCTCAGTAGTAGAGTATTGTACTTGGAACCTTTCAAAGTTACTACTCCACAATTGACGGTGAATACTAACCCAAAGTGGAATTTTAATCTCCTTTGTCAGACTCAAGGTCCGAGTAAGTATAGAACTTCCACTATCAGTTCTCCATGGGCATAGACGAAGAATATATCCTAAGTTCTTCTCAAGTACTTTATGATATATTTTTGTCTACCCATTGCTCTTCCTCTCTAGGCAAGAGCCCTTTCTCAGATCTTCTTCCTAAATTGCTTTAGGGTTTATTCTAAGGAAAGGGCTTGGGAAGGGCCCATTATCCTATTCGCCCTATTTTAATAGATGCAAATTATAAGGATAAAGATGGTTTCTCCCAAGTCTTTCATGGAGAACATGCTCGATGTTTATGTCTTGACATAGTCAATGAGTCCACATCATTTATCATAAAATGATATCTCGCTCCCACTGACCTTATTGCACACAGATGGTCTCTCTTCGTTTAGATGATATCATAATTCCAAATTATGCATCAAAGTGAAGATTCTAACTACGAGAGGCCCGCTTAAATCCATAAATGGATTCATACAGCATGTAGACCTTATGATAATCTACCTCAAATGTGAAGCCCTTGGGCTGTTCGAAATGGATGTCCTTCTAGAGGAATCTATTTATGAACGAGTCTTCACATCCACGTGCTAGATTTTCATAATATTGGTGTGTTGTTATTGAAAGTAAGATTCTAATGGATTTGATTTTAGTTGTGGCAAAGGGGCTTCCTCATAGTCAATGCCCTTCTTTTGACTACACCCTTTCGCCATCAGCCTGGCCTCGCCATTCGAATCAATCTTTCTCTTGTAGATGTATTCACCTCTGATGAGCTCAAAACTCTTGGGGCAATCTACTAAAGTCCAGGATTGATTCAAAGACATCTAATTCATCTTCACTTTCATAACCTTGACACCTTCTCGTAGAGCCCATATCCACCATCAATTTGTCATGGTAGAGGGATTGTATCCTTGGTTCTCCTCTGCTACATCATTCATCCTATGCTTTCTTTGTAGCAAACAACCACTTCTCTCAGGCGGCTGAGAGACTCTTCCATATCAATCGTTGGTGGTTTGTTTTAATGGGCTTAGTTTGGTTCCTTGAATAGTAGTGTCCTAAGATGTTTTGCTTTATTCTTTTAGAATAATCTTTCCACCTTCTCCAATTTCTTGAACGATCTTATCTTCGAGACAATAGACCTCTAAGGTCCTAATGATCCCCTGATCATCATGTAGGTAAAAAGAGTTCTCCCACTGAATCTTTGGGATAACAAACAAAACGTCCTTTTAAGGACTAAGCCTCCAGATTCTTTACCTTTATCTTTTCTACGTACGTTGGGAATTCCCATACCGTCACGTGTTTAAGATCAGGCTTCCACTGGCGCCACATCTGATATGGTTCCTTAGGAATGAATTTGGAGGGACATCTATTCAAGATGAACCTATGAGTAGCGCAAGACTCACTGTGAATTGGGTAATTCTATGTAGCTTAGCAGAATGAGTCATGTCCAACAATGTCTCGTTCTTGCATACTACTACCCTATTCATTTGTAAAGTCGCTGGAAAGGTCAACTGTGAAACTATGTTACGTTCTTTTAGGAACAGGTCAAATTAGGAAGTCATACACTTGACATTACAATCCAATTGTAGTGTCTTAGTAAGATACCATATATTCAACCATAGACGTCAGTACGCACAAACTTTAGAACTTGAGCGGCCCTTTAATATGTTCCCTGTGAAGGGAGATTTGATCATCTTACCTATGAGATAAAATTCTTAAGTTTGGATAGGGATCCAATCCCAATGGGCTTGTACCCCCACGTTTCTCCTAACTAGTGAATCTTATGCTCGTAAGGCATGACCTAATCTTAGGTGCCAAACAATTCTTCCAGTTTATTTCTAGCATAGTACATTCTCTAGTTTATGTGTTCACAGTATACTAATTCCAAACTTTCAAATCGTGTTAACAATTTTAGTAAGGATGTATTGTTCCCACACTTATTTCCAAAATAAATGTCATGAAAGTTATTACCAAACTTAAAGAAATACCATTTCTTGACCAAGTTAGAAAACGATAACTTTCTTAATGTCATTTGATAAAACTAATCAATCATCCAAACGTGTTCAGAATTATAAAAGAATAGAGGTGGACTTTATTTGGATACACCCGACACCATGTCTGGTTCCAATATTGATCACCTCTTGTTTCCCCAGCTTTTGTATTTCTTCTAATTCTTCATCATGAGCACGAACTCTAGAATGTAGAATACAAAAAGTTGAGAAAACCGGTCATAAAATAGTTGTTTCCAAAACACATGGTTCTATGTCCAGTGCGCCTCATATTTAAGCCCTACTCTTCGTCTCATTCTTGGACTTGAGTAATGTTTGCTTCAAGCATACAAATCAATGACTCTGAACTGAGGGTCTTCCTCAAATTTCTAAGTCTATTGATTTGGTTAGGCCAGTATAGATAATATTCTCAAGCATAATTTTAAACGGGTTAATTTCTAAGAGAGATATACAATAAACGCAGAAAATAAAGAAGATTTAATTAGGACGTTTATATTGTACACAAGTAAAACTAGGACTTTAATTTTACTTGGTTCCCACTACATTTTTCGAAACATTGCACCCCCACTGCAATTTTCGAAAATCTCGTTGGATAGATTTCGTAGTGAGTATTGAGTTCTTCAAATAATTCAGTGGGTTGCAACCTAACCGATTTCTGGCCCACTAATTATTCAAAGTGGTGTCATACACCAATTTATCCAATAAATGATTCAATACCTTTCCCCATAGTTCACCAAACCGCAACCGAACAGGTTTCTAAGCTCGTGAACTACCCGAGTTCATTCCCACTAACTTTTATAATCTAACATTTGAATTTCACCTTACAATCGAACATGTTTCTGGGGTGAAATATGCTTCGATTAAGGCATTTCATGCACTTAATAAAATTTCAAATTATTACTAAATGCATAACCCCCATAACTGGAAAGCATTACACATCTATAGTAATTTTAATTTTAGAAAGCTTAGTGGAGGGAGAGGATGACTCACATCCTTTAATAACTCGGTATCATTTCATTTTGGGAGAATTTTCAATATTTTAAGGGAAAATTACTAAAAAACCCTTAAAATAAACTTTTATATCCAGAAAACCCATGATAATATTTGTTAATCCAAAAAAACCATTTCATCAACTTTTCATTCCAAAAAATTCAATATTTAGGGTTAACAAATTTATGGACTTAATTGTCCTTAGCCTTCTAGATTAAAAATTAATCTATTGCAGTTATGCAATAAAATTTATTTATTTAAAAATTTTGTATTGATAATTGATACTAATTATGATTTTAATTTTAAATATTCAGATTTTGTAAATTTTTTTAAAATTGTAAAACATATATTTATAGATAATTACCATATTAAAATCAAAAATAAATTATATACATATATTTAAAAAAATTAATATTACAAAAGAAAATCCGTAATTTATGATTCATCAATTTGAAAGAATCAAAACAAAACGATACATTAAGAAAAATAATTGATCAATTATTAACTTAATAAATGAAGGGGTAGTTTAGTCCAAAAAGTTGTTAGTCCTCACTTTTGGGGTTTTTGGAATGAAAAGTTTGTAGAATGGGTTTTTAAGATTGAAAAATATTTTCATGTGCTTTTTGGATATGAAAAATTATTTTAGGGGGTTTTGAGTAATTTTTCAATAAATGAAGATCTCACAAAGCATATTAACTCATATCATGCTAACATGCATATAAAGCGTAGAAAAACCTAGCAATTCTACTATTACACATTTTCATGCACTAACTAGATCGGCCCAAGCCAATGGGCTAATCAACATATATATTTTAAGCATGCATAATAAAACATAAATCCAAGTTCATGAAATGTGCATCTCATCACATATAACAAGCATTTAACCATAAAAGCACATATGCGATAAGAGCATAAAAATAAATTTAATTTATTTTGTTAATCAAATCCAATTTGATTATTACAAAACTAAATCCCATTTAATTTTGTCACTAAAACTAATTCCTATTTAATCGAAGTGAAATTAAATCTAATTTAATTTTATGTGATCAAAAAATCTGTATCATAGTCAATTAAATCCAATTTTGTTCATAACAAAACTAAATTTAATTTAATTTTGATATTATGATTAAATCCAATTTATTCTTTATGGAATTAAATCTAATTCAATTTTCATTAGAAGATTAATACTAATTTAATCAAAGCAATATTAAATCTATTTGAAATTAATACTTACTTAATTTCAATGGGAGGATTAAATCAACTTTAATCTAAGTGGAATTAAGTCCTACTTAATTTCCATGAAAAAGATTCAATCGATTTCAATCATTGTGAAAACGAGTCTCACATAATTTTCATGAAAAATGATTAAATCAACTTTGATCTTAGTGAAATTAAGTCTCACTCAATTTCTATGAAAAGATTAAATTAATTTCAATCAGTGTGATATTAAGTCACACTTAATTTCAATGGGAATGATTAAATCAACTTTAAACCTAGTGAAATTAAGTCCTACTTAATTTCAATAAAAGATTAAATTAATTTCAATCAATGTGAAATTAAGTCCTACTTAATTTCTATAGGCTTGCGAATCATTGACTAAGTCTCACTTAATCAATTACAAAATTAAATCTCATTTAACTTTGATAGGCAAATTAAATAGATTCAAAATATCAACAACTCTAAATCCAATTTAATTTCGTTTAATAAATTAAATCTTAATTTAATTTATGTAAATCAAATATAATTTAATTTATATTAAATCCAATTTAACAAAAATTAAATTTAATTCATTTTACAAAGAAGGCTTGAAGAAGATTGATCTAATTAGTTAAAATTGGATATGGGTCTTACCCAATTAATAATTCAATTGCAATTGGGTCCAAGCCCAATATTTAATTGAATTAATTCGTGTTGGGTCAACAATTAATTAATTCGTGCTGGGCCAAGCCCAACACTTCTTAATTAAAACCAGGTTGGGCCTTTTGTGTAATTAATCTAAAAATGGGCCAAGCCCTAATTCAAGTATATGGGATTAATTACATTGGGCCGAGCCCAACAAAATATTTAATATGTGTTGAGCCCAGCCCAGCCAAACAGTAGCCCTAGCCAACAATTGCAGCCCGCCTGTTGCTTCTTCTTCATCACTGCTACAGCGCCGCCGCCGGAGATTGGCCGGTCATGGCAGCGGCGTCCTACGCCGCCGCCTCAATCGTCGTATCTCCGGCCACCACTCATCGAAGCGATGGAAATCGCGCAGTTTGGCGGTCGATTTCAGCAGCTCAAGTCGCGGTCATCTTCTCCGGGAATTCGGGCCTCAAATCCGGCGACTCCATCGACGGAAATTCGCGGTTCCGGAAATCCAAATTACGCCGGCGGTTCCCCATTACCAGCAGCGTTTGACGATGATTCCGGTGACGCCTTCATCTCCGTCTAACGCTGCTGTCAGTGACGAAAATTCTTGCTGCTTCTCGCGTATTCAAAGTTTCAGATTTCCAGAAATTTCAAGCCCTATTCAGATTCTTTTCGCGAATTCAGATTTCAAACCCAGTTTCAATTTCAATTTTCCAGATTTTCATCAAAATGGGAATTCAAAAACAGCCCCAAAATTCAGCATCGTAAGTTTCAGTTCTCAAAAACCATGCAATTTTCAGATTTTCAATCCAAAAAAAAAAAGATTCCAAAATACAGATTTCAGCCCCATGTATAACCGATCGGAAGATGTACAAAATTCAGAATATTTTTTTTCCGGTCAATTTCAGATTTCAGATTCATACATAACTGCAGGATTTTGTTCTAAACAAAAACAGATTTTTCGGTCACTTTTGATAATTCGAAATCACCAAATACGCAATTAACATGATAATCAAATTAAACGTGCAAATCACGCAAACAAAATCAACGAAGCCAACAAATTTGGCTCTGATACCACTGTTGGAAATCCTGTAGGGCATGCGCAGCGGAAACGAAAAACAGATCCGGATTCCCAAACCAAGATCAATTCGTGGCTTTCGTCGGTTTTAAACGAGAAAAAAATGAATACGAAAAACTTACCTTTTCGCGTATTCAACTTTGATCCTCGTGAATCTTCAATCTTTTCCAACGGTTCAATTGTACCGTCTCTAGATCATCACGCAGGAACAGACTTCGGGAAATCTCCATCTCCAATCTCCATGGCGGCTAGGCGAGATCGAGTGGACTGTGAAGAGAGAAGAAGAAACGTTTTCTCCTCTACTTTGTATTTCTGGTGGAGGATTTCAGTTATGTAAATTGTTACAACTGTGTAATCTGACTTGTGTTGGAGGATTAAATAAATCCTCCAACTTAAGCCCACCGGATCACACACACGCCCATATGGGCCATTTGGACAATCAATTGGGCTATGTTGACCCAGTCAACTTAGTCCAATTAATTTAATCAATTAATATATAATCCAATTAAATATATATTGATTAAATCAATATTAATTAATTAATCAAATAATTAATTATTATTCTAGTCTAAATAATTAATTAACCTAATCAATTAAATATTCAAATTAATTAATTTAATTTACCATTGTTTAATCCAATTAAACAACTAATTAAACTAATTTGTCCAATTAATTAATTCATCCTTCCCAAGGACAAATTACCAGAACACCCTCCAAATATAAGACTTGATTTCCCCGTCTATTCCTTTATAGCGCGACTCTCTAGGTTCTTCTCAATTGGCAATGGGAGGATACCAAAGGATGTGAGTGACACCTAGCCAGCACCGTGGCCCCACATCGTAGTCCAACCGAGTACGAAATGATAATATCATTACGAACCTCTAGATTATGATACCGTATGAGTATAAGCCCTTCACTGACGTATCCTGATCGAGTGAGAGTCATGGAATATGTCTAACTCACAGGACTCGATACTATGCTTAAGAATCATAGTAATATGAGATTACTAAACACGAGTTAGTTCATTAGCTCTGGCCAGAGACTTCAATCTCATTTACCTATGATCGCATAGGATACTTCTCGTTTACTTTCGAGATAGTGAATTCCTTCTTGATAATTACCTCACATGCTACTTGCCCATTGGAATGCATTTCGAGGTTGACCCCACCTTTCAACAGGTGATTTGGGTCTAACTACTCTAGTGACAGAATCCAACGTCACAAGCACAGTGTGACCGTAATTGCTCAAGTCTAAGGCTCACGCATACCTTCATAATCAGTAATCTAATCATTGACAGTCAATGAGTAAAAACCCATGTGATCGGATTACTACGAGCCGTGTTCGAATACACTAATCCCATCAATGTATCTATGACACAAACTCTTACTATCCCATAGTGTTCGACTGACACTCCTTTGTCAGAGCATGTGTCATACAAGTCTATACGAATCTCAATGCCCAATTGAGATTTTCTGACTTGCGAACTATTTAAGTGATCAAGTACCAAACCCTTCCAGTGCCGATCTCCTTAAGGAATGCGAAGGTTTGCCTTGACACACATGGACTAGTTGTTCATTTAAAACTTTATAGATGTCATCAAGAATTATACGAACAACATATTGTTCCCTTTATATTAATTAGAGGTTGCACAATGTAAACTTGTGCCTTGTATTCTAACTCCTCGTTGGCATCGAGGGTACATTCCCAATAGCCGGCCCCATTCCCCCCCAACCCACCCCGGGATCCGTCTCTAGGCGGGGGGGGTGGGGGGTGGGGGTCAAGAATAATCATAAACTCTTTTTATTTGTAAAGATTGTTGACGTGGGTTGAGAAACTAATTCACAAGAGACAATTTAACTGGGTGCTGTTTTTCTTTTTCAGAAATCTCTCCCAAACTACTTCCACTTTATTGGGTGTCCTATGGACCTCATGTAGGTCCCTATTATTATTTAGGGCAAAATACATTTTGTACACCTGAACTATTCAATTTATTTAATTTGGGTCCATGAACTATCAAATGTAACAAAATGGTCCTTGAACTATCAAACGTAACAAAATAGTCCCTCTATTTGGTGGAAATGTTTGGCTTGCCGTGACGTCTTGCTGACGTGGTACCGAGTTTGATCATTGAAATGTGGTCATTGAAAAAGTTTGCCTATTTTGCCCTTACTTGCTTTCAATAAAATGGGTCTTTTTTGTAGTTAAAGTTTTGCTATTTTTTAACCATTTGATTACCATTTTCTACGCACTTTTGCAGAAAATAATACATCGATTTTCTATTAATGTTTTAGAGAAATTTACTAAAACCTTCTTAAAATAAAATCTATACTCAAAAAACAATCTTTTATAATATTTTTTAATCCAAAAAACTCATGTCACCAACTTTTCTTTCCAAAATATTCAACATTTAGGGTTAATGGCTGTAAAGGACATATTACTAGAGGCAATTGATATTGTACAAAATCAGTGGAAGGATGGGAAGTTTACTATACAAAAAGCCTACACACACAATGGAACATTATGAGGAGGTGGGGTGGAAAGCAATTGTGTGGGGGAAGGGTCCAGTAGCGAGGCACAGGTTTACTGTTTGGCTAACTATGCTGAATAGACTAAAAACCAAAGATCGCATTAGCAAATGGCAGCAGGTAGAGGATGCTAATTGTTTACTGTGCAACAGGCAAGCGGAATCTCGAAACCACCTGTTCTTTGAATGTGAGTTTGCAGGAGAAGTAATGAGGAAAAGCTGGTTGAAGATGGATATCAAGAATAGGTATACAAAATGGGATGAATGTTTGAAGTGGGCAATGAAAATTTGCAAAGGGCAAACCGTGTTAAGTCAAAGGAAGAGAGTCTTGTTTGCAGCTGTTATATATTGTTTGTGGAGGGAGAGAAATAGTCGGTTGTTTAAAGTTGACCAAAACGATGTGGATAGTTTAGTTGAGAAATTATGGCATATTATACAATGTAAATTTTTTATGAAGTAAGGTCTAGGTATGCCTGGTAAATATGTAAAGATGTTTGAAAGTTAATGGAAAATGCTTACCTTGTTCCAAAAAAAAAAAAAAGGTTATAGATTTAATCGTCCTTAGCCTTCTAGAACAAAAAAGAATCAATTGTAGTTTAATCTAAAATTTTATTCATATGGAAATTTTATATCGATAATTTCTACTAATTATGATTCTAACTTTACAGTTTTAAGTTTTGTAATCTTCTTAAAATTTGTAAAAAGAATATTTTTAATAATAAAAAATAAAATAAATTATATAAAAATATTTAAAGTACTTAATATTAAAAAATAGCATTCGCATTATACTATTTATCAATTTAAAAAATTAGCCAAACACGTCCTTAAGTCGAGGGACTATTTGGTTACGTTTGATTGTTCAGGGACCTAAATTATACAAAGTGAATAGTTCAGGGGTAAAAGTGTATTTTGCTCTTTTTATTATTAGAGATAAATACAGAGATCCCCAACCTATGGAATTGTGCATTTTCCCTCATATTCGATCAAAATATGCACTCAACAATTTCACATTTGGTGAATGTTGCATTCAACACCCTGTTATTGGATTCGATAAAATTTTAGATAATATTCTGGTACCTGTGACACACACATGATATTAGTAAGGGTAAAATCATCATCTAGGAGCAAAGTGTTACACACCCCGTAGGATAGCTGGAACCGTCTGCTTTGATCCATTTTTTTTTTCATTTTTCTAAATTTTCAATTTTTTTTTGAATTCAAAGTTTCGCAGTTTTTCAAATTAAAGAAAAACAAAAGCAATATTTTCTTTTGGGAAAGCATTAAAAAATTAAGAAAAAAAGAAAAAGGAAAAATTAGAAAATAAGAATAGAAGAAATCGAACAATAGAAAAAAAAGCAGAAAATTCCAAAAAACTTTAGAAAAAAAAAAGGAAAGCAAAAAAATAAAAAAAATAATAATTCAAAAAATGGATAAATTTTTCGAGGATTTTTTCTAAAAAAATAGTTATTCTTCTAGATTTTTTGATTTTTTCTGCTTGTTTTCCTGGGTATTCTAATTTTTTTCTTTTGATTTTTTCTTGTTTAAATTTTTTTTCTACTTTTGTTTTTCTATTTGGAAAGTTACGCACATGTGAATCTAGGAAAATGAAGATTTAAAAAAATGAAAAACATTATGATCAAAGTAAACAATCCCCATCCTATGGGGTGCGTAGTACTTTGCCCCCTGATGACAATTTTACCCATGCTAATACTATGTGTGTGTCATATGTGCCGAAATATTCCTTAAGATTTCGTCGAATTTGGTCGCAAAGGGTTAAATGCAATATTCATTAAAAATAAGTGTGTCAAATGCATATTTTGATAAACTTGAGGCAAATTGCACAACCCCATAAGTTGTGGGTGTATGCTTTTATGACTTATTATTATTATTTGGCCAAACAACATGGTGTAGGATTTTTTTTAATCATTATCTCATCTTTTATTTTTCAAATAAAATATTTCCTAAGCATATTCCCACTAATAAAAAGTATTGTATTATTGAAGAAAAGTGATTGTATGTAGGTTTAATTGCTTTGTTTGTGTCACATTAGTTGTGTAGGGTAATATTCTCATTCCTAGTTGCTATTAGATGGGAACCTCAAAGTTGAGGGGGCTGGCTGCCCCATCATACACAGGGCCTCGCTCACTCTCTGTATGTGTGTGTACGCATTATATGGTGATCCTCGTCATGTTTGCACATATCAATTAGATTTCTAGAACATTATTATTGTTGTTATTGCATAAGTGAAAACCTTAAAGCGTCCACATGAAACATATGGTAAGAATTTGTCTTATTAAATAAATAGTATGACACTCGGGAGACCCAATGTATAATTTAACGATGGGTCAGGTGCACCATTCAAATAAAATCGTTATTATTATGATATGGATTGAGTGGTAAGGCTCACCAACTCCACAATCTAATTACAAAAAATGGGAGCTGTCAACAATTACTTGGTTGACCGCACCACTCTCTCTTATTAATAAATGAAAGGGATAATTACACATCTCTCCCGATGAATGAGCTAATTACAGTCCCCTTCCTTTAGGCTTTAACTATATATAATTACAACCACCCTCTTGCTGTCAACCTCCGTCTTACAATTTCCCCTCTCCATTCACTTTTTTAACGGAAAAAGTTGTCATCATCGTCAAAAAAAAAATCCTAAATCCGATTTTACCCTTACATTGATTTCATCTGGGAGTTTACTATGTTACTAGACCAACCATTACATGAATAAATTGAGTTCAAATCTGTAATTGCTAAATGCTAATAAAGAAAATGTTTGATTTAAATGAATAAAGAAGTTTAAAACTATTGGAATGGTTTAAGGCAAGGGCGAAAAATGTCATTTTATCGATTTTGTTAGGGGTTTTGGATGGTTTCTTGACGGCATGGGAGGTGCTTGTAATTAAGTATAATTGAGAGGAGGGTGTTGTAATTAGCCTATTCATTAGGGGAGGTTAGTGTAATTATTCCTAAATGAAAAGATTTGTGTTGATTAATCCATTTTGCTCCCTAAAATTACCAAAATTTACACTTTTATGCCTGTGAAATTAAGAAAACTTTTAAAATTATAATATACTAAGAAAAAAAAAATCAAAACTATTGTTCAAATAAAATATTAAAATTAAAGATTGAATCTTTAAAATTATTTTCGTACTTATCCATTTATATAATTAAATACATTGGAAAATGCAAGACCAGGAGTCTAAGACCTAGTCCAATGTAGAATAACCCCCCTTGGGTCTCATCTCGAACAAGGAATTACTTGCTTCCATGTAGTTCTTTTTCTTTCTTTACACTCAAATCCCTCTATTGTTTTTTTGTTCTCTTGTGGAGTGACGTATTAAAAGTTAGCTATTGAAGTGAGAGAGTTTAAAATCATATGAACTTCATATTAAAACTCCATAGTTTTAATGTGGAATTTAACTTTTCATAGACTTGCACCTAGGATTATAACACACTTCACAAATGTTGCATGACAAATAAACGTATATTAGGAAAAAAATTTAATCACTTGACATACATCTAAAATAATGAAATATATGATGAAATATCATATTAGAGAGGATTCAAATCAAACGGCCGACTTGCTTTCTCCAATGGTAGAGAGTAAGTTTTCGTTAACGACGATCCAAGCTGAGTCAATCCCCCAATAAAAAGAAATGATGACAAATTACTTAATCCTATTAGTCCCATGGAGTCGTGGACACACTCGATGCGTGTGCTTAATCAAATAAAAATTATATTCAAATTTTTTTATTAATTATTTAAGTATAATATCTATGTTAAAATTTTAGATGAAATATAGGAATTTATAAGTAAATAGAAATGAGTATGAGAGAAGCAAAAAGGTCAAGGGACCGAAGGTGAGAAAATGTGAAAGGTGAAAAAAAAAAGATAAAAAAGAAGTGAGAAAAGAGAAGAGAATAAAAAGAAATAGGAAAAAAAATTGTGACAGTTGTTAAAGGGGATGATTGAATTCATCTCTCTTTGAAATATAGACATTTGACATCCACATCCCTCATGTTTTGTATTTTGACATTAACCTCCTACCCTTCAATTTCTCTCCTAAATTTATTAATTAATGACTAGAATACCCTTCTCCTTTGAGCTAAAAATGTTGAATATAACTAAATAATGTGTTGAGAATGAAAATTATAAAAATATCATTAAATGACATAGTATTAATAAAAAAATAACCATCCAAAATAAAAAAAATTCTAGAAATATAACTCTAAAATTCTTAAACTAAAATCAATTAAAAAATATGCTCTCAGTTTATCGTGATTTTCTTTGGTGATTCAAGAATTTTTTTTAACCAAAAATAAAATTCAATATTTTTGAAATATGTTAATCTTAATGTAATTTAATTCTTTTTATAAACATGAATATTTCTTATTTCCATAAGTTTTTGTATATTTTTCATTTTTAAAAAAAACTATAAGCACCAAAGTAAAATACTTTTGGGTCGCATTATAATCCAAAATTCTATATTTTCAAGTATTAACTTTGTTTAATAAAATCCAAACTTTTACAGAGAATTGCTAATTTAACTAGTATATTACACTGAAAAATAATATTAAAATTATACATACACCTCTTGTATGCCACAACCTTTTGTTCTTAAGTAGATGTACTTATATATATAAATAATAAATTAAAATAATTTATAATTACACCAAAAATTAAAAATAAAATGTTACAAGTTAATACAATTCAAAGCTAGAAAAATAATACAACATCATATTCTTTCTCTTCCTATCTTAATTTAAAAACCAGAAAAAACCAAGTTATACTAAATGCAATATAGAAAAAGTAAAACAAAAGCAATAATTTCTTTTCTATTTAAGATTTTCGAATGAAATTGGTATAATGAAACTAATAATATTTTTTCATGACATTAGCTGTTAATTGAACCAAAATCCAAAAGAGAGTTATAATTAAGATAATTAATTAATATTTGTTTGGATCATAAAAGAATAGAAGATTAGATTAGGGGAAGTTTTTTTCTCTTAATTAAATAAACTATGCATTTTAGAATTATATTTTTGGATATTTTTAATTTAAGATGCATATTACAATATCAATTAATGGTACTTTTTTCATTCTCCAATCGATTATTCAATTATTTAAAAACATTTTAGCCCAAATGTGAAGGGTATTTTACTCTTTCATTAGTAAATCTAATGAATAAGTTGAAGAATGGAGGTCTATACCAAGATATCAAAAACAAAGGGGTGTTGATCCCAAATGTTTATAATTGAGGGGAGGTTGATGCAATTTTCCCCTTGTTAAAGTCTCGAAGGTAACTCTTGTCATATCAAAACTACCATCCAACCCACGACCCCACATTCCTCTTCGTTTTTTCTGTTGAACGAAAACAATAGAATATTATTACTGAAGATCAACCAAAACAACATATTTAACTTGAGGGGGCAACACCAATACCCCATCAAGGTCCACATGAGCAAAACGATCTAACAAGTGTGCGGGCCTATTACCTGACCTTTTAACAAAAGCAAAAGAAACCGAATCAAAAAGTTGAACACGAGCTAAAATGTCACTATACTAAGAGGGCCTAAAGGGGAGACGTCGCGACTTTGTGCCCAAAGCTTATTTATTAAAGATAAACAATCGCCTTCTACTTGGATCTCCTTCCACTCCATGCGACTTGCTAAATTCATTGCCTCTTTGCCGCTAACACCTCCGCCACCTCCGGGTCGGATCCAAAAAGAAACCGTCTGTCGCCTGTTGGAAATTGGAAGTTTCAAAACTTCAAAAATCAAATTTAATATTTTCATTATTTGCATTAACAATATTGACCATAACCTCCCACATTGTATTGATTTGTGCTTTTAATTTTTAGGTTTCAACATGCATCCTAACACTATAAATAGGTCCTAGTGGTCTTAGTTAGAAGACACAACAACACAAGCATACAACATTCATCTTCTATATTTTCTCTATATTTTGGGCAACTAGGATAAGGTCTTGTTCACATAGTTTTCTTGTGAACGTGCTCACAAAGAAAACACCGGCGTGACCTTCTTGGGTTTTATCTTGGGGTGGTGATGAGCCGACAGGACCTGCACGAGGGGAGGCCATCACGATCTTAGGACAGCGTCAAGTGGCGTGACTCCTACAGGCCAGCCGTTCTTACTTTTGTATGTTTTAAATTATATTATTTTATGCAAATTGTTTCACATGATAATCTAAAGAATTTATATTTATGTTATTGCATGCAAATCTTGAAAAATTTCACAACAATCTAAGATCGTGATTTTGGTTGCTATATTTCTGATTTTACTTAATCTGTTTTGGCCTACTAAATTTCATATCTGCTGCAATTCTAAATTTGTTCGCTGATTATATTTTATTGTTAAATTTGAGCATCTAACATGTTTAATTTGCTTACTGAGAATAAAGTTTAAATCTTTATTGGATTATCACAAGTTGATCAGTTGTCTCTCTAACCATAAGTTTGATATTAGATCTTCTACCAAACAACATCACATTTAATATTTCATCTTTAGTATATTGCATTAAACTTACAAGAAAATTCACTATATATTTTCTTAAATCTGATCATCATAACAGCAAGGTGTGGAAGAAGAGATAATCAGAGCTTTACAAGAAAATTGTTTATTTTGGTTTCTGAAAGAAATTTGTTAATTTGTCAAATAGTATCTCAAAAATTGTGCACAAATAATTTAAGTATTTTCTTTCATACAAACCGACTAGAAAATAATAGAATAAACCGACAATACTACTATAATCTTGTTTTGACAGCTAGCATTTCAATAGGCTAGCTTATGTGCATGTGTCATTCATCTAGAATATCAAACTATAATTATATACTTTTAACATAAAAGGAAAGTTAGTGAATCTGCATGAAATCTTGTATTTAATGTATCTTTGACATCTTTCCTACAGGCACTAAAACGGTAAAATGTGTTATTTGTTTCCTATTAGTGACTAAAGCCGTTACACCTGTTTGAAATAGTGGAGTGACTAATTAATATTCACAATTATTTCAAGAGTAATTTGAACGTTATTTGTTGATTTAATCATAGATCAATTTTATCTACTATTCATTTTTATTTACTGTTGTGAATTATTTGTGACATGAAAGTTAGTCTTAATGTTATCAAGTATTGACGTTATCTTATTGATTCCTACAGTTAATTGCTTCATTTCAAATTATATCATTTCTTTGCCCTTGTTAGTTCTTAGTGTTACATAAATTCAAAATAAAAAGTACAATGGCATCTCGTGAAGACGCTAGTAGTGTTAAACCCGAGAAATTTAATGGATTAAATTTTAAAAGATGGCAAAATAAATTGAAATATTGGTTGACCGTTCTTGGGTTTATGTCTGCCATAGATGAGAATATTGAGTCTAGCTTTTGGCAAACCCCAGAAAACGTAGAGTATCACTGTCGTAACTGTATTCTTAGTGCCTTGTCTGAAAGACTTTACGATGTTTACCATGCTTTTACTAGTGCTAAGGAACTTTGGGATGCCTTAGAAGCTGATTATGGAATTGATGATGCAGGAATTGTTAGATTTAATGCCTCTACTTTTACAAGATATATAATGGTTGATGAAAAGACTATTAATGAACAAATTCATGAATTTCAAGACTTACTAAAACCATTAGAAGAAGGAGGGTCAAAATTTAGTGAAGATTATAAAGTTTCATGTCTAATTGATAAACTCCCACCTTCATGGTCTAATTTTGCTAGAGGTCTTAGACATCAGCAAGGGTCTTTAACTTTAAGTCAAGTCTTTAAATCCTTGAGGGTAGAAGAACAACATAGGATTAATGTTAAACAAGAAGGGTTAAAAGCTAAGGCTAACTTAGTGGGAGATAAAAGAAACTATAACTAAAATAGGTTCAAGCCTAGGGGAAATAGGTTTAAAATTAACAACAAGAATTGGAAGAAAGACTACCGACACAATAATAATAATAATAATCTATTTAAGACACAAAACTATAAGGACAATAAAGGCAAAGAAAAGATAGAAAAGCCCTGCTTCGTGTGTGGAAGAACTAATCATATGGCTAAAGACTGTTACTACAAGAAGACCGCCTAATAATCAAGAAGTAAACATGTTGGTCAATGGAGAACCATCTATCAGGTTAGAATCTATAACTCCCTTAATAAACTTTACATAAAAAAATAATGAATGGTGGTTAGATTCAGAAGCTAATATTCATGTTTGTTTTGAAAAATCAATGTTTAAAACATATCAGAACTCAAGTGGAGGAAGCGTGACACTAGGAAACAACACTGTCGCACAAATACATGGGATCGGGAGCGTTGAGTTACAGATGACGTCCGGAAAGATATTAACCCTAGATGGAGTGCGACGCGTACCTGAAGTGAGAAGAAGTTTAGTTAGTGGGTCTTGTTTAGTTGAAAATGGTTATAAACTAGTTATGGAGTCTAATAAAGTTGTAATAACTAGAAAGAATGATTTTATTGGAAAAAGGCTTTGTAAGTGATGGTTTGTTTAAATTAAATATTTTGAATGATGAAGAAAATTCCTCCTTTATTTTTAATATTGAATCTAATATTTTATGGCATAAAAGATTAGGACATGTTAGTAATATAAAAGTTAAGAGACTTATGGATTTAGGATTAATTCCAAAATCTCAAGTAAATATTGATCATAAGTGTGAAATATGTGTACAAGCTAAACAAACAAAAAGAGCTTATAAATCGGCTCACAGAGATTCAATTATCTTAGAACTTATCCATAGTGAAGTGTGTGATTCAAATAGAACTCCAACTAGAGGTGGAAATAAATATTTTGTAACATTTATAGATGGCTTTTCTAAATATTGTTATATTTATCTTATTAAGTCTAAAGATGAAGTCTTTGGAAAATTTAAGATTTATAAAACTGAGGTTGAGAACCAATTAGAGCAAAAAGTTAAAATATTAAGGTCAGATAGAGGAGGAGAATATTCTTCGGATGAGTTAGAAAAATTTTGTGAAGAAAATGGTATTATACATGAATTCACACCTCCCTATTCACCTCAATCAAATGGAGTAGCTGAAAGGAAAAATAGGACGTTAATGGATATGGTTAACTCTATGTTATTAAATTCTGGAGCACCTGAAAACTTATGGGGGGAAGCTATTTTATCTTCGTGTTTTATACTTAATCGTGTGATTGATAAAGATAATGATAAAACTCCTTATGAATTGTGGAAAAAGAGAACCCCCAACCTAAATTTTCTTAAAGTGTGGGGGTGTTTAGCAAAAGTAGCTATACCTGATATTAAAAGGAAGAAAATAGGTCCTAAAACAGTAGATGCTATATTTATCGGATATGCTCAAAATAGTAGTGCGAATAGATTTTTAGTGGTTAATTCTGATGTTGGTGGTATTTCTAATAACACAATTATTGAGGCTAGAGATGCAACTTTCTTTGAAGATGTTTTCCCTTTTAAGACTAAAATTACAAGTGAATTAGAAACAACAAGAATAGAATCTTATATAGGTGAATCATCTAACAGTTCAATTTTAGAAAACAAGGAAGAAGAATCTATAGAATTAAGAAGAAGTAAGAGGCCTAGAGTAGAAAAAAATTTCGGAGATGACTTTATTACCTTTTTAGTTGAAGGAGATCCCCAAACCTATGAAGAAGCTATATCTTCTATAGACGCACCTTTTTGGAAAGAAGCCATAAATGACGAATATAATTCTATTATTCAAAATAATACTTGGGTATTATCTAACTTACTACCTGGTAGTAAGCCGATAGGATGGAAATGGATCTTTAAAAAGAAATTAAAAGCTGATGGGTCTATAGATAAATATAAAGCAAGGTTAGTAGCAAAAGTGTTTACACAACAAGAAGGAATTGACTATTTTGATATTTACTCGCCTGTCGTTAGAATTTCAACTATTAGAACTTTACTGGCGTTAGCATCTATACATAAATTAATAATTCATCAAATGGATGTAAAAACGGCGTTTTTAAATGGAGATTTAGATGAATAAATTTACATGCAACAACCTGAAGGCTTTAAAGTTAAAGGACAAGAACATAAAGTATGTAAATTAGTACAATTGTTGTATGGTTTAAAACAAGCTCCTAAACAATGGCATGAAAAGTTTAATGAGGTTATACTTGCTAATGGATTTACATCAAACGAACATGACAAATGTGTTTATGCTAAGGAAGAAAATGGTGAATATGTGATACTATGTTTATATGTGGATGATTTATTAATTTTTGGGTCCAATTTGGATTTTATTAAAATTGTGAAAGAATATTTGTCTAACAACTTTGAAATGAAAGATTTGGGTGAAGCCCATATTATTTTGGGCATGAAAGTTAGTAGAACTAAAGAAGGCATCTCACTAGATCAATCAATTGCTATTGAAAAATTCTTGAAAAAATTTAATTATTACGATTGTAAGATAGCGTCTACTCCTTATGATCCTAACGTACATCTAAATAAAAATTTGGGAGAACCCGTGTCACAATTGAAATATTCTCAAATTATAAGGTCATTATTGTATTTTTCTAATAGAACTAGACCTGATATATGTTATGCGGTTGGGAGACTTAGTAGATACACTCATAATCCTAGTAAAGATCATTGGAATGCGTTAGAGAAGAATTCTTAAGTATCTTAGAGGAACCCTAAACTTTTCTTTATACTATAAAGGTTTTCCAAATGTACTTGAAGGGTATAGTGATGCTAATTGGATTACCGATAGCTCCGAAATAAAATCTACTAGTGGTTTTGTATTTATGTTGGGGGGAGCAGTGATAGCTTGGGGATCTAAGAAACAAACTGTTATTTCTAGAAGTACAATGGAAGCTGAGTTAATAGCGTTAGATTTAACTTGCACAACTGCTTAATGACTAAGAGACCTTTTACTCGATATTCCATTAGTAAAGAAACCTTTACCAGCCATATCTATACATTGTGATTCTAAGGCTGTGATAGATCTTGTGAAGCAAACCCATTCTAATAAGAAAATGAGTAGACATTTACAAGCAAGATATAAAAGTGTAAAATCTTTAATAAAGAGAAATGTGGTATCACTCAATTTTGTCAGATCTGAGAGAAACTTGGCTGACAATTTGACTAAAGGTCTACCTAGTAAGGGTATTTATGAATCATCGAGGGGGATGGGCATAAGCCCACAAGGGAGTCACCTCTGGGAGTAACCCAACCTTTGTGATTGGAGACCCCATGAAAAAGGTTCAATGGGTAGAAACAACCTGTAATGCGTGACTCGTTTAGCACTAATTTATGAGGAGAGTGTCTCATTCCCGTCCCTATGGTGATAGTGCTTTTGTAGTGTGATGTTAAGGTTGGCTTTGATCCTTAATGAGACCAAGGCGGGAAATAATCCGCGGGGTAGAGTTCACACATACCCTTGGAGATTTCACCTAATGAGAGTTGCCATACATAGGCCGTGGCTATGGGTTGGGCTAACCCTAGAGACCTCACGAGAATCAAGATTAGAGCGTAGGGCCTTTAATGCGCTAACCCGCGAATTGAGACCGATGTCGATACTGTGTGTGTGATGTATTGAAGTTTGGCCAAGGGACCTAATTCCAGGCGTAGTCCATTATGGCTCCCTCAAATGAAAATCATCAACACTAAGTGTAGGTTCAAGCCCGGAAGGCTCCTGCACCCATTGGATAGTATTTAGTTGCCCTTTTATATATATTTTATATATCATTTGAAGTTTTAAACCTTGTGGGGGATTGTTGGAAATTGGAAGTTTCAAAACTTCAAAAATCAAATTTAATATTTTCATTATTTGCATTAACAATATTGACCATAACCTCCCACATTGTATTGATTTGTGCTTTTAATTTTTAGGTTTCAACATGCATCCTAACACTATAAATAGGTCCTAGGGGTCTTAGTTAGAAGACACAACAACACAAGCATACAACATTCATCTTCTATATTTTCTCTATATTTTGGGCAACTAGGATAAGGTCTTGTTCACATAGTTTTCTTATGAACGTGCTCACAAAGAAAACACCGGCGTGGCCTTCTTGGGGTGGTGGTGAGCCGACAGTACCTGCACGAGGGGAGGCCATCACGATCTTAGGACAGCGTCAAGTGGCGTGACTCCTACAGGCCATCCGTTCTTACTTTTATATGTTTTAAATTATATTATTTTATGCAAATTGTTTCACATGATAATCTAAAGAATTTATATTTATGTTATTGCATGCAAATCTTGAAAAATTTCACAACATCGCCAAGCCACGCATAACCCCTTTGCATCTCGACCAATACACCCCGTCCCTGTTGCCTCGGATTCTCAAACAAAACACCACCCACATTCATTCATCTTCAATTATAATATAGTATAGATGAATAAAAGGGGTTAATCTAATTAATAGGTGGAATTACGTTGTTGACGCGATTGAAACGTACAAATTCAGATAGGTTTGTTGATATTATTATTTTGTCCAAATTCGATAATTTGTGTTTCATGCATCACTTTGGACCTATCAAAGTCGTTGTTATTATCGCAAGTTGCAATGCCAAGTTGCCAACTATCAATCAAAATATCCTCATGTCATCCTAATTGCAAATTATGCAACCAGGTCCCACCCCATGATGTCCTGATACTTTTAATTCTAATAAAAATTGACACCGTACCGTATCGTATTTGTATCGAATAAAATTACTCTTAGATACTGTTCGGATACCGTCCAAATACCGTATTTGACACATTTTTGAAGTGTTCGAAATTAAAAAGAAAATAAAAATTTGTACATACCGTATCCGATACAAAATTTGAAGTATCCACCACGTCATGGATGGGCTAAAATAGGAAAAGAGATCATATTTTTGGTCTTTGTTAAAAATTAAAACTTAAAAGTTAAACAAACAACAAAGAAACTTAAAGAAGTAGACAAAATTTTATTTATGTCAATGAATGTATTGAATCAAATTTATTTTTAAATATTATATATACAAATATATACACATATTCATGATATATCGTATCCTAAAATTTAAAAAATTATGGTATTTCATATTGTGTCATATTGTATCCTTATCCTTGTATTTATATCCATGTATCATAGACCCCACCTCAATATTGTGTGTAGGTACCAATTAACAGAGTTTGCTATGGTATTAGGGGTCTGTTTGGCACGTTTTTGTTTTCGTAGTTCTGCAAAACAGTTTTGTAGAACAGTTCTGTAGAACATTTTTGAAGAATAAAATTTGTTGAAAACCTGTTTGGCCTACTATTTTGCAGAATATATGTTCTTTGAGAATGCGTTTGGATGAAACTGTTTTGTAGTGAAGAAAACACAAGAATACGTTTGGATGGACCTGTTTTTAGGTGTAATATATAAACCGTTCATATAATATTTAATATAGAGCTCACACGAGCTTCAATAAAACCAAATATGAATTGTGCTCGAGTAATTGAATTTTTCCACACATATTTTTATTAAACGAGCTAAATTTCAAGACTTATCAAACAAAACAGTGTATTTAAACATAGTTTATTATATTAACGAATAGATCTCGAACAATTTTGTAACGACGGATCATGAGCAGAATATCTAGTTTGAATTGACTTTCAGCCTTACCAATAAATGCAACTTAATGACGAAAAAACAATAAATCAAAAACCCAAGGAAAATGAAATCTGAAAGAGCAATGCTATATACCATTTTTTTATACTATCGTTTTTCACCTCCCATAGTTTTGACAAAAATTATTATAATTGACAGACTCAAATGGATTTAGTACTTTAACTTCTTTCCAAAACTAGGAGAGGTGAAAAATTGATGGTATGAAAACGGTATATAGCATTTTCCAAACAGAAAAGCTTCAGAAAAGCAGTAGCAGGAGAAATTTTATAATCCAAATTCCAAGCTTCATTTACAATACCAGCTGTGCTACTATTCTCATCACAATATGAAAGCTGCTTCCACACAGAAAGTGATAACAAAGCAATATACTAAAGCTGTATTTCGGAGATTTCATTCACTTATTATTCTTACTGATATGGTATAGAGAACGAGTTATAGTTCCCCAATAACGGGGTTACGTCTAAGTTTCTACACAACAACGAACAACTTTCAATGAGAGTAGAAAACAGGCAAGATTAAAGTTGCCTGAAAGAAAAAATGTTCCTTTCAGTATAACAACAGTGTTCCTAACACGAAACTAATGGCGAAAGAAGGGGTAATGGATGAAGCCCAAGTGATAAAATCCACCATACTCAGCGAGCCAGCAGTAAGAGCGCGATTCCTGAAGACGACATCAGAAAAAAACGAGTTACATAAAAATAGGTTGAGAAAAGGAACATTCATATAAGTGCATGTATGAATTAAAAACAGTTGGATGGGTAGAAGTTGCATGGGTAGAAGTAGAACAGAGACTATTACAATTTGGCTATAATTCAAGAACTAAAAATATGTTGTGGATTCAAGCAACAAGACATCCAGTTGTATTCATAAAGTAACCAAACTACAGCTTGGCACGTTTTGGTAATATGGATATTACATATGTTGTGCCCTTGTTACTAGCACATCTTTCACGCATTGTGAAATTTTTATCCGGCCATTAATGTAATCTCACATCTATAATCAAACTACTCAATGGGGAGGCGTCACATGTTTAGTAGACATAGTTACAGGTTTCTGTAAGAAAATTGAATCTACTAATGCATTAAAGACATAAACGAAAGACAAGATATTGAAGGCTTATGCATCACGACAATGGTTACTCACCTTCATAAGAATAGAACGTACATCTCCCTCTCTAACCTTCCTAGACACCAGAAATCAGCCCGTCTTGTCTGAGAATCATTATTGAGTATCAGAAGGCCACTCTATCAAGAATCCCCACCCCCATCTTCCCCGGACAAAAACAACCAGCAAAAATAAACACAAATTCGTATTATATTGCATCAGTCATTGTACAAGAACTAATCTTATTGAAGTAGACAACAGCTAACAATCTGATAATACACTTCATCATCTATACATAATTTCATTATTCAATCATACTAAACTACACATAACTTACAGTAGAAACTAAAATCAAGCACAATCTATTGCACATAGTCAATTCTTAAAAATTCTAATCAACACAGAACTGAAACCAATTTGACAAAACTACATATTCGCATTTCAATTTCCATTATCTTATCGCAATCAAAACAAATCCCAGAACCCACATAAAGTTCATCATCATTCTTCATCAAGAATCAACATTAAACCAACACTTCACACTCATTTCTTGTTGCGCCGACCAAAATAAATAGAGACGAAACCCCCAAAATTTTCAACATTAAGCCCTTACTTTCCAATAATTGATCTTTTTGATACAACTATCACAAACAATCAACTTACCAGCTCCAGATTTATGGCTGGAGGTGATGCTCGCGCCACTGGAGTCGAGACTAGTCGCTGCAACGGTCCGCGAAGCCAAAATCGCCGGTCGCGAGAGAGAAGGTGAGGCTGGCCTTTTCTTTGTGAAATGATGAACAGTAAACGTCTTTCGAAGGTTCTGGGGATTTCCGTTCTCAAATAGACAATTTAATCGCAAAACACCTCAACCTCAAAGCTGGTGATAGGAAACAGCGGTCCAAACATATTTTGGCCTTTATTGTTCCGCAAAAATGCAAAGTGAAGTCGAAAACAACGGGCCAAACAGGTCTTCCATTCAAATTCATTAGTATCCATATTTGCCTAGGTCTAGTTAGCAATTGCAAAGTTAGCCCGTGTAAGATGAGTGATATCTGCAAGTAAAGATGTCAACCGGACCGGGTTGGGCCGGCCCAGGCCCGCACCCGGCCCAGGGCCGCCCGGCCCGTTCCACTTTTTTTAAAGCGGGCCAGGTCAAGCGGGCCTGAGCGGCCCGGACCCGACCCACTTCACTGTTCAGGCCGGGTCATTGGGGGCCGGATCCCTGCAATTTTTTTTTTTTTTTTGAAAAATGGCAAAACTCAATTTTTTTGAAAGTTCGGTCCCAATGTTGAGTCAAAAAATCAAGCAAACTATTTGGGAGTAACCGAATAAGTAGAAAATTACATTATGTTATGTTATATATTATTACATAATGTAGAAAATTATACTATGAATGAAAATAACTAATTTTTAATTCTTATAAGTTATAAGTTAATTTGAATGTTTTAATTATTTTTAGTTTAACTTTAGAGACTCAATAAAATTGATATCTAATTTAAAGAGATAATGTTGAAATTTAAAAATGAAAAAAATCAAATTGAAATTGATATCTAATTTAAAGAGACAATATTGAAACTTTGAACGAAAATTGAAAGTGCAAGTCTTGGGACTAGGACATCCCATCTAAACTTCCCCATTCCACGTGAACTTCACAATGTGTAGAGTGTGGGGTAATTCTATATTAGATTGATTTCAATGGTCTAAGCGTGTATTCTGTGTCTATCTCTTTCAAAATTATTTGATTGTTAATCGAGCCGAACTCAAACAAGTTTAAATGCAAATTGCTTGTTTTTAGCACATATTTTCATATTTTTTTACTAAATGAGACCTCAAACTAAGTTACAAAGCTTGGAACAGAAAAATAATTCAAGTTTGATTTGTCTTCCAGTCCTGGCCAACCTGTTTCAAAATTTATTTTTCCTTGTGGGCACATAGCAAACCCAAATTAACCTTCATATCTATATGTTATTTTTGTAAAGGGCAAAATACACTTTGTACCCCTGAACTATCTATTTTGCACCATTTAGGTTCCTGAACTATCAAACGCGACAAAATGATCCCTGAATTATAAAAATAACAAAATGGTCCCTAGACTTGACGGACGTTTGACTTGTCGTGATGCTATGTGGCATTGGGTTTGACCATTGCAATGTGGTAACTGAAAAAAATTATCAATTTTGCCTTCACTTGCTTTCTATAATATGGATCTTTTGTGTGATTATAATTTTGCTGCTTTAAACCATTTTGACACCATTTTCTACTAACTTTTGTGTTGAAAATAATACACCAATTTTTTACTCATTTGTTTTAGGAAAAATTATTTGATCAATTTTTAGGTTAATAAATTAAGGTAATAAAAAAATGAAGGGTAATAAAAATTACTTGATCAGTTATAAAGTACCCTTTATTTATTTATTTATGAATGATCAAGTAATTTTCTTATCGATTTTTTTTTCTAATTTTTCAAATTGATAAATAGTATAATGCGAATTTTATTTTTGAATATTAAGTACTTTAACATGATAAGTATTTACAATACATTTTTTAAAAATTTCAAGAAGATTAAAAGTTTTGAATATGAAGTTAAAATCATAATTAGTATCAATTATCGATATAAAATTTCTACATAAATAAATTTCTAAAAAGAACAACAATTGATTAATTTTGCTTTAGAAGGCTAAGAACAGTTAAATTCATAAATTTATTAACCTTAAATATTGGATTTTCTAGAAAGAAAAGTTGGTGAAATGAGTTTTTTGGATTAAAAAATATTATCAGGCTTTTTTTTGGTATAAAGTTTTTTTTTGGGGGGGGGGGGGGGGGTGTTAGTAAATTTCCCTTAAGAAATTAGTAGAAAATCATTATACTATTTTTTGCACAAAAGTCAATATAAAATGGTAACTAAATATTGGTTAAAACGTGCAAAATTATAAGTACATAAAAAAAGACTCATTTTATTAAAAGTGGGGACAAAATTGACAAACGTTTTCAATGAACACATTGCAATGGTCAAATCCAGTGCCACGTCAGCAACATGTCATTGCGAACCAAACGTCCATCATGTCGGGGGACTATTTTTTTACGATTGATAATTTAGGGATCATTTTGTCACGTTTAATAGTTCAAGGATCAAAATGGTACAAAGTGGATAGTTCAGGGGTACAAAGTGTATTTTGCCCTTTTGTAAATGATGAATGATGAAAGACCTAAAGAAACTAGGATCAAATTCCATAAAGAAAACCACCAAAACAAGGAATTCATAAAGGTGTTATGTGAAGAGTACAATTCTTTTCCGAACACAACCTTCAAATGACCTGGGAATTATGTGAATACATATCATCATACAATAAGAAAAATAATGTTTTAGCTCATCTTGTTTATGGTTTCCACAAGATGGTTGTCTGTGCAATCATCGATGTGACGACATACGGATCCATGTTAGATGCAGGCCGCCTATCCTCGAAATAGCCTTTGCCCTCCTTCTCCGTGTCCCTTCCAACCCTAATGGAGGCCCCACGGTTTGCCACACCCTATCAAGAGACAGAATTCCGAGCAAGCAAGACCATTATCGAGCGAAAATTATTCCAAGGAACTCTCAAGAATTAAGATATTGGGATAATCACAAGCGTTTGTATACCTATCAGAAACGGTTTTGATTGAAACTTCCTAAAAATCACAGACCATGAGGAAATGATGAAAAATTCGTTTTTGTTTTTAGAAAACAATGTTTCATGGAAAACTTACTTACCCCAAAAGTTTTGCATCTCATATAAAAGATGCCAACTTGTCACCATTACCATGCAAAAAATGATCTTTTTCATATGATTATGAAGATAGGAATAATTCTCAATCACAGATAACCACACAAGCACACTTTTGTTCCAAATGAAATTAAAACAAGAAATAATTACCCATAGGAAGGTGTTAATGTCAGCTGTTTCGTGCCTCCCCGTAAGACGTCGCTCGTTACCTTCTCCATAAGCAGCAATGTGTTCCTTGTGCCTCAAACCGAGCTTCTCAATGGCTTTCTTAATTATTTCATAACCCCCGTCCTCTCTCATCGACTTTGTACTAAATAATTTCAAATCACTATTGTTAGGAAGGAGTGACATAGTAACTAAGATAACAATAATTAGAGGATTTTCAATTTGAAAAAAAAAATAGAATTTAAAAATTAAACCTGTAATTTGTATGAGCGCCAGCACCGTTCCAATCACCCTGACGTAGAGAATATATTAATAGATGCATAAAACAAAGAGAGTGAGGAAGAAAAGTGCTGCTCCATTTACTAATGAATTCTAACCCACACAACTTCACCAATCACATAACAAATGTAATATACTTGCTTTGTGATTGATCATTCTGTTTTGAGTTTATACTAATCACATGACAACTGTAAATCACTTGTCTCGTGAATGACTTTGGTTTCAACCAAGCCAAATTTGGGCGAGAATTTCCTTACTTTAGCTCTCTACTAATGACACCTCAATAACAATTATTGTAATTGAAAACTACCGAACCTGAATCGGCTTTGGGTCTAAAGAGAGTACCACACCGGCGATCTCGGTAATCCTCTGTCAAGATGCAAAAAAGGTGCATTTAAATTGATTTAGAACAATGGGATAATTACATAGAAACCCCTCTACTACACCGACGCCCTCATCAAAATGTTTTGATAGAGTGCATTTACCTCAAGAATGTAACGAGCCACCCACACCTGATCGGCCGCAGAGATTCCCGTGGAAGGCCCTACTTGGAATTCCCACTAAACAATGGTAGCATAAGTATTTATAAATAAGCGAGAAACAAAAATAGGGTCTCCAATATAACTCTATCCGCGTAAAAAATAATAAAATTTTATATAATTCGGTTTTTTTACCTGACCCGGCATAACTTCTCCATTTATTCCGCTAATGTTGATACCAGCGTAGAGGCATGCTTTATAGTGAGCATCGACTATGTCACGACCAAAGGCCTTGTCAGCACCAATTCCACAGTAATACGGCCCCTAAAATACACAAATTATATATATAAATATATAGATTATGCAGGGCAAGTTTGTAAATTCTTATGTTACAAGAACATTAGAGAAATTATTATTATTCTATTACCTGAGGTCCGGGGAATCCTCCGACGGGCCACCCTAACGGCCAGTTCATGTCTTTTTGTAACAAAGTATACTCTTGCTCTATGCCATACCTATATTTCAGTTATCCCATGAAAGTCAAAATCATTTTTTAAACCCCGACAAACAAACTTTGAACTATAAAAGAAACAGAATTCGGGAATATACCATGTTTCCTCAGCAACAACATCGGGATGGCTAAATATTTTCGCAGCACCATGTCTCTTGTTTGTGGGAATCGGTTCTCCAGCGGGCGTGTAAGCATCACACATAACCTAATGGAAAACGAAAAGACACGAAAAATGACATTTTTTTTCTTCTTTTTATTTACAACAAATGTAAGATGATAGAGTCGAGTACAACAAATTAGTTTTTATATTCTTACAAGTTTATGGTTTCCTCTCCTGAAAGGATCAGGGAAAACTGCCTGAGGACTGCATCGAAAAACCCGATTAATTATATCATAGAAATATAACCAAGAAAATAGTGGAATTAAGTTTTTTGACATCAAAATAAACTTACTATAGAATAACTTCACTATCTTCACCAGGGGCTTGGCCTGTGCTAGAACCATCAAAATTCCATTTTGGGAGCTTTGAAGGATCAGTAATTGGACCATCAAGAGTCTGAAATTCATAGAATAAATGAAATTTATAACAAATAAAATTCGTAAAAAATCACCATCAAGAAATTAATTTATTTTCTTGTGTTAATGGGGGTAAAAAAGAAAATTACCCTGGCCTTGCTTCTAAGGCCCATTCCCGATCCATCAATCCTGATCAATAATCAAAACATATACATACGAAAAACATTCAGCTTTATTTCTGAGTATTAAAAATACAGAGAATCAAATTATTTTGTAAAAAGCATCAAAATTCAAGAAAAAAAAAAGGTTCAAAATTTCATGGGAATATTAAAAAAATTTGTTCAGAATTAACCAATAAACACCCATTAAACAGAATAACACAAGGAAAAAGTTTCTCTTAAAAATTAAAAAAAAAAATCAACAGAAATCCAAAACAATATCTATAATAGAAAAATCACTACAAATTGTATAACACATCTGTACTCATTGAAATCCAGTAAATCCCACCAACCCAAGAACAGTAAAAATATATATTAAAATCAGTAATTAAAAAATAATAAGGAAAGCAAGAAAATGTTGAAGGGACTAACCATATGTATTCGAAAATGGATTTGGGAGTAACATCAGAGAGGTCCAAGTTTATGAAATCACTGATCAAAGACATTTTTCCTTAAGTAAACAAAGTGGATTAACAAAATAAAATATTTAGATAGTTTTTTTTTGGTAATTGTCACTCTTTGCAAGAGGATTCAAGCAACTAGTCCTAGTGTATATATTATTATGGAGAGATGTGAAGAGGCATTTTATAGGCACATTATGGCGTTGAAAAATATGAGAAATATTTAAACTTATTATATTCCTTATTATTCCTTTTTCTTTTTATAAAATACAAGTAAGTTCTTAGGCATTATTTCATTATTATAATTTAAAACTCCCTAGAATCAAAAAAATTATTTAACATGAATATATAAATTATTAGGTGTTGTGAGATGGACCATTTTAAATCGAGGTTGAGACAATGGATTCGTTTAATGAACAATTGCTACGACATTAATTGATATAAAGAAATTTTCATGACGCTCATACATTTATTTTCCCATTTTTAATAATGAAAGAAGTTTTTTTATTTATTTCTTTGTCGTTTGCTTTTCCCCACTATTATATTGTAGAGTGTAGACTATAATCATGCAAATATATCCCATATATTGTCTACCCAGACAATTGTCACAAAAGAAATGATGCTTGTAAGCAATTGCTCTGCAAAGTATACGAGTAATTGTTAGTGATTTTTGAGATTTCAAAAAATATTATAATTATATTAGTTTTCGTCTTGTCAATAGTTTTATTTGCTTTCGAACTGTACTGAAAGCTCATAAGATGTGTATACCAAAAAATGTTTGAATTATTATTTTAAGAATAAAACTATTAGTTTACCACTTCCTTTCAAAGAAAATATACATTTTACTGAAGACAGAAATAGTTAGATTTTGTATGATATTTAATCGAAAACACCCATATTTCTCCCACCAGTGTGTAACATAATTTAAAAGTCTGTGATTGATTTGGAAGAAAAACTGATCATATTAGAAGTGTAAACTTCAATGAAACATATTTTTGTCAAATATTGTATACTAATATTCATTCCCTTAATGTTTGAAAGTTCCTACAAATTATTGGAGATTCTTCAATGTCTTTAAATTAATAAATTCCTTTATTCAAGAGGAGAAAGAAGGAAAATTAGATTTATTTAACAAGATTTCACATATTATCCACATGGAGAAGACTCAGGAACGAGATTCCTTGTTCTAAAAAGAGAATATTGAGAATCTGGAAAACTGACTCATTTTCCAATGAATCTGACTAGGATTCACAATGGAATAAAATCCCTTATATTATGGCAAACTAATCTCTATCTTTTGAACATGTCAATTTCACCAATCCACACATATATGCACTTCTTTCTATTTCACATGGTGTTTCATATTAGATTGTACGAAGACGTGCTATGAGTAATATTCTTTTTTAAGTATACGATTGAATTAAATGTAATACATGTATCATGTTATGTACAATAAGAACGAGAAAAAATAATTATTTAAAATAAAATTCAGTGTGCAAATTTGCAAGCTTAATGGTCTCATGTCTTGAGTGAAATCTAGTTAATTAAATTCAGTAGAAAAATATTTATTATTTAATAAATACTAATATATTAGAACTTTTTAAAATATATTGTTAAAAAAAGATAGAAGAATATAGAAATAGATAACAATTTAGTGGTGGTGCACAACGATTGAACCGACTCAATTTCCAAGCTCAATAAGCTTTTTGAGGCTCGACCTCTAACTTTATAATTTGTGTTCACGAACCCTTTGATTAATATTACATTTTAATACATAAAAATTCAAACTCGAGACCTTTTTTTTTTCTTTAGAATATCTTTAGAATATGTATATGACTCGAGACCTCTTACTTAAGTATTTAAAGTTTCTTCCGCTGAAGTCAAATTCTGTTTGTACATCATTTTTAACCCAAGATGTAAAATGAAAAGACAAATTAGTTCATAAACTCTACTATGAATAACTCTTGAAGGACCGAATATAACAACCGTGCGTCCTTTATTATCGTTGGCTCGTGTAATTAGATTGAAAAAATCTTACAATGAAAAGTGAACCTGATACAAACCGATTCAATACCACTACTATAACAAAGTTGTAACCTTACTAAAATATATTCTTTGGGGAAAGTACTTCCATTGCTTCTTGTTTGTAAATATGTCCTATTCATTTATTGGGATCACTTTGGCAACAAAGCACAAAAGAATATAATTTAGCCCTAGTTTATAGTGTTCTTGGAGCCGGCTAACAAACTTGCCTCGTCTCATCTTAGCTATCAACATCTATGTCATTGTCTTTGTTAATTTCCTCGTCGATGTCGATAGCCCTTTTCGTCATTTTGCTCTCATATAGCTGTAATGTCAATTTTTATGACTTTTTTTTAATGACTTAATGAATGATACTAACCTTGCAAAAAAAATAAAATTGGAAAAGACCAAACTATTGTTTAAAAATGTAGTAGTACTTGTTATGGAAATTGTATAGTCGAGGCACGGGTTACCCAATTTCTTTAACACAATAACGCCCCGCTCTTGATGGTGACGAGATACAGCGTTTGTGTCCCAAGATACAATGACTATTGTCTTAGAAATAGGACCACTCTAAATTTCTAAGCCTAGCGAACAAACTTTTGCTAGAACTCTCGATTTATGAATGAAGAATTCTTTTATGTACCAAAATTAGTACTTAAAAGAGAGAAGAGAGAAAGAGATATAAAGTTAATACTTTGGTGTGAAACATCCGAAAATAGGAGGGTCCTATTTATAGACTTCCAAAGGTTGGGGGGAGGGGGGCCGAAAAGTTACAACTTTTCGGACTTTTCAAAATAGCCCCTGGATGGTGAAGAGGCGCCTTTTCTCCCCAGACAGGCACTGTTTCGGTAGAACGAGTGCACAGCGCACCCGTTCGGTCAACTGGTCCACGTGTGGACTACTGGTGTATTACACCCGCTCAATCGCAGCCATCGATCGAAAGGTTGTGATTCACCATCGCAACTGTTAGATTAAAATGAAATCTAACAGTTCAAACTTAATGTGAAAGTATTAATTAAATTAATTAATTAAATAATTAATTTAATAAAGTTTTATCCAAAAAGATACGGCTGGACCGACCCATGACCCATGACCTTCGACCCAAGCCCAAGCCAAAGACCAAGACCAAGTCCGTGTCCATGTCCAAGACCAAGGCCAAAGCTCGCGCCCAAGCCCGAGCCGAGTCCTGGTCCTTGGTCTGAGGTCCGGTTCGGTCTACCGGAAAGCCCGAGTGAAGAGCTAAGAAATTGTGCCTAAGCCCAATTGCATAGCTCCTCCCCCTTTCATACAAAGTCCCAAAGTGGATGACCCAAGGGCCAAACCTTACTTTCAACCTTCCAATATTTAAGCTTTACTTATATTAAGTTATTGAACCAATGTGGGATATCCACATTTTCACAATTCAAATGCCAATCTTTAACCATTGATTTCTCATTCATCTGAAATTGGAATTGAGAAATTCAAAATGTTATCAATATCTACTCGAAACGTAGTTTCATAATATGTCATAATATTATAATTCCAAGTGACTTGGAATTTTCGAATTTCCATATAAAATGTGTTAAAAACACGCTTTATTTTAGCTAGATTTCCAACAATCCTCCTCATGAATGAAAATCAATGCACATGCAGACACTACGAGAGTTCAAGCAAAAAAATATTGCATCAGAAGAGATAGCTTGTGGCTTTGGATCTTTCTTAGTGAGATATCATCAGAATCACTTGGCTGCCCAATAAACGTGATGTCTTGAATTGGTTAGACGTTTGTGTGAACCTGGACAATGATATTCACACATAGTTTTTCTACAATTCTTGTTGTCAATTGGGTCCATTTTGGCCGTGGAACACCTATTTGGATTCATAAGTGTATTGAAGTTGCCCTCACTTCTCACTTACATAGATGATCTCCTATAAAGAGTACATTGCCATACTCCACTTTATTACGTCACACACATTGACAGTATAGGAATCATTAAAACTTTCAAAAACTTAGCCTCAGCTACGCTCTGCAGGTTGCACTTATACAACTAGGAACGGGGAGGAGTTGTTAAGACTCCTAGTGCAAATGAACAGGGAGGAGTTGTTAAGACTCCTAGTGCAAATGAACTTTCATAACTTTGTTCTCCTATTGAATCAAGATCTTGGGATCTCTACTCAGCAAGGTTAGGTTTCCGCTATGTCCATTCTTAACATGTAGGCTTTAAGCCCATTCCCTTCGTTGAGCTTTCAACTAGATCTCTTGGCAAACCTTTTGTTAACAGCTCCAAAATATTTTCCTTTGACTTTACATAGCCTATGGAAATTAAGCCACTAGAGATTAGTTGTTTAATGGTATTATGTCGTTGATGTATATGTCTTGACTTACCATTGTACATACTATTTTGTGCCCTTCCAATGGCCGATTGACTATCACAATGTATCAAAATTGGAGGCACAGGTTTTGTCCAACACGAAATGTCTTCTAAGAAATTTCGAAGCCATTTAGCTTCTTCTCCGGCTTTATCTAAAGCTATAAACTCCGATTCCATTGTTGATCGAGCTATGCACGTTTGCTTAGAAGATTTCCACAACACAACTCCTCCACCTATGGTAAAAACATAACCACTAGTAGACTTGGAGTCATTTGTGTCAAATATCTAATTTGCATCACTGTATCCTTCTAATACAGCAGGATATCTCGTATAATGTAATCCATAATTTACATAGTATCTTAGATATCTAAGAACTCGAGTCAATGTCTTCCAATGGTCTTGACTTGGATTACTTGTATATCTACTCAACTTACTAACAGAGTAAGCAATATCCAGACATGTGCAGTTTGCAATATACATCAAACTATCAATAATCTGCGAATATTCAAGTTGTGATATAGGCTCTCCATAATTCTTTTAATTTCTAACTTTAAATTAGGATCTACAGGTGTCCTTATAGGGTCTTTGTCATAAGCATTAAACTTTCTAAGTACAGACTCTACATAGTGAGAGAGCGATAAGACAATTCCCTCATTAGACTTAGAGATTTTGATCCCTAATATAACATCAGCTTTTCCCAAATCCTTCATGTCGAAGTGTCTTTTCAACATGCCTTTAGTATTCATGATTATCTCATGATTACTTTGTTAGAATAATGCCCTGCGAGCCAATCCTAGATAGGCTCTATTTATCTATTCTTGTAATAAATAATTTCATTTTACATTATATTAATAAAAGGCATTTCTTCATCTTATGTTTATATTGTTATAACTGTATGACGAAGTCCCTAGAATTCACACATAGCTATGGGGCTTGATATCTCATTGGATGGATATCATAAAACAAGTCTCTAAGGCTGTGATTTCTAAATACTGTCCAAGTCATAGAATTATCAAGATGGGACATTGATAATTCAGATAGACTTGCGCCTATGATGCACACTCTTAATTAGAGAATATCTCGTTTTATAGACATTAGTGTAGTTGACACAAATGCACATACGCGGGTGCTTGTTGAGAACAAGTTCACTGATTACCCTGACTGAAACTTCCTAAATTGGAATTATTTCTATATATGTCGAATTAGGAGTTTCTTAATTAGGATAGTGCAAGATTGATTCTTTGACTTTAGTCATCACAGTAATCTTATATATTGACTCACTGCACTTTGACTCATGTGCCAGTTCTTTTACAAGGGCACATATGGACTGGTGATTGGGTGTAGTGACTCGTATATGGAGGTTGGTGTTGACAACAAAGGATCCATCACTTGTCTAGATGAACAAGTGAATTTCTTATACTATTCTAAATGATTTGACTGAGTTAGTCCTTGGCCAAGGCAAGTAAGTAATTAATTAAGAAATGAGTTTTTTGAATTAATTAACCACTAGTCAAACACACTTGAATTATTAAGATTGAATTTACAAGAATCTCGACCAATAAGATTCCTCGATCCTTAATTCAATTGGGAAATTAGTTGATGGAAGAATCTCACTTGCATGGAATGCGCGATTGGAAAGGTTCACTTTGAATCGTCTACATCTAGGTCTTCAAGATAAGTAGCTAGAAACTTTTCTTTGATTTATGGTATCTTATATTTAATGGAGATTAAATAATAAGATGATTAATTAAAAGTGTTTAATTAATCGAGACAATTTAATTGTCCAAATTAAATCATAAAGGTTATGAAACCCATTACTAGTATGTTGGTGAACCTAAAAGGTCACACACAATACTGGGACAAATCCATTTCTTAGCTAAGGAAATTTAATTCAAAGTAGTTGAGTTAATATATTAATTAATTAGATTAATTAATTAAGACTTTTATTTATTCAAGCATTGGATAAATGAATTAATTAAGTTGATAAGATCAATTTAATTAAGCTTAAGTCAAGAAAGCATTTAATTAATTGGAATTGACTTTTAATTAATCTAGTATGGTGGATTAATTATTAAAAGGTTATTTTATTAAGCCTTGGTCGAAAATTTGGTGGAAGAAAATAACTAAAGGAGTTTAATTAATTTTCTTCTAGAAGGAAATAAGATTTCTTGGAGAGAAAGAAAACTAATTAAAATAGAAGAGTTCTATTTAGAAATTAATTAGTCTTCTATTCCTACATGAAAAAGGATTAATGTATAAAAGTTCTACATGGAAAAGAATTGCAAGAACCTAGTCCTATATATAGGACATGTAGAGAACGAAAATTGGCTGATGACTTTTGAAGCCAAAATTTTTGTTCCTCTTGCATAGAAAATCGTTTCTCTCTCTCTTTCATATAGTGTTCTTGAGTTCTTGATTATTTATCAAGATCTTGAATTCAAGAATTCTTCCAAAATACTTAGAGAAGTAATTTTTGCTTTCACCTTAATCACATACACTATTCCTTAGAGTTAGAATAAACGTTTATAGATCAATCTAGCTAAAGATTATAAACGAGTGGGTATCCAGGGTGTGGATCAACTTTAGAGGAGAAACACTTGGGTCTCTGAAGTGAATCAAGAATCCGATCAAAGGCGTTTTTGGTGGAGGAATCGAAATCTTCATCAAAGGGAAAAACAAAGGAGTTGATTCAAAGAACGAGAAGCAAGCTAGGGAGCTTACGTTAAGGAAGAAGAAACTCTTCGATTTTTGCGAAAAATCAAATAAGGTAAGATCTTCTTTATTTAAGTTTTAAATAACTAGTGTAGAGATGCGCAAGCCTATGATACGTGATAAGCCCGTAAGATTAATAAACTCGCATGTTTAAACCCTAGAAACTAAAATTTTAATTTTCCGCTGTGCTTAGTCGGGCTATATGTATATTTCCCAACAGTGGTATCAGAGCCTAAGGCTCGCGCATCATTATGCATCATCCATTTAATTTTAATTGATACATGTGATGCACGTTTAAAATTATTAAATTTGTGAATTTTATTAATTTGGGGATTTTCATAAAAACTATTTATTTTAGTTTTTTGTTGTTTAAATCTGGAAATTAATTTATGTAATGGGATTACATGGAAATCGGATTGGGTAAAGGTGTTTTGAACACCCGAAGCGCCGGGTCACGCTGCTGCTTAATGAGTAAAGATGAAAATTGCATATTGGATATATGATCCAATTTTATAGGTCAACCACTAATATGATAATTGTTATTTATGAGGGTTGACCAAGAATGATATACAGCTTCCATCACACCTACAGCATGTTATGCAATTTAGAATTGCATTCAAATCTATAAATAGCCGCGTGTGTGCATGTGCATGTGTTTAGAATCCTTTTTATTTAAGAACTTTATGACATGAGATAGAATTTAAATTGAAGGAAATAATGTCTACGTGTCTAGATGTTGAGATGTCTGTTATTTGGTGGGATTTTAAAGTAAAAGAAATCTCATATACATATGTGTTGCTATGCAAATTGGAATTGCACGCAATGTATCTGTTCTGAGATAATGGTTTTTCCAAGTAATTATTAATTTAATTTAAAAGGTGTTTTAAATTATTTATTTTTGGAAAAATTAAGTTTTATTGAAAAACCCCGAATTGATTTAATTTATGAGAAATATTTGGTAAATTAAGAATTTACATATGCTTTCATGAGTTGATATGCATGATGGAATTTTGAGGCCATTAGGATTGTACAAGCATGTTTACTTTCCTTTTTTTTTTTATTCGCCTTGCCGGCGTTCGATCCTTGATGACTCTAGATAGGATCGATTTAGATATGGCTCAAAATATCCATGTTATGTTTTATGTATGAGATGCATGAGTCTATGTATAAGATGCATGTTTGTATAAGATACATGTTTTTAAAATTATGCTTATGATATGGTTTATTTCCTTTCATGTGTTATTGGGCATGTTTAGGATAGAGACTTAGATAAGATAATCGAAGCGATGAGACCTTTTCATAATATACTAAAAATCCCTTACTTATTTGATAAGTTTATAAAATCTTAATGATTTTAATTTTAAGTTAATATGGAATAAAATTAAACGGAGTTTAATATTCCATGCCTACCATCAAAAGTAATAGCATGTCGGTGCTACTTATGTAGATTAGTCGACCATTGCAAGTGGGACTTTCTATAATGAGAAAGCCGTGATTATTACTAAGCATAGAGATGTACATGGGTAATTTATCCTTTAAGTTGACCATTGCAAGTGGAACTTTTTGGGTGGGTTTTTACATGTAGGTTTGATGGATCTAACTTAACATAGGAGTAACATGGGGGCGCATAAAATTGAGGTCCATGTGAAACATGAGGTAAAATAATTGAGGGTTACATAGAGATGTAATTGGCAAGTGTTGTCTACCTATTTAATTATAATGTATGTGTCCATAAAATTGGGGTATGTAATAATTAAATTGGACTTCAAACTCACTAAGAAAAATTATTTTTCTCGAATTCTTTAATGAGGGTTATTGAATTTGAATTAAATAGTGGGAGGTAATTTATGATTAAAAGACCTTAAAATCATATCTACACATAATCTATTAAACATCCTCTTAATCTCCGTTTTGCTTTAATTTGTAGATAACTAGATACCTAAGATGGCTAAGAACCCGCTTTCCACAATTCTCGACACAAACAAACTCACTGGACCCAACTATTCTGATTGGCTTAGAAACCTTAAGATAGTTCTCAGCTCTGAGAATAGAGCCTATGTCTTGACTGATGCACCCCTCTCGACTCTATCCGAGGATGCTGAGGAGGAGAAAATCGAAACCCATAAGAAATGGTTAAACGATGACCTCCAAGCAAGGTGCACGATGCTTGCATCAATGTCAAATGAATTGCAAAAGCAACACGAAAATATGGCAAGTGCTGCTGATATTTTCAAACACTTGCAAGAGTTGTATGGTGAAAAGTCTAGGAGGGAAAGGTACTTAGTGTCTAAGGAGCTTTTCAGAGCTCGTATGACTGAGGGGTCAAATGTCCAAGAACATGTGCTAAAGATTATTGGGCTCATTGAGAAGCTCGCAAGTCTTGACATTTTTCTAGACAATGAACTCTCAATAGACTTAGTACTTCAATCCTTGCCTAGCTCATTCGACCAATTTGTGGTCAACTTTAACATGAACAGTCTGGAGGCGATCTTGCCTGACTTGTTAAGCATGTTAAGAACTGCAGAGGCCACCATCAAGAAGGATAAGCCAATCCTACTTGTGAGTTCTGCCCATTCTAAGGCTAAGAAGCCAAAGAAAGGGAAAGGGAAGAGTTCCCAAAAGAACAAGAAGCTAAAAGCTAAAGGTGGGGTCAAGAACGTTAAAGCCGATAAAGATAAGGGTGGGTGTTTCCACTACGGTAAACCAGAGCATTGGAAGAGGAACTAAATTAAAGGTGTTTAATTTGTTTTTCTTAAATAAGAAAACAAGATAACTTAAATAGTACACTAATGTGGCATGCTAGACTAGGACATATTTCCAAAGAAAGAATGCACAAATTGGCAAAGGAAGGTGTACTCGACCTTAAAGAAGAGGAAACCATGCCTACTTGTGAATCTTGTCTTAAAGGAAAAATGACCAAGTCACCATTTGTAGGACAAGTGGAACGTGCCACTCATCCTCTGGATTTGATCCACTCGGATGTTTGTGGTCCTTTTAGTATACGTACTAAAGGAAGGTGTACATACTTCATTACTTTTACCGATGATCATTCACGGTACGGATATGTGTACCTTATGAAACACAAATCTGAAGCTTTTGAAAAGTTCAAAGAGTTTAGGAATGAAGTAGAAAAACAACTAAGTCATAGTATTAAGACACTTCAATCTGATCGGGGAGGAGAATACTTAAGTGACGAATTCCTTAGTTATCTTAAAGAGAATGGGATTTTCTCTCAGTGGACTCCGCCTGGAACACCACAATTGAATGGGGTGTCTGAGCGAAGGAATAGGATTTTATTGGATATGGTCCATTCCATGATGAGTTTCACTGAAGTTCCTCTATCTTTCTGGGGTTATGCCTTAGAAACTGCGGCTTATCTATTAAATAGATTGTCTTCCAAAGCAGTGCCCAAAACACCTTATGAGTTATGGCGTGGTAAACCGGCCTCATACAAATATCTTCGAGTATGGGGTTGTTCAGCCTATGTGAAAAGGCTAGTGGGAGATAAGTTAGAATCTAAGTCTAGTTTATGTAAATTTGTGGGGTACCCTAAAGAAACTGCGGGGTACTACTTCTATGATCCATCGGAACACAAGGTGTTTGTTTCAAGGAATGTCATCTTCTTAGAGAAGGAGTTTCTATTAGATAGAAAGGGCGAGATCATAGAACTTAAAGAAGTTCAAGAACCACAAATTATCTCACAAACTTTGGAAACACAAACACAAGATAACACTGAAACATCTAACACACAACCTCCGAGAAGATCCGAAAGGATCCGAGGGCCACCTGAGAGGTATGGTCTATTACTAGAAAGTAATAAGGAGGAGCTTCAAGTGGATGAAGGTCTAAGGAGCTACAATGAAGCAATATGTGATATTGATTCGGGAAAGTGGCAAAGTGCCATGAAATTTGAAATGGACTCCATGTACTCCAACAAGGTATGGACCTTGGTAGATCCACCAGAGGGTATAGTACCCATTGGTTGTAAGTGGATCTATAAGCGAAAGCTTGGAGCAAATGGAGAGGTAGTGACTTATAAAGCTAGGCTAGTGGCAAAAGGTTACACTCAAAGAGAGGGTATCGACTATGAAGAAACCTTTTCGCCAGTAGCAATGCTTAAATCTATTAGAATTTTGCTTGCAATATCTGCTCATTATGATTATGAAATATGGCAGATGGATGTGAAAACCGCCTTCCTCAATGGAAACATAGAGGAAGAGATTTACATGAAACAACCAGAAGGCTTCACATCTAGCGGGAGTGAACAAAAGGTTTGCAAACTCCAAAAGTCCATTTATGGACTAAAGCAAGCATCCCGTAGTTGGAACATCTGTTTTGATGAAACTATAAGGATGTATGGTTTTATTAAAAACGAAGATGAACCATGTATGTACAAGAAAGTCAGTGGGAGTGCAGTGACATTTTTGGTACTTTATGTTGATGATATTCTACTCATTGAGAATGATGTAGGAATGATGCAATCGATTAAAGTATGGTTATCCACCAAATTCTCCATGAAAGACTTAGGAGATGCATCCTACATCTTAGGAATCAAAATCTATAGAGATAGATTAAGAAAGATGATAAGATTATCTCAATCGATGTACATAGACAAAATGCTAAAAAGGTTTAGCATGGAGGAATCAAAGAAAGGATTTTTTCCTATGAGTCATGGGATCCGGTATTCTTGTTCCATGTGTCCTTTGACACCCCAAGAACGAGATAGGATGGCTCGCGTACCATATGCTTCTGCCATAGAAAGTATTTTGTATGCAATGTTATGTACAAGGCCTGATATGGCTCATGCATTAAGTGTAGTGAGTCGTTTTCAGTCCGACCCAGGTGAGTTGCACTGGGTAGCCGTGAAAAAAATCCTCAAGTACTTGAGAAGGACTAAGGATTTGTTTTTGATATACGGCGGTGGAGAATTGAAACTAGAAGGGTTCACTGACTCTAGTTTCCAATCTGAGGTGGATGATTTGAAATCAATGTCGGGGTTTGTATTCACCCTCAATGGTGGAGCAGTAAGTTGGAAGAGTTCCAAATAGAAAACTATTGCGGATTCCACAACTGAGGCGAAATACATAGCTGCATGTGATGCAACAAAGGAAGCTGTTTGGATTAGGAACTTCATCCAAGGGTTGGGTACAGTCCCTAGCATTGTCGATCAAGTGCCTCTGTACTGTGACAATAATGGCGCCATTGCTCAAGCAAAGGAGCCAAGGTCTCATCAAAAATACAAACACATAGATAAATGATACCATGTGATCTGGGAGATCATTGGTAAAGTCGACTGCTAGTGGAAAGAGTCGACTCAACGAAGACATAGTGGATCCACTAACTAAGCCTTAATCTCGTATTAGAAAGTCATTTTGAGAAGATGGGTCTTAGATACCAAGGAGATTGGCTCTAGTGCAAGTGGGAGATTGTTAGAATAATGCCCTGCGAGCCAATCCTAGATAGGCTCTATTTATCTATTCTTGTAATAAATAATTTCATTTTACATTATATTAATAAAAGGCATTTCTTCATCCTATGTTTATATTGTTATAACTGTATGATGAAGTCCCTAAAATTAACACATAGCTATGGGGCTTGATATCTCATTGGATGGATATAATAAAACAAGTCTATAAGGCTGTGATTTCTAAATACTGTCCAAGTCATAGAATTATCAAGATGGGACATTGATAATTCAGATAGACTTGCGCCTATGATGCACACTCTTAATTAGAGAATGTCTCGTTTTATAGACATTAGTGTAGTTGACACAAATGCAGATACGCGGGTGCTTGTTGAGAACAAGTTCACTGATTACCCTGACTGAAACTTCCTAAATTGGAATTATTTCTATATATGTCGAATTAGGAGTTTCTTAATTAGGATAGTGCAAGATTGATTCTTTGACTTTAGTCATCACAGTAATCTTGTATATTGACTCACTGCACTTTGACTCCTGTGCCAGTTCTTTTACAAGGGCACATATGGACTGGTGATTGGGTGTAGTGACTCGTATATGGAGGTTGGTGTTGACAACAAAGGATCCATCACTTGTCTAGATGAACAAGTGAATTTCCTATACTATTCTAAGTGATTTGACTGAGTTAGTCCTTGGCCAAGGCAAGTAAGTAATTAATTAAGAAATAAGTTTCTTGAATTAATAATTACTAGTCAAACACACTTGAATTATTAAGATTGAATTTACAAGGATCTCGACCAATAAGATTCCTCGATCCTTAATTCAATTGGGAAATTAGTTGATGGAAGAATCTCACTTGCATGGAATGCGCGATTGGAAAGGTTCACTTTGAATCGCCTACATCTAGGTCTTCAAGATAAGTAGCTAGAAACTTTTTTTTGATTTATGGTATCTTATACTTAATGGAGATTAAATAATAAGATGCTTAGTTAAAAGTGTTTAATTAATCGAGACAATTTAATTGTCCAAATTAAATCATAAAAGTTATGAAACCCATTACTAGTATGTTGGTGAACCTAAAGGGTCACACACAATACTAGGACAAATCCATTTCTTAGCTAAGGAAATTTAATTCAAAGTAGTTGAGTTAATATATTAATTAATTAGATTAATTAATTAAGACTTTTATTTATTCAAACGTTGGATAAATGAATTAATTAAGTTGATAAGATCAATTTAATTAAGCTTAAGTCAAGAAAGCATTTAATTAATTGGAATTGACTTTTAATTAATCTAGTATGGTGGATTAATTATTAAAAGGCTATTTTATTAAGCCTTGGTCGAAAATTTGGTGGAAGAAAATAACTAAAGGAGTTTAATTAATTTTCTTCTAGAAGGAAATAAGATTTCGTGGAGAGAAAGAAAACTAATTAAAATAGAAGAGTTCTATTTAGAAATTAATTAGTCTTCTATTCCGACATGAAAAAGGATTAATGTATAAGAGTTCTACATGGAAAAGAATTGCAAGAACCTAGCCCTATATATAGGACATGTAGAGAACGAAAATTGGATGATGACTTTTGAAGCCAAAATTTTTGTTCCTCTTGCATAGAAAATCGTTTCTCTCTCTCCTTCATATAGTGTTCTTGAGTTCTTGATTATTCATCAAGATCTTGAATTCAAGAATTCTACCAAAATACTTAGAGAAGTAATTTTTGCTTTCACCTTAATCCCATACAGTATTCCTTAGAATTAGAATAAACGTTTATAGATCAATTTAGCTAAAGATTATAAACGAGTGGATATTTGGGGTGTGGATGAACTTTAGAGGAGAAACACTTGGGTCTCTGAAGTGAATCGAGAATCCGATCAAAGGCGTTTTTGGTGGAGGAATCGAAATCTTCATCAAAGGGAAAAACGAAGGAGTTGATTCAAAGAACGAGAAGCAAGCTAGGGAGCTTACGTTAAGGAAGAAGAAACTCTTCGATTTTTGCGAAAAATCGAATAAGGTAAGATCTTCTTTATTTAAGTTTTAAATAACTAGTGTAGAGATGCGCAAGCCTATAATACGTGATAAGCCCGTAGGATTAATAAACTCGCATGTTTAAATCCTAGAAACTAAAATTTTAATTTTTCGCTGTGCTTAGTCGAGTTATATGTATATTTCCCAACATACTTCCCATTATTAACATGTCATCTACATAAAGGCTCACAATGACATATTCATTTTGTGTGCTTTTTATGTAGACACATTTGTCGCATTCGTTGATCTTGAAACCATTTGATAACATTGTGTTATCAAATTTTTCATGCCATTGTTTAGGCACTTGTTTAAGTCTATACAACGACTTAACGAGCTTACACACTTTCTTTTCTTGCCCAGGGGCAATGTACCCCTCGGGTTGTTCCATATAGACTTCTTCGTCTAATTGTCCATTTAGGAACGCGGTTTTAACATCCATTTGATGTATATCAAGGTTGTGCAGAGCAGCAATCGCAATGAGTACTCTTATGGATGTTATTCTTGACACAGGAGAGTAAGTATCAAAATAATCAAGGCCTTTAGTTTGTCAGTATCCTTTGGCTACCAACCGAGCCTTATATTTATCAATACTTCCATCATCTTTATATTTACGCTTCAGAATCCACTTACAACCCATTGGTTTACTACCTTTTGGAAGATCTACTATCTCCCAGGTGTGATTCTACATAATTCAGTGAATTTCACTATTAATAGCTTCTTTTTAGAGCGGTACGTCTGGGCTTGATAAAGCTTCTTTAATAGTTCTTGGTTCATTTTCTGCCATGTAGGTCAGAAAATCAGGACCAAATGATTTTACAACCTTTGTCCTTTTACTACGACGTGGTTCTTCCTCAATTTGATTATTGTCACTCGTAGTTTTATGAGGTCTTTTGGAAGAGCTCGTCTCGTTTGTTTCCTTACATGGAAAGATGTCCCCGAAAAAGATAGCATTTCTTGATTCCATGATCGTACCGTCATGGATATCTGAAATATCTTACTTATGTACGAGGAATCTATAGGCACTACTATTAAGTGGATATCCAATAAATATGCCATCAATAGTTTTAGGCCCTCTTTTCACTTGTTTAGGTTTAGGTACTTTTACCTTTGCCAAACACCCCCACACTTTAAGGTATCGATATGAAGGTTTAGAACCTTTCCACATCTCGTACGAAGTTTCACTCCTATTTCTATGTGGAAATTTGTTTAGAATATAGTTAGCCGAGAGAATTGCTTTCCCCCACTTATTTTGAGGTAAACCCGAGTTGATTAGCAACACATTCATCATCTCCTTGAGAGTACGGTTTTTATGTTCAGCAACTCCATTAGATTGAGGTGAGAATGGTGTCGTGGTTTGATAAATTATTCCATGACTAGAACAAAATTCCTCAAATGGTGCACCATATTCACCACCTCTATCACTTCGGATAACTTTTATCCGTTTGTCTAATTGATTTTCAACTTCACTTTTATAATGAGTGAAAGCTCCTAATGCTCCATCTTTACTTCTAAGTAAGTAGACGTAGCAATATCTTGTGCAATCATCGATGAATGTAATAAAGTACTTTTTCTCACCTCTAGTTTACGCAAACTTTAAGTCACAAATATCACTATGAATAAGTTCCAGAGGTGCGGTGTTCCTTTCATCAATAGTATGGAACGGAATTTTGACTAGCTGTGCTTCAACACAAATTTTGCATTTATGTTGGTCATTCATTTGAAAAGATGGTAATAAATTCAATCTAACAAGTCTTTTTCTACTATTGAAATTAACATGTCCTAGTCTAACATGCCACAAATTTGAATACTCAAGCAAGTAAAAAGAATTGTTCTTTTCATATTCATACTTTCCAAGATCACGAATGACCGTCATTACATTCATTTTGAAAAGGCCCTTATTAAGGTAACCTTTTCTTACAAAATGCCCACTTTTAGCGAGCGCTACTCTATTAGCCTCAAAAGTTAACTTAAATCCTGCCTTAACTAGTGCAGCTCGTGAAACAAGATTCTTGCGAATGTCCGGCACATGCAACACATTAACCAAAGTTAGCTCTTTTCCCGAGGTCATCTTTAGAACCACTCTTCCAAGACCAACTACCGGAGAGGTGGTAGAGTTTCCCATGAAAATCTTTCGTCCATTGATTGGAAGATACCTCGAGAACATCTCCTTGTCAGAGCAAATGTGTCGAGTAGCTCCAGTGTCGACAAACCATTCTTTTGGGTTATCAACCATGTTGCATTCGAACACAACAACACTTAGGTCAATCTCGTCCTTCATTTCATCTAGGTGAGCTTGACTTTGAACTCTCCCTTGGTTCGAATCTCTCTTCTTTGGCTCCCTACAGTCTCTAGCCATGTGGTTTGGTTTCCCACAGTTGTGGCAATTACCGTTGAACTTGCGCTTTTTCCCTTTCCTTTTGGCTTGCTCGAATGCTTCCTCTTTTTGTTAGCACTAGACTTAGCCAAGTTGGCCATGACAGAAGTTGACGACTTGGTTGTCTTCTTGTCGGTTGAACGATTGTCCTCTTCAATCCTCAGCCTCACGATTAAGTCTTCAAGCCTCATCTCTTTGCGTTTATGCTTGAGATAATTTTTGAAATCCCTCCAACCCGGTGGTAACTTTTCAATAATGGCCACCACTTAGAAAGACTTGCTCAACATCATGTCCTCGACATGAATTTTGTGCAATATTAGTTGTAGCTCTTGGGCTTGGCTGATCACTTTCTTAGAATCCACCATCTTGAAGTCCAAGAACTTCCCAACTACAAACTTCTTTAGGCCCGCATTTTCGGTCTTGTACTTTTTGTCCAAAGACTCCCACAAAGCCTTTGCAATCTGGCAAGCACTGTACACACTATAAAGTGTGTCATCAAGCCCATTCAGAATGTAGTTCCTACACTGAAAGTCACAATGATTCCATGCATCATAGGCACCCCTTAGTTGACCATCAGTTTCATTTTTGGGTATCGAAGGAGCACTCTCGGTCAGAAATCTAGCTGTTGATCCCAAGTGGCATACGAAAGGGTCTAGAAGGGGGGGGGGGTTGAATAGACCCTTAAGTCTTTTTCAACTTCAAAAGATTTCGTATTAAACTGGTTTTGGACGCTTAAAAAGGGAACGCTTGACTGTGCGTTTTCTTAGAAATATAGACGCTTAGGTTAAGCGTCTGATGAAGACTGTTTTTAGAGAGTTAACTTAGACTTCAAGATTTGAATACTTTAACCGAGTGGGTTTAAGCGTTCAGTTCTTTAATCAGTGTTAGCACAACGGAATGATTTTTCTAGTCTTCCTTTGAAAGCTTTAGCGTCACCAGAGGTTTCTTAGTTGCTTAGCGTTTGATTGTATTTTACTTAGTCAATTTATGCAATGATATGATATGATATGATTGACTGAAAAGTAAATAACACAATATTTGTAAGGTTCGTTGGGTGATGTAATCCCAACTACGTCCTTCTTCTCCTTGAACACTTGGAGGCAATCCACTAAAGTGATTATCAAAGAATCACACAGAATCTTCTACACAATAGGGAGAGATAGATGTCGATGACTTGAGCTCCTTGATCACACAGATTTCTGCTCCAAATCACTTCAATCTCCTTGCTTCTTTCACCCAGAAATGATGCAAGTATCCAACTTCGACTTCACACAGATCGCGAGGCTTGGATGGGTTTTTCTAAAGCGGTTTGTTTGATTTTGATGAAGTTCAAACAACTTGGAAATATCTCAGTAGGAAAGTGGTTTCTTCGAAAAGAATGTTTGAGATATTTGTTGACTGTCTCAGGATTGAAGAAAAGCAAAAGGAATGTTTTCTTGAATATTCTGGCTTTTCTGAGAGTTTAAGGAATGAGACTTCAATGCAACAGCAATTCGACTTGAAGATTAATTGTTCTCTATTTGGCTTGTTGTTGAAGTCTTATTTATAGGCATTCTTGGAGAAAGTGTTCGTTTGACACATGCACAGGCGCGTGTCTCTCACTTCCGCGAGTGAATAACTTTTGTCCTTTTTCCTGAAAATCTGCTGCACGAAAGTTGGTGCTGCAGTCTGAGATAGTTGACAGTCCAATAGAGTGGCTTCTCCGTACATCTGAAATTGCTTATCACATTTAATGCTCTTATCAGCATTTAATGCATTTGAATTAAATATCCGTTGGTATTTAATGCTTCGGGAATATTTGCATTAAACTCCTTTTGAACTTAGAAATAAATTCAGGTGACATTACTTCTGTCCCATAAGGAAACGCTTGATGTAGCTGGTCAATTGGACGCTTGGAGACTTTTATCTTCTTTCAGAAATCAGGCGCTTGAGTCTTCGAACTTTACCACTGATAAACTCACTCAGAAATTATCAGACGCTCAGCCTAAGACTACTTAGCCTAATAATCTAAAGCAAAATAAAACAAAGCCTAATAAGCCTATTACAAAACTAAAACTTCAAGGCTTATACAAATTTTCTACTAAAATCAAACTTACATATTTTGGGGTCTAACACAAAGTCCTAATTGTCATCATCAAAACATCTAATATGAAATTCCTAACAATTTCCCCCTTTTTGATGATGGCAATACTTACTCTTTTATAGTTCAAGAGTTAGACAGCTAAAAGTAAAAGTTAGCTTGATTAGATAACGTTAGTTAAAGTTAGTTACGCTTCAACGAGATGTTTCAGCTGAAAAATGCATTTTATATATATCGAGAATTACAGGCATTTTTACAACTGAACAAGTGAAGATATAAGAGACAGGAATATAGATAAGGTAAGATCAGAAAGCTTTTAATGTCTTGGTCTGACTCTGTATCGCTTGGTCATTTCAGCTCGGATAGCTTCAGTCAGATTGTCTTCCAAGATCATCATTGCTTCATGATCTTTGTTGATTATAAGCTTGTTTTCTACTTGTTGTCTCTTCTTGAAGACAGTAAAATGATTGTCCCAGTCAGTTGGGTCAATACCAATATACCTTAGGCAGATTCGAAAAGTTTGGATAAAGTCAGTCATCTTTCTCTCTTCAGCTAAGATTCTTGGATCTGTAGGCTCTGGAATGGACGTTCTTTGAAGAGGGATGTCAAACTGTTCAAGCAGTGCTCTTGTAGGTATTGGTAGATTTGGATATAACGCTCTAGGAGGATCCCTTAGCGTACTACTGGGTGCTCCAGATGTACTTTGAGCAGTTATCCAAGACGGAAGACGAAGCACAGAAGTAGAAGTAAGCACTTGACGGTTAGGAGACGGAGGCTCTTCAGCTTTTGCACTAGACGCTTTCCTCTTTTCTCCTTTCTTCTTCTTTTCCCCCTTATTGCCATCATCAGACTTTAAGAAATGATCTGTGAGTAAACTGACCTGATGAGCAATTTGAGACATAGAATATGTGATGTCATCCAGACGCTTGTCGAAGCGCTCCTGCAGAACGAGAAGCTTGGCGCTGGTAGCATCATTTATAGAGGTCTCAAGGGTTTCAAGGCGCTTCTCAAGCTCTTCTTTCATGGCAAGTTGGGTTGCTTGAGTGGCATCATGCATTACTTGAAAATCTTGCTTGCACTCACCAACAGCCGCTTGAGCTGAACTACGCATATGAGCAATTTGGGCGCTCATGACGTGAGTTTCAATCTTTACCAGATCGTCTTTAATCCAATGGAGAGATTCTTCGTTCTGAGTGGCGTGGGCGCTAATATTCTCCAAGACGGATTTGAGCAAAGGACCAAAAGATTGACTCTCATCGGAAGGAACCGCTTGAGGAGCCGGTCGCTTGAACCTTGATGAGTGTTTGAGAGAGTCAAACGAAACTTGATAGGCTGGATCAAAAACAGTACCTCGAATGACAGGAGACAGATCCTCAGCACTATCAGCAGTAGCAGGTTCAGAAGCGTTAGGAATATCCTCGGGTGGAGACGCTTGAACGAGTTCTTCAGCAGACGCTGGAATACTTGTAACTGCAGACTTGAATGCTTCAGCTGATGTATCAGGCGCTTCCTCAAGCGTTGACTCTGGTTGACGAAAGTCATCGAATTGGATGTTCCAGTTTGCTAAGTCGGCATATGAAGTGGATGGAGAATCCAAGAGTTCAGTGAGTCTGGTTCTGGAAATACAAGTACCGGAGATGAATGTGCGAAGAGGACTATCAATGGCCCTGATGTGCATTGGACCAATGATATCAAGCACATGATTGGGGAAAACTTTGGACGGCGCTTGAGCGATGGAGAAGAGTGAATCTGGACAGTATTGTCTGGAAAATCCAATCAAGCAGTCAGAAGGAAGAGACATAGGACGCCGATGTGCAGGTACACAAGCAGCATAGTACTCTTCAAGATACGGATAAAGTGCTTGAGCCAGCTCTTGATTCCTTTCAAGCAGGGAGAGGACAAACTCATAGTGATCAAGTACCTCGCTGCGGATTGAAGGGAGCAGTGGATATCCTTTGAATGGACTGATTACTGAGTCGTTCCAAGATCTAAGATTGACAGTGAAGATCTTATCGAATAGGGAGACAGGAGTCAAAATCTTCACCATCAGATTGAAGTTTTCTTCACAGTGGCTTGGGGCAAAATTTAAGCACAATACGCCAGATGTACCACTGGAAGAAGCTTGAGCGTTGAACAGAAGAGGAGTAGTGGAAAATCTGTGAAGCTCTTGACGCAGACACTGTTCGATTTGATGTCTAACAATTGGGAGCTTGAGAACAGGTCCGACTCTCTGTTGACGCTGCTTGAGGCAATACTTGGCGAACTGACGCTTCTTGTCATGCATGCCTATGCCGAAAAGATGGGGAGCTTGAACTAGTTCTGAGAAGGTATACTTGTGTCCCACATACGCTTCAACCCAGTTAACTTCATTTATGCAGAAGTCTGTGCCAGCAGTCACCATAGCGCGAATGCCTTCAAGATGAATATCTCTGATAGCTTCAAATCGATATCTATCAGGCTGATAGTTAGCAGTCCAGACGCTGTCAAAATAGGCATCAGCTTCAGTCTGAAGCAAGTCTGTCAATGATTCAAGACGCTCACCGGCATGAGCATCCTTATTCTTCCACAGACGAAGTGGATGGACTAATGCAATATTTTCAGGGCTATGAGCAGTCTGAGGGAAGTGTGTGTAGCCTTCTCAGTTCAAGACTGACTCTGAAGGATTGAGAAAGTTAGGACGCAGAGGCTCATACATACAAATGATGTAATCCCGTAGGGCGAACCCGGTTGGCTTGCTGTGCCCATAATCCAGATAGTATGCTATGTCCATGGCACATCTAGGAGTTCGATCTCCTTGTCTGTCTTGTATGATGGCTTTGATTTGACTGTCAAAATCAATCAATCGAGCAACGTCATTCTCTGCAGCAATATATCTCTCTTCGTTGTAGCCTGCAGGAATGAAATCTTCTTCGAGCGCTGGGGGCATATAATTGATTGAATGATCAATCGTCGTCAGCGGGTTGAGTAGGAAGAAGTGTCTAGGCGCTGGAACGTCTTCAACATCGCTCTGACCTTCTGAGCGTGCCTCTGTTATAGCCTTAACAGGAGATGAAGTCTGAACCTCTGTAGTTGCAGGTTCCTCAGCTTCAATTGCAGCAACTTCTGCGGCAACATCTTTAGCGATAGTAACGACTTCGGTCAAGTCAACATCCAGGATGATATCAGTTGACGCTTCAGCAGCAGCTGGAATTATAGCTGAAAGAAAGGAACTATCCTCTATAAGAGCAGGATCTTCTACAGATGTAGGAAAGGAGATGATGTGGGAAGAAATAAACTTACCCTGAGAACTAGTCTCAACAGCAATACTTTGAGCGCTTGGCTCAACAACAACTTGAGCGCTTGGCTCAACAGCAACTTGAGCGCTTGACTCAACAGCCTCAGGCTCTTCAGGAACGGGAGCAGCTCGATGCTTGCTAGTCCTGGAACGCTTGAAGATTTTCTTCACGTTGACTCCTTCAACGAGTCTAGGCGGAGGAACGGGAGGATCAACAGCTGGTTCTTCAAAGTCTATTTGTTTAATGATCCCTTCCAGCTTCCTTCTTTTGAGAGGTAACTTGTCCTCTACATCCTCATCAGTTTCCTCATCATCCTTTTGAGTGGAGGCGACAATTTGAACTTTGGGCTTTCTGGGAGCCCTTTTCTTGATTGTAGCCGGACGCTTCACAGCTTCTTCTGGTACTGGACGCTCCGCTTCTTTATCGGACGCTCAGATAGTGGTTTGGCAGCACCACCAATTTTGGGAGGATTGAAGAGATTGTTCAAAATCCTTTTTCCCAGCAACTTGGTCTTATTCAACGGAAGACCAGAAGAATATACACACTGTGATTTGTATAAGAGGTCACTCAGGACAAGCCCATATGGTTTATTTGAGCCGCTTAAACAGTCCCAAAATCTTCCAAAAACGTACTCACTCCAGTTAATTTTGATGTTCAAGAGTATGGCAGTCATCATCTGGAATTGTACTGGGTTCACCTTATCAAAGGTTCCCACTCGGCATTCTATGATCTTGCTGCAGAAATCAGCCAATAGCCGGTATTTGGACACTAGGTCTTTCTTTTTGAAATATTGAGTGTAGGGTACATCGTCGTACGCACTCATTGTAGTCCATGCTTCCTTGATCTGTTTTAAAGTAATAGAATCCAGTGCCTCACCCTCATTTGGGAGTTTAAAGTTCTCGGCAATGGAGGCAGCAGTCAGAGTGAATTCCTTGGGAGGCTCCTTTGAGGATAGAGGAATTAGACAAGAGATAGACTTCTTGTCCTCTGAGAGTTTGGCAGTCCTCCAGAAGATATCCACTTCAGTTGGAAACAGATACGAGTATTGAGTCAAGAATGGCTTGAGCCCAGCTTTGACGACCATATCCATCATATCTGTTAGATTGATCTGAGGTTGCTCATACAAGAATTTCCAGTCGACGACAAGGCCTTCAGTAACCTTGATGGTAGCTTCGGCAGAAGTAGACGAGGATTTCTTTGGTGCCATTTTTAGTGAAAGAGATGAACTGAGATTTGCTTTTGCTTTTAAGAGAGAGAGAAAATAAATTTGCAGAGATTTTTGAGTATGAGTAAATGAAGTTTCTGCAAATTGTGTTTTTAAATGACAGAGGTTAATTTTTTGAAACTTGTGTTCTCTTATCTCTATAGGATTAATACACGTGTAAAGAGTTTCAATCTCAGCCATGAATTCATTAACCGCGGACGCGAGTTTTGCGTAATAGAGAGAAGTTACACTTGGTAATTCAAAAAAAATATTTGACATCCGAATTAAAGTTTTAGAAACGTTTGGCATTTTCAAAGTGTAACGCACGCGCCCGTTTGTACACTGACACGTACACAAACACGTGCTATCTTTGAACCGTCATTTTGAAAAAAATTTGATTACCCGCCAGTTTGATGTGATAGAAGTGTGTGGATAGAGTACACAATAGACTGTTGAGTCCATCCACTACTTCAAAAAGCGTAAAAAAAAATTTTATGCATGAATTGTTAAAATCATTTTTATATTAAGTGTTGAATGGAATAGTTTCAACGCTTAATGCCACTTATTGGGGACAATATGGACGCTTAAAGCTAAATTCCTTTTATGGTTTAGCGTCCAACATATTTCACAAAAGAATACTGAGCGTTGATGATCATGCATCTGAAAGTTTTTGATCATTGACACTTAGTTAGGTTCAAGTATAATTTTAAGGTTCCCCCTAAATTTGATAACTTGTACCATATGTCTAATAAAGTATGATGCTTGATGATTAGGCGTTTAAATCAATCATACCTAGTTCACTTCTCAAAGTGAGAAAGCGTTGCTTGTTGAGCGCTTTGGTGAAGATATCTGCCAATTGTTTGTCAGTTCCAATAAAATGCATGGAGATATCTTTCTTTTGAACATGGTCACGAAGAAAATGGTATCTAATGTCAATGTGTTTGGTTCTGGAATGAAGAACAGGGTTTTGAGTTATGGCTAGAGCGCTTTGGTTATCACAAAGAATGGGGGTTGGACCTAGGATTGTTCCATAATCTCTAAGTTGTTGCCTCATCCATAAAACTTGTGCACAACAACTTCCTGCAGCTACATACTCAGCTTCGGCTGTGGAGGTAGCTATGGATTGTTGTTTCTTGCTATGCCATGAAACTAACCTATCACTTAGAAATTGACAAGTACCACTAGTACTTTTACGATCTATTTTGCAACCTGCAAAATATGCATCTGAGTAACCGATTAGTTCAAAAGGAGAATCCCTAGGATACCATAAGCCCACATTTTGTGTGTCTTTTAGGTATTTAAGGATTTTCTTGGCAGCAATTAAGTGTGACTCTTTAGGATCAGCTTGAAATCGTGCACACATGCATACCGAAAACATGATATCAGGTCTACTAGCAGTAAGATAAAGAAGTGATTCAATGATACCTCTATAATTAGTGATATCAACTTTCTTTCCACTTTCATCTTTATCTAACTTAAGCGTTTGGCTCATTGGAATTTTTGAATATGATGTATTTTCCATACCAAATTTCTTAATCATGTCTCTCGTATATTTAGCTTGGTTAATAAATATTCCATTAGGGAGTTGTTTAACTTGTAATCCTAAGAAGAAAGTTAATTCACCCACCACGCTCATTTCAAATTGTTCTTGCATCATTTTCGAAAATTTCTCACACAGACGCTTGTTAGTAGAGCCAAAAATAATATCATCGACATAAATTTGGACTAAGAGAATATTTTCGTTATTAGTAATTTTAAATAACGTTGTATCAACGCTGCCTTTTGAAAAACCTTTACCAATAAGAAAGATAGAGAGAGTGTCATACCATACTCGGGGTGCTTGCTTAAGCCCATAGAGTGCTTTGTCTAGCTTGTACACCATACTCTTACCATGGTAGTTGAAGAATCCCGGTGGTTGCTCCACATATACTTCTTCTTGGAGTTTACCATTCAGGAAGGCACTCTTCACGTCCATTTGATACACTGTAAATTTGTTAAACGCTGCATACGCTAGAAACATGCGGATTGCTTCAAGACGGGCGACAGGAGCGTATGTCTCATCAAAGTCAATGCCCTCTTCTTAGCAATAACCTTGAGCTACGAGTCTGGCCTTGTTTCTTATTACAATGCCGTTCTCATCCATCTTGTTTCTATAAACCCATCTAGTTCCAATGACTCCTTGGTGAGTTGGTCTTGGTACTAGTGTCCAAACCTTACTACGCTCAAATTGATTAATTTCTTCTTGCATGGCTTCAATCCAACTTGGATCACTTAGCGCTTCATCCACTTTCTTAGGTTCCATCTGAGATAGAAAGCTTGCGAACATAGCCTCATTGATTGTAGCGGCTCTAGTTCTAACAGGCGCTCCAATATCTCCAATAATTTGCTCTGGTGGATGATCTCGCAGCCATAGTCTGTCTGGTTGGAAGGGGTTAAGAGATCTAACAGGCGCTTGGGGATCAGACGCTTGACTTCCTTCTTGCGTAGGCGCTTCAAATTCATAATTCCTTGTTTGCTCTTGATGATCACTCTCTTCATGATCATCAGCATTTCTTATAAAATTGTCCAGAGTAATCTCACGAGTAATCTTAGGAGGTGGCACTGAGATCTCATCATCGTCATCAGTATCTTCATCCGTAGTGATCTTAGACGCTTGATGACAAAGATCTTCAACTCCTACATCATTTATATGAACCTTACTCGGTTCTTGGTTAGCATCATCAAAAACAACATGAATAGATTCCTCAACCTTCGATTTGCCTTTGTTTAGGATGCGAAAATTCTTCCCATTCTTGGCGTAGCCTAAAAAGATTCCCTCATCCGCTTTAGGATCAAAAGTCTTTAGGCTTTGGGATCCATTACTATGAATAAAGCACTTAGAACCAAAGATGTGAAAGTATGAAACATTTGGCTTACGTCCCTTCCACAGTTCATATGGAGTTTTTCCATGTTGTTTGTTGATCATGCAACGGTTTTGAGTGTAACACGCAGTGTTGATCGCTTTGACCCAAAACCTAGGAGCAAGCTTGGATTCTGCTAACATTGTCCTAGCGGCTTCCTTAAGAGTTTGGTTCCGGCGCTCAGCAACACCATTTTGTTGGGGAGTTCTGGGAGCTGAATACTCATGGTGTATTCCATTTTCTGCACAAAACTTCTCAACAACCTTGTTAGTAAACTCGGTACCGTGATCACTTCTTATTCTCGCAACTTTAAGATCTTTCAATGTTTGAAGTTGTCGAATAAGCGTTGTTAACTTGTCACATGTTTCATCTTTGGATGACAGAAATTCCACCCAAGTAAATCGAGAGAAATCATCTACTATCACCAAAGTATACTTTTTACCGCTTACACTGATTGTTTGAACAGGTCCAAACAGATCCATGTGAAGTAGTTCAAGTATTCTAGAGGTAGATAGATGAGGTTTTCTCTTGAACGATGACTTAACATGTTTACCCATTTGACAAGCGTCACAAAGGCGATCCTTGTGAAATGGTCCATTTGGTAATCCCTCTACAAGATTTTGACTTATAAGCTGAGAGATTGTTTTAAAGTTAAGGTGGTTCATTTTTCTATGCCATAACCAACCCTTTTTAGATTCATTTTTAGCAACAAAGCATGTTGGGTTGTTATCAAGTGTTGAACCCCAATCTACCAAATATACGTTGTTAGTTCTTTTTCCTTTCAATTTAGTAGACTTTTTCTTAGCGTCATTTATATAGCAACAGTCACTTGAGAATATGACTTCAAAGCCTTTATCACAAAATTGACTTATGCTTAATAAATTATGCTTCAGACCCTCAACAAAATAAACATCACTTATCATGATGTTCCCCCTATGCACAGTACCTATACCTTTGGTTTTACCTTTAGAGTTGTCACCAAATACAACCTGAGGACCATTGGCAGCTCGATAGTTGATCAGAAGATCCTTGGAACCAGTCATGTGCCTTGACGATCCACTATCGAAGTACCAAACAGATGTATCGACTCTAGCTCTAGGTACCTGCATTCAAGAAGGAAGTTCTATTTCTGTTTAGGTACCCATTGTTGCTTGGGTCCTTTAACATTAGTAACATTGTTAGTTTGAATTAGAACTTTAGGAACCCAGATTTGCCTAGTCTTCATTGTAGGAATATTGGCCTTTTTGGGTTTCATATTGTGTTGTGTGTGCTTTTTGGGTGTATAATAATATCCTTGATTACAATGACAATCATAATCATAGTCATAATCATAATCATCATAATATCGATAATATAATCTTGACTGTCTTGGATATTGACGATGGTATTTCCTTGGCACTGGCTTGGGTTGCACTTTTGGTGCTGGACGCTTAGCGCTTGATTCACAGTTGTCAGTCTTATCTTTAGCTTTTTGAGCGTTTGGATAAACCCGTCTTTGTGAATCATTTGCCTTAGTTTTCCCCTTGCCTGAGTCAGTTTTGACTTTCTCATTTGGCCTCTTACCATTGTCACTTGGTTCATTTTGATTTTGACCTTGTAAACCTTTCTCAACAAAGAAAACACCCTTTCCTTAGTTGTTTGCCGTAACATTAGGTTTGTTTGGTTGTTTACCGAATTTATTGCATCCTAAACCGGTCTTTTCTCTAAATAACCTTGTTACTTCAGTCACATTGTCGAGCTTTCTGGATGCTTTGGACAACGATGAGACGAGCTGTTCTGACTTGGCAAGTCTAGCCATCAGATCAGCTTCTCTCTTGACTATTATATCAAGATCACCTTTTAATTGAATAACTTCACTCTCAAGCGATTGGTTTTTCTCAATGCACTGTTGCTGAATTCGCAACTCTGCTCTGAGCGTTACTTTATCTTTAGTGAGTGATGAAATAATTACGAGATCATTTTGATATATTTTGGCAGCTTCTTGACATTCATTGTAGTATTCTCTGACTTTGTCAAATAATTCATCATAAGAAAGAGGAATTGATAATTCATTGATTACCTCAAGAGATGCTTCATCATCTCTGGCCATGAGACATATGAGCGCTGAGTCATCTAATGGCTCATCATCACTACTTTCGTCTGATGATTCTAAATCTTCAGGTGCGGATGCTGGTTCTGATTCCGCTAACAAACCTTGTTGCCGAAGGTTGCTCCTGAATTGGTTTCTATCCAAGTACTCCTGCCTTGAGGGCTTGGATACGTTTGGATAAGGGCAATTTACCTGGTAGTGCCCTGGTTTCCTGCAATTATAATAAAAATTAGTTTTCATCTTTTGTTTATTTGATAACCTTGCAGTGTGTGGCTTTGAGATCACGGGTGCTGAGATATTTTGAGTAGACGCTTGATATTGAGCAGGCGCTTGGTACTGTTGTTGTACTGGAGTGGGCGCTTGATATGAACTTTGTACTTGAAACCTTTTCCCTTCTTTTCATATCTCAAAAACTTCCTGAATCTATTCAGCAAAGCCAACTCTTCTTCCTCATTGATATCTGAATTCTTTCCTTTATTACCCGATTTGCCCTTGATTGATGCAATAAGCGCTCCAGATTCAATCACTGGACTACTCACAATATCACTGGCAGAATTCAACTCGAACTCAAATGCTTTTAGTTCTGAAAAGGCGTCTTCTGGAGTTAGAAGATCCAGCATATTTGATTCTCTCATAGCGGTTGTCTTCATCAAGAATTTACTTGGTAAGCTTCTAAAGATTTTGACCACCATTTCTCGGTTCTGTAAATCAATTCCCAACGATGTAAGTTCTGTAACTAGAGCTGTAAATCTTATATCCAATTGCTCTAACGTTTCATTGGGTAGCATCTTAAATCCATTAAACTTTTTCTTGGCGATGGAAAGTTTGTTTTCTTTGATTTGGGCTGAGCCACCACAAATCGTAGCCAACTTATCCCATATTTCTTTAGTAGTTTTGCAAGATTTGATTTTGTTAAATAAGTTGTCATTATCACCAATAGCCGTATATAGAGCGTTACGTTCAACATTGTCCAAGTTAGCTCTTCGACGCTCATTTGGAGTCCATTCTTGTTTTGGTTTTTCAACGTAACCATCGGGAGTTTCTTCTGTGGCTCCAGGCGCTCTTGTGATAACTTTATATATGTTGATTGGCCCATCTGAAATGATATCGCACATGTCATCATCACATGAACAGAGATATGTAAATGCTTTGACTTTCCATGTGTCATAATTTGATTCAGTCAGCTTGGGAACTTTAGCAAATGCCATATCTAAATTTTAAAAGACAATTAGATTTTTTGAAAGAAAAGATCTAAACAAGCAGTTATGCTCGGAAATTTTGAAATTTCAATTTTAACCGCTCTGATACCACTTGTTGATCCCAAGTGGCATACGAAAGGGTCTAGAAGGGGGGGTTGAATAGACCCTTAAGTCTTTTTCGACTTCAAAAGATTTCGTATTAAACTGGTTTTGGACGCTTAAAAAGGGAACGCTTGACTGCGCGTTTTCTTAGAAATATAGACGCTTAGGTTAAGCGTCTGATGAAGACTGTTTTTAGAGAGTTAACATAGACTTCAAGATTTGAATACTTTAACCGAGTGGGTTTAAGCGTTCAGTTCTTTAATCAGTGTTAGCACAGCGGAATGATTTTTCTAATCTTCCTTTGAAAGCTTTAGCGTCACCAGAGGTTTCTTAGTTGCTTAGCGTTTGATTGTATTTTACTTAGTCAATTTATGCAATGATATGATATGATATGATTGACTGAAAAGTAAATAACACAATATTTGTAAGGTTCGTTGGGAGATGTAATCTCAACTACGTCCTTCTTCTCCTTGAACACTTGGAGGCAATCCACTAAAGTGATTCTCAAAGAATCACACAGAATCTTCTACACAATAGGGAGAGATAGATGTCGATGACTTCAGCTCCTTGATCACACAGATTTCTGCTCCAAATCACTTCAATCTCCTTGCTTCTTTCACCCAGAAATGATGCAAGTATCCAACTTCGACTTCACACAGATCGCGAGGCTTGGATGGGTTTTTCTAAAGCGGTTTGTTTGATTTTGATGAAGTTCAAACAACTTGGAAATATCTCAGTAGGAAAGTGGTTTCTTCGAAAAGAATGTTTGAGATATTTGTTGACTGTCTCAGGATTGAAGAAAAGCAAAGGGAATGTTTTCTTGAATATTCTGGCTTTTCTGAGAGTTTAAGGAATGAGACTTCAATGCAACAGCAATTCGACTTGAAGATTAATTGTTCTCTATTTGGCTTGTTGTTGAAGTCCTATTTATAGGCATTCTTGGAGAAAGTGTTCGTTTGACACATGCACAGGCGCGTGTCTCTCACTTCCGCGAGTGAACAACTTTTGTCCTTTTTCCTGAAAATCTGCTGCACGAAAGTTGGTGCTGCAGTCTGAGATAGTTGACAGTCCAATAGAGTGGTTTCTCCGTACATCTGAAATTGCTTATCACATTTAATGCTCTTATCAGCATTTAATGCATTTGAATTAAATATCCGTTGGTATTTAATGCTTCGGGAATATTTGCATTAAACTCCTTTTGAACTTAGAAATAAATTCAGGTGACATTACTTCTGTCCCATAAGGAAACGCTTGATGTAGCTGGTCAATAGGACGCTTGGAGACTTTTATCTTCTTTCAGAAATCAGGCGCTTGAGTCTTCGAACTATACCACTGATAAACTCACTCAGAAATTATCAGACGCTCAGCCTAAGACTACTTAGCCTAATAATCTAAAGCAAAATAAAACAAAGCCTAATAAGCCTATTACAAAACTAAAACTTCAAGGCTTATACAAATTTTCTAGTAAAATCAAACTTACATATTTTGGGGTCTAACACAATTTCCTAATTGTCATCATCAAAACATCTAACATGAAATTCCTAACACTAGCCAAGTTCAGCGTGGTTAGGTAGAACAACATTTTTTGTTGCCACCTTTTGAAATCAACCCCACTGAACTTTTCGGGTTTCTCCTCGTGAGTCGGAACATGGGGTATAGTTGGTGCTACAGGGGGGGAAACAACAGGTGGCGACGGCGGCATAACCGGTGGTGTAAATTCAGTGGTGGTGGAATTGAACTAGCAGAAGATATTTTTTTTTCAACAACAAAGTTATTGTGTTAAGATTGTTGTTTAAAAATGTAGTAACATTTGTTATGAAAATTGGTAAAGTCGAGGCACGTGGTACCCGATTTTCTTAACACAATAATGCCCCGCTCTTGGTGGTAACGGGATATGGTGTTTGTGTCCCAAAATACAACGACTATCGTCTTAGAAATAAGACCACTCCAAATTTCTAAGCCTAGCGAACAAGTTTCTGCTAGAACTCTCGATTTATGAATGAAGAATTCTTTTATGTACTCAAATTAGCATTTAAAAGAGAGACCAATGGGGGTTGGTTCGAGTGGTAAGCAACTCGGTTCCGCTTAAGCAAGGTCTCGGATTCGATTCCTTGTGTACGCAGTTACCCCCGTTGGAAGACTCACCCACCAGGCCAGGTGTGCGACCCGGGTTGACCAACAGATTAGTCCGGCAATGCCCGGGATACTGTGGTAGGCAACCAAGCAAAAAAAAAGAGAGAAAGAGAAAGAAATATAAAGTTAATACTTTGGTGTGAAAAATCCGAAAATGAGAGGGTTCTATTTATAGACTTCCAAACAGTTGGGGGCCGAAAAGTTACAACTTTTTGAACTTTTCAAAACAACCCCTAGATGGTGAAGAGACGCCTTTTCACCCCCAAACAGGCACTGTTTCAATGCAACGGTGCACAGCGCACCAGCTCGGTCAGCTGGTCCACGTGTGGACTACTGGTGTATTACACCCGCTCAATCGTGGTCATCGATCGAAAGGTTGTGATTCACCATCGTAGTTGTTAGATTAAATTGAAATCTAACGGTTCAAACTTAATGTGAAAGTATTAATTAAATAATTAATTTAATAAACTTTTATCCAAAAAGACAAATACAGTTGGACCGACCCGCAACCCAAGACCAAGCCCAAGGCCCGGGCCCGGTCCCCTAGACCGCCCGAGTGAATAGCTAAGAAATTGTGCCTAAACCCAATTGCATAGCTCCTCCCCATTTCACACAAAAGGCCAAAGTGGATGACCCAAGGGCCAAACCTTACTTTCAACCTTACAATATATAAGCTTACTTATATTAAGTTATTGAACCAATGTGAGATATCCACATTTCCACAATTCAACTGTCAATCTTTAACCATTGATTTCTCATTCATCCGAAATCGGAATTGAAAAATTCAGAATGTTATCGATATATACTTGGAACGTAGTTTCATAATATGTCATAATATTATACTTCCAAGTGACTTGGCATTTGTGAATTTTAATATAAAATGTGTCAAAAACACACTTTATTTTAACTAGATTTCCTACACAAACAAATACCTATGGTCCAAGAAGTAGTTGATAAGTACTATTGTCTAAGTTGCTATGCTAAGGTAGAACGTCATTTATACATCACTTTAGTTCATATATGACGTAACCTAATATTTTTATCTTTTTTGGTAACTAGATATGTGTCCTGTTAACTTTGTACGATCTCAATTCAAAAATCAAGAATCATTGAGGAGAAAATAGGCAAGTCAAACAAATCATTTTAAGAATCCCAAAATTGTGTTTACACTCCCACCACAAACCCAAAATATGACACTGGAAAACATTCTCTCGAGTAAATTTAATTTAAAATTTTTAATTGTTATCATGATTTTCTCCCAAATAAAGGTATTAGTCTCTAGCACAAGAAAATATATTTTGTTATTTGATCTTTGAGATATGCTGTTTGTTTTGTGTTTCAATAGTTGTTACTTACTTTGTTAGAGATAGTCAATTTATAATAGTAGTAAAGTGCACTCGTGTTGCGCTTGAATTATTATGTCTATTGTGATTTCTAGTATAATTTATATATAATATAAATATAATTCTAAAAATACACAAATAAATAATTTGATAGTAGTAAAGAAACAATTAGTCTATCAATTTTTTTTTTCAATTTCTTTGTTCGTGTAACAACTACTTCCACTTCTATTTCTAACACATTTGTCAAAGTAACAACTACTTGCACTTCTATTTCTAACACATTTGTCAAATGTTGATCTTCATCCAAACTATGCAAATAAACTATGTTATACCAATAGTTAGGGAATTTAATTGTATTGAAATGGGATTCTATGTATAGATCGTTTATTCTGAAACCTAACAAACCGGAAAAGATGAGAGCTATCACGCAGCCGGCTAACCGATTTTAGTTAACTTTGCAGATTAAATAGTAATTTAACGACTTCTTGTAAAATTTACCTTTTCTTTCTTACCCTAATCTTTTTTTCTTCGTCTCATTACTTTAAAATTCGGTGGAACTCTGGTTCTGTAAATTGGATTATAGCATACTATTTTAGAATTATGTTGTTTACTTTTTTCTTTTATACGTATTTTTCTTATATCTACATGAGGTATTTGCTCCTAATTTGTTAGCAAATTTTTATATTCGTCTATAATTCTAAAAATATCATAAATCGATTAAATTGCTTAGTCCATTGATGCTCAGTTAATAAAAATATTTGTTCTTGTACAAGTTAATATGAAATTACTAAACATCATATATATTAATTCTACAAATGAGTGATATTAATGTTACTATTGTTATTTCAAAAGGTAAAATAAAACATGACATAGTCGGCGTAATCTATTACTTGATCTCCCAATGAGAACATTTAAAAGTTGACAACTTCAATTCATACATGAGAAAATAAATGAATAGCAATACAAAATTTGAGTTCCCGGCCTCCTAAAATTTGTAGGAAAAATATTATGAAATTCAAGTGGAAAAAATGTCAAAATTATTTTAACTATTTATTCTTTCATTTAGAGCTAAGTTAAGAGTCTACTGCTACTAATTAAACATTTATGAATTGCTTATTTAAGAAAATCTTATGGTGGAAGATAGCAAATTGCTTATTGTCGTGTAGTTTGAATAAAATTAATGTTTAATTTAAAAAAAAATATTAAGAACCGGAAAATATTAAAAATTATTCATACTTTATATTAAAGTTAGGGTTTTTTTTTTGTGTGTGTGTGTGTGTGTATTATTTTCTTATATATGTGGATATGTAGCATATGTGCTTTCAATTTGATAGGAAGAAAACAAATACAAAAAAAAAAAATTATCTAGTGGCCTATAATTTCACAAATAGTCTATATGAATTAAATTATTTGGTATCTTTCGTTATTTAAATTTTTTTCATACTATATGGCAAACAAGTGTTACTATATGTGGTAGATAATGTAATTTTTATTATTGCAAAAAAGTTAAGAAACTACACTAATTAAATTTAATGCTCGTGCATGTAATTTACCCTTTATTCTCATTGTGCTAACATTTCATGGATTACGAACATTGTTATAAGAAAAGATAATTGGGCATCGGTCAATATCATTTAAAATTTATCCTTATGCACTATGTGAATTTTTAGATTTGTCTCATTTTTTTACCACTATCTTATTTCTTTATATTTGCCGAGGGTATCAAAAGCGCTCAATTTAAAACTAAAATGAAAAATGTTAATTTTATGACCGCTTATTGTTAAACGAAAAAAAATAAACAGATAAGTTCTAAATAATAAAAAATTATTCATTTTGCAAGAGGTATACAGTGTGAAAAATATCTCGCTCTTCATACAATTTTTTTTCACTTTCTCAGTCATGTGTTTGTAGTGAATTCTCATAGTTTTGGAATATTTATTATTTATACTCTTATCTCTACTACAGCTCTACTACAACAGTGGTTATGTACCAAATGAAATTAGCCATTTTTAAACTAAATCTTTTAATTGAAACCTAAAATTAATAAATTAAGAAAAAGAAAAAAATAACATATCCTGGACTGACAACCCACTATCTTTTTCTTCATATTTTAATTTTATGTTTTCTTATGTTATGGAATTTAATGTGCAATACACATCGAAATCTATAACAAGTCATATAATTTGTTTATGATTCATTTAAGAGTCTAATGTTGCTATTAAAAAAATAGAAATTATTTATTTTTTGAAAATGTCTAATGAAATATAGAAAAATAACTTACTACCATATAAAGTTATATTTATCATTTTTACGAAAATATTATGAAATACCCAGCAAAGAACTTTAGATATATATTACTATTGAATATATACAAGGAAAAAGTAACTCATTTATTAGAGTACTCTATAAAGCGAACAACGATAATTTGTCTTTTATTCTAACTGAAATTTCCCTTTATTTATTTTTGCAAGAGATATATGGATCTAAATTCTTTCTCTTCATGTTTTCTTCTTTATTTTAATTATGTGTTAACTATAAACTCTTAATATTTTGAAATATATTATATTTTAAATATTTATTATTTTATGGCCTTGTCTCTATTGTCGTATAGATGTATACTAAATGAATTTCGCCACTTGCATACTAAATTTCTTGATGGAACTTTAAAATTAATGAATTAAAAAATAAAAAATAGAAACAAAAGTGGACCAAGAATCCAATATTTTTCTACATTAAATGTAATTTTTAATTTTTTTTATATTATGGAATTCGCATCAAAATCTATAACATGTCCTATAATTCGTTTTTGGGTCACTTCAGAGTTTAATATTTTTAATTAAATAAATAAAAATTATTTATTATAGAAAAAATATGTGGTAATTTAGAAAATTACTTACTACCATGTAAAAAATATTTATAATTTTTATAAAAATACTAACTAAAATATGTAAATAAAAATAAATTAGATACATATTATATATGAATTTATACAAAGAACAAAATAATTCATTTATTAGAGTGAAATTTGTGTTTGTTTCTTTTCACGAGAGGCATGTGGAACTAATTTTTTTTTTCTTTTTATATATTTCTTCTGTATTTCAAACATGTGTTGTGAACTCTATAATTTTGTGATATCTTTTAATTTGAATATTTATTCTTTTGTGCTCTTATATATCTCTTCTATCATATACTAAATGAGATTCATCATTTGATAACTAAATTTTTAAAGAAATTTAAATTCAATAAACTAAAAAAAATTACATAATAAAGCGGTCCAACAATCCAATATTTTTCTTGTTCGAATTATATTTTTTAAATTTTTTTATATTATGGAATTCACATCAATATCTAAAATATGTCATATAACTCATTTAGAGTTCACTAATATTTCTAATTAAAACAAATAGAAATTATTTATTATAGTAATAGTGTGTGTTAATTTAGAAAATTAATTACTACCATGTAAAAAATATTTATCATTTCACAAAAATACTAAAAAAATATCTAATAAAATAAATTAGATACTACCTATGAATCAATGAACAAAATAACTCATTTATTAGAGTGGTATATACATTGAACAACATTAATTCTTCTTTTCATAAAGTCTAGATTAAGTTCATTTTTAATTATCATTAAGTTATTCACTTAATGAACCTCAATCTTTTTCCTAGTATAATTTTCACATATAGATATTTTAGTCTCTACAAAAAAGTTAAGAAATGTAAATCACCTCTTAACATTCAAACTTATCCAATAAAAATAAACACATGGTTTTAATTTTCTTTTATTTTCCGTCGAAACGTATGAAAAGTTTCTGTTTTTCAAGTTATGGAAAAGAAACAATGAAGTAGTGGTGGTCCAAGTGGCATACGAAAGGGTTTAGAAGGGGGGGTTGAATAGACCTTGAAGTCTTTTTCGACTTCAAAAAAATTTGTACCACGTTAGAGATTTGAACGCTTAAAAAGCAAAGCGCTAGAGATAAGATAGCTTAGGCTTAGTGATTTTGGCAATTACCAAAGTAGGGTAACGCTTAAATCGCTTAATCAGGGTTAGCACAGTGGGAAATGATTTTAATGCTTAGAGTTTGTTTAGCCAATTAGCCGCTTAACTGTTTTTAAAGCCTTTTTAAGATATGACGCAAATAATAAAGTAAAGCAATAAAACAGTAAAAATAAATGACACAAGATGTGAAAGGTTCACTGGGTGATGTAATTCCAACTATGTCCTTCTTCTCCTTTGTACTCAGAGGAAATCCACTAAGATGATTATCAAAGATTCACACAGAGATTTCTACAAAATAGAGGATAAAGGAAGATGATCTTGAGCTCCTTGATCACATAGACTTCTGCTCCACTTGAGATCTTTTTCAACAAACTTCTCTCACTCAGAAATATGACTTGCAATAATCAACAACTTTCTCACATAGATGAAAGAGGTTGAGGGGTTTCGTCACAGGGTTTGTTTGATTTTGTGAAGTTCAAACAATTTTGGGATAGCTCAATAATAGTGTAGGGTTCTTCTATGAAGAGGTTTGAGATATCGGTGACTGTCTTTGGAATGTTTGAAAAGCTTGAAGGATTTTTGGATATGGAGTTTTGTAAGCTTTTCTTGGAATGATTTCAACAAAGTTTTGACCTATTTCTTGTGTATGTGCGTGTGTTATTAGGGTTTGTTGAAGGGCACTATTTATAGACATTTCTTGGGATTTGTCCGTTGGACACATGTAGGCACGTGTCTCTCACGTAGCGAGTGAGTAGTCCCTTTTTCTGACATTCCTGAAATTCTTCTGCACCAATTAGATGTGGTAGGTTTGAACTCTGAAACACTGACGATCTTAGCCAATAGGGTGGCTTGCTCCGTATGCAATTCGTCCTTATCATATTTATTGCTCTTATCAAGCATTTAATGCATTTGAATTTATTTCCCATTGGAAATAAATGCACGTTGATGATTGCATTTAAGTCCTTAATGACTTCAAAATTTATTTCAGGTGAATCTGTTCATTTGATTGCTTAATGGTTTTGAGCGCTTGATTCATAACTCCTGAAATGTCCTTAGCGACTGGCAGTCGCTTAAGACAAAATCTTCATCTTTGCTTGGCTTTAGACGCTGATCTCCAACTTTATCTCTGACAAACTCACCTAGAATTCTATCCAACGACTTAGTATTCAATACTTAGTCTAAAATCTACAAAGATAAAAATTACAAGCCTAATTTAAAAATTACAACTCAATAACTTTGTTAAACGCTTAAACATATTCTAGTAAGGATAAACTTACATAATTTTTGGGATCTAACATGAATCCTATCTTGTTATCATCAAAACATCAAACATGAAATTTCCTAACAAGTAGTTTTGAAATTACATTGTTTCTTAAGAAACTTTCAATGTTTCCATAGTTTCTGTAGAAACTATGGAAACGTTGAAAGTTTCATAATTTCTTTTCGAAAAGAGTTGTTGCTCTATTCCCTTAAGATAACAGAGCTCTCAAAACTGTGAACTTTGGGTAAAAGAAAATTAAAAAAAGGAGAAGAAAAGAGTAATCAATCTAACAAGCTACCCAATTAAATCCTAAATTGAATCATCAAGTCCCTTAGATAATCAACAAATCATATGATAACTTTGTTTATCTGCAAATAAGCACACAACAAACCATACAGAATTATGAATATTGGAGGTGACAATTTTCCTTATGACCTTGGAGATGATAATGATTATGATAATATAGGTAACTTAAACAAAAGAAATAATGTGTGAATGAAGATCATGGAGACTCTTCACAAGAATATCATACTCGAACTCAGTGTTTTAAAAACCGAACCGGATCGGCCGGTTGGACCGCCGACCGGGACATATAGCGGTCTGATTCGAACCTTAAAACTGGTATAGTCAAAAAATCGGCCAAAACCGTTTGACTCGCGGTTGGACCACTGAACCGGTCGAACTGAGACTGGTTCACAAAAACTGGACGGTTTTTCATAAGTGCAATTAGTTGGTCAAAATCCTTATTTTCTACCAAACACATCTGTTGTGGGTTTTGGCCTTTGTGTGAGTTCCTTCTTTTTTCCTACTATGCGAGCAACCGAGCAAAAATAAACAATATTTTCCTTGTTTACTTGAATTCCTTCGTCCTCTTTCTTTCTCTCTATCTCTATTTCTAACTTTGTCTTTTACTTTCACACAAATTGATTAGTTATATTTGATATTTTAATTATTTGTTAAAAGAAATTCAAGAATTATAACAATAAAGCAAAGAGGGAATTTCTCAATTTCTGCAATTATAAGTAACAATCAAAATGGGACTTATAATTTTGTAAGTGTGGTGTTGTTGCAATATCTGCAATTCTTGCAGCAAATGTTTTGTCAAATTTTGCATCTTTGTTTGTTGAATACTTATGAGGATGAAATGCCTATAAAGATTGACAAGCGATTCAGTGCTCTTAAATCAGTAAATTTCTAAACATGCATTGTACATAGTTATGTATTTAATCATTTGTAGATGCTTAATTTTTAAGGATTGATTTTTTTATTTTTATTTTTATTTTTGGTGCATATTTATGTATTTTATCATTTTTTATCTAATTATAATATATTAATAATTATTTATATCATATTATGAGATCACCGGTCCGACCACGATTGAACCACGGTCCGATCAGTGAACCTTGAACCCGTAGATTTTTAAAATATTGCTCGAACTAGTCAACCAAATATTTATTTCATGGAGGAGCATTAATAATACTATTTATGGCGACTCGATCAAAATGTGATTATCACACCTTTTTTTTAGTAATTTGCAGATGTGAAATCATAGTTTTATTGATATTAATTTATTTTTTTTGGCAATAATATTTTTTATATTTAATATTTCATAATTTAAGCTACTAAAACTTGTCGACTATATGTCTATAAATGCTAAACTTGAATCCAACATTACCACTTTATTTTTTTATGTTTATTAGTAAAATTTAATTGATTAAATATTAACGTTTTACTAATGAAAAAAAGGGAGCAACTTTCATTTTCTTCTTTATCACTATTTCTTGTTATTTTTAGCATTTTATAAGTTTTTTCTAATATTTCCATTATGTTTCCGAAAATAATCTTCGAAACCAAAAGTATTTTGCAAGTTTTCTCTTATGTTTTCGATACGTTTCCTATGTTTCCGAAACTTATCTTTGTAACGAAAAGCCATTTTGCAAGTTTTCTCTTACGTATCTTCCAACTTATCTTTGAAACGAAAGTTTAATATTGCTCCTTGGCATCCCGCATACGACGGCGCCGCCATGAAACCTCAGCTCCGGCTCTTCCGCCCCAAACCATCCCTCAACTTGTCATCAGCAATCAGAGGATTCACAATTACTACGAATAGCAGCATCTCCGCCGCCGCCGCCGCCGCCGCCGCCCTAACCGAAGAAGAAGTAACACAAATCAACGCCGTCGTCCCCCGCCTTTGCTCCTCAAACCGCCTCAAAGACGCCGTTAATCTCATCTCCGCCGCTCTTTTCACCGCAAATCCTCCTCTTAATTCTCTGCCACTCTCCGATCTCGTCAACAGGCTTGCTCAAGAACCGGATCTCACTCACCCAATGCACTTCCTCAACGCCCTCAAATACAGTACCGAAACCCTAAATCCGATCCTGATACAGATAGTTGAGATGTTCGTCTCGTCTTTCTTCCGAAATGGTGACCCGAAGAAAGCTCTCAAGATATTCCAGTGGCTATCCAGGCCTGATTTTCCTGGCGGAGTGGCCAAGGACTCGGAGATTTATGCTGTTTTTGTTGATGGATTTTGCAAGAATGGTATGATTTTGGATTCTGTACGTGTTTTGAGGGTGATGGCGAGTGAGAATGTGGTGGTTGGGAGTGAGGTCAGGGTGTGTGTGTACAGGGGCTTATTGAGGGAGGCTAGGGTTAGGGAAGCGTTGGAGCTGAACGCTGCGTTGGATCGCTGTAATCTAGGGAATGGTAGTGGCGATTCGTGTTCGAAGGAAGTTGTGGAGTTGTTGGATCGGATGATTGCAAATTGGATTGAGTGAAGATGGTGAGGTAATTGTTTGTATTCCCTTTGTCTTGTATAATCTATGCTTTGTATTAAGAAGAATCTATGCTTTGTATAATTGTTGAACATCAAATACTATAAAAAGACCAAATTGTTGCTTTAACATAGATGCAATTGATGCAGATATCCTACGATTAAATACTATTTGATCATCAGAGTGATTGATATTTGAAGCATTTAGTCACAGACTCACTGTCATGAGAATTTGCTGAGATAAACTAGCTTTATGTTTTTTCGACGAGAGTAGTTTGGATTTTCATGTATACAATATGATAATGGTTTAGATTTCTCATCAAAGTGATTGGTGTACATGCGTATGTTCATTAACATTCGAAGGGCCTTCAAAAACTCTTTTTTGTACGTTTACAGCGATTTGCCTCCCATTTCTTCATGCTCCAATCATGCCTTTTGCCCCTGCCCTGGCCCTAGCATTATGGCAATCTCACATTTTATTTGAATTTGTAAGCATATATAAACTCATTCAATTATCATTATTGTGACTTCCCTATATTTCGGTTTAATCTAATGGTCCTTTTCATCACACCCCGATTCTGGCTTTGATTATTACTTATTGTTATTCTATACAGACAAAGATAATACTCGTAATGAATCATCTCCAAATAAGCCAGAGACAGAATAGTTGCTATTAAGTTTCAATACATCTTTTTTTGGTTGGAGAAAAAGTTTCAATACATCTTCACTATAGACTTACTGTATGAGTGTTTGGTATGATGAACAGGTTGATGATTAGGTTTTGCCCAAGTGATTAGGGTCGTGAAGGTCCCGAGACTCTTATCATATTATGAGGTATTGGGTTTGAATCCCACATTTTTCTACTTTAATAGTAGGTTTGATTTGTAGCCATTTATCGTGTTACTCTTTGATATCATGGTGTATTACGGAATGATCTGATTGATCGATTTCTACCAAAATAACAATATATATAAATATCTCAAGGTTAACCGAGCGTTGGGTATATATCAAGAATGGGATTTTTTATTCAAATACCGATTATATGAGATATGTCTTTTGTCATGACATTTAAAACTTTCGATGTCTTTTTGAAATGTGGATTTATCTGGGTTGAAATTGAAAATCTGTTTCTTGGCGATTTGACTTGTTTGTATATTATTTGAATTCCAAAAAAGGCGGTTTTATCTTGGTTTAAAACGTATTAAGTTGTATCAAGTGCAATTCAAAATGGTCAAATTTGAGGATACGTGGATTTTAGATTACAATAGTGTCTCTCCATTATTTCTCTCAAGTAAAAATAGCAACTCTCCATTACTTTTCTCAACTAAAAGAACACGGAGATTTTAAGTTTCTTTGATTTTGCCCCTTTTTCTTTTAAGTTCTCATGTTTTCTTTTTGTTGTAAAAAAAGTTCTTCAACGAAACAGAACGTAACTAGTGGTATGGTTCCACGAATGCAGGTGGAAAGAGTAATGAGGTTGGGGGTAGAGTTGGACATCAACGTGGAAGAAGAGAACTCGGAGAACATAACAACTATCTAAGAAGCAGCTGTTATGGGGAAAAACTCGTTGAGAAGAAAGGTGGTGGATATTAGAGGGATAAATGACAAAAAAGTTCAAAAAAAATGAGGAAAAATTCTAGCTTAATTTGAGCTTAGGGTGATTTGTTTTCCTTGGAAAAGTTTAAATTCGTTTATTTCATATATGAAATATTTATTTAGTTGCGAAATGGAGGACTTGATGCCTGTGTTTCTGCTGTATTAGTTTGTTTACTGTTTAGTTGATGTGTAATGTTCACAATTCTCTTTCTGATTTATATTCTTGATTCACGTTTTATTTTACAGGTTCTTTCTGTTTAAGTTAGATTATTTGCATCTATTTCATATCCATTTGCTTGGAGATTTCTTCAACTATGAAAAATCTCATGCATGGCCTATATCTATGGTTAGTCATTGCTTTTAAGAGCGTGCATTCATAGAAAGAATCGAGCAGAACAACAAATTGTTCAGCATTCTCTTAAATTCTTTTATTGAAGATGAAATTCGTTTGAGTTTTGTTTGATTGTTTAGTGAGTCGATATCCAATACTTGATTCGAGATTGATCGCGAAAAGTTAATTTGAACTTGATTTGTTTAATATAACTAAACTTGAAAACTTCCTTTGTTCAAGAAGATTCGAAGCATGACTTGATTAAACAATAACATATATGTAAAAAGATCAAGGTAATCAAGCATGACTTAATTAAAGTCTGTTTAGACTCAGTTATATTAATAACGGAATAAATTTCAAATATGATTTTTAACAAGCTAGATAAAATTTCAAACAAATTTGAAGAATTGAGTTATTCGGCTCGACATAATTGAGTTATTTGGCTGGACTAGTTTTATTTACACAGCCAATGTCAGTGGTAAAAACAATTAATTGTTTCTTAAACTTTAAGCTTCGAATGATTAAATACTAGTCGAGCATCAATAATCTAATTATTTTCTCAGCCATATTTTTATGTTTTATGTGTTATGAGAGAAGCAAGGTGGGGGAAGCAATTAATTGTTTGTTAAACATTGGCAATTTAATTAATAAAAGAAAGAAAAAAAGGGGTGACAGGTGGGAATACTTGCCATTATACTCCAACGAAATATATTTCGTGCTCTCTTATGATGAACATTTAAATTTATTAATTTTATTGTGGACAGAATAACCCTACTTTCCTCACCTTGTATGATTATTGGATTTGCTCAGATCCTTTCAAATTTCATTTATTGGATCTCTCATAACGTTTATGATGCGTAAAAATGAACTACGATGCGTAAAAATTATTTAGATGTAAATTCATCAATTCTGTAGAGTTCAATAAACATATAGAATTTGGCGCTTTAAGATAGAAAAATCATAAACGACTCACTTCCCGTGTAGAAAACTTATCAACGTTTTCACTAAACTTGAATTGTCCATCTAGCTATCTTAAATACATAAGCGCCAGAGGAATGAACGACCCGCATAGCAATCCTTACATTTAAAAATGTCCTAATTGTGCCGTACACTCGGTACTTGCTTGCTGCCCATTAGATGAGCCTTCACATTTGTACTTGTTTACCACAGCACAGAGATTTTCCCCTACTACCTCATGCGTCATAACAAAGCCTTTCACCTCGTCGTCCCTAACATAATGCACAATGATTTGAACCCCTTTAAATATGTTCAAGTCTACTGCCACAAGCCAATTCGTGTCGAAGAAACCCAAAAAGCTAACTATGTGTAGACAAACCAATAACCCATAACACTGAGCTACCACCCGATTGACTCACAATTAACACGAATTTAATCGATGAGTGAAACAAGAATTTAACTCTATTCAACACAATTAACAACCCACCTTGTCCATATCATAAAGTTTCTGCGAGTGTAAAGCTTCCTAGTAAAAGGCTACAATGTGCATATAGTTCCGTATAGAGGCGAAAATAGAACCCGTAAATCTTCCATTAAGGGACCAGCATTCAACAATAACGTCTGCCTGCCCTTGACAAAGGAAGAAAGTTTTTCAGGCCCAATTCAGAAAAATGAAAAGCAGCAGTACAAACAACATACAGTAAAAGTTGAAATTAAGGGCTAATAATCTAAACCACCACAGGTTCAGGAGACGTCTCAGGAGGGGCCCCACTGCTACCGTTGAGAACTATCACATTACCATCAGAATCGACATCAACAATAACCGAGTCACCTTCTTTGATATCACGGGCCAGCATCTTCTCAGCCATGCTATCCTCCAATAGTCTCATAATAGCCCGTCTGAGTGGCCTTGCACCATAACTCGGGTTATATCCTTCATCAACAACCCTATCCCTGAACCTCTCAGTCACTTGAAGCTCAATGTCCTTTGATTTAAGTCTCTCAAACACCTCCTTTAACATAATATCAGCTATCTCCTTAACTTCGAGCTTGGTCAGCTGTCTGAAAACGATCATTTCATCCAAACGGTTCAAGAATTCGGGCCTGAAATACTGTTTCAGCTCCTCAGTCACTAAGCTCTTGATCCTGTTGTAACTGCTATCCTTCTCGTCGTAATCGAGATCGAAACCGATCCGACGGCCACCCTTCTCGATCACGCTACTACCGACATTTGACGTCATGATTAAAAGTGTGTTCTTGAAGTCAACCGTTCTACCTTTGCTATCGGTCAACCTTCCATCCTCGAGGATTTGAAGCATCATGTTGAATACATCGGGATGGGCCTTTTCTATCTCATCGAATAGGACAACGGTATAGGGGCGGCGCCTGACGGCCTCCGTCAGCTGCCCGCCTTCAGTGTAACCTACATAACCTGGGGGCGACCCGATTAGCTTTGAGACGGTGTGTCTCTCCATGAACTCACTCATATCGAGTCGGATCATGGCTTCCTCAGATCCAAAGTAGTAAGCAGCTAGGGCTTTTGCCAATTCTGATTTTCCGACACCGGTCGGGCCAGAGAAGATAAAGCTGGCAATGGGCCGGTTAGGATTCTTGAGCCCGACACGCGCACGACGGATAGCACGACTAATGGCTTTCACAGCTTCGTCCTGACCAACGATCCTCGTGTGGAGAGTCTCCTCCATCTTGAGGAGGCGATCAGATTCATCAGCCGAGACCTTATCAACTGGGATTCCCGTCCAAGACGAGACGATGTGCTGAATGTCAACTTCTGTAACAATGGGACCTGCATCCCCCGCCTCAGTTTCAGCCTTGGTCATCTCCTTGTTTTTGTCTATAAGAGTAGATATTTGTGCCTTAAGATCCATTTCTCTATCTCGCAGCTCCCCAGCCTACATTTAATCAAAAACATTTTGTTCAGTATCTGAAGAACTGCTCATGAGATGCTATCTACTTGGGTAGTACCCTACTGAAGTTGTAAACCATTAGATTACACATAGCGACACCAGCTTCTCACTTTATGACATCATCACATACATGTCCGACGACTCTGAAACCCACTCGGGTATTAGCATGAAATTTGTATAGATCTGAGGTGTCCTTGTCTAAGACAGTCACATTGGGATAGATATGATGAAGACGCAAGTGTTAGTTACCTTCTCAAAGTCTTGACCTCGGACAGCTTCATTCTTCTCCTTAGTTATCTGCCTGAGTTCTTTCTCAAGCTCTCTAGCTTCCTCAGGTAGCTGCAAAGCAAAGGATAAAGGCGTCGTTACAAATTGTACGCAAAAAGACGATGGTGGAAGTTCTAAGAAAGGAACTCACCTGTGCATGACGAAGTCGGACTCGGGAACCAGCTTCATCAATCAAATCAATTGCTTTGTCAGGCAAAAAGCGGTCACTGAAACATGCAAAGATAGTAGTATTAAGACAAAATACACATGACTACATAAATTCCCTTTCACACACAAAAATCATAACCTTAACAAAATTATAAACTAAATCAAGCTTATAGACAAGGAATAATTACATGCACACCGCTCACTTATAGGTTAACCACCACCCGTCCCTGATGTACATAAATTCCATTTCAGACACAATCATAACCTTAACAAAATTATAAACTAGATCATGCTTATAGACAAGAGATAATTACATGCACCCCCCTCAATTATAGGGTAATTACTACCATCCTCCAGAGGTTTTGCAACTTACCAAGACACCCTATCCGGACAACTTGAAAAATAGGTGGTGAAATTGTAATATTCTCTCACCGACAGGCGAAGTTAGCGCAATTTCTCAAACCTCGGGGTGTTCTACATAATTAGGCTCTCATGCAGGGGGTGTGTTTAATTAACCTTATAAACAATCTACCTTTTTTGGTAATATCAACCCCTTATATATAATTATCCTGTGGAAAAGTGAAATATTTGCAGATTGCGTACCTGATATACTGATAAGACAACTGTGCAGCTGAAACCAACGCTTCATCCGTGTAACGAAGCTTGTGGTGGATCTCATAACGCTCTCGAAGCCCTTTAAGTATCTGAATGGTTTCATCCACAGTGGGCTCAGGGACCTTGACAGGTTGAAACCGTCTTTCTAATGCTGGATCCTTCTCAATGTGCTTCCGGTATTCATCTAGTGTAGTGGCCCCAATACACTGCAATCAAATAATTATGTTTTTCATTATGTTTGATATGATTAATAACATTAATTCATTTACATTATGTTTTTCATGTTTGATAACTTAATATATTCCCGGCTAACCTGAAGTTCACCCCGAGCTAAAGCAGGCTTCAAAATGTTCGCAGCATCAATTGCCCCTTCTGCAGCTCCGGCTCCGATCAATGTGTGCACCTCATCAATGAAGAGTATAATTTCATCACTTTGCTTAATTTCCTCCATCAATTTCTTCAGCCTTTCTTCAAATTCACCACGATATTTTGTCCCAGCAACAAGAAGACCCATATCCAAAGTTATAACCTGAAAATTACAAAAGAAACATTTACTATTTTTAAGGTAAATATTGAAAAGAAACAAAATAGCAATCTAGTTTTGGAAAATTTTAATTCCAGTAAAACAAGCAGTATCAAGTAAAATACAACAGCAGACAACTTAAAAACGAATATCATAGATTTCGCTTGCAGCTCGCTGATGCTTATGTTTCAAATCAAAATTACTTAAAAATCATCACATAAATCTACTGAAGGAATAAATAAGGCACCAGCCAACATAATTTCGCTACTACTTATCATAAAGATTGCCATTTGTAGCTAACCTTTTTCCCTTCAATCGTCTCTGGGACATCCCCATTGGCTATTCTCTGAGCAAGGCCCTCTGCAATGGCTGTTTTCCCAACTCCAGGTTCTCCAATGAGGCAAGGGTTGTTTTTTGTTCGTCGTCCAAGAATTTGAGTGACACGTTCTATTTGAGGCTGCCTTCCGACAACAGGGTCTAGCTTACCCTAAAAAAAGCAAGAGGACCAGCTTCTGTTAGGCCTCAATAATAATTCAACATCAGAAATAAATAATTATACAAAATTTACCTCCTCAGCTAGCTTAGTCAAATTGGTACCATACTCCTCGAGCGTAGGCATCTTGTTCCCTGAGCTTCCACCTCCAACACCAGCACCAACAGCCTCAGCACTCTCACCGACCATTCTGATAACCTACTTGCCCAAATAGATTCCATCAGTTGAATAGCAATCAAAAAATAAGTAGAAAGTAGAAAAAAAGTAGAGATACTTGCCTGAGTGCGAATGTTACTGGGGTCGGCACCTAAATTCTCAAGGACACGAGCAGCCACACCCTCACCTTCACGAAGTAATCCCAGCAGCAAGTGCTCTGATCCTATGTAATTGTGACCTGAATCAACAAGCAGAGCAAACATCTAAACTTAGATCAACCACACTGAACAAGTCCTAATACAAGATTGCATCGTTTTGATAATTAAAGGATGAAGCTTTAGTAAAAGAAACATATTCCGATGTTGCCTCTGCATTTAAATGACACAATCTAAAGAAACATATAAGAGGATGTGGCAAAACAAGTTACCAAGTTGACGGGCTTCCTCTAATGAGAGTTCTAAAACACGCTTTGCACGAGGAGTAAAAGGTATCTCCACAGCAACAAATCCACTACCACGTCCAATTATTTTCTCCACCTCTACACGGGCATCTTTGAGATTTATTCCCATGGACTTGAGGACCTTAGCAGCAATTCCAGTGCCCTCACCGATAAGTCCCAACAAGATCTGCTCAGTCCCAACGAAATTATGGCCAAGCCGTCTTGCCTCCTCTTGTGCAAGCATAATGACTTTTATTGCTTTTTCCGTGAAGCGCTCAAACATGGCTCGTGGGGCCACCCGTAATTTTCTTCCTTGCTTGCCAAAGCTGGGCCTCGCTACCTTTGACTGAAGTGTCTGGACATTTTTTTGCAACATCATGTCTAAGGTGTTTGCTCCTCGCAGTCCTGAGAAACCCCTTATCCTTACAGGAGTCGAACGTGAACTGCAGAACATTGTAGATGCCTTTTTTGTTTTTCCAGATCCCTTGAACTGGCCATTCAAACCAACTGAAGATGGCAAATTGGTTGATTGAACTAAAGCATGAGCCATATCAGCCTCTAAGGGGTCTGCATAAGTGTCAATAGCAATTAGAAAACTGGAAGCAAACGCTTCGCAATACAGTTCCACAGAAATGGCATATTCAAACTTAATGCATCAAAAAACCAGGGAATGGACCCAGATAATAGCAGCAATAATTGAGTTACTTCTATTTCCAATCACATTAAAATCTTTTACACAGACTGGAGAGAGAAACCGCTCTAAAAGATAAAGGTGGATTTTTCTGTTCTTGTGTTGCATCAGTTAATCAAATTCCAAATTGTTCAATTTCATACACAGCAAGTTAATGCAAATATGATTACAACCTGCACCAGTAACTCAGTGCTCACTAGAAGCCATCCCAGTATACACTGATTGCAACCTTTCAGGCCAGGTATTAAGCAATTCAAAAGTCCAATAATGAGATAAGCAACGAGAAACCCGCTACCAAATTGACATTCAATTTCTTCCAAATGAAACAATAGAAAAGTGTGCCATCGAAAAGGAAATATTCAATAAAAGTTTCCAACGAAAATTAGATGGCCTGTAGTTCATTCTGACAAATAAATTCAGGCCATGCTGACAACAGAACCAAAAGAAATTCTAACATTTTACTATTAACAATGAATGAGAAAACAATCTTATAAGACCACAAACTTCCCAACCAAAACCATTACTATGCAATTTAACTGCAAAGTGAACATAAATGATAAATCCACTATAATCAATACTCACAGGGAAATTTTCAGCAAGAAAAGCGTATACTTGGAGTCAAATTGCAACAAATAACACGAAAGCAAGATGTTATCCAAAAATAGTATATGAAAGCTCAATCTGTAGACAAGCCAGCAATTAGGATAACTAATAGTAAAAGCACCTCGAAATATACATAATCCAGAGACAGATGCATAGTAATAAGCATCCTATTATACAAGGCATTAACAATCAATTCAACAAATAACACTAATTACAAACTTGAACCAGTCACTCAGAAAGAACAGACCTTTTTACCAAACAAAAACCCCAAAATTAAGCATTAATGAACACAAAACCCCTAATTTGAATCGAAACCCATGTCGATAGTCGGTTCAAGAACAAAAATACCTCACCTAAGTGAACAGTAAAGGAAGGTCCCGGATAGATAAAACCGCACAAGAAGAAAATAAGTAGAAATGAAAAGGGTCCGTGTATTTCTAGAGAGAGAGAGAAGAGAAGAGAGGCCCTCCAAAATGGTCGGCCGGATTTCCACGAACGAGGGCAATGTCTAGATACACAAGACAGACAGAAATATATGTATGTAGATAGATGTGGCTGATATAAATTGCCCCCTGCTCTTGCTCTCTCTGCATCGATTTTCTTTAATATCCTCACGCTTTTACCTTTCTGCTTTTCTATAGGCTAGTTTCATTGACTACAGTGCACCGTCATACAGAGAGGAATATCTACTCGATTACTTGATTAAGTGAGTTTTTACTATTTGTGGAAATTATCGTCTGCAAGCGAAACTTCTGGAGGCAGTCTTTTTTACGTGCTTAGTACTGTTGTACGTTGTAATGTCAAAGCCAGAAATTTGAATTGAAAATAGATATGGCACAAATAGAATTGTACGTAAATGTCTAGGGGTATACGCGGTGCGGGTTGGGCGGGTTTTTGCTTTTAAGTTTTTTGGCTCGATAACCTAAGTCCAACCCAAAAAACACTGAAACCACACTTCACGGTCCGTTTGGGTTGGGGCGGGTTTTTGTTTTTTAGTTTTTTGGCTCGATAACCTAAGTCCAACCCGAAAAACACTGAAACCGCACTTCACGGTCCGTTTGGATTGGGGCGGTTTGATACTATTTGTTTCTTTATTACTTGTGTTGTTCATTAAGTGTTAAATGTCATGTGCATTATTTAAAAATTCAAAGTGCATTTATTATATTTTCATCTATGATTATAGTTTATAGATTTAATGCGGTAAACATAATTGAAGTATGTGAAATATGACTTAAAATGTATTATTACCAAAAAACTCCATTGTGTACAAGTTTAAAACGTAGTTAATAAAAAAACATGATTCAAAATTTTTTGACAACATATATTAGTTTAAAACTCATAACCAATGCTAAAATATCAAAATGAATCATGACTCTAAAATTATAAGTCTTTCGAGCAAAATTTACTTCATTGTAAATTTGTAATATTAAATCATTAGTTATGCGGCATTGAAAAAAATAATGTAACAACATACATTTGAAGTCTTTATGTTGTATTTTTTTCATAATTGCCACAAAAATATCATGTTTTTGTTTTTCTAAAAACTAAGAAAAGATTTTTTGTAACTTTCTTTTGACAAAATCATCACCAAACTTCATTGAAAAATAATCGGTTCAAAAAAGAACATACTTTTTTTATTAATAGCTAATCAATTTCATAATAAATACAATATTTATGAAAACTTTCGTTGAATAATTAAAAGGATATCATACTATGCAGTGGAATTTAACATATGCTTGAAGATCACTTTTCAGTTATTGGTTTTTGTATCCATCAATAATGTTTCTTTCTATGTGCAATATGATCGTGTTTTCTCAAACATAATTTATTTTTAGTTTTTAGATTGGTAATTCGTGACATACTCGATCTATGCATATTTAATATAATAAGGTACAAATATATTTGAGCAAATAAGAAATCATATATCATTTGTGAAATGCGGAGTATTACATAATATTGATTAATAACTTAACATTATTAATATATATAAAAGTATATATATATATATAATTCGGTTGGGCGCGGTTTTTGCGATCCTTAAAGAGTTAAAATCGAAACCGATTGCAAAATTGTTGATTTTTTTTAGATTTAACCGCAGAACAACCCTTGATATCATCAACCCACCATTTGCGGTGCGGTTTGGGTTGGAGAGGTTGGTTAGGGCGGTTTAGCCGTCTAGCGATTTGATTGAACACCCCTCATAATGTCCCAGGATCCCTAGAGATGTACACACTTCCTTTGAACACACACATGTGGCTCAAATCAACATATAGATGTGGGAATGTGGGAAGGGTGTAATCATCTCGAGATCCCAGGCCATGGAAGTCACCAAGAATCATCCTAAAATCCACTATTCTTATCATGTGTAACTTGAAAATTAGCTGAAATCATCTCCTAGAAAAGAATGATTTTTAAAAAGTATACGAAATTTCAAGTCCTCGTGATATAATTATAATTATTTGTATATTATGGATTTTATATAGGTCTTGTCATACGAATTTTTGTAACTGTTCGACACTTATAATTCCCAAAGCTCTTAAAAAGTTTTATTACATTGATCAAGACTAGAACCTCTTAAGAAATTTTAATACATTGATCTAAGACAATGCATTGCTACATTTTAATACAAAAAAAGTGAAAATTTGTAAGATATTAGCGAATCTCTACGTGATCTCAAAAAGTCTCAAGGCAATGCGTTAATATAATTATTACCACTCATATAGCAACCTAAGTCACATAGCGTTGGGGGGGGGGGGGGGGGGGGGGGGGGGGGGGGGCTGCCCCCCTCAACTTTTTAGAATGTTAAAAATAATGTATAGTTATATGAAATTCAATATTTTGACCCCCAAGAAAATCTTAATAAGTCATTTCTTGTTTCTTTTCATAATTGATTTCAATGGAACTAGATATTATTGATGAAATATAACAATAATTACTATTTTTAATATGAAAGGTTAAAATTAAAATTAGTTAAATCATATTTTTTAGATTTTATGCTTATTTAATGTTAGGATTATTTTTGCATTTAATGTTAGGATCATTTATATAACAACTTAGATGTTTTTGCATACCTCACCCACAGTTTATTTCTACACTTTATTGGATTAGTTATGAAATTATATAAAATATTATTTATATATTTTTAATTAGTAAGGTATACTATATTTATATTTAGGGGCTATAAACGAGTTGAGTCGAGTTGAACAAATTATTGTTTAAGTTTGTTTGAATTATTATCGAGTTTGAAAAATTTGTGTTTGAGCTTGGTTTGATCATTAATTAAGCCAATCTCAAACCATCTCTAATTGAGCTGAAAACTAGTTGAGCTCGAGTAACTTAATTTTTTTGTACATATTTATTATTTTTTACTAATCGAGGTTAGTTCAAAACTTATCAAAAATAGAAAAATGTTTGAGTTTGGTTTGATATGTTAACAAACCAACATCAAATGTGAGTTAAGGATTTAGTATAACTTGGTTCCTTTTTTCAACTTTATTGGATTTAAGCACTTATACATTATATATTTATATTTCTTCGTATTTGATCTTGCTTCCCCTCCGCCCTGGCAAAATTTTTGGATCCATCCCTAAAAGTGGGGAACGAGGGCGAGAGCGGGAAAACGTTAAAATCTGAAATTACTTGAGAATGAGAAGCATCTTAGAGCGTATGTTATTAATATTAATATAATAAAAGATCAAAATAGTTATTGTAAATTATTGCACTAAATTGATTGGAATTACTTATATTGTAACTCAAACTTAAAACAACCATCTTTTTACACTTGAATTTGGAAAATAATTTGATGATAAGATTTTCTTGCTCAAAAAAATATTTTAGAATGATTAGAAAAGAAAGACTAAGATTATTATAATAATCTTCGTTGATCAAACCATAAACTTTTAGTGCAATGTTAGAGAATTTTAAGAATGTCATAAAACGAAGCTTTCGCTCTTATGCCACTAGAGCGAGCACAAAGCGCTAGAGCATCGACTCTATATGGAGGATTATGTGTACTCGAGAATACATATAAAGTCTTAGTACCTTTTTTCTCACTAATCGATTATATATAGCGTGAATTACATCATTATTAAGAGACTTCCGGAAGATCTTGACTAGCTTCTGCTGCTCGTAAATAATCTTTTGTTACATGACAGTAAATAGAGCAACAGAGTAGTTATTGGCAAAGACGAGGTCTACTCAATTCTCTAGATAATCAGAGTTTTTTTTTTCTTTTTTTACCAATATCCTATATCAGGATATGTATGTATATCGACCACATTTTGTACAATCTGTATGTATATAGAGCTGGGGAAAAAATTATGTTAGGTCAAGTCCAATAGTCCTAGTATCTATCTCTATGACACAGTATAGTGTAATTTGCGCAGTCCCTGCACACACTTATGTGAAAGAGATAAATACAAAATATACACTCTAATCATTAAACTCGTTCTAATATAGAATTACCCGTAGAGTTGAATGGTGATACAATAGAAACTCCTCTTTTCTTGTTGAGAATAATTTATATATAGTGAGAAAAGTTGTTTGACAATATTAGGTAGTTGGATAAAAAAAAAAACGAAAGAGTTGGAGCAAGGACTTAAAAGTGAGACTTGGAATAAGTTGGGCCATAAATTTAAGATGAAAGAACTAAAAAATATCAAGCAACGCGGCCAACATAGCTTTCTTGGCCACCACCAATTCTCAAGTGTTCCAATTTATTGATGTGATGGGTATTATTGGAATCTAATTTATTTAGCTTAGATATTTTAAAATAATTAAATCTTTTATGATTTATGATTTCTCAATGGTGCATCTAGTTCATATTATACGCGAAATTCGTATATATTTGTACTTTTATTCAATAATATGAGTCGTGTCAAATTAGATCGATTATTCTGCAATGAAAGAAGTGCTATGTTTTGGTTCAATAAGAATTATTGATATACTATTTTGTTTAGTCTGTTGCAATAACTGAAGTTTGACTTGAAATTGAAATGCAACCTCTTTCAACGTTATCTTGATTTTAGTCAGTGGAGCATACATCGTGTGTGTAAAAAAATTGATAAGATGATTTTTTAAATAATTAAATGAAGAAAAGAAGATGAAAGAGAATATATGAATTAAAAGAAAATGTGATTGGAAGGAAAATAAATGATAAGAGATGAAAAAATGGAAGCGAACGTGTGAAAGAAACTATCGATGAATATGAGAGAATAAGAAGAAATAAGAAAAATTGAGAACAACTAATTACACGCCACATGAAAATACATATCAAACCAAATTTATATACCTCTACGTCACAGAGTACACAGTTGCAACAAAATTATGGTGCCAGAAAGAATATTTGAAGAAAACAAAAAGAAAAGAAATACGACATCTTTTTCTCATAAGAGAAAAAAGAAAGCAAAAAGCCCTCTCGTACACGCACTCTCCTTTGCTCTATAGATTGTTTTACTTTTAAATCATATTTAATTTTCTTTTATTAACTTCTCTCATATCTCTTATTTTTATTTGTTATCGTTTTTTTCATCAAAAATTCTTCTTAATAATTTTTTCTTTTTCTTTTGAACAAAAGATCAATAATCTCTTTTTATTGTTTTGTTTAATCAAAGAGAATATTGTTATCCTACAAGATTAACCCGACATGTAGGGATCAACAATCGTGAATCTGAGCCAAGTAAATGTATATTCACAGACTTATGAGAGTCACAACTATTGATCCCGACAAGTCAGATTAGTCCTTTAGAATAACACCCTTCTTTTTGATTAAAAAAATTATTATTAATCTTTTGTTCAAAAGAAAAAAAGAGGATTAATAATTTCTTTTTATTGAGTGAACTATTTTAGCTAATTCATAAAATTGCTCAAGATGTGTTAAGTGGATCGGGTTGGCTCACGTAGTGGAGGACATGACACTGTTACTGGACCTCAACCCAAGCTTAGACGAGCTAAGTTGGTTCTGGGCTTTTATAATAACTAGCGGAAAAGACACACTCGTTGCGTGTGCAACTAAAATAATGCATAGTAAATTCGCCAAACAAATAAATTCGCATTCAAACATAGTGATGTGCAAACTTTTAGAAACTTAATTCTTCATTCTTGTTGATCATTATGGGAGAAACATTTGATTAGGAAAAAGTAAAGCATGCCAAAAAATATATTTGGTACTAAAACATAAAATTAAACTTCTGTACCTTTTTCTTTTGCTTCAACAGTCCTCTTGTTCTTTACGCAAATTTCTGCACAAAAGCAGTAAATAAAATGAAGATCAATTTTTGGTCACCATAGATGTTAGAACTTGGAAGAACGGCTCTGCACATCACTTCTTCAACAACTGGATATTGGGGCGTGAAAAATGGAAGTGGTAGGAGTTAGATAATACTTTGAGCCGTTTTTTAGGGAGTTGGTTTTATTTTCACGCTGTAAATTCACAATTTAGTCGTTCTAATTTTTAATGCAACTAATTAGGATATAAGGGTATAATCGAGAGTATACATTTGGTTTCCCAAAGCGGTTACTCTAAGACCCTCAGCCTTAATAAATAGTATAGATAAGTCTCAAGGCCCGATATATAGGCACGGGTGACACTAGCAATTGGCTTGAGCCAATTATTTCTCATATAAATTTATAACATTCATCTTAATATAGACCTTTTTCTAAATTTTAAATCAATCCACCAAGGCCTGTTGGTCTAGTGATATCCACTTCCACTTTATGTGAGAGGTCCTGTATTCAAATCCAGACTGTCATAAGTTGTGGTTCTTCCCTCCTATATAGAGCTAGATAGAGTCTTTACGCCTCAAGATTACTGATTAATATAAAGGATTGTGAAAAGTCAATAAAGTAAAGAAATAAGCCAAAAAAGGGGTCTCGGGGTGGTCAAAGGCAGTTTGACCGTGGTCAACGCGGGTTTGTCCGAGTCAACCGCGCGTTCAACGCGGGTTTGACCGTGTGAATAGTGATTTGGAGAAATGAATAGTTATTTCCTAAGTGGTTTTGGCTTGGATTTGGTAATTGACTTGTATTAGGAGTGTTTTCCTAATTATCCAAGAATAAGATTGCATTTCCTATTTAGATTAGATTTTTAATTTCCTTATATGTCAAAACTCTTCACTTATAAATAGGGCATGTAACCATTGTATTTGGTTGATTCACTTTGAAAGAAATAAAGATGTAGTCTAGGTTGACTTATGGATGTAGGCGAGTTATGCCGAACCACGTTAAAATCCTCGTGTTTTTCATCTTCATATTTAGGCTTAGACTTTCTTGTTTTTTGATTATTTTTCGTGCTCTGATGCCTACCATCCCTAACAGGTGTGTAGAGTATCCCCTTCGTCTTGAATTAAAAAATAAACTTTAAATCAATCCTTAGATTTAATTTTGAATTTTTATTTTATTATTGTATATTTATTATTCTATCTTTGGCTTTTCTTTGAAATTATTAATAATTTGTTTTCTTGAATTGCATATTAAAACTTTTGGGGCTCAATCGGATGGACTATCCGTTTCATTTTTCAATTTTTCGAAGAATAAGTATGAATGGGGTATGACATTAATTTATTCAAATTTTTTGAGTTTTTGCACTTTTGTAAAAAAAAAATTTCTTTATTTGAACTACGCTGGTTTCTACAAAATTTTATATTTTAGCATTTTTCAGCAGAATAGGAGCAATATTCCGCCGGGATTCCATCACATGTGACCCTTTTAAAGATAGAGATGATATTTTATCAATTGAAACAACATTTTCTTGTGGTTTCATTACTTTGAATTATTATTATTTAAAATATCGTTTCAACTTAAAAGGGTAAATATAGTGGAACCACAAAGGCTATTTAATGTCATTTATACCCTTAAAATGGTCACATGCAATGTATGTAACGAAATTTCGGCGAATATTTCGCCGGAAATTGCTAAAAATATAAAATTTTGTAAGAACCCATGTAATTCAGATAAGAAAGTGTAAAAAATAAACAAATTTAGATAAAATAGTGTAAAAATCAATGTAGTTCATATAATGACGTGCAAAAAAACAAAACAAAAAGAAAGGTTTATTTACAAAAGTGAAAAAACCCGAAAAGTTTGGATGAGTTAATGTCATTATTCCTTTTTTTAAGAGAGTTTAGAGATAATGTGAAAAGTTTGTTTGGATGAAGTTTTTTAGGGAAAAAACATGTAATGATTAGTTGTGATGTGGTATTATTTTGAATAAAAGTTATTTTTTCTTTTTTGTGATTAATTGATATGGATGGGTATTTATTTTACAAGAAAATTTATATATATTTAAGTTAAACACATTCATTAAGTCAATAAAAAAATAGTGGATCTTATTTAACACACATGTCATTTTGAATCAAGACATGTGATTATTATCGCGCTCATGTTGAGATATTGGCATATAATAACCTTTTAGTTATTGGGTAAACTATCTAATTATTAATAGTAAAATATTTTATTTTAAACAAAAATTTGAGAAAAATACTAAACAAATCTAATTTTCAAAGATTGTTTGAGATGTTTTAAGAAATAACACTATTCATGTTTCTAAGAGTTTTTTGGGTATGGCAACAATATATATAAGTTTTCAAGGGAAAAATGCTATGAAAATATAAAGACTAATTCATTCAATCAAAGGCTTAGTCTTCTATATTGAATTTGAAACAAAAAATTTATCATGATGTTTCCAAGAAATTAAAAAAAAAAAAGTACTTAAATGTTTGTGAAGTTCAAAATTTCATGTTTTCATGAGAACGTACAAATATATAAAAAGGGGTAAAAGGTAAACCACTAAGGTATTAAATTAATTATTGATAAGAGAAAAATATTAAAACTGAATAATAGTATTCATATGAATTCAAGAATTGTTGATTTTAGAGTTTTAATTATTTGAAGAAAAAATAAGATTGCTAAATATTAATGTATCATAGCCTTTCATACAGTGATTTTCAGTTTTATACATTAATTATTTTTATACGGATTCTAACTTTTATAAAAATAATTAAAAAGAACACCAATAATCAAAAAGTGCCAATTTTTTGACTTGAGGGACTAAAGTGACACAATGTCCTCACATGAGGGACTATTGAAGTGAATAACCCTCAACGCATTCTTTTAGAAGTTTTTATGACTTGACATTACATAACAATTACGATTATCTATATAGAGTCAATCATATACAAATAAATATTTCTAATCCCAATTTGGACTTAAATCCTGAGACATTCTAAAAGTTACTTATTTTATGCCTGCCTTTCCTTCGCAAATTACGCTTTAGTTTTACCTATCAAAATTTGTAGTAATACTAAGTGCTTCAATTTTGTGGCGTAAGGAGTGCACGCGCAACGCTCGTGCAGTATTGCCATAATGAGAATTCGAGCCTCATCTCACATGAAGTAGCTCAACTTGCACCATAACTGCACCATCAGGGAAGAATACCTCGTTCATTGGACCAGCCCCGTGTATTATTGAACATTGATGATAAGAAAAATATGTATTACTTCTCATTATTAATAATTAGTAATACATGCTATGATAAAAATTGTCACAATTTTTTTACATAGAAGCTCCACTTTTACATGGGTTGTTGGTATACATATATCACTAGCTAATTTTCAAAAATGACAATTGAGATACAACTATTATGTCTTCAAAAGGATACAATTCTTGTCACTATTAAAAAAAAAATCTTTATTGTAAACAAAAATTGTCCCCATCTCTTAATACACATTACTAATCATAATTTCGAGATTATCATTTAAAATTTTCTCTCCCTAATACTTTAATTTCTCACAAATTCATTAATTTTGTTGTGATTTCTCAAGTAGCTAAATCCAGAAAAAAAGCACAGCTTGTTGTCCATTTAACCAAATCTAGCAATGTAAATAAATGTTTAAACCCAAAAAAATAAAAAATAATAACTACTAAAAACTCCTCCATGCATATAAAAGTTTTTATTCAAGAAATTCATCATTTTAAATTCTAGTAAAAAATTCTAACTCCACTAACTTTCAATTTAATTAGGTGGTGAAACTAGTAACCCATCCAAACTATTCACATTTTAATACTTTTTTAGATAAACTTTTTTGTTTTACACTTCTTTATCCGAATTACACTAAATTTTACAAAAAATTATATTTTAGCATTTTTCAACGGAATAAGTGGAGTATTCCGCCGGGATTCATCATATGCTTCACATGTGACTCTTTTAAGGGTAAACATGATATTTTATCAGTTGAAATGATATTTTCTTGTGGTTTCACTATTTTGAGTTGTAATATTTGAAATGTCATTTCAACTTAAAATGGTAAAAATAATGAACCACAACGGCCATAAAATGTCATTTTTATCCTTTAAAGGGTCACATGCAATGTATGTAATGGAATTCCGATGAATATTGTCACGCCCCAAATTTAGTGCCTAAAGGTCCAAATCTGAAAGCATGAGCCTATCAAAACAACAGTTCATCCCAAAATCTCCAAATAACTCAACAACTTATAGTGGGTTCCCAAGCCTAACACCGTCAATCAGATAAAGTAAACTTACTATCCATATCTTAATTTGCAATTGTCACGTCTAGAATTGTCCATGTCTACACTCATGATCCTCCGAGCCAGTCCCACTGCTCAAGTCACCTCTAACTGGAAGGAAGTAGTGAAATAGGTAAGCAAAGGCTTAGTGAGTGTCAGTGTTCGTGTGAAAGGTGCTTAAAATAGTGTTTAGACCCAAAATGATAAATTAATAAGGTGAAAACAATAATAGTTTTTGTTTTTCAAAGGATCAGTGGAAACACTAGTTAAAATGATATGTGCACGCATAAAATCATTTAAGCAATAAATGGTAAGACTCCAAAACTTTAGTGTATGCATGATAAAGTATTGTTCAAAGATCATTGAAAGCATGAGTGATCGTTCAGAAGAACAGTTGAGCAACGAGTGATATAATACTCATCTTTTAAAACATACATTTAAATAACAAGTAGTTCAATGCAAGTAACATGTACAAGGCACACATAAGCAGGAGGGGCCATGTTAGCAATACCATCGCGTCCGATTACTCGCCCATGGCACTTTGGGTCCCGCAGCTTCTTCCTTATCACCCCTGAACACGCGGCTTAAAAGCCATCAGCTTGTACCTCCTCACGAAGGCTCGCGATGCCTGATTGGTCATATATGGAGTATGCCACACGATCTAGTACACACTCACCCTCAGAACAGTCCATCTTTAGGTGTTGAGATTTGGCCGTGGATAGCGGGAACCGTTTAAAACTGCATGCCCATGCTTGACCGGCTGAACCCTGCCCTATCCACGCCCGACGCTTGGGCCCGATATTTAACCACGTAATATACAACGCGTATCACTTGAATGTAGTCACGATGTATGATCACGATACAAGAACCACATGATGGAGTAATTTCACGAAATCCATAAAACTGATGTTTATTTTGAAAGCACTTTTGCAAAAATGCATTTGAAACAAGTATGCAATCACGTATGTCACGAATGATGCAATGAAGCATTTTAGCTCACAAAATCGAGCAAATAGTTTTTCAGAATTTTATTAAAACGATGTTTTCCTTGAAATCATTTTCACAAAATATGCTTGAAATTTTTTTCTCTCAAAATGTCTTTGAAACATTTATGCAGTTACTACTTAGCAACATGAGATGGTTAATTTAAAATGAGTTCATAATTTGATTTTGAAAGTATTGAAACTCATTTTCGTGTGAAGTATCAAAGCACAATGCAAGTATATAGATATATATACGACGTGATGAAAATTCCTTCCAATTTTGAAAGACATATAACTATAATTTTGAGAGACAACTCACCTCGTCCAATCAAAAAGCAAAGCTCAGGCCCAGTGTTCGAGTGCTATTAAACCTATTTCGTAGGTGCAATTACCTATTCCAAATAACTATACTCATCAATATGCTAATAATATCATTTCATCCAATAGCCAACTTACCCAACACTTATCCTGCTGTACGACGATATATAATTTGGATACGAAAGGATTTAACCTCCATTGATCATTCGTGCACAAGATTACACCAAAATGCTCCACTGTGCGCCTCCATTGTCGCGCATCTCCGCCATTATCCTTGTTTCTTCCCTTTAACCTCCTAATCATTAAGTAAACTTAGTATCCATATATTCCCAAATAACTAAGCTTTTGTATAATCAAAATTCCATCTGTACAATCAGACCAAAATAGGTTAAATCGGCCCTCCAAATCAACACTCCAAATCTGTCCATTCAGGTACCTCCTGCCACCTTTTACTAAAATCAACTTTATGACCACTTGACACTATGTATCTTGGTACTTCTTATCAATATAAACATCTAAACACATAGGGTTTTTTCATAATGGTCTTGAATTTACAATTTGACCATGGAAAAGGTGATTTCAAAGCAAAGATATATGACTGACAGTTTCTGGAAACCAAAACAGCACGCTGACAAGGACTCTTTGGTGGCAATTTCTGAATTATTACCGAATTCTTTTTCAGCCAATTTTACCATAAAATATATCTACACTTGATAAGGATTCTAAATATGGTTTTGCATGTATAATCAGAGCATATAAAAAAAAGGGTTTTAGGGCAATTGAATATGAAACATAGATTTTGGAATTGAATAGAGATTACTGGCAGTGATGCTTCAAATGCAATTTCTATAATGTTTCCTTAACGATTTCCAAACAAAATCACCTGTAATGATAACTAAACTCAAGGATCGTTCCAAGGATGGTTTTGCATGTATGATCAGACCACTTAAGGGTGATTCTTGGTCACAATAAGATGAAGCAATGTTTCTGAAACTCAAAACTTCACACTATGGTGGTGCTTTGAAGACTGGTTCTGGAGCTTTCAAGAACGAATTAGTAGATTCAGACTTATTATAACTGTTCCTCGTCCTCTTAGGATGATTTTGAGCTAAATAACTCCAAAAATGGACTTTATTTGATCCCTCAAAATTGGAACATACCAACTTTGCCAGTGCTGGAAATTTCTATGCGAAATTTGCTAAACTTGGTGTTTTCTTTGTTGTCTCTTGAAGTTGGTGGTAAAGGGAACGTCAGAGTCCTTATAGGTATATATAGAGTCATTATGAGGGCTTATGTGTAATTATTTACTTCTTTTATTTTTATTTCATAGCCCTTGCATAATTGTAACATATTATACTCTCCCTATATATACAAATGACTTATAAATTGACCCTTATGAGGATATATTAGCATTAAGAAATTTCGGGTATTACAAATATTCCTCGAAAAAATGCTTTAAGTATAAAATATTGTAAAAACTCATGTAATTCAAGTATGAAAGTGTAAACAAAATGAGGTTTATATAGATAAAGTGTAATAATCAGTGCAATTCAGATAAAAAAGTGTAACAAAAATAAGTTGAGTTAGAAAATACTGATTGCCTATGGTTTACCACTGGAGTTTATACAACTTATCATGAAGTGTGTCACAAATGCTAGATTTTCTATCATGTTGCAGGGTTGTGTTTTTGGCAACTTCCAAGGGAGGAGAGGGTTTAGACAGGGGGACTCCATGTCCCCTTATCTATTTGTCATTGTGATGGATTATTTGTCGAGGAGTTTCAAAACCTTACACAAAGTTCCAGATTTCAAGTTCCACCCGAAATGTATTAGAGTAGGGCTTGTTAACCTTTGTTTTGCAGACGATCTCATGATGTTCTGTAAAGGGGGGGTGGCGGCTATCTGTCATGTTAAGAGAGTATTTGAGCAGTTTTCTGAAAATACAAGTCTACAAGCAAATTTGGGTAAAAGTTATATTTTGTGTGGTAGGATGGGAGAGAAGCTAAAAAATTAGATTCTGAATCTCACAGGTTTTGTGCAGGGGGAAATTCCTATGAGTTACCTTGGTGTCCCATTGATTTCATCCAGGTTAATCGTCAACAATTGTAAGGCATTAATTGAGAAAATAATGGTACGAGTTACGTCCTGGACATCCAAGTATTTGTCATATGCGGGAAGAGTTATGCTTATCAAAGCAGTTCTGTTCGAGGTAAAGTTATATTGGAGCCAGATTTTTCCATTGCCTTTTACGGTGGTGCACGAGATTGACAGATTATGTAGGAGATTCTTGTGGAGTGGGACTACTATAGGGAGAAATCAGGCTGTGGTTAGTTGGCAACAAGTGTGTTTGCCAAAAACGGAAGGAGGAATGGGGATTATATCCCTAGTTCAATGGAACATGGCTTCGGTGTTTAAACATATCTGGAATATTGCTAAGAAGTCAGATTCCATGTGGATTCGGTGGGTCCATGCATACTACATCAAAACAGGTAATGTGTGGACAATAACAGGTAAGAGTTCCAGTTCTTGGTTTTGGAAAAGAATGTTAGCCATTAGAGATCTCTTTCTAGATGCTGTTGATACGGTTCATAACAATTGGAAAGTGGGGAGATTCTCAATTCATAGTGCTTATGAACATGTGATGGAACATAATGAAGAGGTGGCTTGGAAGAAAGTGCTTTGGGGCAAAGGCCCGGTTTCTAGGCATAGGTTTATCATGTGGATGGCTTTGCTGAACCGACTCAAAACAAAGGACATAATAGATGTTTGGAAGCCCCTGGAACATATAAACTGTGCATTATATAATTGTGAAGACGAAAGCCGAGATCATATCTTCTTCAGATGCGAGTTTACGAAAGCAGTTGTGATAAAATGTTGGCAGAAATTAGGCCTTCGATGCAAATATGAGAGCTGGACAGAAAATTTACAGTGGATGGAAAAGATTGGGAAAGGTAAGTCGAGACTTAGTTGTAAGAAACGTGCTATGTTTGCTGCGCTTGTTTATCACATATGGTTAGAAAGAAATAGGCGCGTCTTTAATAGGGGAGCGAGTTAGATAGATAGTGTTGTTGCGAGAATTTGGAAAGTTGTACAGAGTAAGTTTGAAAGAATTGAGGCCCAGGTATGCCTGGCGTAGTTGTACAGTTGAATGAGTTTTAATATACACTTACCATGTTCCAAAAAAAAAAAAAAAAAACTCAATTAATAATAAATTTTTAGATTAAAAATTAACCAATTATTCTTTTATGATTTTTTTGTAAAATATTTTCAAATTAATAACTACAATTTTTAATTTTTTATTTTAAAGTTGGGTATCTTCTAAAATGAAGAAACAAAAGAATTACTTTCAAGTTAAAATAGTTAGCTATAACATTCCAAACTAAAACAGATACTTGAAATATTTAAATAAGATTAATTAAAAAAGAAATAGGAAAAAAAGGCCTTTTCTAATTTCCCCATCTGAGACTTTTGGCTTTGGGCCTCCAGGACCGACACCGACTTCTGCCAACCCCACCCTTGGCGATGGTTGAGGAAAGATCCATAAAGAAGTTTAAACGAGGTCTTAATGACGAGCAACTACCCTTGGACTCCACAACTGATAATTCGACCAACACATACATGGATATGGACGAAAGTGCTCCTTCTAGCAACCCTTACCGGCCCCATGTGTGGACATTGAGCAAGCTTCAACACACATGGAAGAACCCCCTACCCTCACGAAAATTCTACATAGGAGAAGGCGAGAAGGATGAACATGATGAATGGGTTAGCAAGAATGGAAACAGATGTTGGGGGCTTCCCATCAACCCGGCAAAGAACCACAAAATATGGCCTAGATAGATCATATCAATGAGGAAATGAGGCAACTTTGTATACCTTATCGTTGTTCTTTGATCATCAAGGTCCTCGAACGAAACGCCAAGTGTATAGCGCAAAAAAAAAAAAAGATTCAAATTCTTTGGCAAATCAAATATGAAATGGAACTGGTAGATCTCAACATTTGATACTATAAGGTGCAATTCTATACGAAAGAGGGCTACTATAGAGTACTCGGAGAGGGCCCGTGGATTATCTTGGGACACAATTTCATGGTCAGAAAGTGGTCATCACCACCTCCTGAACATGGACCTCATTCCTGAAAATCCCGTTGGAACTCTTTGATTACACTATCCTATCGAGTATGGCAAGCACGGTCCAGACCGGTCATCAAAGTTGATATCCATTTGAAGAAATCGCGTCGGGGATGTTACACCTGTGTATGCATTGAACTGGACCTCTCCAAACCTCTACTTCCATTCATCATTGTCAACAGATTTTCCCACGCCGTCGAATACGAGGGTCTTCATATGATCTGTTTTATATGTGGATTTTATGAACACCTAAAGGAAGATGTTAGGTCAAACTAGCCACCAAACGAGTCCCCGGGGTTGCAACAAAATGCCCCACCACTTGAATCAGAAACCTCCTGCATGATGAAAACAACCAACCAGAAACTCAAGAACCTGACATCTACAAGTGTTGAATGATAGCCCAACATTGAGCCCGAAAACCAACCCATTGTGGACCAAACACACAAGGCAACGAAACCGGGTCTAAAAATGGTAAAAATCATGCTAATGGTAGGAAAAAAATTGCAGATGATCACATGAAGGTATATAGGGGACAAAACTCTTCTAACTAAGGCAACATGAATAATTTTATGTCAAATCTTAAAAATGTCTCCAATGGCTCTATACATAGCCAAAATGGAAAAATTGGGCTAGGGAAGAAACTTCAGATAAAAAACCTACTGGGTTCAGATTTGATACATTAGATACTATTGAGGGAAATTCGAGCCCAACAATGGCCTAATTAGACACAACAGAAAACCCACTCCGCAAACCAGAGCAACTAGCCCATATGAAGTGGCCAATGAAACAATTCTGCACCGGAAAATTGAGGGAAAAAATCAAGACCAAGACCACGGGCTTCAAATGGACTCATCCGATCTACCACAAACAACCCTAGGCCCAACCTATACCATTGTCAACAACTTGATCATATCAAGCCCAATAGAGGAAATTGAGCCCAGCAATGGCATTCACCACTCGAGACCCAAACTATCCATGCATGTAAAAAAAGCTAGCCCCACCCATGAAAAAAAATGCAAAGCCCATCAAAACTCTTCTCAAATCTACCCAATTACTCGATCCCACCACATATAACCCACCCCCGCCTGAATCCACACAAATTTGGTCCTTGGACTAAATTCCCCACCCCCACCTCATCCACTGATAGGAGTCATTTTTACGTGTTATTAAGCCCCTTTGCGTTTATGTTTTAGGTTCATTTATCGCTTGATTTTGTCACTTGTGCGTTTAATTCGTGCATTAAGTGATTTCAGGCCTTAAGTGGATACAATCGAAGAAAGGGTGAAAAAAGAACGTATAAAACAAGTTTAGGCCAAGATGTTTCACACCTCTACGACCAAACAAGCAAGAAATAAGCTGGAGTTAGCCAAAATCATATTTTAGTACCATTTCCGCACACCTGGGCGCCAAATCAGAAACAATCGCCACGTTGGAACGCCATTTGGATAAATTTAGAGACCGAATTTGATGACATGTCCTTCTACAAAGTTTTAGATCTATGTCGTATCTTTACATGGGGACTTGAATCATCCAATTCGGAGGTCTGTGGAGAAGTTTATGAATAAAACACTATCCCTGCGCTGGAAAATACGAAAGTGGCAGCTCCCATTCTTAGTAGGTGGAAAACAAGAGAATGGTAGTTCACATTCTTGGTAGGAGGAAAGTAAGAGAATGGTAGGTGAAAAATAAGAGAATGGTAGTTCACATTCTTGGTAGGAGGAAAGTAAGAGAATGGTAGGTGGAAAACAAGAGAATGGTAGTTCACATTCTTGGTAGATGGAAATAAAAGAGAATGGAAGCACATGTTCTTGGTTGGTGAATTCTTTTGGCTATAAAAGGAGGATTGGAGGCCACCCTACAAACACACTTGAAAACACATTCCCCATTGGGGGAGCCTAAACACATCCTATCATCATCTTCATCATCCTTAGATTAGTTATGAAGATTATCAACAACCTCTGAAGGTGAAGAAATCAAGAAGCATGGAAGAGATGAAGATCGAAGTTCAACCATAAAAAATACGAGGGAGTTTCTTAGATTTAGATTTATTTTTGTCTATGAATATGAATCTTAATTTAAGTTCCTATCTTTTATCTTTTATGATGAAATAGATTCTTCGAACTAAGGCCATGTTGAGGCTAAATTATGATAATTGAGTTATAAATTGTGTTTTTCATATTAATTCTATTGTTGCTTTGTGTCTTGATCTTGTTTGAATGCATCATATGCTTAGCTACCATATGCATGATTTATTGCTTAAATTATTCGTTCGAGAGAAGTTAATTTAAGGTGCAAAGAGGATCATCACATAATCCGTAAAAAATAGGGAATTACCCTTAGAGATAGGTAGAGATTCCCGGGTGCAGTTAGCCGGATTAATCCGGGGAAATTCTAGAACTTGAATGCATGATTGTTGGTTAGATTCTCGGATAGACATATCTAGAGAACCATCAATTAATCATAGGATTATTACAGCCGAGAAATCGGGTAGTAATTATTTAAGGTTTTTTCCACCAAAGCAACATTAGTCTAATAATATGAGAACATGTTTATAATGAAAATTGATTAATTTATGCCAACACATGTGTCTTAGTTGCTCTTTTCCATAGCTATCTTGATTTCGACATCTTGTTTCTTATATCTTACTTACATAATATTTTAGTTAATTCTTGTTTTAGTTTAAGTTCTTCAATTGCTTTAAAATCATAAACTAAAATACAAGTCCTTGAGGTTCGACAACCCGGACTTTATTGTCCACTTTATTACTACACACGACCAGTCCACTTGTTGTTTAATACACGTAAGGATTTTTCGTGTCATCCACCCAACGACCCACCCATAAATAATGACCCACAACTTATGCATGATACCAACGTAAATACGAGGGTAACATATTTTAACCCTAAATCTAATACTGTGGATGTTTTGGAACACGATGATACTGACTTTTCACTGTAAGGACAATTTGACGATGTCCCGTAGAAATTACATAGTGAAATGGAAGACGCCATGGCTGTGGTGTTTCCTGTCGAGATTGAAGATATGGGGGTCAATAAAACCCCTTGAGGTACAATGTATCGTTCCATGTTATTTTACCTCCCTTTTCATTTTTTAATGATTTGTGTTTTTTGAAATTGCAGAGGTGTGATGAGTCCGACTTTTATTAATATCCTCTAAGACCATCTCCGAACTCATAAGCCGAAAATTCTTGTGCTTATAGAAACTCAGGTGAGATGAGAACGAGTAGAAGATATTATGAAATGTAGCAGTTTTGATAAAGTGGAATTGGTTGACACTAGGGGTTTCTCGGGAGATATTTGGATTTTCTGGGAGTCCAAAACCATTCAACTCAAATTTATCGCGACGAATGATCAAAGCATTATTGTCATTGTGCACTCCCACGGTAAACAAGATTGGGATCTCTTGGCTTTCTATGGTAGCTCGAAGCTGAAAATCCATTAGCACCTTTGGCATTATATTACTCGACTGATGATAGGATCCACGACCTTTGGCTCATCGTTAAGGACATGAATGTTATCACTAAAGAGAGTGAGAAATCAGGTGGTGCCCTATTCAACCCAAACCGTGGGCGCTCATTTGTGAATTGTGTTAATGATTGTGGGCTGATTGATATGTCCTTTTGGGGTTCTCGCTTTACTTGGGCTGAAGATGGAAAATCCTCTCTTCAAGAGCGACTTAAAAGAATCTTTTGCAGCACTAATTGGATGAAAATACACCGTACCGCCACCATAACTCACTTATCTCGCACGGTTTGGATCATGCACCCATCCATCTTTGTACCAAGAAAAACATTATTGCCACCAAGATAAAAAAACAATTTTGGATGTAAATGACTTGGTTCAAGGATCTAACTTTTTTAGATTTTATTCAAAATAGTTGAACTTCAACCGAGCACGAATAGGTTCATCAACAGATTCAGACTCTCGCTAACAACATGAAAAGTTTGAACTAAGAAGTTTTGGGAATGTCTTTAAGACAAAATGCGAACTGGTAGCTCAGATCAACGATATCCAGTGTGCTCAGACTAATTGGTTTAAACAATCCCTATAGAAGCTCGAGGCTAATATTTTAACCTAATATCATGCCGTCCTTCAACAAAAGAAGATTATTTGGAAACAAAATTTGAGAATTAGATGGCTAAAGGTGGGAGATATGAACACTAAATTTTTTCACACCACTGATGTGGCTAAACAAAACTAAGTGAAAATCAGCATGCTTCAGGTCAATGATGGGAACTGGGTGACGGACCTGAACATGCTTCGCACTATGGTAGTTGATTTTTACAAGAATCTATACGTGGTGGGACATGCAGCCTCAACTCACCAATGCACTTTGGGTTTCCCTAAACTAACTACTATCTAAACCGAGTACCTGTAGTCCTCGATCTCAAAAAATAAAGTGAAGAAAGCTCTCTAGGACATGCACCCGACCAAATCCCCCGAACCTAACTGACTTCAACTTTTTTTCATTAAAAAATACTACAATCTTGTTAACAACGTTGTGACTGAGCTGATGAACAACACCATCCAAACAGGTAGTATTAATCCAAGCATCAATGAGTCGCTTATTATTTTGTTTCCTAAATTGCATAATTCTATGCACCTTTCTAAGTTTAGGCCTATTAGATTATGTAAGGTTGTTCTAAAAATTATCGCCAAGACCAAGGCTAATCACCTACGGTTTCTTATGGAAACCTTGATTTCGCAAACGCAGATTAGCTTCATTAATGGGCGATAAACTTTTAATAATATCATTGTCACCTAAGAAGCGATTCATAGTTTGAAGTTGATTAAAGGAGCCAAAGGCTATTTTACTTCAAAGATTGATTTCGAGAAAGCCTACGATAGAGTTAATTGGACCTTTTGAGAAAATGTGCTTAGGAAATGGGATTCCCCATGACTCGACTCATTATGGGTTTCTCCTATTCAGCGAGACTCTCACTCCGTTGGAATAGAAAGCAAACTAAACAGTTCAATCCTAAGAGAGGTCTAAGTCAAGAAGACACCCTATCCCCGTGCTAATTTGGTTTTTCTATTGAGAAATTAGACTCGCTCATTAATCAGGAGTTGGAGGCGAGTATATGGCGCATTGTCCCCACTTCAAAACATGGTCCCCCCTTTCTCATCTCAATTTTGAGAATGACTTGCTTATTTTTGAGGAAACGGATATCCACCAGATTGATATGATTTGCAACATCTTGAATATCTATTGTCATATGTCCAGGCAGCCAGTCAATGATGCTAAATCCCGAATTTACTTCTCGAAGAATACGCCCGATTGGGTAGCTCGATGCTAAATCCCAAAATTACTTCTCGAGGAATACTCCCAATTGGATAGCTCGCAGACCGTGCCCATCTTTCTATCATAGATAGCCTCGACAAATATCTTGGGGCTCTTTTTCATGATTCTCATATGCTTAAAAGAGATCACAAATTCTTGTTAAGGCTGTTACCTCCACCATATTTTCCTATTACATGCAAACAGTTTAAGTTCACTCAATTGATCCCTGCGGTTAAGTTCGAGTTGGAGCTTGTCAATTTGGTTCACTCAATAGATATCGAAAGACACCCTTGTTTAGAAATACACGAGAAAGGAAGTCTACACCTGCAAGAACGTGTACGAGCAGAACATTATACAGGGGAGGAGAAAAGATGGCGCCGTATTTGGAAACTAAAAGGCACCTACAGGAGAAGGTTTCTGATTTGGCTCCTCCAACACAATAAACTCTTGACAAACTCTCACTTGCAGACTCGTCACATCACGTCGGATGCAAGATGCAAACATCCATGCCTTCGGGACTGCCAGTGGGTTATAGATATTTGGCACTCTCTTGTCTACCCCGGACACTACACATATGTCTTCTCACTCGATGTCAAGAAATGGGTGGATTGAAATTTTACCAACTCTACCCACAAGTATGATTGGTGTACATGTTGGGATATCACTTTTGCTGAAATAATCTATTTTATTTGGTAGGTTCGCGATGAGACGCTTCATGGAACCAACCCTGCTTTACCCTAGCTGAAGCTTGCAACCCTTCATAGTCTAATTGAAGAATCCTTCCAGGTCCATGACTTCAATCTTGATGCGCCAGAGTACACGGTCTAAGTAAACTGGACCAAACCTGGTCAAGACTATGTCAAGATGAATTGGGGGTTTGCGCCATGATAGTCATTGGATTAGTGGCTTTTGTGGCACCTATACAGTAGACCACTTGGCAAAAGCTTGCTTGAACTACGACCTTCGTATGATCGACATCCCAGATAAGGATACAACTATTTTTGTGGAAGCTGATAGGCTAAGAACTACTTGGCCTCGTGTGATGGCTATGAACCCGAGTTTGTTGTGCTAGTCCTTTAGGGTCCCCCTTCCCAAAAAAAAACCTAAAATATTTTAATTTTTAACTTTTGAAAAGTAAAAGTTCTATTGTACAATTTATCAATCTAAAAAACGAAAATGTAAATAAATTATCTCTGTTAGAAAAAAAAATTAATTGACTAAATATCAATAAAGCCCTGCTCATAGAAGGGATTTAGACTAGGGGTGGGCACGAGTTGAGCTTGACTCAAGCTAACTAATATCTGTTCGAAGGCTCACGAGCCTATAATAATTTTTTTATTAATATAGATAATATTATATATATATATAATGATATATTTTATATATATCATGTTTGATTTATAATGAAAAATTAATAATATACATTAAATAATATTAAAAATATATATTAAGAATTTTTTTTTTGAGAGCTCGAGCTCGAAATGGAAAAACTCTGATTCGTTGAGCTCCAATCGAGAAACTCGGCTCAAGCTTGGCTCGTGGACACCCCCTAATTTAGACAGCTCAAGAAAGGAATAGTAGTTTAATATAAAAATAATCAATTTTAATTGTTGAATTTATTTGAATAAAAAGTTGCTGAAATGGATAAATAATGGATTGAAAAGTATTTTTATGAATTTTTTGGATATATGATTTAGTATATGAAAATTTTAGTATTTTTCTCTTATTTTTATTTTTTATTCTCCTATAGCAAATTATGCATTTTTAGGGATTTTACAATCAAACCCAACTCGACCACATCTACAGTGTGCCTCATATATAAATATTAAGTAATTAAGATCTATGGAAGAAAGAACCAATATTTCACTTTCAAGTAATTCTAAAGGTCTTGATATTCCAATTCTCAATATAATTATACGATCAATTATTTAAGATGAACTTCACCTTGATTTTGACACGGAAATAATTGTAATTACTTCGAGAGTTTACGTCTGATTTAGCCTATTTTTCGTTAGCAAGAACGAGGCAATTCCTACAATCCCTGAGGGTCGAACTCGAACAACAAACAAACTAGATTATGTTCTGGACTTGATAGAATCAAGTTGCCTACGTACCTAATTGGATAGGATCAAGTCTAAACATAGTTTAAATGACCGAATTATAAAATATATATTTGCTTCGTATTGTATGAGGCAAAATACCCTGAGTCTAATTACAGAAGTAATATATAAAGGAAATTATATAAAATTCTCAAGAGAATCTTTTTCTGGTCCCCCTAATAAATGGACAGGAGAGGTGTTAGGAATTTCATGTTGGATATTTTGATGATGACAAAATAGGATTTTATGTTAGACCCCAGAAGAATGTAAGTTTATGTTTTTCATAGAACAATTGTATAAGCGTTTGAAAGTTTGTAATTCTGTTAAGCTTATAATTTTTATCTTTGTAGATTTTAGATTAAGTATTGGATACGAAGTCGCTAGTAGAATTCTAGGTGAGTCTATTAGAGATGAAGTTGAAGATCAGCGTTTGAAGTCAAGTGAAGATGAAGATTTTGTCTTAAGACTGTCAATCGCTATGGACTATTTCAGGATGCATGAATCAAACACTCAAAGCAATCAAGCGATCAACAAGATTAGATTCATCTGAAATAAATTCCAAAGTCACTAAGGACTTAAATGCAATCATTTAACGGGCATTTATTTCCAACGGGAAATAAATTCAAATGCATTAAATGCTTGATAAGAGCATTAAATATGATAAGGACAGATTGTATACGGAGCAAGCTACCTACTGGCTTAGATTGTCAGAATTTTAAGAGTTCAAACCTACCACATCAAATCAGTGCAGTAGGATTTCAAGAATGTCAGAGAAAAAGTATGACTCACTCGCGCGTGAGAGGCACACACCTACATGTGTCCAACGGACAAATCCCAAGAAATTGCCTATAAATACCTTACCTCAGCAAACCCTAAAAAATATAAAACATGTACATACACAAGAAAGTCAAAACTTTGCTGCCTATAAATACCTTACCTTAGCAAACCCTAAAAAAAAACATAAAACACGTACATACACAAGAAAGTCAAAACTTTGCTGAAATACTTTCTCAGGAAAAGCTTAGAAACTCCATAGCCAAAATTCTTTCAAGCTTTTTATATACATTCCAGACAGTCATAGATATCTCAAACATCTTCAAAGAAGAACCATACACTATTATTGAGATATCCTAAGTTGTTTGAACTTCCTAAAATCAAACAAATCCGTGATCAAAACCCTCATCCTCATCTATCTATGTGAAGAAGTTGTTGACTCTACAAGCAGTATTTCTGAGTGAGAGAAGCTTGTTGGTGAAGATCTTCATTAGTGCTGAAGTTGGTGTGATCAAGGAGCCCAAGATCATCATCCCCACCTCTATTTTGTAGAAGCCTCTGTTTGATCCTTCGATAATCAATTTAGTGGAATTCCTCCAAGTGTTCAAGGAGAAGAAGGACGTAGTTGGGATTACACCACCCAGTGAACCTTATAAATTCTTATGTTATTTATTGTCATATTGTCTTACTTTATATTCTATCATTTATTCTGAAAAAGACAAGTAAAACGGTTAAGCGACTATTTGACCAAAACGAACGCTAAAGCTTTAAAATCATTTCCGCAGTGCTAACCCTAATTAAGCGATCTAAGCTTTACCCTACTTTGGTAAATTGCTTAAATCACTAAGTCTAAGTTATCTTTACTGTAGCGCCTAACCTAGCGCTCAGCTCCCTAAGCGTTCAAATCTTTAAAAGTGATACGAATTTTTTAAAGTCGAAAAAGACTTCAGGGTCTATTCAACCCCCCCTTTTAGACCCTTTCGTATGCCACTTAGGAACCAAGTGGTATCAGAGCGGTTGAAGTAGAAACCTCAGCGTTTCCGAGCGTAACTGCTTATTTAGATCCATTTTTTTTTAAACTTAGTCGTTTTATTTATTTTAATCTCATATCATGGCTTTTAACAGAATGTTAAACTGGTTGAATCAAATTATGATTCATGGAAATTTAGAGCATTTGCATATTTATGTTCATATGATAATGAGATGTGTGATGTGTTATGATTATGCCCTCAGATGCCATAGAGGATAGAATGTATAAGGCATATATCTTGTATTGAACTTAAACTCTTCTTAAATAAAAGGCATTATTGAGTTTTCACTTAATTCTTATCTGCACCTATAAGTTGTGTAAAATATTTTGTCCATGTTTTCAGTGCGATCCCTCTACTTCCTATGGGATAGGAAGATTGACACTAGAGAGATTGATCTTGATTACTAAAATAAGTTCGCAAGTAATATGAAGTCTTTAATGGACAAATAAAGATTTCGAATACTTGTACAATCTTAGCTCCGACATGGGAGTGCCTTTCTGGTATCATGGGATGATAGGAGATTAAGATTGTAGACACGTCAGTGGAACTGATATGTTTGAATACGACTCGCATCGGTTCTGTCACATGGGTATTTACTATGTGACTGTCAATGGCGGAACTGATTATGCGTAATATGTATATGTGAACCTTTGATTTGAAGTATCAGGTTGAAGATGCACTTGTGACGTCAAGTCTTTCACTAGAATAGTTAGACCCAATTCACCCTTTGGTGGGGTTAACCTCGAAATGCGGACTTGATGGGCAAGTGGTAATCTTAGCAGATATCTAATATGTGATTTGTTCTCTCATAAGTGAATGAGTATGTACCCTATGTAATTATAGATAAATAGAGATCAACGTCTTTGGCCAAAGCAAACGAGACGATTGTGCTTGGTACTAAATCGATCTCAATGATCTCGTATTATTATGATTTATACATATGGTCAAGTCCAGTGAGTTTGACATAACTATGACTCTCACTTGACCGGGAACGTGAACAAAGGGTTTATACATATACGGTATTTACGATTGGAAGGTTTCGGAATGATCCTATCATTCATTTTCGTTTGGGTTACGAAGTGGGCCATGTGACTGGCTAGGTGTTACCCACTTCCTTTGGTTTCCTCATATTGCCAAACGAAACGAACCTAAAGAGTCGCGCTAAAGGATTGACAAAGAAAAATGAAGAAAAAGGAATTTCTATTGTTTCTTCTGAGAGTTTTAATTTATTGGATAAATTAAATAATTAATTATTCATTAGATGAAATAATTAATTATAATGATAAGATTAATTATTAATTAATTTCCTTGTGAAATATATTAAAGAATTAACTTATCTAATTAATTTGATTATTTAATTAATTAATTTATTTATTGGATATTATAAATTATTAATTGAAATAAGAAATTAATTAAACAAAACAAATCCTGGGACTAAATAAGGAGTCCAATTGGATGCCTATGAGGCCTCAAAGTGGCGTCTTTGAGAGGCCACATATTAGGGCTTTTTTGTTTTGACTTGTTCAATAAGTCATGAGGTATATAAAGACTCTTTAACTTAGAAAAAGAAAGAAGAAGAAGAATACACAACTCTCATAACTCTCAAAAGAAAGAAAAATATTCCTCTCCTTCTCTATACCTAGTCGTTGACCATAGAGAAAGAAGAAAGAGGATTTTTCGTTTGTTGATCCGTGCGTAACGATTTAGAGACGATGTATTTTCGTTGTTCGAATCAAGTTGAAGTTTGAAGAATCAAACCAAAGGATTGAAGATTTGGAAGGTTCAATATTTCGAGTTTGGAGAAGAAGAAGTTTTTCTCCATCATCATATTCATATTAACGAGTAAGTTTTATTCGTTATACGCTTTTAGATTCAGTTATGCGAATTAGAGTACCAATTGGGTTTTCATTTTTAATTTTTGAAATCCCTTCCGCTGCGTTTATGCTTTTTCGAACGAAACCCAACATGATGTAATTACAGATGGCCCCATTTAGATCATGAAAGTTGTAACTCGAGCCCCTGGAGTGACTGAGGCTACTTTAGATGGTTATGTCGAGAAGCCCAAGTTAGAATGGACGCCAGAAGATCGAAAAAAAGCGAATCTAGATAATGTTGGACGAAGCGCTCTATACTCAGCATTAGGAGACAATGATGCATTATTCAACAAGATCAAGCAATGTAAGACTTCAAAAGAGATATGGGATAAGTTGGCTATCGTATGTGAAGGTTCAGCACAGATGAAGGAGAACAAGCTCTCCATAGCCATGCATAGATTTCAGCATTTTAAAATGCAGCCCAACGAGAGTTAGCGCAATCGGATGCAAGGTTCACTTTGGTCATTACAGAGTTAGCGTCACTAGACAAGGAATTGACTAACAAGGAAATGGTCAACAAGATATTTAGAAGTCTTCCAAGCAAGTATTTGATCAAGACGGTTGCCATGAGAGAATCACAAACGTTGGAAACTCTAACTCGGGAACATGTATTTTCAGAGTTGAAGGCATTTGAATTTGAACTAGGAGAAGTCAGCGACACAACGACTAAATCAGGAGCCCTGATAGCTACCACTAAGAACAAGGGAAAGACAGTCAGTGAGGTGAAAGTGACATAATCGAATGAGGAAAAGGAAATGGCATTATTAGTTAAGAAATTCAAGAAATTTTTAAGATACGAAAAGTGAAACCCTAGTAGACAGACATCATTTCAAAACCCTTCCCCTACACCAGCGCCGCAGTATCAATCGCCAGGGTATTCTGCTCCTCAGCCTCCAGCGCCAGTTCAATACCAAGCGCCTCCTTCTCCAATACAAAATGTTTCAACGTCAACAATTTCCAAGCGAATAACCACTGAACAGAAAATAAAAACTAATTTGTGTTACATTTGCAGGAAACCAGGGCACTACCAGGTAAATTGCCCTTATCCGAATATATCTAAGCCCACAAGGCAAGATTATGCGGATATAAAATAATTCAGGAGCAACCTTCGCCAACAAGGTTTGCTAGCGGAATCTGAACCATTCTCCGCACCTGGAGAGGATTTGGAATCATCAGATGAAAGCAGTGACGATGAGCCAACAAGCGACTCAACGTTAATTTATCTTATGGCAAGAGATGAAGAAGCGTCTGATGACTCGCTATCTAAGGTAAACACTGAATTATCTCATCATCTTTCTTATGATGAACTACTTGACAAAGTAACTGAGTATTACAAAGATTGTCAAGATGCCCCAAAGATATATCAAAATCACTTCGGTATCATTTCTTCGTTCACAAGTGATAAAATGACGCTCAAGGCAGAGTTGCAAGTTCAACAACAATGCATTGAGAAGAATCAATCGCTTGAGAGTGAAATTATTTAATTAAAAAGTGATATTGATATAATAGTCAAGAGAGAAGCTGAATTGATGGCTAGACTTGCCAAATCAGAACAACTTGTCTCATCATTATCCAAAGCGTCAAGAAACCTAGATAATGTGACTGAGGTAACCAGACTTTTTGGTGAAAAGACCGGTTTAGGTTGTGATAAATTTGGTCAAAAATCAAAAACATCTAAGGTTACAGCAACCAACAAAGGAAAAGGTGTATTCTTTGTTGAGAAGAGTTCAAACAGTCAAACACTGAATGAACCCAAGAACAATGGTAAGAGGCTAAATGAGAAGGTCAGTACCAACTCAGGCAATAAGGAGAAGACGAAAGTGAATGATTCACAGAAGAAGGTTCATCCAAACGTTCAAAAGGCTAAGGATAAACCATCTACAAGTGAATCAAAAACTAAGCGTCAATATCCAAAAGCGACTCCTAAGCCAGTGCAAAGGAAATACCAGCGTCAATATCCTCAAAGATCTAGATCATATTATCGATATTATGATGATTATGATTATGATTATGATTATGATTACTATTATAATAGAGGTATTACTATACACCTAAAAAGTGTTAGGTATATGCCCTAGATGCCAATGAGAACAAATAGTTAGATTAGGGTATCTTATTATGTTGTACAAACTATTGAGAAAAAATTAATAAAGGCATTTATATGTTATTCATATAAATCTTTAATAAGTATTGAACATATAGTCCATGTGAATAAAGGTTTGACTCTTTGCTCTTTATGGAATAAAGACGTGTCATGGGAAGGTTTACACCTTATCACTTAAAAGGGTTCGCAAGTCAAAGAATCTTGATTGGGCATTAAGATTCGACTTGTATGACACATGCTGTTGATGAGTGCCAGTCGAACTCTATAGGGATAGTGGGAGCAGGTATCATAGATATGTCAATGGAATTGACATATTCGAACACGGCTCGTAGTAATCCGATCACATGGGTTTTTACTCAGTGACTGTCAAGGATTGGATTACTGATCATAATAGTATGCGTGAGCCTTAGACCTGAGGGTTCATGATCAATGTGCTTGTATTATTGGATCTGTTACCAGAGTAGTTAGGCCCATATCACCTGTTGGTGGGGTCGACCTCGAAGTGTGATATCAATGAGACAAGTAGCAGTTGATCAGTTATCGCCAAGATGGGATTCACTGTCTCGATAGTAAACGAGAAAGTATCCTGTGCGATTATAGGCTAATGAAATTATAAGTCTTTGGCCAAAGCATAAACAACTAACTCATGTGGGACATTGAGGGTAGTTTAGTAATTTCATTATGCTATAATCTAATGCACAATATCAAGTTTAGTGAGTTTGACATTTTCCATGACTCTCACTTGATCGGGATACGTCAGTGAAGGGCTTATACTCATACGACATTTATGATCAAGAGGTTCGTAAAATGATTCGTTCATTTCATACTCAATTGGGTTACGATGTGAGTCCACGGGTCTGGCTAGGTGACACTCACATCCTTAGGTAATTCCTCCCTTTGCCAATTGAGACGAACCTAAAGAGTCGCGCTATAAGAAACGAACGGGATGTATCTTTTGTGTAAATCTTTTTGAAAGAATTAAATGGACTGATTGATTTAATTAGATTAAATCAATTAATTAAATAGTTAATTTAATTAGATTAAATCAATTAATTAAATAGTTAATTTAATTAGATTAAATTAAATTATTTAAGTAGTATATTAATTAATTGGAATTAATTAATAGTATATATTATATTTAAATTAGATTTAAATTAAATATATACAGGTGGGCTAGAAATTAGACAAGTCATTTAAAAGCCCACCCAGTCCATGGAAGCCCTAAGAGGGGCGGCCACTCTAGGGTTTGGAGTAGCCTAACTTGTTCCACAAGCTAGTTGAGTTTAAAAAGACTCCTTTATGGAACAAACCCTAAGAGAGTAGTAACAAGCTAATTACACAACACAAAAGAAAAGAACTCTCTCCCCTCTCCCCTCTCTAACTGTCCACTCTAGCAAGAAAATGAAGAGTTTCAGGATCTTTGGAAGGCTCGTTTCGTGTGAAGCTTTAGAGACAAGAGCCCTTGGAGGATTACTGTTCTGCAAAATCAATAAACGAATCAAAAGGGTATGTTTATTCGTTCAAAATTTAGCGAAACCCATGAAAAATCATCAGATCTAATTTTGTGATCTACCGGTAGGAATCCTCGAATCTTCCGCTGCAATTCTCTGTTTTTGCTGAACGGGATTCCTAACAGTGGTATCAGAGCCGACTTAAACGGATCTGATGATTTTTTGCGTTTAAGATTATGTTGGTTAAAATTGGATTTTTATAAAGTTTGATTTTATGTATTTAATATTCGATGTTAAATCTGAAATTTTGAAAATATTTAATGCCTTGAAATCATCGCATGATTACATATTTTTTGTCGTTGGCAACGGTAAATCGTGGTGGCACCACCATGTGTTTTTGATGCACACGTGAGCACCACCCCATTCGTGTAATCAAAGAAAAACCAAAAAAAAAAGGAAGGAAAAAAAAGGAGGGTGGCGGCGGAAACTAGGGCGGCCTAGTGTATTAATATATATATATATATTTATATATTTTATATTTAAATATATATATATATATATATATAAATTAATAAATATTAGGGTTTGACCCTAATAGACAAATTCAACCCGTGATTTGTCAAAACTCTTTTTTCCGAAAATGTTTTTCTTAAAATTAAATTGGATTTAATTAAGTTAAATTGGATTTGACTTTAATATTAAATTGGATTTAATAATATCATAAATTAAATTGGATTTTTATTTATGATTTGCGACGACTAAATAAATAGGATTTATTTAAGGTTGATTTTATTTTTCCAAAATAAATAAGGAATAGGTTTGACTTATTTCCTAAATAATAAATTGGATTTATTTCCCTTTAAAATTGAAATCAAAGTTCATCTCTTCTAATTAAGTTAGATATAATCGGTTTTTGAATTTCTTTTCGATTTTAAACTTAAAACCAACATAAACTTAAATAGTTTACTTGTTTGGATCGGTATGCCCCACAAGTGATGCCGGCGCAACGGAAGAAATAAAGTATATAAAATACATATATATTGGCATCCCAAGCTAGAGGGTCAAAGTAATGCACAACAAAAACTAATACGAGTAAAGGGGTTTTAAACCGATTACAAGATTTGGGGTTTTATTAAAGTGAGGGTGTAAAACCACAACACAAGGAAAACCACACCAAAAACTTTGGCTCTCATTTTCGAATCCTCACCTCAACATGGAGGGGTTCGAATCAAACCACCATAAGCTCCTAAAGAAAGAAACCTCTACAAGGACACACAAGAAAGAAGCCTCTACAAGGACACACCTCAAGTAAGTTCATACCTTAAGCAAAAGATTGACTAGATATATGCTCTAAGGAAATGGAGTCTATGTAGTGAAAGGTGGAAGACAAGAAGATTTACTAAAAGAAATATCTATGGAAGATAATCTTTTACAACTAATCTTCAAGAAGAAGTTCTATAGAAGAAAGTCTTCAAGAATCACAAGAGAAGCTAGAAAAATCTAGAGATGAAGAACTAAACTCTAAGCTTTTTTATTTTTTTTTAAGTTTTCATCAAATTTTAAATGAGAGCAAGAACACCTCCTTTTATAGACACCAATTTTCGGCCATATGGTGTTAGGTGGAGTAGAAGACTTGTTTTTCTTCACCTACCACCTCATTCTCACCTACCATTCCATTCTCAACTACCACCACATGTGTAAGAGAATATTTTTCATTTTCTTCTTCATTTATAAAACATTACAAGTCAAACTTTGACTAGCTTTGAATTTCTCTCTTGTGACTTCATTTAATTAAGTCCAACTTAATTAAAATGACTCCCAAGTCTTCCAAGACTTGTTAATTAAATAATCTTCATGATTAATTAATAGTAAAATTAGTAGCTTAAATAAATCCCCGGATAATAATAATTTCTGTTAATGATTAATCTCCAAGATTAATTAATAGAAAAATTATTTTCCCAAGCCTACTAATTAAAATGTCTTCCACTTAATAAATTAATCTCATTAATCAATTCCACTATAATCCTAAACCGGATTAATATTCACATAGTAATTGAACTTTCTTGAGTAAGTGTGTAACCCCATTGTAGGTTCGTTCATGTACTAGTAGTAGGAACACAACCTCGTTGTGCCTTTGCAATTTTCATTGCTAGATTTAATTATTCCAAGTATTTTAATCCGACCAAGAATTAATTACCGATTAATTCATGGTTCCTACAAATCAAGGTTAGTACTAGCCACGCGCCAAGACGACCTAGCCATGAACGATTATTAGGTGACCTTTCCGCATTACGATTTTCGCATAAGTAAAATCCTTCCATCAAATATCCCGATCGAATCTAGGACTTGGATGTCAGTCGAAATCCCAGTAACTCGATTCTATGTATATCGATCTAAGTGACATTGACCAATTTATCAATCAAGCGAGGAAACACTGCGCCTCCTTATTGATACTACTCCGGCCGGAGGTTCCCATGGTCAATACACTGTGAAGTACATAGGATATGCGCCGATGCTAATGATCAGTGGCAGATTCTTTCTTGGCGCTCACGCACCTCCGTACATAACCAGACTGGACCCAATATGCCCCACTTTATGACTCACCTGGAATCGTGTGACAAATCTAAGTACAGTGGGCGATGCACGAGACGACCAATGGTGCCTCAAGTCATGAGGACCAATCTTATGCCTACGTAACCGAGGAGATTCCAAATTCGACATTGACTCCAATATGGAATCTCGTTGGGGTTGTTCAGTTTACTCGATCCCAATGAGAACCCACACACATGCACTGATGTACACCGTATCAGTATCCATGGAATAGGATACACTCTCCAAGAGTGTGCATTGTACGTGCAAGTCTTTACGAGTCATTGATATCCCTATCTCAATGATTCTATGACTTGGAACATCTTTAAGATCACAACTTTAGAGACGTATTCCATGACTGGCATCCCCGATACCAAACACATCTCAAAGCTTAAGAGTGATCTAGGGGACTTTATCTAATTGCATATAATGATAAGATAAAGAAGAATATGCCTTTTATTAAATAACTTGACAAGATACAATATAAGACTGTTTAAAGAGTCAGCTACTACGCCCAACAAATGGCACGTCGGGCACCTAACTCTTTCAATCTCCCACTTGCCCTAGAGCCAATTGCCCATGTATTTCAGGCCCATTTTCTCAAGATGTCCCTCCAATACTCTTTGGCCCAAGGGTTTGGTAAAGGGGTCTGCTATGTTATTTGCCGAGTCCACACGTTCCACTTGAACGTCGCCTCTACGAACGATCTCTCTGATCAGATGGTATCGCCTTTCTATGTGTTTGGACCTCTGATGAGACCTTGGCTCTTTTGACTGTGCAATAGCCCCATTGTTATCACAGTACAATCGTACGGGATCAACAATAGATGGAACAACACCCAACTCTTGGATGAAGTTCCTTATCCAAACAGCTTCTTTTGCAGCCGCCCAGGCTGCAATGTACTCAACCTCTGTGGTGGAGTCAGCAATAGTTTCCTGTTTAGAACACTTCCAGCTGACCGCTCCACCATTGAGTACAGAGACAAATCCCGAGATAGATTTGAAATCATCCACATCAGATTGGAAGCTAGAATCTGTATAGCCTTCCAATTTTAATTCTCCTCCACCGTAGACTAAGAAGGCATCCTTAGTTCTTCTCAAGTACTTAAGGACTGCCTTTACGGCTTTCCAGTGCTCTCGCCTGGATTGGCTTGATATCGGCTTGTTGCACTAAGTGCATAAGCCACATCAGGCCGTGTACATAGCATAACATACATAATACTCTCTATGGCGGAGGCATATGGTATGTGAGACATATTTTTCTTTTCCTCCGGCGTCTGAGGGGACATAGACTTGGAAAGAGAAATACCATATCTCATAGGCACCAGTCCTCTCTTGGACTGATCCATTTTGAATCTCTTCAAAACTCTATCTATGTACGCAGATTGGGAGAGTCCCAGCATTCTACTCGATCTATCTCAATGAATCTTCATCCCGAGAACATAGGATGCCTCTCCCAAATCCTTCATGGAGAATTGTGTGGATAACCACGCTTTAGTTTCTTGTAAGATTCCTATGTTGTTTCCAAACAATAGAATGTCGTCAACGTAAAACACCAAAAACGTTATCGCGCTCCCACTAGCCTTTTTGTACACACAAGCTTCATCAGCATTTTGAACAAAACCATATGTTTGTACAGTATCATCAAAACACTTGTTCCAGCTTAGGGAAGCCTGTTTGAGTCCATAAATGGATCTCTGAAGTTTGCACACCTTGTGCTCACTTCCTATGGATGCGAAGCCCTCGGGCTGCTCCATGTAAAGCTCTTCCTCTATTTCACCATTGAGGAAAGCAGTCTTCACATCCATCTGCCATATTTCATAGTCTAAATATGCAGCTATGGCTAGAAGTATCCGAATGGATTTGACCATCGCCACTGGTGAAAAGGTTTCATCATAGTCAATTCCTTGCCTCTGAGTGTAACCTTTCGCCACGAGACGTGCCTTGTAGGTGACTACTTCTCCATCTTCTCCAAGCTTTCGCTTATAGATCCACTTGCAGCCTACGAGTTTAGACCCGTCAGGTGGATCCACCAAGGTCCAAACCTTGTTGGAGTGCATGGAGTCCATCTCGGATTGCATGGCTTCCAACCATTTTCCCGAATCGACGTCCAACATCGCTTCCCCATATGTCCTTGGATCAGGGGAATTACTATGCTCATTGCTATCAAGCAAGAAACCATACCTCTCAGGTTGTTTCGGGATCCTTTCGGATCTTCGAGGATGTTGTGTACTTGCTACTACTTCTGGTTGTGCATCTGTAGTATCAGGTGAACCCTTTTGTGGTTCTTGAGTTTCCTCAAGTTCTGCAACCTCGCCATTTCTATCCAATAGAAATTCCTTCTCTAAGAAGGTAGCGTTCCTTGAAACAAACACTTTATGTTCCGATGGGTTGTAGAAATAATATCCATAAGATTCCTTTGGATATCCCACAAACTTACATAAGGAGGATCTTGCATCCAACTTATCATCCACTAGTTGCTTGACATAAGCCGAGCAACCCCATACCCTTAGGTATTTATAAATGGGTGGTTTACCAAACCACATTTCATATGGCACCTTGGAGACACTCTTTGACGGTACTCTATTTAATAGATGCGTCGCAGATTCTAGGGCATATCCCTAGAAGGAAAGAGGAAGTCCAGTGAAACTCATCATGGATCGAACCATGTCCATCAAGGTCCGATTCCTTCGCTCGCTTACCCCATTAAGTTGGGGAGTACCGGGCGGAGTCCACTGAGAGACAATCCCATTGTCTTTTAGATAATCGAGGAATTCACGGGACAAGTATTCTCCCCCTCGATCCGATCGAAGAGCTTTGATACTTCTTCCTGTTTGCTTCTCTACTTCATGTCTAAACTCCTTGAACCTCTCAAAGGCTTCAGACTTGTATCTCATAAGATACACGTAACCATACCTCAAAAAGTCATCGGTGAAGGTTATGAAGTAAGAATGGTTCCCTTTAGTGCTTACATTAAGCGGACCACATACATCCGTATGGACCAAGTCCAAAAGGTTAGTAGCTCGCTCCATTTGCCCTGCAAATGGTGACTTGGTCATCTTACCCTTTAGACAAGATTCACAAGTTGACATATCTAGCATTTCCCGAAGGTCAAGCTTATCCGCCATCTTATGAATTCTATCTTTAGAGATATGGCCTAGTCTAGCATGCCACAGGTATGTATCATTTTGATTATCTAACTTTCTCTTACTAGTATGTTCCTCATGTTGAGATAATAAGATTGGAGTATCGGGGAGAACCGTGTATAAGCCATGAGACAACTTTGATTCCAATATTAAAGAAGAACCATAAAACATGGAGCAAGCTCCATTTTTTTATAACAAAACTATAACCTTCCTTGTCCAACAAGGGTACAGAAATGATGTTCTTAATTAATTGCGGAATGTAAAATACATTGTTCAAAATAACACGGTTTTTGTTGGGAAAAGATAAGTAGATAGTTCCTACAGCCGTGGCAGCAACCTGTGCTCCATTCCCAAACCGCATGGTCATCTCCCCTCTACTTATCTGCTTGCTTCTTGCCATCACCTGCAAATCATTGCAAAGGTGAACTCCACATCCGGTGTCCAACACCCAAGAAGCATCATTAACTGATAAGTTAACTTCAAGATAAAACATATCATTCATTGGTTCAGTGCAATTACGCTTCCAATGTCCCTTTTTACCACAATTGAAGCACGCATCATGATCGGTACCCTTAGCCTTTTTTACACCACCTTTGCCTTTCAACTGTTTTTTCTTGTTGTTGTTCTTCTTCCCCTTATTCTTATTGGTCTTACGGCCCTTAGAACGGGATGAGGAACCAACAAGCAGTACCGGCTTATCTTTCTTGATGGTGGCATCTGCACTCTTCAACATGTTCAACAACTCGGGTAATGAAGCCTCAAGTTGACTCATGTTGTAGTTGATAACAAATTGGTCAAACGACTTCGGAAGGGACTGTAGCACGAGGTCAACAGAAAGCTTGGTCTCAAATTTTACGCCAAGATCAGAAAGCTTATTAATAAGACTGATCATACGTAAAACATGATCATCAACCGAAGATCCCTCATGCATACGAGCACGGAATAGCTCTTTAGAGATTGCGAATCTCTCCCTCCTAGTTCGAGTGCCATAGAGCTCCTCGAGACTTTTGATAATATCCTTAGAGATGGTCATGTGCTCAAATTGTTTTTGAAGCTCATTAGTCATTGAAGCCATCATGATACATCTCACTTGGATATTATCATCGGTCCACTTATCAAAAGCGGCACGTTCATCATCAGTGCTTGTGTGAGTGACGTGAGGCAAATGCGTATCTAATACGCTATCCTTGCGCTCACTTTGAAGCACAATTTTAAGGTTTCGGTACCAATCGGCGTAGTTGGGACCGACAAGTCTATTGGAATCTAGGAGTGTTGAAAGTGGATTTTTGGCCATTTTGTTAACTACAAAATAAATAGCGAGGCAAAACAATTAGCATTCAATATGTAATCTTGTCCACATATAATTCGGTCTTTAATCATACGTGTTTCCCACTATTTTATCGAATTCCATAACCCTCTTATATGGATATTCGAGGAGATATGCGGGTCTCCCTAGTCGGCTCGAGATCCATAAGCGACTCTTCATATGCCTCGAGAACACGAGCCCATATGATAAATCCGTATGGTAGGCTTACCGGTCTTCTATATCGACATATAGTTCTCAAGATATTTTGCCTCGTCTTTCCCATATACCCCGAGAACACGAGCCCATATGGTAGTAAACGTTAAGTCAAGCCCATCAAATATTCATGGTCAATCGACCGGACTAGTGTGCCCCACGACTCATGGACGACACCTAGACAAATCGATCCCACGAGCATCTCTATGCTTAGTGGTGGTCACAGCCTAATCCACTTGACGCCACCCCACGACTCATGGACGGCGGGCCAAGCTTCATGGCATTTCACATGCCACCACTTATGATGGAAGGTGTGGACAATGGAACCTCGTTCAATTTCCACATAAACTTAATATTTCTTGGATTTACTTGAAACAAATCAAGCGAGGGGTTTCAACATGCAAGGTCTCATCAAGATTAGGATTATCTTTAATTATGTGATCATGCGATCCAAGTAGCATATAAGAAAACATAATATAAGACATCCACAAAGCGGTAAACAAATATGGATAATTGTGGGTCCCTAAGCGATCCACCCGAGCCACCGGTGAATCTAAGGCAATCTAGGGTACTAAATTAAAATAGGCCCTATCTATTACATAAGCTTCCAACGGCATACATAATCTTCAATAATGGTCCATCATCTTCGTCTCCATCTTCGATTACAATAAAATGAAAAAGAAAGTGCGAAAATAAAATATACAACCAAATTGAAATAGAGGCCAATAATAATTACAACCCAATTGAATAATCTAAGGGTTGACCCACAATCCATCCATTATGCAAATCAACCATCAAGCGTATGAATATGACATGCAAAGCATTAATTAATCATAAGCCCATCACATAGTTGAAACAATCATAACTTTGGGATTTATACATTTTGAGGAAAAACCGAGTTTTTCTAGTTTCAAAAATTCCAAACTTTTAAATAACTCAAAAACGCGTGGAAGTTGATTCCAAAATCAAGAAATGGGCCAAAGGTAGGAGTCCTTGAAGGCCCGGGTCGTGTGTACCACACCACGTCAAGATGGTCCAACCATCAAACACATGGTGTGCATACGCACACCCGTGTACGCTGCCCGGCAACGCACCGTGCGCCGCCGAGCAGCGCACACACTGTCCAGCAGCTGCTGGACAGTTTCTCGACCATGGTCGAGACCACCAAGGGGTGGAATCAGCCATGGTTAGCCCCGTCTTAACCCCCGCCAAGTTTCCTTCGACGGTTGGCAATGATTCGCGATATTGAGCCCTACTAAATGAGCACACCCTTATGCGCACAAAGCCTTCGGACGGGTGCGCACAAAGTCTCGTAGCTTGGGTTCAATATCAACGGTCCTTGCCCGGGTTTCGACCTTCCCTTTTAGTGTCTCTTAATTTTCAATCATTTTTTTTAAAAAAAATAAAATCTCCAAGATTTTAAGAAAAACGATGAGAAATCCGAAGCTATTATTAAATCAACAAATGTAACATATAGATTTAAGCAACCGGTTAAAATACTACATGAAACCGAAAGCAAAAACATGCAAAGTTTTAATGTGCATAACCCGGGCTCTGATACCACTGTTTGGATCGGTATGCCCCATAAGCGATGCCGGCGCAACGGAAGAAATAAAGTATATAAAACACATACATATCGGCATCCCAAGCTAGGGGGTCAAAGTAATGCACAACAAAAACTAATACGAGTAAAGGGGTTTTAAACCGATTACAAGATTTGGGGTTTTATTAAAGTGACGGTGTAAAACCACAACACAAGGAAAACCACACCAAAAACTTTGGCTCTCATTTTCGAATCCTCACCTCAACATGGAGGGGTTCGAATCAAACCACCATAAGCTCCTAAAGAAAGAAGCCTCTACAAGGACACACCTCAAGTAAGTTCATACCTTAAGCAAAAGATTGGCTAGATATATGCTCTAAGGAAATGGAGTCTATGTAGTGAAAGGTGGAAGACAAGAAGAGTTACTAAAAAAAATATCTATGGAAGATAATCTTTTACAACTAATCTTCAAGAAGAAGTTCTATAGAAGAAAGTCTTCAAGAATCACAAGAGAAGCTAGAAAAATCTAGAGATGAAGAACTAAGCTCTAATTTGTTTTTTTTTTTTTTAAAGTTTTCATCAAATTTTAAATGAGAGCAAGAACACCTCTTTTTATAGCCACCAATTTTCTGCCATATGGTGTTAGGTGGAGTAGAAGACTTGTTTTTCTTCACCTACCACCTCATTCTCACCTACCATTCCATTCTCAACTACCACCACATGTGTAAGAGAATATTTTTCATTTTCTTCTTCATTTAAAAAACATTACAAGTCAAACTTTGACTAGCTTTGAATTTCTCTCTTGTGATTTCATTTAATTAAGTCCAACTTAATTAAAATGACTCCCTAGTCTTTCAAGACTTGTTAATTAAATAATTTTCATGATTAATTAATAGTAAAATTAGTAGCTTAAATAAATTCCCGGATAATAATAATTTCCGTTAATGATTAATCTCCAAGATTAATTAATAGAAAAATTATTTTCCCAAGCCTACTAATTAAAATGTCTTCCACTTAATAAATTAATCTCATTAATCAATTCCACTCTAATCCTAAACCGGATTAATATTCACATAGTAATTGAACTTTCTTGAGTAAGTGTGTAACCCCATTGTAGGTTCGTTCATGTACTAGTAGTAGGAACACAACCCCGTTGTGCCTTTGCAATTTTCATTGCTAGATTTAATTACTCCAAGTATTTTAATCCGACCAAGAATTAATTACCCATTAATTGATGGTTCCTACAAATCAAGGTTAGTACTAGCCACGCGCCAAGAAGACCTAGCCATGAACGATTATTAAGTGACCTTTCCGCATTACGATTTTCGCATAAGTAAAATCCTTCCATCATATATCCCGATCGAATCTAGGACTTGGATGTCAGTCGAAATCCCAGTAACTCGATTCTATGTATATCGATCTAAGTGACATTGACCAATTTATCAATCAAGCGAGGAAACACTGCGCCTCCTTATTGATACTACTCCGGCCGGAGGTTCCCATGGTCAATACACTGTGAAGTACATAGGATATGCGCCGATGCTAATGATCAGTGACGGATTCTTTCTTGGCACTCACGCGCCTCCGTACATAACCAGACTGGACCCAATATGCCCCACTTTATGACTCACTTGGAATTGTGTGACAAATCTAAGTACAGTGGGCGATGCACGAGACGACCAATGGTGCCTCAAGTCATGAGGACCAATCTTATGCCTACGTAACCGAGGAGATTCCAAATTCGACATTGACTCCAATATGGAATCTCGGCGGGGTTGTTCAGTTTACTCAATCCCAATGAGAACCCACACACATGCACTAATGTACACCGTATCAGTATCCATGGAATAGGATACACTCTCCAAGAGTGTGCATTGTACGTGCAAGTCTTTACGAGTCATTGATATCCCTATCTCAATGATTCTATGACTTGGAACATCTTTAAGACCACAACTTTAGAGACGTATTCCATGACTGGCATCCCCGATACCAAACACATCTCAAAGCTTAAGAGTGATCTAGGAGACTTTATCTAATTGCATATAATGATAAAATAAAGAAGAATATGCCTTTTATTAAATAACTTGACAAGATACAATATAAGACTGTTTAAAGAGTCAGCTACTACGCCCAACAAATGGCACGTCGGGCACCTAACTCTTTCATTACTTACATGCTTTGATGTATGTTGTGGTGGATGCTTCCATGGACTTAGGGTTTTACCGTTTTGGTATTATCTGGGTTGTATTGGGCAATTGCTTCCTAGTTTGTACTTTTAATTTTGGTAGTATAATGTATAGGGCGCTTTCTGAGTTGTGTAAAATAAAGGTAGGACCTTTTCTAACTTGGAGCCCGAAGATCTATTAGAAATTAGATTGATAATAGACCCCTATCCCCCTGGTTGATCTATTGGCTTAGATCAATCTAGAATGTCCATGGAAATGCATGTTGTTAGAATAACTAGGTTTTTCTATGCATGCATGATTATAATCCATATATGTGCGTAATAAATTAATGTGCAAAGTGAGACCTTAATTTTTCAAAACTTCTCCCACTTTAAATACTAAGTAAGTAAGGGATATTGGATATCCTGGCTCTCCATCAAACTTGGAAAAGATGGGATTATGAGTTAAGCATGGCATCGTCCCGACTAATGGGGGTTATGCATTAATTCCTAATCCATATCTCTTCAAGTGCATTTGATGCCATCGGTCGAAGCAAATCTTATCCCATATCACCGTTACAGGTTGCAAGATAAGATTCAACTGTTAGATCGATAGGAGTTGATGGGAAAGTACTTAGATAGATCACCACCAATATTTCGTTACAGGCTGAGGTTGAGTGATCCATGAGCCAAAGGTAGATTGAATCATCAGTAGGACTGGTTGACATGGCATGTCACTTCAAAAGTTCCAATGAGCCATACATCGTTACAGATTGCAACTCATTGAAATTTTCGAAGAATTCAATGACTCACTATGAAATCTTTCTAACGAGATTTTCGTTCATTGCAGTGGAAGTGCAATGGTTCGAAAAATGTAGTGGGAGCCAAGTCAAAAATTAAAGTCCTAATTTTTACTTGGGTACAACATAATTATCTAATTGAATCTTAGTTGTTTTCTGCAGTTATATTATCTTTCTCAAAATGGTTAACAACTCGTTGCTAAAAATGCTTAAGAAAAATGTCCTCACTAGACCAAACTACAGTGACTGGGTCAAGAAGCTAAGAGCTGGTCTCAGAAAGAAATCACTTGAGCATATTTTAGAACAAGATGGTCCAACTTTCCCTGGGGCTGAAAATGGAACATCTGTTCTCAAAATCAACAAGAAATGGAATTCTGATGCTCAAAAGGTCACCAGTTACATGTTGAAATCAATGAGCAAGGAATTGAGATATATTCATTTGGATATGGAGAATCCCAAATCCATCATGTTTCATTTGGAGGAAATGTTCGGGGAACATGGAAAATCAACTTGATATTATTTATCGAAGGAACTTTTCCAAGCAAGAATGGGAGAAAATGATGAAATAGCAAGTCATGTTATGAACATGATATCCATGATTGGAAGACTCCAGACTCTGGGAAATTTCATGGATTTTCATCTACAAGTAAACCTTATTCTTCAATCTCTTCCCAAGTCCTTTTCTGCTTTTGTCACTGACTTTGAAGTTGATGACCTGGGAGGTTCCTTAATAGATCTTAAAGACAGACTTGTTTACATACAAGCTCTCATGAGAAGGGAATTGGAAGATGATTTACCTCTAAGTGGACTGCTCGGCGTTACTTCTGATAACCATAGAAGGGGAAAGAAGCGCCCAAGAATTGCAACAACATGTATTCACTGCCAAGAGGTGGACAACTGGAAAAATGACTGCCCTAAGCTGAAAGCAAAGATTACTTCAGGTATGGAACTTAATGTTTTAGAAACAAATTGTTCTGTTACCATATTTTCAACTTCCTGGATTCTAGACTCTGGGGCTAGTGCTCACATATGTGTTATGAATCAGGAGCTGGAAAGAAGTAAGAAGCTGGAGCATGGTGAAGTGATGATCAATGTTGGCAGCAGTTATAGTGTAGCAGCGTTCACACATGGCACCACTTCCCTTAGTTTATCATCTGGACATTTATTATATTAGACAATTGCCTTGTTTTGCCCTACGGGCTGAAGAATATTGTTTCAATTCCTGTTTTAGTCAGGAAAGGTTATTTATTTTCCTTTATGAACAATTCTTGTGACATTTATTTTAGAAATGAATGTGTTGGCAATGAGTCTTTAATAAATGGTTTATATTATATTAATGTCCAAAATGATTGTAAATGCTGTAACAAGAAAACGCAGAATGTATGGTACAAACTTGAGACAGCTGTGGCACTTAAGACTAGGTCATGTCGGGGACCAAAGACTACACGAGTTAGAAAAGGGTAGAGTCATAGACTCATTGGGATCAGATCCCTATCCCACTTGTGAGTCTTGTATCCAAGGCAAAATGACCAAGTCCCCCTTCACAGGGAATTTTGAAAGAGCCACAGAAGTCTTAGGTCTAGTTCATACTGATATGTGCGAACCATTTGGAAATATGGCACGCGGTGGTTTTCAGTACTTCATCACATTTACCGATGACCATTCTAGATATGGCTACGTGTATTTAATGTAGTACAAGTCTGAATCATTGGAGAAATTCATTGAATTCAAGACTTTAGTCGAAAACCAAACCGAGCATCATATAAAGACACTTCGGTCTGACCGCGGTGGCGAATATATGAGTTCAGAGTTTGACCAGTTCCTTCGAGAACATGGCATACGGTTATAGCTTACTCCTCCAGCAACTCCACAATTGAATGGCATAGTAGAACGAAGGAATTGAACACTGTTGGACATGGTTCGATCCATGCTCAACTAAATAGATTTGCCCATTTCACTGTGGGGACACGCGCTACTTACAACTACTCATAGTTTGAATAGATGTCCCTCCAAATCTGTTCCTGGAACACCATATCAGATATGGCGTGGAAGGAAGCCTAATCTGAAACACATAAGAATATGGGGTTGCCCAGCTTACGTGAAAAAGACCAAAGCAGAGAAATTGGAGGCTAGGTCCATGAAAGGATGATTCGTTGGATATCCCGAGGATTCTATGGGATACCTTTTCTACCTTCCCGATGATCAAAGGATCATTGTTGCCTTACAGGCAATCTTTCTCGAAGAAGAATTCATTCGAGCAGGAGGAGCTGGTAAAAGTATTGTTCTATAAGAGCAAAATGAATCCCCTGTGGAAGACACTGTTCAAGAGACCCAACCCGACCCAGAAACGACACAACCATCAGTGCGCAGGTCTACTAGAGTATCTCAACCGCCTGTGAGATATGGTTCTCTGCTACAAGGAGAGCATAATTTGCATGCAGTAGCAGAAGGAAACCATGGAGACGATCCCTCTAGTTATGACCGGCAATGATGGATATGGATTCTGCGAAATGGCATGAAGCTATGAAAGTGGAAATGGATTCGATGCATTCGAACCAAGTCTGGAATCTAGTAGATCCTCCCAAAGGTATTGTACCTATTGGATGCAAATGGATTTATAAGAGAAAGATAGGTCCGGATGGCAAGGTGGATACCTATAAGGCCAGGCTAGTGGCGAAAGGGTATAGTCAGAAGGAGGGCATTGACTATGAGGAAACCTTTTCACCAGTAGCTATGATCAAATCCATTAGAATTCTACTTTCAATAGCTGCATACCTGGATTATGAAATATGGCAGATGGATGTGAAAATGGCCTTCCTAAATGGATTCCTCGAGGAGGATATCTATATGGAGCAGTCCAAAGGTTTCATATCCAATACTGATTCTCATAAGGTCTGCAAGTTAAAATAGGTCCATTTATGGACTGAAGCAGGCCTCTCGCAGTTGGAACCTTTGTTTTGATGAAGAAGTACGAAACAACAACTTTATCAAAAACCAGGGTGAACCATGTGTCTATAAAAAGGTCAGTGGGAGCAAGATATCATTCCTGGTAGTATACGTGGATGACATTCTACTTATAGGGAATGATACAGGTTTGCTAACTTTGGTTAAGACATGGCTTTCAAGCACATTCTCCATGAAAGACTTAGGAGAAGCCACCTATGTCTTAGGAATTCGAATCTACAGGGATAGATCGAATAAGACAATAGGTCTCTCCCAAGCCCTCTACTTAGAAAAGGTCCTAAAGCGATTTGGGATGGAAAATTCTAAAAGAGGTCTTTGGCCCATGAGACATGGAATTCATCTCTCCAAAAAGATGAGTCCTCAAAGTGAGGAAGATCGAAGAGAAATGAGTACCATCCCCTATGCCTCAGTAATGGGAAGTCTTATGTATGCGATGTTATGCACGAGACCAGATCTTGCATACGCTGTGAGCATGGTAAGTAGGTTTCAAGCTAACCCAGGCAAAGACCATTGGATAGCCGTGAAATCAATCTTAAAGTACTTGAGAAGAACTAAAGATATGATCCTCACATATGGCAATGGAGAAATGAAAGTGGATGGTTATACTGATTCAGATTTCCAATCTGACATCGATGACCGAAAATCCACTTCTGGGTTCATATTCACTTTAAACGGTGGAGCAGTATCTTGGAAAAGTTCCAAGCAAAGCACAACTGCCGATTCGACCACCGAAGCTGAATATGTGGCAGCCTCGGAGGCGGCCAAGGAGGCTGTTTGGATAAAGAAGTTCATTACTAAACTTCAAGTTGTTCCTAGCATGGAGCTTCCGTTCCCACTATGGTGTGACAACAATGGAGCCATCGTGCAAGCAAAGGAACCAAGGTCTCACAACAAATCCAAACACATAGAGAGGAGATATCACATAATTCGAGAAATCGTTGGAATAGGTGACATCGCCGTGCAGAAAATAGCCTCAGCTGATAACGTAGCTGACCCACTCACTAAGCCATTAGCGCAGGAGGTGCTAGAGCAACATCTTGAGAAGATGGGTATAAGATACCAAAGCGATTGGCATTAAGTGCAAGTGGGAGATTGTTAGGTATATGCCCTAGATGCCAATGAGGACAAATAGTTAGATTAGGATATCTTATTATGTTGTACAAACTATTGAGAAGAAATTAATAAAGGCATTTATATTTTGTTCATATAAATCTTTACGACATCTAAATAAGTATTGAACATATAGTCCATGTGAATAAAGGTTTGACTCTTTGCCCTTTATGGAATAAAGACGTGGTATGGGAAGAGTCTTACACCTTATCACTTAAAAGGGTTCGCAAGTCAAAGAATCTTGATTGGGCATTAAGATTCGACTTGTATGACACATGCTTTGTCGATGAGTGCCAGTCGAACACTATAGGGATTGTGGGAGCAGGTATCATAGATATGTCAATGGAATTGACATATTCGAACACGGCTCGTAGTAATCCGATCACATGGATATTTACTCAGTGACTGTCAATGATTGGATTACTGATCATAATAGTATGCGTGAGCCTTAGACCTGAGGGTTCATGATCAATGTGCTTGTATTATTAGATCTATTACCAGAGTAGTTAAGCCCATATCACCTGTCGGTGGGGTCGACCTCGAAATGCGATATCAATGTGACAAGTAGCAGTTGATCAGTGATCGCCAAGATGGGATTCACTGTCTCGATAGTAAACGAGAAAGTATCCTGTGCGATTATAGGCTAATGAAATTATAAGTCTTTGGCCAAAGCATAAACAACTAACTCATGTGGGACATTGAGGGTAGTTTAGTAATTTCATTATGCTATAATCTAATGCACAGTATTAAATTTAGTGAGTTTGACATTTCCCATGACTCTCACTTGATCGGAATATGTCAGTGAAGGGCTTATACTCATATGGCATTTATGATCAAGAAGTTCGTAAAATCATTCGTTCATTTCGTACTCAATTGGGTTACGATGTGAGTCCACGGGTCTGGTTAGGTGACACTTGTTAGGTCTCATATTTTACATATTTTCATTATGATTTACCTCACATTTATCTTTATTTTATGCCTTGTTGTTAGTCTTTTCCTTTATTTTTAGCCTAATTTATGTATTTTGATTTCTAAGTCGTTTTAATGCTTTTGTAGGCATAAAAGCGATGATTTTGATGAGTTGAAGGAGTATTTATTACGAGAATAATGAAGGCTATCCAAGAGGATGTGAAGAAATGCATTAGAAAGGTCAAACGAGAATGTTTCGTTGAAGAAAAATGAAGAGAAAAAATTTCTGCACAGGCAGCTGCACAACTGTGCAGATATTCTGCACAGTTGTGCAGCTGCGGATTTTTATATTTTTTTGGGCCGATTTTATGACTTGGATGGGCATAATTTATGTATCTAAGACTCCTTTTTAGTTAAATAAAGTGGCAAAAACATTTATATAGACTAGAGTGAGGTGGAAGAGGCATAATTCATTCTTGAAAAAAAAAGTAGATCTTGAAGACTTTTAGAGAGAGAAAATAGATCTTAGAGAGTTCTTGGAGAAAAGCTTCATCTTCTCAAGTTGTATTCTTCCAATCCTCCATTGTTGAACATGAGTAACTTTATGTTTATGCAATTTATTTCTTGTTTTTTCTTTAATTATGCATAGCTAAATTATTTTCTAGGGTTTAAGATGTAGTCTTGTGTATTGATTTGGATTATTGATGATTTATGGATGTGATTTCTTGTTTGGTTTATCTATTAATGAGTGTTTAATGCTTGTAATTGCTTGATCACCAATTGCATGATTTAAGATAAATTAAGAAGTACCGGGAGGTGAATTAGTTTATTGGTTCGGATTTAATAGACATGTGTAAATTGCTTAATAGGGATATTGGTAATTTTGCATGAGACTAGTTAAACAATATTCATAGAACTTAATGGATTCATCTAAATTAGTTTTTGATCATGGGAGTGACGTTAATTAATTTAGGTGGGTACTCATGAAGATCTCGGGAGAGTATTCGTGTATTTAAGGAAATTGGGTCTTTAATTTAAACAAGAATGATAATCCATTGAAAGTCAATAATCCATAAAAATACCTTGATAAAATCTTAATCCCTAGGCCTTTCGTTAATTGATTGTTCGTTTTAATTATATTTGAGTTAATTATTTATAATTAATTCTATTTTTATAAATTTATGCTTTTAATTAGTTAAAATCTCAAATCTTTGATAATCGATAGTCTAAATAATAAGATAAAACTTTGTTTGGTACTTGATAACCTTCCCTGTGGAGACGATCTTACTTTTACTATATTATTTGTTCGATTCCGTGTTGTTACGGACGGTTAACAAATTGGCGCCGTTGCCGGGGAAGGCAACAAATAGTCAATATCAATAAAACGTTAATTCTTATTAGTTTAGACATTTTTCTTTCTCTATTTCCTTTTGTTTTGGATTCTTTTATTTGTTTGAACTTTGATACTTGAGAGTATTGTTTCAGAATGGCAGACGACTTACAGAGGATTGAACCTGCTGCGCAGAGAACTCTCCGGGATTATGCTACACCAACATATCAGAACTTAACCTCCAGCATAGCGGTACCAACTGTTCAAGCCAATACCTTTGAGTTGAAGCCGGCTATTATTCAAATGCTACAACACACTGCATTTGAGGGAGATATTGAGAGGGAGGATCCTCATTCCCATCTGGGGAATTTCTTGGAAATCTGTAGTACTTTCAAGATGAATGGCGTTAGTGAAGATGCCATAAGATTGCGACTCTTCCCGTTCTCCTTGTCTAAAAGAGCTAAGGAGTGGCTGAAAAACCAGCCGGCAAATAAGTTCACCACTTGGGCTGATTTGTCGACTGCGTTTCTGACCAAGTATTTCCCCCCAGCTAAGACCGCTCAGTTAAGGAATGCAATCACAGGATTTATGCAAACTGATAGTGAAACCCTCTATCAAGCATGGGAAAGGTATAAAGAATTACTCAGAAAATGCCCACATCACGGTATTCCTAGTTGGATGCTTGTGCAGACCTTCTACAATGGTCTGTCACATAGTATACGGATGAATATCGATGCAGCTGCAGGAGGGAGTTTTATGGCAAAGAATTCGGATGATGCATTGGCTCTTATGGACGAAATGACATCTAACAGTTATCAGTGGGCAAGTGATAGTCGGGCTGCAAAGAAAACACCAGGCATACACAATGTAGATAACATTACATTGCTAAATGCTAACATTGAAGCACTTGTCAAGCACATGGAGGGACTCAAGGGAAATGTTAGTGCAGTATCTCAGCCTACTTTAGCTTGTGATGTTTGTGGGGCACCTCATATGGCAACTGATTGCCCACTCATCGAGCAAGCTAACTATTTATCCAATCAGAATAAGGAGCAAGGAAATCCATTTTCGAACACCTACAATTCGGGTTGGCGAAATCACCCGAACTTTTCTTGGGGAAGCCAAGGGAACCAAGGAGTTCAAGCAAATCCTCCTAGACAACAATTTCCTCCAGGTTTCCAACAACATGGTCCTTAGAATTTTCAACAACCACATCAGCAGGGACCACCACCTCGAGAACCACAAGCTTGGGAATTAGCCATTGAAAAGCTCGCTAATGGAACAGCAAAACGGTTTGAGAATCTGGAAGCAAAAATTGTTCTGGTAGTGGGAGCAACGAAGAATCTGGAATTACAAGTCGGACAATTGGCAAGTTCTATGAATTCGAGGTCAAAGGGTACACTGCCTAGCCAAACAGAGGAGAATCCGAGAGGACAGTGTAATGCAGTGACTCTGATCAACGAAAATATAATTGAAGAATTTGAGCCACATACTGTACACAGAAATGAATTTGTGACGAAGGATAATTCAATCTTTGAATCTTCAGACAAGGTTGAGCCAGAAAAGGTTATTCCGAAGCCATATGTGAAACCATATGTTCCTCCAATTCCATTTCCCCAAAGGTTGCAACACAAGAGGTTGGACAAGCAGCAAGAGAAATTTCTTCGAACACTTAGGCTGTTGAACCACAATATTCCGTATACAGATTCTCGGGCTCAGATACCTGTTTGTGAGAAGTTTCTCAAAGAGCTGTTGAGCAATAGAAAGAAATTAGAAAACGTGGAAACAATCTCCTTGAATGAAGAATGCAGTGCCATAATCCAACGAAACATTCCTCCAAAGCTAAAGGATCCAGGGAGTTTTTCACTTCCTTACACTATTGAAAAATTACACTTTGATAAAGCACTTTGTGATTTAGGAGCTAGTGTTAGTCTAATGCCTTATTCAATTTGTAGGAAATTAGGCTTTCAAAAGCTTAAAAACACAAAGATGTCACTTCAATTGGCGGATGGGAGCATAAAACGGCCCCTGGGAATATTAGAAGACATGTTTGAAAGTGGACAAGTTCTACATTCCATGTGACTTCGTGGTGCTTGAGATGGATGAAAATTCGAAAACACCAATCATCCTTGGAAGACCATTTCTCGCAACTGCGGGAACGGTCATCGACGTGCGTGCTGGCAAGCTAGCGTTGAACATTGGAGAGGAGAAGGTGGAGTTCGACTTAAATAAAGTGATGAAATCTCCACCTTTTGAAGAAAAATGTTATTCAGTGGATGTGATTGAAGAGGCCATCAAAGAAGAAATTGCTCAAGGTAAAAGAGATCCATTAGAGTCGTATCGCGAAATATCTTCTAGACCTAAGGTAAAATTTAAATCTCTTCCTCCATATCTCAGGTACGCTCTTCTTGGCAACAATGAATTTTTATCTGTTATCGTACATTCTACTCTATGTACACCTGAATTGGACCGATGGTTAAGTGATTTGGAATGGAAGAAAGACGGAATAGGTTGGAATATATCTGATATGAAAAGAATTAATCGTGCTTTGTATTTTTCAGGCGATGATATTCCTCGAGGGAAAGCAATTTCCCTCGCCAAAACTCAACAATAATTTTGTCTAAGTCGAGCTAATGACTTTAAACAAGCGCTGCTTGGGAGGCAACCCAAGAGTTTTCATTATTTTTGTCATTGTCGTTTTCTTCTTTCTGCTTATTTTATTTTCAGTATTTTATGTTTGAAATTTTTATTTTATTTTATTTATTTTATTTTATTTTTCGGTGCTCAAATGCTTTACTAATGCAAGCTATTCTTGTTGCAGGTAAAAAAAAATAAAAAAAACATGAAAAACAAGGTGCATGGGTTCTTATACAATGTAAATCAAGTGCACAATTGTGCTAATTTTAGCACCACTGTGCACAATTTTCGCACTTAGAAGAGTTTTTATGTGCACAGTTGTGCAATTTTTCAGCACAGTTGTGCAAAATTTTCGCACAAAACTAAACACGCCGTGCACAACTGTGCAATTTTCGTGCACAATTGTGCAAAATTTTCGCACTTTTGCACACTCAAAAAAATTTTTGAAAAAAAAAAAAAAATCAAATTTTGAAAATTTGGGTCAAAATCCCCAAATCAGTCAACACCCTTTCTTCACCCTCAATCAGCCTTCTCTCTCTCTCGTTTTCTCTCACACCAACACAACTCCCACACCAAGCCGCTGCCGTTGACCACCTTACACCGCGCCGCCGCTCGCCGTCGCACTCCATCGCCGCCATCGTCTCAACCTTTGCCGTCTCTCGATCTGTCTCACATCTCCGCCGCCGTCGTGTCACCGCCGCGGTCTCATCTTTCTTCATACAACACCACGCTGCCACCGTCGCGTCAACCGCCGCTCAACCACGAAGCATCGCCGACCAGTCGCCGCACAAACGCAGCCGCCGCTGTAATCTTCCACCATCAGCTGCAACGCCGATGACTCACAGCTGACGCCGCTATTGCTCTACTCACAAACAGCCTTCGACCAGCGCCGTGCCACCGCCGTTTCGTTCTTCAACAGCGAAGCCGCCGCCATTTGTCCCTCTCTCGATTTGTTTTCGATTTAGTCCATCGAGCGCGCCGGTCGATACCCATTCAGATCTGCCTCTCTCTTGATCAATTTCAGCCGCCCCTTGTCCAGAAATGCGCGACCAAGAGCCACTCACAACACCCGCAGCAGGGCTACCATTTCACACCCGCCGCCTACGGCCACCCATGTCCGACAGCTCCACCTCTGATCTGTCGTTTGGCTGCTGTTTTGGGGTGGGAAAATTTGGACTGTGCAAATTTAACTTCCACCAGCAGCCCATTGTTTGGTTTCTTTCGCACTATGTCAAAACGGGCTCGCAAGGAAACGGGCTTTTTCACTGACCGGGCTCTAAAGTTGCTCCCCACGGATGGTACCACGAGCGACCATCACGATACCTACTCCAAGGCAATCCTGCACATTCATAGGGGAGTATTTCTTTCATTATTCTTTTAATTACATTTTGCTTCCGTTCTTGATTATCGGTTTCACTTGATTACATTGAGGACAATGTGCTATTTTAAGTGTGGGGTGATTGATTGCATGTTGTGAGGTTGTGATTGCGTATATTGAATTGCTCAAGTGTAGGGTGTTTGTGGTTAAATTGGTGAAAGGATCGGACATATTACATGGTTTTTTGTTGAGTATTGCGTGTATTGAATTGCTCAAGTGTGGGGTAATATGGATAATTGGTGAAAGGATTGGGCATACGTCAATGTTTGTTGAGTTGTTGCTAAAAATTGGTTAACTTGTTCACAATATTTGTGTTCCCATATTTGAGCTCTTGACTATATAAACATATGAATCTAATTTCTGTACATGGATACTTTTTTGAGTTTGATCGCTGAGCCTGAAATTTGTAAAATTTCTATGCATCTTTACACACTACACACGAGTTCTAGTAAAGGGAATTGATTGGGGAGATAAAAGCAATTACATATTTTTGATACATGGTGATATTGGAGGAAAGTCGAGAAAATGAAAAAAAGAAAAAAAAATCGATGAAGAAAATAAGGAAATAAAGTTGATTCAATGGTTAATGAAAGCTAAAATCACCCAGTTTCGTTTCTAGCCTTTGTCACTTGAGTGATTAAGTCCGTTGGGGTGTCTTGACACCTAGTGCCTTAAAACCGACTGATTTGAGAGTCATTGGCCCAAAACTCGTTACAAGGGTGACATAGAAAGCTTGATTAGCGAGACATTGCACGGGTTGACCAATTGTGAATGAAGGAGAGGGAATAAAGATGAAATATGATAGATGTTGTGTTTTTGCGTGAAATATCCAAAATGTTCCCTTGCTAGAATTCATAAATCAAGCACGAATGGATGTATATGAAATTGAACTTGTTTGGGATTAGTGTGATGACTTGAGAGTAAAGATGTTCATATGTGGAAAAATAATGATTCTATGTGTTTATTGGTTTATGTGTGATGATTGTGGGGAGTCATAAATGTTGTGACTAGTTGCTGAATTGATGAACGATGAGGCAGATAGACGAATGTCATGAATTTTGTGGGTATATTCTCTTTAAACCCTCACGAGACAAAACTCGTCCACTAGGGGTAACCTAGGGGTTTAACGGTTTGTTGCACATGCTAAGTGCAATCGTGTTCCCTACGAAAGTGGTGTTATCTTTATTTTTGTTTTTGTTTTGTTTGGATTTACTCGAGGACGAGTAAAGGTTAAGTGTGGGGTGTTTGCTAGGTCTCATATTTTACATATTTTCATTATGATTTACCTCACATTTATCTTTATTTTATGCCTTGTTGTTAGTCTTTTCCTTTATTTTTAGCCTAATTTATGTATTTTGATTTCTAAGTCGTTTTAATACTTTTGTAGGCATAAAAACGATGATTTTGATGAGTTGAAGGAGTATTTATTACGAGAATAATGAAGGCTATCCAAGAGGATGTGAAGAAATGCATTAGAAAGGCCAAACGAGAATGTTTCGTTGAAGAAAAATGAAGAGAAAAAATTTCTGCACAGGCAGCTGCACAACTGTGCAGATATTCTGCACAGCTGTGCAGCTGCGGATTTTTATATTTTTTTGGGCCGATTTTATGACTTGGATGGGCATAATTTATGTATCTAAGACTCCTTTTTAGTTAAATAAAGTGGCAAAAACATTTATATAGGCTAGAGTGAGGTGGAAGAGGCATAATTCATTCTTGAAAAAAAAAGTAGATCTTGAAGACTTTTAGAGAGAGAAAATAGACTTAGAGAGTTCTTGGAGAAAAGCTTCATCTTCTCAAGTTGTATTCTTCCAATCCTCCATTGTTGAACATGAGTTACTTTATGTTTATGCAATTTATTTCTTGTTTTTCTTTAATTATGCATAGCTAAATTATTTTCTAGGGTTTAAGATGTAGTCTTGTGTATTGATTTGGATTATTGATGATTTATGGATGTGATTTCTTGTTTGGTTTATCTATTAATGAGTGTTTAATGCTTGTAATTGCTTGATCACCAATTGCATGATTTAAGATAAATTAAGAAGTACCGGGAGGTGAATTAGTTTATTGGTTCGGATTTAATAGACATGTGTAAATTGCTTAATAGGGATATTGGTAATTTTGCATGAGACTAGTTAAACAATATTCATAGAACTTAATGGATTCATCTAAATTAGTTTTTGATCATGGGAGTGATGTTAATTAATTTAGGTGGGTACTCATGAAGATCTCGGGAGAGTATTCGTGTATTTAAGGAAATTGGGTCTTTAATTTAAACAAGAATGATAATCCATTGAAAGTCAATAATCCATAAAAATACCTTGATAAAATCTTAATCCCTAGGCCTTTCGTTAATTGATTGTTCGTTTTAATTATATTTGGGTTAATTATTTATAATTAATTCTGTTTTTATAAATTTATGCTTTTAATTAGTTAAAATCTCAAATCTTTGATAATCGATAGTCTAAATAATAAGATAAACTTTGTTTGGTACTTGATAACCTTCCCTGTGGAGACGATCTTACTTTCACTATATTATTTGTTCGATTCCGTGTTGTTACGGACGGTTAACAACACTCACATCCTTAGGTAATTCCCCCCTTTGCCAATTGAGACGAACCTAAAGAGTCGCGCTATAAGAAACGAACGAGATGTATCTTTTGTGTAAATCTTTTTGAAAGAATTAAATGGACTGATTGATTTAATTAGATTAAATCAATTAATTAAATAGTTAATTTAATTAGATTAAATTAAATTATTTAATTAGTATATTAATTAATTGGAATTAATTAACAGTATATATTATATTTAAATTAGATTTAATTAAATATATACAGGTGGGCTAGAAATTAGACAAGCCAATTAAAAGCTCACCCAGTCCATGGACGCCCTAAGGGGGGCGACCACTCTAGGGTTTGGAGTAGCCTCCAACTTGTTCCACGAGCTAGTTGAGTTTAAAAAGACTCCTACATGGAACAAACCCTAAGAGAGAAGTAACAAGCTAATTACACAACACAAAAGAAAAGAACTCTCTCCCCTCTCTCCTCTCTAGCCGTCCACTCTAGCAAGAAAAGGAGGAGTTTCAGGATCTTTGGAAGGCTCGTTTCGCGTGAAGCTTTAGAGACAGGAGCCTTTGGAGGATTGCTGTTCCGCAGAATCAATAAACGAATCAAAAGGGTATGTTTATTCGTTTAAAAGGGTATGTTTATTCGTTCAAAATTTCGCGAAACCCATAAAAAATCATCAGATCTAATTTTGTGATCTACCGGTAGGAATCCTCGAATCTTCCGCTGCAATTCTCTGTTTTTACTGTACAGGATTCCTAACAAAAAGCACACACGATACAAACTGAAACCCAAGAAGGCTAATCTTCCCGTAATGAAGACAAGACAAATATGGGTTCCGAAAGTTTTAATTCAAACTAAATCACTAACATTGAAGGACCCAAGACAACATGGGTACCTAAGAAGAATTAGAATTGCCCTTTAAATGTAGGTAGTTAGAGCCAACACCGATACTTCAGTTTGGTACATTGATAGTTGGTCATCAAGGCACATGACTGGTTCAAAAGATCTCTTGGTCAACTATCGTGTAATCGGTGATAACTCCAAAGGTAAAACCAAAGGTATATGTATCATGCATAGGGAGAACATCATGATTAATGATGTATATTATGTTGAGGGTCTTAAGCATAATTTATTGAGCATTAGTTAATTTTGTGATAAAGGCTTTGAAGTCAAATTCTCGAGCGACTGTTTCTATGTTAACGACGCTAAGACTAAGTCTACTAAATTAAGAGGAAAAAGAACAAACAATGTGTATTTAGTAGATTGGGATTCTACAATTGATAACAACCCCATGTGCTTTGTTGCTAAGAGTCAAAATGAATTGGGTTGGTTATGACATAGAAAAATGAATCACCACAACTTTAAGGCAATCTCTCAGTTAATATCGCTAAACCTAATAGAGGGATTACCTAAAGGTTCCTTTCAGAAAAATCGCTTATGTGATGCATGTCAAATGGGTAAACAAGTTAAATCATCTTTTAAGAAGAAACCATGCCTATCTACTTCTAGAATTTTTGAACTATTGCATTTAGATTTGTTTGGTCCTATTCAAATCATGAGTGTTAGTGGTGAAAAGTATTCTCTAGTTGTAGTTGATGATTTTTCTCGTTATACATGGGTAGAATTTCTAGCAACCAAAGATGAAACTAGTGTCAAGCTCACAACACTAATTCGTCAATTACAAACTTCGAAAGATTTAAAGGTGATGAGAATTAGAAGCGATAGAGGAACTGAATTTACTAACCAATTTGTTGAGAAGTTTTGTACAGATTTTGGAATACTTCATGAGTATTCTGCCCTTAGAATACCTCAACAGAATGGAGTTGCTGAGCGGCGGAACAGAACGCTTAAAGAAGCCACTAGGACGATGTTAGCAGAGTCCAAGCTACTTTTGAAGCTATCAATACCGCTTGCTACAATCAGAACCGGTGTATGATTAACAAGCAACGTGAGAAGACTCCATATGAGTTGTGGAAGGGACATAAGCCTAACGTTTCGTATTTTCATGTATTTGGTTCAAAATATTTCATTCATAATAATGGATCCCAAAGTCTAAGGACATTTGATCTTAAAGCGGATGAGGAAATCTTTCTAGGCTATGCCAAGAATGGAAAGAGTTTTTGCATCCTAAATAAGATCGAATCGAAGGTTGAAGAATCCATTCATGTTGTGTTTGATGATGCTAACAAAGAACCGAGTAAGGTTAATCTTGATGATGTAGGAATTGAAGATCTTACCCAACAAGCGTACAAATCAATCTTGGTGATGATAGGGATGATAATGAGGATGATGAGATCTTTGTGTTTAATCCTAAGATTACTCGTGAGGTTACTAATGATGATATTATCAGAATCATTGATGATCATGAAGAGAATGATCATCAAGAGCAAATTGGAATTGTGAATGACGTAGCGATTGCACAAGAGACAAATGAGGGTCAAGCGATTGATAATCAAGAGTCTCTCAACCCGTTCCAACCAGATTGTAATTGGCTTAGAGATCATCCACCAGAGTAAGTGATTGGAGATATTGAAGCACGTGTTAGAACTAGGACCGCTACAATCAATGAGGCCATGTTCGCAAGTTTTTTTTAATCTCAAATGGAACCAAAGAAAGTGGATGAAGCACTCAGTGATTCAAGTTGGGTAGAAGCGATGCAAGAAGTGCTTAACCAATTTGAGAGAAGTAAGGTTTGGACGCTAGTACCAAGACCAACTCACCAAGGAGTTATTAGAACTAGATGGGTTTTTAGGAACAAGATGGATGAAGATGACATTGTTATAAGAAACAAAGCCAGATTAGTTGCTCAGGGTTATTACCAAGAAAAGGGTATTGATTTTGATGAGACGTATGCCCCAATAGCCCGTCTTGAAGCGATTCGAATGTTCCTAGCGTTTGCCGCATTCAATAAGTTCACAGTGTACCAAATGGACGTGAAGAGTGCTTTCCTGAATGGTAAACTCCAAGAAAAAGTTTATGTGGAGCAACCACCAGGATTCATCAACAACCATGGGAAAAGTATGGTCTACAAATTGGATAAGGCAGTTTACAGCTTTAAACAAGCACCAAGAGCATGGTATGACACTCTCTCTATCTTCCTTATAGGTAAAGGCTTTTTAAAAGGCAGCGTTGATACAACGTTATTTAAAATTACCCATAATGAAAATATTCTCTTAGTCCAAATATATGTTATATCCGGATCTATTCATAAGCGATTGTGTGAGAAATTTTCGAAAATGATGAAAGATAAATTTGAAATGAGCATGATGGGTGAGTTAACTTTCTTCTTAGGATTACAAGTTAAACAACTCCCTAATGGCATATTTATTAACCAAGCTAAATACACAAGAGATATAATTAAGAAATTTGGTATGAAAAATGCATCATTTTCAAAAATTCCAATGAGCCAAACGCTTAAGTTAGATAAAGATTCAAGTGGGAAGAAAATTGATATCACTAACTATAGAAGTATCATTGGATCACTTTTTTATCCTACCTCTAGTAGACCTGATATTATATTTTTGATATGCATGTGTGCACGCTTTCAAGCCGATCCTAAAGATTCACACTTAAATGCTACCAAGAGAATCCTTAAATACCTAAAAGGCACACAAAATGTGGGCTTATGGTTTCCAAGGGACTCTCCTTTTGAACTAATTGGTTATTCAGACGCAGATTTTGCAGGATACAAAATAGATAAAAAAAAAGCACTAGTGGTACATGTCAATTTCTAGGTGATAGATTGATTTCATGGCATAGTAAGAAACAACAATCCGTAGAGACTTCTACCGCTGAGGCAGAATATGTAGCCGTTGGAAGCTGTTGTGCACAAATCTTTTGGATGAGGCAACAACTTAGAGATTATGAAACAATCTTAGGTCCTACCCCAATCCATTGTGATAACCAAAGCGCTTTAGCTATGACCCAAAATCCAGTCCTTCATTCTAGAACTAAACACATTGATATTCGCTACCATTTCTTGGGTGACCATGTTCAAAAGAAAGATATCTCTATGCATTTCATTGGTACTGACAAACAACTGGCAGATATCTTCACTAAAGTGCTCAACGAACAATGTTTTCTCACTTTAAGAAGTGAACTAGGTATGATTGCTTTAAACGCTTAATCATAAAGCATCATATCTTCTATAGGCATATAATTTAGGGGGAATCCACTTTATTATATTGTCTCAAGCGATTTCAAAATTGAAATGAGTTATCAATTTAGGGAGAACTTTAAAATTGTACTTATTCAAATCAATAAGCGTCTATGATCAAATATTAATTTCAAAGTTCTGTGCAATGATCATTAGCGTTTATCTGTTATGCATGACAAAATCAATGTCTAATAAAATTAAATGAAAATGTCTTTTCAAAGCGATTAAAATTTATTAAAGACTTCAGCGTTAAGAATGTTCCCACTTAAACGCTAAGTATTTTTTCCTGAAATTCAAGCATTGTTTTCATCGCTAAAAATTTGTGTGTGGATAAGTCCAAAAGATAAGATTTGACAGCTGCCCATGCGCTCCTATCAAATCAAACTGACGATTAATGATTTCCTATAAATAGGTGGTTCAGTAACTGCGCATGTTTGGGTACGTGTCAGTGTACCATTAGGAGCGTGCAACTCACGCTGAATATTTTCAAAATTTCAAATGTTTTTGAAAAAGTAACTGTGGACTCCAAAGTTTTATATTTCACAGCAATTAACCCATTTTACCACACCTTCTGAGATCCGTCTTTATGACTAAACGGCTGAGATTTAATTTTTTTTATATCCAAAATTAATTTCTTGATACGTGGCACTTATCCAAGCTATTGAAGACTTATTATTTTTTTGCCTCTATTTAAACCCTCCTAAATTTTACAAAAAAACTTTATCACTCTCAAAACTCTCTCTCAAGGCAAAAAGATTTCTTTTAACTCTCTCAAAAGCTTCAAACGTTCATCAATGGCGCCACTAAAATCTTCCAAAACTGAGAAACCAGTGACAATCAATGCCGGATTCCTGGTAAACTGGGAATATCTCTTCGAAAACCAGAATTTTCCTTTGAGGAACAATCTTCTTCTCATTCAAGAATCAGGTCTAAGAAACATTCTGACCTCCCATTCCAACCTTCATGATGAAGAAACCCTGTTCTTCTTCAAACATGCTAAGATTTCAGACGATGAAAATTCTATTTCCTGCGTGTTTCCTTTTGCCAAAGAGACCTTCGTTCTCACTCCTCAACTTTTATCTTCCTTACTGCAACTGCCCAATGATGGAGGAGAAGTTGAAGAAGTCACCAAAATCTGGGAACTGGTGAAAAAGGATGAAGTGGATGCTGCTTATGAAGCCAACTTCAAGAAGAATGACATGAAAGGGGAATATGTCATTTTGGCTGACATCTGCTCGAAGATGATCGAGTACAGGAAAGTCAGTTTTGATAAAGCCTCTAACATCCAGTACAAAATGATGACTGCTATTTTGACCAAGTTGAAGATCAACTGGTCTTTGTATGTTTTTAATCACTTTAAGGCAGCGATGGCCAAGTCCGTGAATCCCAAGCCTTATGGGATTATTTTGAGTTTGGTGTTAAGCGCTAGCGGTTTCGTTAACACCGCTGGTAAGAAGGTCCCAACGCTTAATTTTTATGGCAAAAAGATGATCGGCGAGTTGCTGAAACCCAAGCGATGGGATGGAGCATCTGTTCCCAAGGATGAACATGAGCGACTTCTTGCTGAAGGAGTTGTTCAGAGTGATGATGAGGAACAAGAGTCTTCGTCTTCATCATCATCAGAAGTGGTGGTTAAGCGATGTTAGGAATTTCATATTAGATGTTTTGATGATGACAATTAGGACTTTTTGTTAGACCCCAAAATATGTAAGTTTGTTTTCAGCTTTGAAGCGTTAGATTTGTAATAGGCTTTGTTTTATTCTTATTCTAGATTGTTAGGTTAAGGTGTCTTAGACTGAGCGTCTGATATGTTCTGAGTGAGTTTATAGAAGTAAAGTTTGAAGACGCAAGCGCCTGAAGTCTGAATAAAGATGAAGATTCCAAGCGTCTTGAATGACCAGCTACACCAAGCGTCACCTTATAGGATAGAAGTGATTCAAGGTTGAATAAGCATCTATCAATGACTGATTTCAGCTGAATTTATTTCTAAGTCCAGAAGGAGTTTAATGCAAATATTCTCAATGCATTAAGTGCCAAAGGGCATTTAATTCAAATGCATTAAATGCTGATAAGAGCATTAAATGTGATAAGCACTTTTAGACGTACGGAGAAGCCACCCTATTGGACTGTCAACTTTTTCAAAGACTGCAGCACCAACTTTTGTGCAGCAAATTTTCAGGAAAAAGGACAAAAGTTGTTCACTCGCGGAAGTGAGAGACACGCGCTCGTGCATTTGTCAAACAGACACTTTTTCCAAGAATGCCTATAAATAGGACTTCAACAACAAGCCAAACACACAGAGAACAATTATCAAGTCGAATTACTGTTGCATTGAAGTCTCGTTCCTTACAATCTCAGAAAAGCCAGAATTTTCAAGAAAATATTCTCTTTGCTTTTCTTCAAATCCTGAGACAGTCAACCAATATCTCAAACATTCTTTTCGGAAGAACCCACATTACTACTGAGATATTCCTAATTGTTTGAACTTTATCAAAATCAAACAAACCTTTTAGAAAAACCCGTATCCAAGCCTCGCAATCTGTGTGAAGTCGAAGTTGGATACTTGTCATATTTCTGGGTGAAAGAAGCAAGGGGATTGAAGTGATCTGGAGCAGAAATCTATGTGATCAAGGAGCTGAAGTCATCGACATCCATCTCTCCCTAATTGGTAGAAGATTCTTTGTGATTCTTTGAGAATCATTTTAGTGGATTGCCTCCAAGTGTTCAAGGAGAAGAAGGACGTAGTTGGGATTACACCACCCAAAGAACCTTACAAATATTGTTCTTTACTTTACTTTCAGCATTCATATTGTCATATCATAAACTGATAAAGTAAAACTTAATCAAACGCTAAGCAACTAAATACACTTTCTGTGACGCTAAAGGTTTCAAAGAGAAGACTCCAAAAATCATTCCGCTGTGATAACACTGATCAAAGAAGTGAACGCTCAAACCTATTTGGTTGTAGTATTCAAGTCTTGAAATCTAAGTTAACTTTCTAAAAACAGTCTTTGTTAGATGCTTCACCAAAGCGCCTAGATTTTAAGTGAACGCTTAAGTCAAGCGTTAGACACTGCAAGCGTCCAAAACCATAATTTTTAATACGAATCTTTTTGAAGTCGAAAAAGACTTCAGGGTCTATTCAACCCTCTCCCTTCTAGATCCTTTCGTATGCCACTTGGGACCAACAAGTGGTATCAGAGCGGTTAAAGTTGAAATTTTAAAATTTCCAAGCATAACTGCTTGTTTAGATCCTTTTTCAAACTTAGTTGCTTTAGATTTTAAACATGGCATTTGCTAAAGTTCCCAAACTGACTGAGTCAAACTTTGACACTTGGAAAGTCAAAGCATTTACATATCTCTGTTCATGTGATGATGACATGTGTGATGTTATTTCAGATGGGCTAATCAAAATATATAAAGTTATCACAAGAGCGCCTGGAGCCACAGAAGACACTCCCGATGGTTACGTTGAAAAACCGAAACAAGAATGGTCTCCAGATGAGCGTCGAAGAGCTAATTTGGACAATGTTGGTCGTAGCGTTCTATATACGGCTATTGGTGATAATGACAACCTATTCAACAAGATCAAGTTGTGCAAAACCACTAAAGAAATATGGGATAAGTTGGCTACAATTTGTGGTGGTTCAGCTCAGATTAAAGAAAACAAACTTTCCATTGCCAAGGAAAAGTTTAACGGATTTAAGATGCTACCCAATGAAACTTTAGAGCAAGTAGATATAAGATTTACAGCTCTAGTTACAGAACTTACATCGTTGGGAATGGATTTGCAGAATCGATAAATGGTAGTTAAGATCTTTAGAAGTTTACCAAGCAAATTCTTGATGAAGACAACTGCTATGAGAGAATCAAATATGTTGGATCTCCTAACTCCAGAAGACGCTTTTTCAGAGCTCAAAGCATTTGAGTTCGAGTTGAATTCTGCTAGTGATGTTGTGAGTAGTCCGGTGATTGAATCTGGAGCGCTTATAGCATCAATCAAAGGCAAATCGGGTAATAAAGGAAAGAATTTAGATATTAATGAAGAAGAGGAGTTGGCTTTGCTGAATAGATTTAGGAAGTTCTTGAGATATGAAAAGAAAGGAAAAGGTTTCAATAATCAAGGACAAAGTTCATATCAAGCATCTTCTCCGATGCAACAACAGTTTCAAGCGCCTCAGTATTTTGTTCCTTCACCCCAAGCGCCTGTTCAGTACCAAGCATCTATCCAAAATCTCTCAGCTCCAGTGGTCTCAAAACCACACATTGCAAGGTTAACAAATGAACAAAAGATGAAAACTAATCTTTGTTATAATTGCAGGAAACCAGGGCACTACCAGGTAAATTGCCCTTATCTAAACGTATCCAAGCCCTCAAGGCAGAATTACTTGGATATTAACCAATTCAGGAGCAACCTTCGTCAACAAGGTTTGCTAGTGGAATCAGAACCAGCATCCACACCTGAAGATCTAGAATCATCAAAGGAGAGTAGTGACGATGATGAGCCATTAGATGACCCAGCGCTCATATGTCTCATGGCCAGAGATGATGAAGCGTCTCCTGAGGTAATCAATGAATTATCTATTCCTCTCTCTTATGATGAATTACTTGACAAAGTCAAAGAATACTACAATGAATGTCAAGAAGCTGCTAAAATATATCAAGACGATCTCGCTATTATCTCATCACTCACAAGAGATAAAGTAACGCTTAAAGCAAAGTTGCAAGTTCAGCAACAGTGCATTGAGAAGAACCAATTGCTTGAGAGTGAAATTATTCAATCAAAAAGCGATCTTGATATAATAGTCAAGAGAGAAGCTGATTTGATCGCTAGACTTGCTAAATCAGAACAGCTCATCTCATCATTATCAAAAGCTTCTAGAAAGTTGGATAATGTGACTGAAGTAACTAGATTATTTGGTGAAAAGACCGGTTTAGGATGCGATAAACTCGGTAAACAACCTAATAAATCTAACGTTACGGCGAACAACAAAGGAAAGGGTGTTATCTTTGTTGAGAAAGGTTCACAAGGTCAAACACAAAATGAACCCAGCGACAATGGTAAGAGGCCAAATGAGAAAGTCAAAACTAACTCAGGCAAGGGTAATGCTAAGGCAAATGATTCACAAAGACGGGTCTATCCAAATGCTCAAAAGGCTAAAGATAAGTCTGACCATTGTGAATCAAGCGCTAAGCGTCCAGCACCAAAAATGCAACCCAAGCCAGCGCCAAGGAAATACCAGCGTCAATATCCAAGACAGTCTAGATCATATTATCGATACTATGATGATTATGATTATGACTATCATTATAATCGAGGATATTATTATACACCCAAAAAGCACACACAACACGTTGTGAAACCCAAAAAGGCCAGTATTCCTACAATGAAGACTAGGCAAATATGGGTTCCTAAAGTTCTAATTCAAACTAACAATGTTACTAATGTTAAAGGACCCAAGCAACAATGGGTACCTGAGCAGAAATAGAACTTCCCTTTTGATTGCAGGTACCTAGAGCTAAAGCCGATACATCTGTTTGGTACTTCGATAGTGGATCGTCAAGGCACATGACTGGTTCCAAAGATCTTCTAATTAACTATCGAGCTGCCAATGGTCCTCAGGTTGTATTTGGTGACAACTCCAAAGGTAAAACCAAAGGTATAGGTACTATGCATAGGGGGAACATCATGATAAGTGATGTTTATTTTGTTGAGGGTCTGAAGCACAATTTATTAAGCATAAGTCAATTTTGTGATAAAGGCTTTGAAGTCATATTCTCAAGTGACTGTTGCTATATAAATGACGCTAAGACTAAGTCTACTAAATTGAAGGGTAAAAGAACTAACAATGTATATTTGGTAGATTGGGGTTCAACAGTTGATAACAACCCAACATGTTTTTTTGTTAAAAATGAATCTAAAACGGGTTGGTTATGGCATAGAAAAATGAATCATCTCAACTTCAAAAGAATCTCTCAGCTTATAAGTCAAAATCTTGTAGAAGGATTACCAAATGGACCATTTCACAAGGATCGTCTTTGTGATGCTTGTCAAATGGGTAAACAAGTTAAATCATCCTTCAAGAGAAAACCTCATATATCTACCTCTAGAATACTTGAACTACTTCATATGGATTTGTTTGGACCTGTTCAAATGATCAGTGTAAGCGGTAAAAAGTATACTTTGGTGATAGTAGATGATTTCTCTCGATTTACTTGGGTGGAATTTCTTTCATCCAAAGATGAGACATGTGAAAAGTTAACAACGCTTATTCGACAACTTCAAATATTTTGAAAAATCTTAAGGTTGCAAGAATAAGAAGCGATCACGGTACTGAGTTTACTAACAAGATTGTTGAGAAGTTTTGTGCAGAAAATGGAACACATCATGAGTATTCTGCTCCCAGAACTCCCCAACAAAATGGTGTTGCCGAGCGCCGGGATCGAACGCTCAAGGAAGCCGCTAGGACTATGTTAGCAGAATCCAAGCTTGCTCCTAGGTTTTGGGCCGAAGCGATCAACACTGCCTGTTACACTCAAAACCGCTGCATGATCAACAAACAGCATGGAAAAACTCCATATGAACTATGGAAGGGACGTAAGCCAAATGTTTCATATTTTCACGTCTTTGGTTCAAAATGTTTTATCCATAATAATGGATCCCAAAGTCTAAAGACATTTGATCCTAAAGCGGATGAGGGAATCTTTCTAGGTTACACCAAGAATGGAAAGAATTTTCGCATCCTAAATAAGATCAAATCGAAGGTTGAGGAATTTATTCATTTTGTTTTTGATGATGATAACCAAGAACCGAGTAAGGTTAATGTGAATGATGTAGGAGTTGAAGATCTATGTCATCAAGCGTCTAAGATCACCATTAACGATGACAGTGACGACGATGATGAGATCTCAGTGCCACCTCCTAAGATTACTCGTGAGGTTAACATGGATAATTATGTAAGAAATGCTGATGATCATGAAGAAAGTGATCATCAAGAGCAAACAAGAATCTGTGAACTTGAAGCGCCTACGCAAGAGGATAATCAAGCGTCTAATCGTCATGCGTCTGTTCAACCTCTTAACCCTTTCCAACCAGATAGACTATGGCTACGTGATCATCCACCTGAGCAAATTATTGGAGATATTGAAGCGCCTGTTAGGACTAGAGCCGCTACGTTCAATGAGGCTATGTTCGCAAGCTTTTTATCTCAAATGGAACCTAAGAAAGTGGTTGAAGTGCTAAGAGACCCAAGTTGGATTGAAGCCATGCAAGAAGAGCTTAATCAGTTTGAACGAAATAAGATTTGGACGCTAGTACCAAGGCCAACTCACCAAGGAGTTATTGGAACTAGATGGGTTTATAGAAACAAGATGGATGAGAATGGTATTGTGATAAGGAACAAGGCTAGACTCGTAGCTCAAGGATATTGCCAAGAAGAGGGTATTGATTTTGATGAGACATACGCTCATGTTGCTCGTCTTGAAGCAATCCGCATGTTTCTAGCGTATGCAGCGTTCAACAAGTTCATGGTGTATCAGATGGACGTGAAGAGTGCCTTCCTGAATGGTAAACTCCAAGAAGAGGTATATGTGGAGCAACCACCAGGATTCATCAACAATCATGGTGAGGGTATGGTCTACAAGCTAGACAAAGCACTTTATGGGCTTAGGCAAGCACCCCGAGCATGGTATGACACTCTCTCTATCTTCCTCATTGGTAAAGGCTTTTCAAAAGGCAGCGTTGATACAACGTTATTCAAAATTACCAATAACGAAGATACTCTCTTAGTCCAAATTTATGTTGATGATATTATATTTGGTTCTACTAACAAGCGTCTGTGTGAGAAATTTTCGAAAATGATGCAAGAACAATTTGAAATGAGCATGATGGGTGAATTAACTTTCTTCTTAGGATTACAAGTTAAACAACTCCCTAATGGCATATTTATTAACCAAGCTAAATATATAAGAGTATGATTAAGAAATTTGGTATGGAAAATGCATCATATTCAAAAATTCCAATGAGCCAAACGTTTAAGTTAGATAAAGATAAAAGTGGAAAGAAAGTTGATATCACTAACTATAGAGGTATCATTGGATCACTTCTTTATCTTACTGCCAGTAGACCTGATATTATGTTTTCGGTATGCATTTGTGCACGATTTCAAGTTGATCCTAAATAGTCACACTTAAGTGCTGCCAAGAAGATCCTTAAATACCTAAAAGGCACACAAAATGTGGGCTTATGGTATCCAAGGGACTCTCCTTTTGAATTAATTGGTTACTCAGATGCAGATTTTGCAGGTTACAAAATAGATCGTAAGAGTACTAGTGGTACATGTCAATTTCTAAGTGATAGGTTTGTTTCATGGCATAGTAAGAAACAACAATCCATAGCTACCTCCACAGCCGAAGCTGAGTATGTAGCTGCAGGAAGTTGTTGTGCACAAGTGTTATGGATGAGGCAACAACTTAGAGATTATGGAATAATCCTAGGCCCAACCCCCATTCATTGTGATAACCAAAGCGCTCTAGCCATGACTCAAAACCCTGTTCTTCATTCCAGAACCAAACACATTGACATTAGATACCATTTTCTTCGTGACGACGTTCAAAAGAAAGATATCTCCATGCACTTCATTGGAACTGACAAACAATTGGCAGATATCTTCACCAAAGCACTCAACGAACAACTTTTTCTCACTTTGAGAAGTGAATTAGGTATGATTGATTTAAACGCTTAATCATTTTGCATCATATTTTATTAGACATATAATTTAGGGGAAATCCACTTGATCTATGTCTAAAAGATTTTTCCTAATTGGTACAAGTTATCGAATTTAGGGGGAACCTTAAAGTTGAACTTGACCATAACTGCAAATGTCAATGATCAAAATTTTCAGATGCATGATCATCAACGCTCAGTATTACTTATGCATAAAATATTGGACGCTCAAACATAAAAGGTCTTTTCAATCCTAAGCGTATTTTCCAGTGATATATCAGCCAGTGGTATCAGTTAAGCGTTGAACCAATTCCATTCAACTCTTAATATAAAAATGTTTTTAACAGTCATGCATAAATTTTACAAGCTTTTTGAAGTAGTGGGTTGAATCAAAAGTTTATTTTGTACTCTACTCGCACGCTTCTATCACATCAAACTGGCGGGTAATCAAAACTTTTAAAATGACGGTTCAGAGATAGCACGTGTTTGTGTACGTGTCAGTGTACCATCAGGCGCATGTGTTACACTCTGAAAATACCAAAACGTTTTTCTTTTCGTCTTTTTTTTTTAACTCGGATGTCAAATCATTATATATGAGAATTACCAAATGTAACTTCTCTCTCTTACACAAAACTGGCGTCCGCAGTTAATGAATTTATGGCTGAGATTAAAAAGTCCTTACACGTGTCTAAATCCTACAGAGACTAGAGAACACAAGTTTCAAAATTCTTTACTGTGTCATTTAAAACACAATTTCCGCAGAAAAATCATTCACTTTCACTCAAAGATTTCTGCAAATTTCTCTCTCTCTCTCTTAAAGCAAAAGAAAATCTCAGTTCACTCTACTTTCAAAAATGGCACCAAAGAAAGCTTCATCTACTTCTGCGGAGTCTATCATCAAGGTTACTGAAGGCCTTCTTGTCGATTGGAAATTCTTGTATGATCAACCCCAGATCAACCTGCATGGTATGATGGATACTGTTACAAAGGCTGGACTCAAGAAATTCTTAACACAGTACTCATACTCATTTTCGACGGAAGTTGATACTTTCTGGACGACTGCAAAACTCTCAGAGGACAAGAAGTCTATCTCTTGCCTCCTCCCTATGTCCAAGAAAGAGCCAGCAAAAGAATTTGTGTTGACTGCTGACTCCATTGCAAAGAACTTCAATCTTCCCAATGAAGGTGATGCACTGGATAGTGTCACTTTGGCACAAATCAAGGAAACATGGACAGTTATGAGGGTGTACGATGGTGTACTCTACACCCAGCACTTTGAAAAGAAAGATTTGGTATCTCAGTACAGACTGTTGGCTGATTTCTGCAGTAAGATTATTGAATGCAGAGTGGGCACGTTTGATAAGGTCAACCCCACACAATTTCAGATGATGACTGCTATACTCGTCTCCCTCAAAATCAACTGGAGTGAATACATCTTTGGAAGGTTTAGGGACTGTCTGAACACCCCAAATAAACCGTATGGACTTGTTTTGAGTGACCTTCTGTACAGATCAGACTGTGTTTACTCATCTGGTCTCCCGCTGAATAAAACCAAGTTTTTGGGAAGAAGGATTCTGACCAATCTATTCAATCCTCCCAAAGTTGGTGGTGCTGCTAAACCACTTTCTGAGAGTCAGACTGTACGTGAAGCGTCTGATGAAGAGGCTGAGCGTCCTGCTCAAGAGAAAGTCGTGAAGCGTCCGGCTGCTACTAAGAAGAGGGCTCCTAGAAAGCCCAAGGTACAAGTTGTTCCTGCTCCTCAGAAGAATGATGAGGAAACTGATGAGGATGCACAGGACAAGTTACCTCTCAATCGGAGGAAGCTGGAAGGAATCATCAAACAAATTGAATTCGATGAACCAGCTGCTGCTCCTCCTGCTCAAGCGCTCAAACTCGTTGAAGGAGTCAACGTGAAGAAAATCGTCAAGCGTTCCAGGACAAGCAAGCGTCGAGCTGCTCCTGTTCCTGAAGAGCCTGAGACTGTTGAGCCAAGCGCTCAAGTTGCTGTTGAGCCAAGAGCTCAAGTTGCTGTTGAGCCAAGCGATCAAAGTGTTGTTGTTGAGACAAGTTCTCAGGGTAAGTTTATTTCTTCCCACAGCATTCCTATTCCTACATTTGTAGAAGATCCTACTCTTACAGAGGATAGTTCATGTGTTACAGCTTTAGTTCCAGCTACTGCTAAAGAGTCAACAGATGTCCATCTAGATGTTGACATGACAGAAATTGTGGCGATTGCCAAAGACATTGCCGCAGAAGTTGCTGCAATTGAAACTGAGGAACCTGCTCTCAAAGAGGTTCAGTCATCAATCCCTGTTCCAGCTATAACAAAGGCACACTCAGAAGGTCAGAGCGTTGCTGAAGACATTACAAAGCCAAGGCACTTCTTCCAACTGGACCCGCTGAAGACGATTGAACACTCAATCAACTACATGCCTCCAGCACTCGAAGAAGATTTCATTCTTGTCGGATATAATGAAGACAGATATATTGCTGCTGAGAATGAGATTGCCCTGCTGATTGATATCGACAATAAAATCAGGGATATAGTGTTTAACACTAAGATGACAGAAATTGAGAGAAAATATTATAAGGCCATTGAAATACAAAAAACTCCTAGTCAAATACCATCCTCTCTCATTCTTCAACAAGACAGACAAGGAGGAACAACTCCTAGATGTGATGTGGATCTGGCGTATTACCTCGACTATGGCCACAGCAAGCCTACAGGTTTTGCTCTCAGAGACTACAATATTCGTGTGTATGAGCCACTTCGCCCTAGCTTTCTCAATCCATCAGATGCAGTCTTGAACCGAGAAGGCTACACACACTTTCCTCATATTGCGAATAGTCCTACAAATCTAGCTTTGGTCAATCCACTTCGCCTATGGAAAAATAAAGCAGTTCATGCCGGTGAGCATCTCGAATCTCTCACAGATCTGATCCAGACTGAAGCTAATGCATATTTTGATAGCGTCTGGAATGCTAACTATCAGACCGATAGATATCGATTTGAATCTATCAAAGATATTCACCATGAAGGCATTAGAGCTATTGTCAACGCTGGCACAGACTACTGCATGAACGAAGTCAATTGGGTTAAAGCGTACGTGGGAAACAAGTACACTTTCTCATAATTAGTTCAAGCTCCCCATTTGTTTGGCATAGGCATGCATGACAAGAAACGTCATTTCGCCAAGTATTGTCTGAAGAAGCGTCAACAGAGAGTTGGACCGGTTCTCAAGCTCCCACTGATTAGACATCAAATTGAACAATGTCTGCGTCAAGAGCTTCACAGACTGTCCATTACTCCTCTACATTTCAACGCTCAAGCGTCTACCAGCGGCAGTACTCAAATTACTAGCCTGAATTTTGGTCCCAGCCACTGTGAAGATAATTTTAACTTGATGGTGAAGATTATGACTCCATTATCTCATTTTGACAAAATCTTCACTGCCAATCTCAGACAATGGAATGGCCCCGTCATCAATGCATTTCGAGGATATCCACTGCTCCCTTCTATCCGCAAAGAGGTACTCAATCATTATGAGTTTGTCCTCTCACTGCTAGAAAGAAATCAGGGACTAGCTCAAGCAATCTATCCATATTTATAAGAGTACTATGCTGCTTACGTGCCTGACGATCAGCGTCTCAAGTCTCTTCCCTCTGACTGCTTGATTGGATTTTCTAGAAATTACTCTCCAGATTCCATTTTCTCTATCTGTCAAGCGCCGTCCAAAGTCTTTCCGCATCATGTGCTTGATATCATTGGTCCCATGTACATCAGGGCCATTGATAGTCCTCTTCGCACATTTATTTCTGGTTTTTGCTGTTCTAGATCCAGACTCACTGAACTTTTGGAAGCTTCGTCCACTTCTCTTGCCGATGTAGTAAATTGGAACTTCCAATTAGATGACTTTTGCCAAACAGAGTCACCGCTAGAGGAAGCCTCTGCTAAGGCAATTGAAGCGTCCGCTTCTGAAGTTGCCAGTTTTCCAGCGTCTGCTGAAGAACCTGTTCAAGCGTCTCAACCAGAGGATATTCCTGACGCTTCTGAACCTGTTGCTGCTGATATTGCTAAGGATCTCTCTCTTGATGTATGAGGTACTGTCTTTGATCCAGCATATCGAGCTCCACTTGACTCTCTGAAACACTCATTCAGATTCAAGCGACCGACTCCTCAAGCGGTTCAATCAGATGAGAGTCAATCTTTTGGTCCTTTGCTCAAATCCGTTCTGGAGGATATCAGTGCTCATGATACTCAGAATGAAGAATCCCTTCACTGGATTAAAGAAGATTTGGCAAAGATTGAGTCTCAAGTTATGAGCGCTCAGATTGCTCATATGCGTAGCTCAGCTCAAGCGGTTGTTGGTGAGTGCAGACAAATTTTTCAAAACATGCATGATGCCACTCACGCCAACCAACTAGCCATGAAAGAAGAGTTAGAAAAGCGCCTCAAAACCTTAGAGAAATCTCTGAATGATGCTACCAGTGTCAATCTCCTCGCACTGCAGGAATGCTTCGACAAGTGTCTGGACGACATTACAGACTCTATGTCTCAGATCGCTCATCAGGTCAGTTTACTTACAGAACACTTTTTGAAGTCTGATGATGGCAATAAGGGGGAAGATAAGAAGAAAGGAGAAAAGAGGAAAACGTCTAGTTCAAGAGCTCAAGAGCCTCTGCCTCTTAAGCGTCAAGTCTTAACCTCTCCTTCTGCGCTAAGTCCCCCATCTTGGATAACTGCTTTTAAAGTAAGTGACTCTGCTGGAGCGCCTAGTAGAACACTAAGGAAACCTCTAAGAGCACTATATCCAAATCTACCAATACCTACAAGAGCAATGTTAGAACAGTTTGACATCCCTCTTCAAAGAGCATCCATTCCAGAACCTTCAGATCTAAGAATTTTAGCCGAAGAGAGGCAGATGTCTGACTTCATTCGAACTTTCAGAATTTGCCTAAGGTATATTGGTATTGATCCAACTGATTGGGATAAAAACTTTACTGCTTTCAAGAAGAGACAACAAAAAGAAAATAATCTCATAATCAACAAAGATCATGAAGCGATGATGACCTTGGAAGATAATCTAACTGAAGCTATCCAAGCTGAAATGCCCAAGCGATACAAAGTTAGATCAAGTCATTAAAGCTTTTTGATTTGCATTATCTATATTCTTGTCTCTTATATTTTGTTTATTTAGTTGTAAAAATGCTTGTAATCTTTGATATATATAAAATGCACTTTTCAGCTGAAACATCTCGTTGAAGCGTAACTAGCTTTAACTAACCGTATCTAATCAAAACTAACTTTTATTTTGGCTGTCTAACTCTTGAACTATAAAAGAGTAAGTGTTGTCATCATCAAAAAGGGGGAAATTGTTAGGAATTTCATGTTAGATGTTTTGATGATGACAATTAGGACTTTTTGTTAGACCCCAAAAAATGTAAGTTTGTTTTCAGCTTTGAAGCGTTAGATTTGTAATAGGCTTTGTTTTATTCTTATTCTAGATTGTTAGGTTAAGGTGTCTTAGACTGAGCGTCTGATATGTTCTGAGTGAGTTTATTAGAAGTAAAGTTTAAAGACTCAAGCGCCTGAAGTCTGAATAAAAATGAAGATTCCAAGCGTCTAGAATGACCAGCTACACCAAGCGTCACCTTATAGGATAGAAGTGATTCAAGGTTGAATAAGCGTCTATCAATGACTGATTTCACCTGAATTTATTTCTAAGTCCAGAAGGAGTTAAATGCAAATATTCTCAATGCATTAAATGCTGATAAGAGCATTAAATGTGATAAGCACTTTCAGACGTACGAAGAAGCCACCCTATTGGACTGTCAACTTTTTCAAAGACTGCAGCACCAACTTTTGTGCAGCAGATTTTCAAGAAAAAGGACAAAAGTTGTTCACTCGCGGAAGTGAGAGACACGCGCTCGTGCATGTGTCAAACGGACACTTTTTCCAAGAATGCCTATAAATAGGACTTCAACAACAAGCCAAACACACAAAGAACAATTATCAAGTCAAATTGCTGTTGCATTGAAGTCTCGTTCCTTAGAATCTCAAAAAAGCCAGAATTTTCAAGAAAATATTCTCTTTGCTTTTCTTCAAATCCTGAGACAGTTAACCAATATCTCAAACATTCTTTTCGGAGAAACCCACATTACTACTGAGATATTCCTAGTTGTTTGAACTTTATCAAAATCAAACAAACCTTTTAGAAAAACCCATATCCAAGCCTCGCAATCTGTGTGAAGTCGAAGTTGGATACTTGCCATATTTCCGGGTGAAAGAAGCAAGGGGATTGAAGTGATTTGGAGCAGAAATCTGTGTGATCATGGAGCTCAAGTCATCGACATCCATCTCTCCTTAATTTGTAGAAGATTCTGTGTGATTCTTTGAGAATCATTTTAGTGGATTGCCTCTAAGTGTTCAAGGAGAAGAAGGACGTAGTTGGGATTACACCACCCAACGAACCTTACAAATATTGTTCTTTACTTTACTTTCAGCATTCATATTGTCATATCATAAACTGATAAAGTAAAACTTAGTCAAACGCTAAGCAACTAAATACACTTTCTGTGACGCTAAAGCTTTCAAAGAGAAGACTCCAAAAATCATTTCGTTGTGCTAACACTGATCAAAGAAGTGAACGCTCAAACCTATTTGGTTGTAGTATTCAAGTCTTGAAATCTACATCCTCATAATCACGATCATAGAAACTTATGGCTTCGTGACCTATAGTGACATTCAACACATGTAACGACCCACCTCTTGTCTGATGGGCACGTACTTCACGAAGGTGTCTTCTTCGTGCACTTTGGGAGTCTCTGTACGAGGGACCCCCTGCAGTGGTATGAATTTCACCCTAAACCTGGGCATTATTTTGAACTGCGTGAGTTCTTTTTTCATCATGTCGAGGCAGAGTTCCAGTCGTCGTGGTATCTATTATCATCATGCTCGTGACCTCTGTCTCTCTCCACCTCCTTTTCTCTTTCTCGGGATCGAGTGCTAGACCTTTGGTCACGTCGTGTCTCTTCTCCTTGCTTCTTCGCTTCGGCCTCTCGGGCCCTGTAGATGAATTTGTGTAAGTAGCCTTGGCTGATTAATCTTTCAATCTCATCTTTTAACTGAAAACAATCCTCAATGTCATGGCCATTGTCCTTGTGGAAGCGACAATATTTGTGGCTATTTTTTCTCTTTGGATCGTACTTCATCTCTTTTGGCCAAACAATCAATTTTGAATTTTCAATGGCCATTAGGGCTTTGCCTCGTGTCGTTTTTAAAGGCCTATAGCTTTCGTATTTGGCGTATCGCGATTGCCATTTTTTATCCTTATCGGATCTTGGCGCTCCGCGTCGCTCTTGCTGCTCTTTTTCCCTGTTCTGCTTCGATGCCTTCTTTTCAGCCCTCTTAATTCGATAGATCTCCTCTTCATGGATATATTGCCTTGCCAGGATCATCATTCCTTCTTGGTCTACTGGAGGGTTTCATATCAAAGCTCCAGCCAATGGTCCTTCCTTCAAGGCATTAATAAACAACTGTTGAATTACCTCGTGTTGTACACCTTGGACGTCCAGAGCTTCGTCATTGAACCTGTCTACAAACTCCCTCAGCGTCTTATCCCCCCGCTGCTTTAATCCTAACAAGGTTGAGACTGACTTCGCCGTTTGAGCCTTACTACTGAAGTGATTCTCAAACTTTCGAATAAACTGTTCATACGTTACGATTTTGCCTGGATGTTGATTAACGAACCAATCCAATGCCCGACCCACAAAGGTTGTTCGGAAAATCTTTGCATTCACAGCATCACTCAAATTATACAATACCATCATTGTTTCAAAAGTGATTACATGCTCTCTAGGATCCCGAGTTCCATCATATTTCGGCAGATCCGGTACTTTGAAATTTAATGGCATACTTTCTGACAAAATGTCCACAAGAAAGGGTGAGTTACGACGCTGCAGTGTTGAGACCTGGACTATCTGTCTTTGCGGCAATTAGTCCTTCCTTATCTCACCGGGTTCCATCTCTGGCCCTACTTCGACTCAGAATCTGGCACGTTGTGATGAATTTACGTTGCTTCGTGCTTCATGTGGACTCCCTTCCCTTTCACCTCTTTGGTCCCCTTCCCCTCGGCTCATTTCACCTTGTTCCTTTCTTGGGTCAGGTTCACGAAATAGCCATCGGCGTGCCCCCGTATCGTGGCCATCTTCCCCTCGTTCCCTTTCCAGGTCGAGTTCTCGGAATTGCCATCCTGGGATGGTTGGGGTAGGATGGGCAGTCCCTACGTTTGGTGTCGTTGGCATCTTAGTCAATTGTTCTTGAAGAAACTTCTGTCCCCACTTTTGCATCCTTCTATTGAACTCTGTCTCGATCATCGTAATCAACCTCTCTTAGGGTGGCTCTACTTTGAGATCTGGCGGGGGCTCTCTCGATGGTGACCCCTTAGACTCTACTGCCACAGCCTTTCCTTGTCTCTGGCTTGCTTCTTCCATTGCATTAACTATACTAGCGAAACCACAGGGAAGAGAGTTCCCACAAACGGCGCCAAATGATTTAGCCTATTTTTCGTCAGCAAGAACGAGGCAAGTCCTACGACCCCTGAGGGTCGAACCCGAACAACAAACAAACTAGATTATAGACTGAACTTGATAGAATCAAGTTGCCTATGTACCTAATTGGATAGGATCAAGTCTAGACGTAGTTCAAATGACCGAATTATAAAATACATATTTGCTTCGTATTGTATGAGGCAAAATACCCTCAGTCTGGTTACAGAAGTAATATATAATGGAAATTATATAGTATTCTCAAGAGAATCTTTTTCTGATCCCCCTAATAAATGGGCAGGAGAGGGTATTTGTAGGAGATGATATAGTCACTATTCATGATGTGACAATTGGGTCAGCTGGGCCTGCACATATGTTGAGATACTATTGGACCCTTGGTATATGGGCTGGCGGGTCGATTTTACAGATATTTATGGTAAGATACTAAAATAATTGCTAGCCACCATTGTTGATCATTGACTAATAAATAGTAGAGTATACATATTTATACTCATCAACGTCCATCATGAAAACTCTTAAGAATGACCTCAAACATGCATATCCAACAATTTTCATTTTTCTTAATAAATTCATTTGATTAAAAAAGATGTTTTGTAAAAACTAAAACCAATGAACAAATTAAACCATTAATTTCTACTTCAGTAGTCAGTTACATATAAAAGTGATTCAATCAGTATTCAGTAGGGTCAGATTCACACTAATCTTCAGTTTAAAGCATTTTTTCTGCTGGTTTGGTGACAAAAAACATTGCCTTGTTTTGTTGTTTCCTAAATTAGGTGGATTGTAATCATTATCTGACATCCTAATTACAGACAAAAATGAAACAGAAACCAGTAATCTGGTGAACTTTGCTCAACAACCTTCATGAGATAATCCCATAAAAGGCCATAAAAGCCTACAGAAAGTTCCAAATATGGTGATTATGCATATATATATATATATATATATATATGTATATATATATCAATATTTGATTGCATATGTATAAGTAAACGAAACTGGATGGCATTAGTTACAATTGAACGAAACAAACAAAAGAAGAATAAAATAACGTAAAAATGATCACACACATTGCATAAGAATTGTGTAATTCGGCAAATAATTGTATTCATGGTCTACAAAAAATCTTAATAATTTTAATGATATTCGAATTATATATATTACAATAGACACGTTTAATTTATTCAAAACAGAAGTTTAGGGCTAAAATTATTTTTACAAAATGACCAAAATGTCATTCAACAAAAATTGATTTGGGGGGCTATTGAGCCCTATCCGTCGAGCAGGGAACGTTGCTCCCCGCACCCCTAGCCAATTGGATCCACGAGTCAGAGTAATTTTTCTTTCAAACTTTCATTTTAGAAAAAATATAACATTTTTGGTTTCATAGGTCAGATAAGAGGTCAACATTTGTGGTCTTGATTTCACATGTTGAAAACTATCGCACATTTGATCCACACTATTACGATGAAATTGACCATTTGAGTATGTGGAGTTAGTTATTCTGATTTGGCAATCGAAGAAACTCAAAAATGACTTCAAAGAGGAACAAATGTCTTGTGAAATGCCTCTTTGAAGACCTCATTTGTTTCAACATTTGAGTTTCTCCCATCAAATCAGCAACTGTGACGCTTTTGATACACATATGACCATTTATCATAAAACCAAGAAAATTTTTTAGATTGTGAGTTAAATGTGCAGGGTCGGGCGTGTAAGCTCAAGACCTACTTAATGCGGACACTCACCTATCTAATACATATGGGGAAATTACAATTTTAGTCCCACAATGCAACTGTGTGTGCACTATTAGTCCCAAACTTTACTAATCAAGCACTTTTACTCCCATAGTTTATCAGTATTTTGCACTTTTAGTCCCATGTGTAGCCTAATGATCCGCGCTCGAAAAATGATATCAGAGCCTAGGTTTTATTGATGAAATATTTAAATTGATTACATAAAGTTATTAGACCCCTTAAGGAGGAGAATCAAACAATAATGGAACTGAACGATAGTTCGAGATTAAAAAAAAACGAGGAGTATTTCCAGATTGTAGATAAACAATGGTTTAAACGGATGGATAAACTCATCCAACAAGTAAAAAGGGACTCAGCCAAGTGCCAAAAGGATTTCACTAGGTATAAAAACCCAGTGACAGATTATCATGCAGAGATAAGATACTATCAAAGGAAATTAGCTCTGAATGATAAATTTCAATACAACATTGCGAGGGATTTACAACTCGCAGAGATCCAAGGCAAATGGCCGGGGAAAGAAAATAAAGGTAATTATTTTAATGAATTGGAAAGAAATTGAGCCGGATACATCTAAGATTTCTAAAGATCTTAGAGAAATCCAAAAGACAGTTCAAGATTATGGACATAGACTAGAACATCTACCTATGAAAATCGAAAACTTGAACCAAAAACTTGAGGAAGTCTTCAAGAGTCTTCAAGATCTAAATAGATCTATAACAGATCTAAAGACAACAATCACAGATCTAAAAGAAAAACAAGGTATTACCGGAACGTCCAAACCAAGAAAGGACCGAATCAGTGATGCACTTGGATGTGTACCTCTTCTACATCAGAAGGGAAAGGCTAAGGAAGTTCCAAAGCCTAAAACTCAGGAAGAACTACTAGTGGATATCCTTAGAAGTATTAACTAATATGGATATATCAAGAGTAGATCCTTCTGATCTTCAGGAGCTGGCTGAATCTTTCTCTCAACTAGCGTTTGTAGATTTGGTTAACGTCAAAACCAATGAAACAAATCCTCTGGCTTTAACAAGGCCAGGAGAAAGTTCTGCATCAAATAATCCTCCACTGGATGAACAAATGCATGAAAGTGGAGATTTGCAAATAAACGCAATCCCCGCAGTTTTGGGAGAAACATTTAGAGTAAATCCCGCTAGAAATCCAAATAGGGGATTTCTTATGAAATTTCATGTTAGATGTTTTGATGATGACAAGATAGGATTCAATGTTAGAACCCAAAAATGTAAGCTTCCGTTTTTTCTAGATTGATGTATAAGCGTTTAAAAGTTTGTAAATTATTATTTCTATTTTGTTTAGACTTGTAATTTTTATCTTCATAGATTTTAGACTAAGTCTTAGTAACTGAATCGCTAGTAGAATTCTAGGTGAGTCTATTAGAGAAGAAGTTGAAGACCAGCGTCTGTAGTCAACCAGAGATAAAGATTTTCTTCTTAGCGCCTGTCAAACGCTAAAAGACCATTTCAGGATATATGGATCAAGCGCTCAACTTGTCTCAAGCGATGGATGTAAGATTCACCTGAAATAAATCCTCAAGTCATGAAGGACTTAAATGCAATCATTCAACGGACATTTATTTCCAACGGGAAATAAATTCAAATTGCATTAAATGCTTGATAAGAGCATTAAATGTGATAAGCTACTGTGACTTGTGGACAAGCCACCTTTTGACCAGACTGTCAGAAATTTCAGAGTTTTAGCTGCTCCCGTCCAATCGGATTCAGCGAATTTTCAGGAATGTCAGACTTTAGATATGATCACGCGCCACGTGAAAGGCACGTTTCTACATGTGTCCAACGGACAGATCCCAAGAAATTGCCTATAAATGCCTTACTACAGAAAACCCTAAAAAAACACAACGAGAATATATGAGAAATTATTGCTAAAAATCTTACGTACATTCTTTCTGGAAAAAGCTTAGAAACCCCATAGCCAAAACCTTTCAAACTTTCTATCTACATTCCAGACAGTCACAAATATCTCAAATATTTTCCAAAGAAGAAATTCAAACTTCAACTGAGATATTCCAAGTTGTTTGATCTTCTCTAAAACAAACAAACCCTAGTGACAAACCTCAACCTTTCATCTGAGTGAGAAAAGTTGTTGAAACCTTTCAGGCAGTATTTCTGAGTGAGAGAAGCTTGAAGAAGACGATCTTCATTGGTGCTGAAGTTTGTGTGATCAAGAAGCCCAAGATCTTTTTCATCCATTACTATTTTGTAGAAGTTTCTGTGTGATTCTTTGATAATCATCATAGTAAATTCCTCCAAGTGAAAAAGGAGAAGAAGGACGTAGCTGGGATTACATCACCCAGTGAACCTTACAAATTATTGTGTCATTTATATTTTATTGTCTTATATTCATCACAGTATACTATTCTGAAAAAGACAAATAAAATTGCAAAGCGATTAACTTAACTAAAAGAACGCTAAACATTATTTCTGCTGTGCTAACCCTGATTAAGCGATCTAAGCGTTGCCCTACTTTGGTAAACTACTGAAATCACTGAGTCTAAGTTAACTACTCTGAATCGTCTGACCCAAGCGCTCAGCTTTCCAAGCGTTCAAATTTCTAAAGTGATACGAAAATTTGTGAAGTCGAAAAAGACTTCAGGGTCTATTCAACCCTCCCCCCTTCTAGACCCATTCGTATGCCACTTGGGACCACCAGGATTGGAAAATACACCTTGGGCAAGGACCATGTCAAAACCCTTGCACCCCTATGGTACTATCCTAAACTCGGATATTATCGATTTCAGAAACATCGAAATATTAATCGATGAATGGGTAGCCGCTATGAAAATAGCCGCTACTACACTCGAACTCGATAAAGAAAACTTCGTAAGACTTATGGAGTTAAGTTTAGAAGGATCGTTAAAGCATTGTTGGGAACGCACCCTTGAACCATCTAAGCAAGAAGTATTAGCTGGAGAATCTAGGTGCGCAATTGCAGATAGATTCGGAAGGTTAATAAAATTACAGTTCATCGGAGATGGATACTTCGGTGAAAATAATGCAGAAAAAACCAGAGAGTACCAACAAGCACTTTATGGTATTGAATGTAGAAATATTTGTGCAATAGATGAATACATCTACTGGTTTAGAAAATATTTCTTTAATGCAAATGTTGGTGCAGAAATTGCTACACCAATGTTTTTTGCAAAAATTTGCAGTCCTTGGAGGGAAATGTTAATTCAGTCCTATAAGGTTCCGGAAGGACAGTTTGATACAGTCGCTAGACGAATGTCTTTCTTGAAAGACAAACTAAAAGACTGGTGTCAACAAGCTATTGTTCAAAAGAACATGAAAAGGCTAAGAGGAAAAATTAAGAAAACTCCTTTTTGCTGTGATAATAATGATTTTCCAACAATTATTGGAGAATCAATTGAGCAAAGAAAGAAGAAGAAACAGTTTATAAGCTTAGAAACCAATTGGAGTCATAAAAGAAGATCTTCTTTCGGATAAAAGTCTTGGTGGTCTAAATCTAAAGCCTGATCTTATAAATCTGGCTAGAGATCCGGACCAACAAGGGTGTCTTCCCATGAATCTCAAAAATCAGATGGAAAAACTCCCACAAGATGAACTTTTAGACGGGCTCACACCCGTACAAATGAAAGTTTCAAGGATTGTAACTGCTGGACATGTGGAGCTCGTGGCCACATTTCACCAGATTGTCCGTAAAAAAGTGGGGAATTAAAATAATTCGAAGTCACGGCTGATATACTGGATGCAGTTTTTTATGGAAATTTGGTACCAGTTTACCAATTCAAGAATATACCCTCAGATGAAAGTGTCTATGAGGAAGAAATAGAAAGTAATTCTGATAGAACTTCAACCGAATCAGAATAACTTCAAAGAGGAAGAGAAGATCCAAACATCAGATAGCCTATCAGGATTCTTTTCCAAGGCATCTATATCAAATAAAACTATGGAAAAGATAATGCGACAGGACTCTAACCTCGGAAAATATGATGGTTTTCGAGGAAGCGGGGTTAGCCGAATCCTAAACCAAATTGGTTTAAATCAAAGAAGGCATAACATCCTATACAGGGTAAGTTCAGGGGAGTTTGCAATTCCTATGGAATTAACTGGTAATGTGATGGATATGGAACTTATTCCAAAGGAAGAGATTCTGGAGGAATTAAGTAGAATGAAAGAGGAAGTAGCTATTACAATGAAATGGATCCATATAGGAACTATTGAAGTTGTAATCAAAGTCACTTTCAAAGAAGGTGTTCATTCTCCATTACATTTATCTATAATGGATAAAAGAATTAATAACCTAAGAGATGGTTGTCTTGGTATTATGGTAGGAAATTTATATGCAAGCAAACTAATGTTTGATATTCTTCCAAGAATTGCATATAACCTAGCTGACCAAGATTTTAGCCGAGTCTTAACCCTTCATCAAGAATTCAAAAGAAATGATCTAATAAAAGAAGGGAATAGACCATATTCTATTACATATAGAATTGAATATGCACTTTCTAATACTCATCATTCTGATTTGTTTATTAGAAAAGAGTATATTGAAATTCCAAGAATCTTCGAGGAATTTGCTAAGGTAATGGCACCAGATCCCATTCAAATTCCAAGAATTGGGGGTGTTGATATCTTAATTCGAGACCATCTAGTTCTAGATCGTTCAATGAGTTCTGGAACAGATTTTAATAGCAGGATGTCCTTTTTAGAAGAAAGGATTAGGAGTTTAAAGGGTAAAGAATTATTCGAAGACTTAACTCCTCAAGCTATTAGGGTAAATAATGTAAAAATTAGATGCCCTGAAGGATGGAAGGAGGTGTAAGTTATGTTCGATATTACAGAGAAAAATAATTATTTTCCTTGTGATGATTTATAGTACTTGCAGCAACCTGCTGTGGGCAAATACGAAGGTATCCTAGAGATAGCAGGACATGAAGTATTTGTTACAGGAGTTGCAGGACGTGACCCAGGGACTGTTACCTTGGGTTTCAGCTTCCTTGAGGAACATAAACCTTGGGGAAGAAAAGGTAAAGGAATTTAGCTTGGATGAACATATTATTCAAGTTGAATAAATGACTAGCCCCTTTTCAATATACGTATATGTAGGTATGTTATACCAACAATATAAGTCAGAATATTTTGCAGCTTATATTGATTCTGGATCAGGGATTTGTACAGCAAAACCTGATGTTTTCCCTAGCAATGCTATGGAATCTTTACCTATTATTGCAGGAAGAGATTTCTCTCAGACAATCCTCATTCTTAATAGGGGAATAAGAGAGGCACATATCATGATTGGAGGAGCATTTGGTACACCTTGGTTCAAGGTAAAAATGCCACCAATATACTTTCATGATACAGGAGCAGATATTTTGTTGGGTAATAATTTTATCCAGACTTTTGCAAAATATGTGCAAGATAACCACAAAAATTTATTGGTTTTTTCTACTAATTGTGGTAGTGAAATACAAGTTTTGCAGCGAGCAAAAGCTTTTAATAGAATTATACCTATTAATTTTCGCAGCAAACGTGGTGATTTTAATCCAAACTCCAAATTAACCCATCCTAAAATGAAGGATAGACGGAGATTTGGAAAAGCTCTTTTGTCTTTTAGACTATATGGTCTAAATGAAAGAGAGGACAAACACTGTTATGAAAATTCTAAAGAAGAAATACAACTTCTTAAGAATGAATTACAGAATAAGTCCATAGATAACATTGACGAAGAAAATTTACTTTCTCTTGAAAATGTTAAGAGACTAATTCAAAGGAACTTTAATGAGAATCCTTTGGCTTGGTGGGATAAAAACAAGATCGAAGCTACTCTAAAAGTAAAAGAACAATGCAAGTATGAGTATGTTCGATACAAGTCAATCCAGATGAATATGGAGGATAAGAAGAATATGCAAACCATAATAAAAGAGCATATCGATCTTAAACTCATAGAACCTGGAGTCTCTGCTTATAGTAGCCCTGGTTTTCTGGTAAGAAACCATGGTGAGGTAAAAAGAAGAAAGGCAAGATTAGTAATCAATTATCTAGGTATCAATAACATATTAGAGTTTGATGGTTACTATATCCCAAGTAGAGAACACTTAATTGAGTGCATTAAAGATGTTAAAGTGTTTCCTAAATTTGATTGTAAATCTGGTTTCTATCAGATTAAGATGGAAAAAGAGTCTAGAAAATGTATGGCATTTTCTACTCCACAAGGTCAATATATCTGGAATTTTCTTCCTATGGGATGGGCAAACGCACCCCAGATATATCAAAGAAAAATGGATAATTTGTTTAAAGATTATTTTGAGTTTATGTTTGTCTATATCGACGACGTCTTAAATGCATCCAGAAAACGTCGTCTCTAAATCGCCACGCACGGATCAACAAACGAAAAATCCATTTTCTTCTTTCTCTATGGTCGATGGCTAGGTATAGAGGAGGGGAGGAATATTTTTCTTTCTCTTGAGAGTTATGAGAGTTTTGTATTCTCTTTCTTGTTCTAAGTCAAAGAGTCCTTATATACCTCATGACTTATTGAACAAGTCAAAACAAAAGAGCCCTAATATGTGGCCTCTCAAAGACGCCACATTGAGGCCTAGTAGGCGACCAATTGGACTCCTTATTTAGCCCCGGGATTTATTTTGTTTAATTAATTTCTTATTTCAATTAATAATTTATTATATCCAATAAATAAATTAATTAATTAAATAACCAAATTAATTACATAAATTAATTCATTAATATATTTCACTAGGAAATTAATTAATAATTAATCTTATCATTATAATTAATTATTTTATCTAATGAATAATTAATTATTTAATTTATCCAATAAATTAAAACCCTTAAAAGAAATAATAGAAATTCTTTTTTCTTCATTTTTCTTTGTCAATCCTTTAGCGCGACTCTTTAGGTTCGTTTCGTTTGGCAATGAGAGGAAACCAAAGGAAGTGGGTAACACCTAGCTAATCACGTGGCCCACTTCGTAACCCAAACAAAAACGAATGATAGGGTCATTCCGAAACCCTCCATCATAAATACCGTATATGTATAAACCCTTCGTTCATGTTCCCCGGTCAAGTGAGAGTCATTGTTATGTCAAACTCACTGGACTTGACCATATGTATAAATCATAATAAATACGAGATCATTGAGATCGATTTAGTGCCAAGCACAATTGTCTCGTTTGCTTTGGCCAAAGACTTTGATCTCTATTTATCTATAATTACATAGGGTACATACTCATTCACTTATGAGAGAACAAATCCCATATTAGATATCTACTAAGATTACCACTTGCCTATCAAATCCGCATTTCGAGGTTGACCCCACCAAAGGGTGAGTTAGGTCTAACTACTCTAGTGAAAGACTTGACGTCACAAGTGCATCTTCAGCCTGATACTTCAGATCAAAGGTTCACATATACCTATTATGCATAATCAGTTCCGTCAGTGACAATCACAGAGTGAAAACCCATGTGACAGAACCGATGCGAGTCGTGTTCGAACATATCAGTTCCACTGACGTGTCTATAATCTTAATCTCCTATCATCCCATGATACCAGACAGGCACTCCCATGTCGGAGCTAAGACTGTACAAGTATTCGAAATCTTTATTTATCCATTAAAGACTTCATATTACTTGCGAACTCATTTTAGTAATCAAGATCAATCTCTCTAGTGCCAATCTTCCTATCCCATAGGAAGGAGAGGGATCGCACTGAAAATATGGACAAAATGTTTTACACAACTTATAGATGCAGATAAGAATTAAGTGAAAACTCAATAATGCCTTTTATTTAAGAAGAGTTTGAGTTCAATACAAGATATATGCCATATACATTCTATCCTCTATGGCATCTGAGGGCATAATCCTAACAATCTCCCACTTGCACTCAATGCCACTCATTGTGGTATCTAATACCCATCCTTTCCAGGTGTCGGTCCAAAACAGCCTAAGGTAGTGGTTTGGTGAACGGGTCATCTATATTGTCAGCTGAGGCTATTTTCTGCACTGCTATCTCTCCTCTGCCAACGATCTCCTTGATGATGTGAAATCTTCTCTCAATATGTTTGGACTTGTTATGAGACCTCGGTTCCTTGGCTTGCACTATCGCTCCATTGTTATCACAATAAAGTGGCAACGGGAGCTGAGCACTAGGGACCGTTCCAAGTTCTCCAAGAAACTTTCTCATGCAAACAGATACTTTCCCTGCCTCTGAGGCTGCTACATACTCTGCTTTAGTGGTGGAATCAACGGTTGTGCTTTGCTTGGAACTCTTCCAAGACACTGCTCCACCATTGAGAGTAAAAACAAACCCTGAAGTGGATTTTCGGTCCTCAACATCAGACTGAAAGTCTAAATCAGAATAACCTTCCATCTTCAGGTTTCCACCTCCATAGATGAGAATCATATCCTTAGTTCTTTTCAGATACTTTAGAATATTCTTCACAACTATCCAATGTTCCTTTCCCGGGTTTGCCTGAAATCGACTCACCACGCTCACAGCATAGGCAATGTCGGGTCTAGTACACAGCATTGCATACATCAGGCTACAAACTGCAAAAGCATAGGGTACATTACTCATCTCTTGTCTATCTTCCTCACTTTGAGGACACATAGACTTGGATAAGTGTACTCCATGCCTCATGGGAAGAAACCCTTTCTTAGAGTTGTCCATCCTAAACCTCTTTAGGACCTTTTCTAAGTAAAGGGCTTGAGAGAGGCCTATCATTTTATTCGTTCTATCCCTGTAGATACGAATTCCTAGAATGTATGTGGCTTCCCCAAGTCTTTCATGGAAAACGTACTCAAAAGCCATTTCTTGACAGTGGTGAGCATTCCTACGTCATTTCCTATAAGTAGAATGTCATCCACATATAGTACTAAGAACGAGAGTTTGCTCCCACTAGTCTTCTTGTAGACACATGGTTCATCTTCGTTCTTGATGAAGCCATATCCCTTAACTTCTTCATCAAAACGGAGATTCCAGCTTCTAGATGCTTGCTTGAGACCGTAAATGGACCTCTCAAGTTTACATACTTTATGGATATCGGACTCGGACACAAAACTCTTTCGCTGTTCCATATAGATATCCTCCTCGAGGAATCTATTTAGAAAGGCCGTTTTGACATCCAGTTGTCATATCTCATAATCTAAGTATGCAGCTATGGGTAACAAAATTCGTATGGACTTTATCATAGCCACGGGCGAAAAGGTTTCTTGATAATCAATTCCTTCTCTTTGACTATACCCTTTCGCTACAAGCCTGGCTTTAAAGGTGTCAACCTTGCCATCGCTACCTATTTTTCTTTTGTAGATCCACTTACATCCTATAGTTTTTATACCTTCAGGACGATCTACCAAAGTCCAGACATGGTTCGATTGTATAGAGTCCATTTCTGTTTCCATGGCTTCTCGCCATCTTGAAGCGTCGACATCCACCATCGCTTGATCATAGGTACAAGGATCATCTTCATGACCTTCTTATACTACAGTGTGAAGCTCTTGCTACCCCTGCAGTAGATACCCATACCTCTCAGGTTCATGCGGTATTCTACCAGATCTACGTGGTGGTTGTGCTACTATGGGTTCAGGCCTCGGTTCTTGAATAGATGTATTTGAGGGAGTTTCATTTTGTTCTTCTAGAACAATTTTCCTACCTTTGCCCCCTTCCAAGATGAACTCATCCTCAATGAAGGGAGCTTGTAGGGCCACCATGATTCTTTGATCATCATGCAGGTAAAAGAAGAATCCCATGGAATCTTCAGGATAACCAATGAAACGTCCCATTAGGGATCTTGCCTCCAATTTCTCCACTTTAGTCTTCTTGACATAAGCGAGGCATCCCCAAATCTTAATATGATTAAGACTCGAGTTCCTATTATCAACATCTCATGCGAAGTTTTAGGAACGGATTTGGAGGAACATCTGTTCAAAACATGAGCAATGGTAAGGAGCGCGTATCCCCACAACGAAATGGGTAAATCAGTGTAACTAAGCATGGAACGAACCATGTCCAACAGTGTTTGATTCCTTCGCTCGGCTACTCCATTCAGTTGAGGAGTTGCTGGTGGTGTTAGTTGTAACATTATTCCTTGTTGTCTTAGGAATTCATCAAACTCGACACTCAAATATTCTCCTTCACGATCCGGTCGTAGAGTTTTTATATTTTGCCCAGTTTGATTTTCTACTAAGGCCTTGAACTCTTTGATTCTTTCAAAGGATTCAGACTTTTGCTTCATCAGATACACTAGACCAAATCTTGAATAGTCGTCAGTGAAAGTGATGAAGTAGTAGAAACCTCCACGAGCCATTTCTCCAAATGGTCTGCAGACGTCGGTATGCACTAATCCTAAGACTTGCTAACCCTTTCAAAAGTTCCTGTGAAGGGGGATCTAGCCATCTTGCCTAAGAGACATGATTCACAAGTAGGAATAGGGTCCAACCCTAATGAGCTTAAAAGCCCATCTTTTTCCATTTTGTGGATCTTGTGCTCTCCGGCATAGCCTAGTCTAAGATGCCACTTGAGTCTTAAGTTAGTTTCTTGCCTACCACATTTACGTGTTACAACATTAACATCAGATGAATTACGGACATTTAAATAATACAAACCACTAACTAAACATGCATTGCCAACTAATTTATTTCCATAATAAACGTCGCAATTTAATTTAGAAAAACGGAATGTATATCCAATCTTAACTAAGATAGGAGTAGACACAATGTTCATAAGCCCCTTGGGCAAAACCAAAACATTATCTAAAAATAGTAAATGTCCGACATTCAAATAAAGAGAAGTAGATCCGATCCTAGTAGCTGTGACGCTTTCCCCACTGCCTACTTTGATCATCACTTCTTCTCGGCCCAGCTTTCTACTTCTCTATAGATCCTGATCCAAACAACAAACATGGGCACTAGCCCCTGAGTCCAGAATCCACGAAGTAGAAAATACGGTCATAGAACAGTTAGTTTCAAAAACTAATAGTTCCATACCTTGTGCGCCTTTGCCTAATTTGGGACAGTTTCTCTTCCAGTGGCCAAGCTCACCGCACTCGAGACATCTATCCATTTTCTTAGGTCCTTTGCTCTTGTAAAACCCTTGAGCCTTTCCCTTACCCTTCTTGGTACCTCCTTGAGCTCCAAGCTCACCAGACTTTTTCTTGTTCTTCTTCTTCTTAGACTTCTTGGGTCCAGAAGAGATGACCAAGGCAGTTTCCTTTCCCTTTGGTTTCATTTGAGATTGTGCAGTAACCAACTTGTTCATTAGCCCAGCTAAATTGCACTCTATCTCATTGCAGTTAAAGTTAACCACAAATTGGGAGAAGGAATCAGGAAGAGACTGCAAGATTAAGTCAGTTTGAAGGGTGGCATTCATGGTGAATTCGAGAGCTTCCAATTTCTCGATCCTCGAAATCATTTTGAGGACATGATCACCAACCTTCTCACTTTCTTTCATCTTAGCTCCGAAGAGCTCTTTCGATATCTTATATCGTGCAGTTCGACTATGCTCTCCATAGAGCTCTACCAAGTGAGCTAGGATAGCTCTTGCAGGGGCATATTATCATGTGACCTTTGAAGATCATTAGTCATAGATCCCACCATGTATCCTCTCACCCGGAGGTCGTCTTTAACCCATTTTTCATGGGCTTGGACCTCTTCCTCGTTGGCACGTGTTCTAGTAGGAGCCGCCAGGATATCAGCCTCCAAGACGTATCCCAGTGATTCCATATTGAGGACAATCCTCAAATTTCTAAGCCAGTCCACATAATTGGGTCCAGTCAGAGTATTCTTTTCGAGTAGAATTGAAAGTGAGTTTGTCATATTTGAGAGAGATAAACGAGAAAATGACTGCAGAAATAAACCAGATTTATTAGATTACTTGTTTTGACTTAACCAAGAAAAATTAAGGACTTAAGATTTATCTTGGCTCTCCCACTGCATTTTTCGAATCCCACACTCCCATGTGAAAATCGGGAATCATCATTGGCATCGATTCCACAGCAGGTATTGAGGTCCTCAATTAATTAAACAGGTTGCAACCTAACCGATTTCTGGCCCATTAATTATTTGAAGTGACATCTAATATCAATTTATCCAATAAATGTTTCAATACGTTTCCCCATAGTTCACCAAACTGCAACCCATTCGATTTCTAGGTTCGTGAACTACCCGAGTTTATCCTACTAACTCCTATAATCTAGCATTTGAATTTCACCTTGCAACCGAACAGGTTTCTAGGGTGAAATATGTTTCGATTAAGGCATATGCATGCACTTTATAAAATTTCAAATTATTTCTCAATGTATAACCCCCATAACTGGGAAGCATTACACATTTATAGTCATTCTAATTTTAGAAAGCTTAGTGGAGGGTGGGGATGTCAAACATCCTTTTCTAACTCTGTATAATTTATTTGGGAGAATTTAATTCGTCAAAAGATTTTGGTCTCACTTTGCAAATTATTCAATTTATATAGCGCTTTATTCTATATTGATCATGCATAAAAATACTACTAAGAATCATGCCTTTCAATATAAATAAACATAGAATTTAAATAAATTCATCACTTGATCATGGACTTTTACTAGAAGGCCCGAGCCAATGGGTCATCACAAAAGGCATATATTAAACCTATCAAACATTCATGGGTCTTTTGACTTTATCAACTTTGAACTATTTTATCTCGATTCCTAAAACAACTCATGCATAATTTCTAAGAATATAATAAATAGCTTCAAATTTGTAAAATTAAAGGTAAAACATATAATCCTAAGTCCATGATTAGTGTTTTAATCACATAAGACATGCTCGCATCAATTAATACATGCTCGCAAAATTAAATCACTTATGTTGATTATTAAAATTTTTAGTCCAACTAAAAAGTCCTTTATAAAATTCTTTATGATTTCACATATTCACTATTTCAATTAAAATCATTCTATTCCAACTAAATGACTTAGATGTACGAAATTAAGAATTAAATGCATCTACCTTTAATAAAAATAACATGAACACATAAATATGGAATTCTATATTTTATTTTATTATGATTTAAAGCCATCAAAAATTGGAAATACTTTTATTTGATCAAAGAATTAATTATTAATCTCTAACAAAAAAAATTTATATTCCTTATTCAAAATGAAGTAATTTCCAAGTCGAGGAAAAAATAATAATATTTAATCCATAATCAATTATTAATCTCCAAGAAAAATAATTAATTAGTTCTAATTAAATATTATATTCCAATTAATCTCATTGGGCTCGATTTCATCAAACCCAAGACACCATCCTTTTGGTCCACTTGGATTCAATTTAATTGGGCTCAAAATAATTAATTAGAACAACATTCACGTTTATTAATTTTCTATTGGCCTAAATTTAATTTAAGTCCAAATCACCAATCTAATTGGCTCATTTAGATTTAATTAGATTAAGTCCAAACTAATTAACAAATCGAAATTGGATAATTTTCAATTGGGCTTGATTTAAATTATTCGGGTCATCATCCTTTTGATCCACCCAATTAATTAAAATCACCCAAAATTCAAAAATCAATTTCGACCCAAACATAGCCCGTTTTACGACCTGAATCCATCACCCGGATCAACGAATTGGGTATCCAAACCCACGACCCATTGGGCCACAGTCACGACCCGACTGGCCATGACTGGGCAGGGCCGGGCCGTGCGCTAAACAACGCGCGCAGCTGTGCGCGCACTGTTCATGCGTGAACATCGTGCATTTTTCTCGGGACTTTCGAGCCCCGTTTTTCCTCGGTATTTTTCGATTTTCAATATCATCAAATATCCCTAGATTTACAATAACTAAAAATCAAAAAGCTAGGCAAAAAACCATAAAACGCAGATTTAAGAAAAACATACAAACATGCTGCAAAAACACATAACATGTAATTCTTAAATCACGTAAACAAGATCAAATATGCAAATCAGAGATTGGATCTGATACCACTATTGGGTTTCGTTCGAAAAAGCATGAACCCAGCGGAAGAGATTTCAAAAATTAAAACGAAAACCCAATTGGTACTCTAATTCGCATAATTGAATCTAAAAGCGTTTAACGAATAAAACTTACTCGTTAATATGAATATGATGATGGAGAAAAACTTCTTCTTCTCCAAACTCGAAATATTGAAGCTTCCAAATCTTCAATTCTTTGGTTTGATTCTTCAAACTTGAACTTGATCCGAACAATGAAAATACGTCGTCTCTAAATCGTCACGCACGGATCAACAAACGAAAAATCCCCTTTCTTCTTTCTCTATGGTCGACGGCTAGGTATAGAGGAGGGGAGGAATATTTTTCTTTCTCTTGAGAGTTATGAGAGTTGTGTATTCTCTTTCTTGTTCTAAGTCAAAGAGTCCTTATATACCTCATGACTTATTGAACAAGTCAAAACAAAAGAGCCCTAATATGTGGCCTCTCAAAGACGCCACATTGAGGCCTAGTAGGCGACCAATTGGACTTCTTATTTGGCCCCGGGATTTGTTTTGTTTAATTAATTTCTTATTTCAATTAATAATTTATTGTATCCAATAAATTAATTAATTAATTAAATAACCAAATTAATTACATAAATTAATTCATTAATATATTTCACAAGGAAATTAATTAATAATTAATCTTATCATTATAATTAATTATTTTATCTAATGAATAATTAATTATTTAATTTATCCAATAAATTAAAACCCCTAAAAGAAATAATAGAAATTCCTTTTTCTTCATTTTTCTTTGTCAATCCTTTAGCGCGACTCTTTAGGTTCGTTTCGTTTGGCAATGAGAGGAAACCAAAGGAAGTGGGTAACACCTAGCTAATCACGTGGCCCACTTCATAACCCAAACAAAAACGAATGATAGGATCATTCCGAAACCCTCCATCATAAATACCGTATATGTATAAACCCTTCGTTCATGTTCCCCGGTCAAGTGAGAGTCATTGTTATGTCAAACTCACTGGACTTGACCATATGTATAAATCATAATAAATACGAGATCATTGAGATCGATTTAGTGCCAAGCACAATTGTCTCGTTTGCTTTGGCCAAAGACTTTGATCTCTATTTATCTATAATTACATAGGGTACATACTCATTCACTTACGAGAGAACAAATCTCATATAAGATATCTGCTAAGATTACCACTTGCCCATCAAGTCCGCATTTCGAGGTTGACCCCAACAAAGGGTGAATTGGGTCTAACTACTCTAGTGAAAGACTTGACGTCACAAGTGCATCTTCAGCCTGATACTTCAGGTCAAAGGTTCACATATACCTACTACGCATAATCAGTTCCGCCACTGACAGTCACAGAGTGAAAACCCATGTGACAGAATCGATGCGAGTCGTGTTCGAACATATCAGTTCCACTGACGTGTCTACAATCTTAATCTCCTATCATCCCATAATACCAAACAGGCACTCCCATGTCGGAGCTAAGATTGTACAAGTATTCGAAGTCTTTATTTGTCCATTAAAGACTTCATATTACTTGCAAACTTATTTTAGTAATCAAGATCGATCTCTCTAGTACCAATCTTCCAATCTCATAGGAAGTAGAGGGATCGCACTGAAAACATGGACAAAATGTTTTACACAACTTATAGATGCAGATAAGAATTAAGTGAAAACTCAATAATGTCTTTCATTTAAGAAGAGTTTAAATTCAATACAAGATATATGCCCTATACATTCTATCTTCTATGGCATCTGAGGGCATAATCCTAACATCTAAAAGAAACGGAAAGCATGAAATGGAAGTGGGAAGAAATTCACACTCAGAGGATTCGTGAGTTGAAACAAGTTTGCAAAACTTGCCTAAACTCGCAATATCGCAAGACAATGATAATTTGGTAGTCTATAGAGACGCCAATGATTATAGGTGGGCAGCAGTGCTCATGAAAAGAACAACTACAGGGGAAGAACCTAGTAGATATGCAGGATAATTGTTCACTGAACAAAAAGCCAGTCTTTGGCATATAAACGAAAAAGAATTCTTTGTTGTTTGAAAGGCCTTTAAAAAATGGTCATTATTTTTACTAGCTAAAGAATTTACATTAAAGGTTGATAATACGAATGTAAAAGCTTTTTTGAAAAACAAACTTGAATCAAAAATAAAAAAAGCACGTATTCTCAAATGGCAAGTTGAATGTCAATATTATTGTTTTGACATTATTATTGTGAAATCTCATGAAAATGTTCTTGCAGATTTCCTGACAAGAGATGGAAGTGTCTGAAGCCAATTCCATCATCACGAGATACAGGCATCTTAGGAAAAACCTTAAGGAGCTTGACAAAAAATTTGGACAGTTATCAGCTAACACTGAGGCAGCTGGCCAAGTACAACGAGCTGATCTGGGCAAAGTCCAGGACACAATCAAGGGAACAATGTATGTCATGACTCAATTACGGAATACATTACAAGAGCCAATTCGAAAGGCATCATCTTCAGTGATGACTTGCGAATTATGAGAGCAGGAGTCGAAACCTGCGTTTAGAGAACGGGGCTCTATACCCGAAGCGGTGGATTCAAATACCACTTGCACAAGTCCATTTTCAGACTCTGAAAAAATGGAAACAATTGAACAATCGAAAGGGCAACCTTCTATTTATTCAAGTCAACCCACCACCTCTGGGTTAAAGAGGGAGAGATTAATCTTAGGCCACAGACAGGCACTTCTAAGGTTAATACTAACCCAATTAATTTACAATGGCAGGGTTATCAACGTTCTTGGGAAAAATTAATATCAAGACAAGGAATAAATCCTAATAAGTCCTAGGTAGAAATATCACGGAAATATCCTAGGATTTGGATGCTTGAGGGATCAAAACCCGAAGAAGTCCGAGAATGGTATGATTTTGGGGCATTAGCTTCAATACATACTATGTCACCAAGTTTTCTGGAGATATCCAAACTTCCGGATTGGATTTCCAGTGCTGTGTACGATTCATGGCAAAATAACCCACACCTCAAAAGAGGTGATATTCTGGAGCTGAAGTCTATTTCGGCAGCACCAGAAATTACAGGAAAAGGGTCACATCAGTGTTTCATTTTATTAAGTTACAGAGACCAGACATGCTAGCCTACAACAGAGTTAAGGTGGCAACAGGTGAAGCTCCGTTGGTTAGTTCTATCAACGAAGATGATATCTCTACCAGGAGAGCATGGAAAATGTGGATCTGTCTTACAGAGATGGACAAAGTCAAGTATCCATTCAAAATATTTTCAAATTTGGCGAATGGATCATTCCTGTTAAATTCTATGACAGGGAAAAGTACTGAGTTAGCAGAGAAGATCTTTGAACAAAAGTGGACGCTGATCTGGGAAAACAAATTACCAGCAACTGAAACAACCAGGAAAAAAGCCTGCAACATGATGCATGTTGATCAATGGCACAACCGGGAATGTTCAAATTGTGAGTTTCAAGAAAAACCTTTATTTGGAACAAAAATAAGGGTTACCAAGATGAAACTCGAATCCGACAAGGATAAGGGAAAAAGAAGCTTTACCCCGGAGTTTTCACAAACCGGGGTAAAATCATGTAAAAGAAAAAGGGCCTGAAAAGACAGGCGCACTAATTACAAAATCAATCATGTGATTGATTAAAGAAGACAACTGGAAAAGAAAACAACTTTAAAAAGACAGGCCTGGCAGACAAAGAGGCAAACACAAGGACCCACGCGCATTATTAAAGATAGACGTAAGCAATGACGTCTAAAAAATTAAGGAGGTTTTGGAATCCGACTTTGAAATTCGAAACCAAGGCTATAGGAAGGGAAGATGGAAGCAGATGGGGATCATCAGAAAACTTCTCCAACTCTTTCATATACAAATATTCATAGAAAATTTGTAATCTTTCTTTTGTAGTTTTAATATACGAGTGTATGGAGATTTCCCCAATAATAGTCCTCTCATGAGAGGTGAAAGGTTTTCTCCTCCAATAGCGGAGCAGAATAATATTATGTAATTTCAATTTGTATTTCATCAATAAAAGAAAAGGTTTTGCCCGACTTGTTGTCTAAAATTCAATTATACTTATATTTTGAAAATACCTTTTACACCCAAAGGTAGAAAACGAAATTGGGTTGTGCTGTGTATCGCTGAAGGAGCCAAGGACTGCGAACCATCAGCTGCGATTGTGTGGTTGGAAAAAGTCCGTAAAACCGAGTACTTGGAATACCCGGCGATAAGGCGGTCAAAAAAAAGGTATAAATCAATGTAAGATTCATTTTATTTCGGAAGCATGTTGAGCCTGATTTTATTTCAATTTTAGAAAAAAATTGGCTGCCAGGACCAAAAGAGCTCAAAGAATAAGAACTACTGGACCAAATGTGTAAGTCAAGTAAATAAAGGGACCAACAGTGTTCACCTACATATATTATGGGACCGAAAGTGCAATTTTGCCTAATACATACCATCAAATTAAAAACATTTTTGGTTTTTCCCCCTCCAAAATCCACAATTTTATGACGTCGAATCTCAATATAATAGTCATTATACACGTGTTATGTTAAATATATTAAGACTTCCCAAAATTACTTTTCTAGTCCCTATGTAATGACATAGTAGGAAAGACAGTCCTCACTCCTCAGAACACAACCAAATATGTCTACCAAGATTAATAAACTCATATTTTCATATATTTGCGCAAATGACAATTGAAAATGGAACAAAAACAGGTACGAACAAAGCCGAAGTTTTTGGTATTAATTATGTGTCATGTACATCACATTGCCTCACTCAAATAAGAACAATTTTTCTTTTCTTTTCTAATAAAGCCATTTCCCTTTTCCTTGTTCTACTACTACACCTCTTCTTCTCCCACTCCCTTTATTTTCTGTAACGTCCAGTTCCAGCTCTCTTTTCCTCTCTCTTTTCCAACTCCCACATCTTCTTTTGCAGAAAGTAGTCCGACAAAATTAAACTTAGTTTTTTTCTTCGGAGAAAACGAGGATGTTATCAAGATCTAACGGACTCATGGATCTGGTGGAGGAGGACAATGATTCATGGGCTGTAAACAATGGCGGATTGGAGAATAAAGAAGAATGGAAATGGGCTCACTTTCTACATTCAAGTCCATGCTTGAAGATGATGATGATGATTGGTACTTAACCACCACCGCCATGCATGGCGGCACCCACTCATTCTCACCAACTGATCAAGTTGCCGATAACAATAATCATCTGCTTTATCAGCCGTTGGATTTATCTTCTACATCTTGTTCTCCAAAACCCGCTTCCGTTTTCAACAATCTGCAGCAATCCCATCACTATTTTTTGTCACCAAACTCTAATTTTATCCAAAACCCTTTAAGGGGAAGATCATTTAATTTGAGCTCTAATAGAGGATCATTAGGGTTTGTGGAGGGGACTAATTTTCTTCTTAAGCCACTTGATGATTTTGCCTCAATTGAAGCACAACCCACTCTCTTCCAAAAAAGGGCTGCACTTAGAAACTTCATTCATCTTGGTGGTGATGATGGTCTAATTAATGAAAAGAAGAAAATGAAAAAAAATAAAGGAGATGATTTAGAGGATATTATTAGTATTGATGGGAGGACTAATCTCATTAATTATGATTCTGATGATCAAGACACTAGTAATGGTAAGAATGGCGGAATTAGTAGCTCGACGGTGACAGGTGGCGCCGGTGATCATCCAAAAGGGAAGAAGAAGAAGAAGAAGAAAGGGTTTCCGGCGAAGAACTTGATGGCGGAGAGGCGGCGGAGGAAGAAGCTGAATGATAGGCTGTTTATGTTGAGGTCAGTGGTACCAAACATCAGCAAGGTATGATCAATTAATTATCTCTGCAAATTTCTCTCTCTTTAATTTGTTATCTTTTTAGGTTAACTTTGATTTGTCAATTTGTGTTTCTCTTGTTTCTCTTCCTCTTCGTCAAGTAGTTTGTTGATTCAATCGTATACATGCACTTGTCATATATCAACGCGTGTAATAGAAAGTGTTGCATATGTGGAGTTTTGTGATTATACATAGTCTTGAACGCAACTTTTGAGTGCTAAACTTCCTAACTATATATCATTCTTTCATCACTATATTTATATTGGAGGTTGAGAGGTATGGTCTATTAGTATTGGTACTATAGTAGCATTTAACTCACTTCACGTGGTATGTATGAACTTATTTCAAATTCATATATCTTATGTAATATCCCATTCCACAGAGATTGAAATAAGAAAATTGAAATGTTTATAAAAAGGACCTTAGGATTGAAGGGTAACATTGAATATTTATTTTGGGTCGTTGTTTAAATGTCCAACTCAAGGTCACGTTCAGTGGGTTCAATGGGAATTCGCTGGTCCAATGGGCTCGTGGGCCCGGGGCATGACAAATGGTATCAGATCCTCTCACCAGTCGGAATATCGAGGGCTAAGTGTTACACGGGGCAAAGTGCTATACGTTGCGGGAGCCACCTCTTGAGGTTGCGACGCAAAGTGCTACACACCTAGGAGCCACCTCTTGAGCCTGTGGGAGCCACGCTAGAGTTCCGACACCTGGTGACGGGTCTTGAATTGAGTTACATTGCGACGGGGACGTCGCTCTTTGGGGGGGAGGGGGGGAGGGTGAGTGTAATATCCCATCCCACATGAGATAGAAATAATTAAGGAAATTGAAATATTTATAAAGAGAACCCTAAGATTCAAGTGTAACAATGGATATCTATTTTGGACCATAGTTCAAATGTCCAACTCAAGGTTATGCTCAGTGGGTTCGATGGAAATTCTCTAGTCCAACGGGCTCGTGGGCTTGGGGCGTGACATCTTACATTTTGGATGGGAGCAAATGGGACGTTAATGTAACTTATCTCTATTTTTTCCTCGGGGAATCTTTAGAATTCCCACTGCTTAGCTTTCAGTTTGCCTCTGACCATCAAATGAAATGTGAATAACCCGTCCTCCTCTCTTTGAAAGAAAGGGCGCTTCCAGTTCTATCGGTGCTTGAAACAATTTTGTCTTCTCCATATTACTATATCTCGTCAGTCAATAATTTTATATGAGGAACTACTGAACTCAATCACTTGCTGCCGTTACTCTTCAGTTTTCTGTTGAGGTCTATCCTGTAGAGGTATTCAAATTGGATCAGTGATCGATTTCTAGCTTAAGTCGTAAACCTAATTGGTTACTTCCAATTACGCAAATCAATTAATAGCTCAAACCTCACTCAAAGCTAGGGCATTTCCCAATTTTTATAGGAACTTCTGTATCAGAAACAATGGTATCTCCAATTATAACCCCTCTGAGATGTAAAATATATCTGTTCTCACCATCCCATAGTGTATGAGACAAATGTATGCATTTCGATTAGTTGGAAATTGCAAAAGTAGGCACTTTGGAATTTATATTTTTTACTTTTGTGCGAGTGGGGAGGTTCCAAACTGGATACAGTTGGTAATTACCTTAATCAATAGGGGTTGTCAATGTAAATAGGGTTAATTACACTTGGGTGTATATCGTCATTTTTACTAAATGCTATTTTAGCTGAGTTTTTACTTAGATTTTTAGAAAGTATTAGGTAAAAATATCATTTTACAATTTTTTATTTGACTTCTATTGTAAGTTGGAGAAGGCATCTCTAATATTGACGATAATACTGGGTTGTCAGTGTAATTAATCCTTTTTTTTTCTTCCTAATGCCTCTAGTTCCCTAACTATCTTTGCATTATATGACCACGATTCTTGTGTGTTTTTGTTGGCAGATGGACAGGACTTCAATACTAGGGGATGCTGTTGAGTACTTAAAGGAACTTCTACAGAAGATAAATGACCTGCAAAGTGAACTTGAGTCGACCTCCAGTGGCTCTTCACTTACTCCAGCCACAAGCTTCTACCCGTCCACGCCCACATTCCCCGGACTTTCAACCCGTATCAAAGAAGAACGTTGCCCGAGGCCGAGTGCATTTGCAAGCCCACTGTCCAGCCCGACTGGACAATCAGCAAGGGTAAGAACTTAACTATTTCATGACAAAACAATTCTATATTTCCATTCATAGTAATATATTGTCAAGAATCGAATAAGAAAGAAATTCCATTGATATTGAACAAGTAAACTAATTACAGAAATTAAGAGAGAATCCTCTGATTACAAATTGAATGTTACGCAAATGAATGAAAAAAATCAGAAACTAAACCAACCTCTCTCACATATATATAACAACTAATTAGAGGCGGTTAACACTAACTAACAGCTATAAATAGAAAGTTAACTTTAACAGAATAATTAACAAAATAAACTTTTCTTCCTTTAATAATCCCCCGCAAGTTTGATGTTCAAAGATATTCAAAACACCAAACTTGCCAAGTAAATGATCAAAAGCAATCCTTCCAAGAGGTTTTGTAAGCAAATCAGCAGGTTGGTCATTAGTTGAAATATGTTGAGGTAAAATAACTCCCTCTTGAATCTTGTCTCTAATGAAATGACAATCCACCTCAATGTGCTTTGTCCTTTCATGAAATGCAGGATTTGAAGCAATATATATATAGCTGATTGACTGTCACAAGAAATCTTTACTGGTTTGGAAATCTTCACTCCCAAATCTCCAAGCAGCCCTTTTATCCAGACAATTTCACAAGAAACTGCTGCCAAAGCCCTATATTTAGCTTCTGCAGAGGATCTTGATACAATGTTTTGCTTCTTTGTCTTCCATGAAATGATAGAGCCTCCTAACATAACTGCATAACCTGTTAAACTCCTTCGAGTCATGGGACAAGCTGCCCAATCAGAATCACAAAAACCCTTTAAATCTGTGGCTGAATCTGATGACATTAGAATCCCTATGCCTGGTATGCCTGGCTTCCCTTTTAAATATCTCAACACTTTAACCATAGCATCCCAATGTGACTTCTTTGGTTTGTGCATAAATTGGCTAAGAACTTGTACTGAATAAGAAATGTCAGGTCTTGTCATACAATATATCTCTTGACTATTGGCAAATTTGAATTAGTATTTAGATGAGACAATCTTGCTTTGTATATAAATGCCTCGTTTATTGTAGGAAAATTTGTTATAGTGAAAAATCTCAAACAGTCTTGGGAAAATCACATTTCGTCCCAAGAGTATGCACTTGTCCTAATCTTTTGGAATGTTCCACGTCGCAATTTAGCTGTTTACTCCCAAATCCTTTTTCTGTCCAAAATTTAGCAGGTGCACGCACATGCCTCGTGACTGTTGGTCACAGTGCTACCATGAAAAAAGAAGAAGAAATAAATGCCCTTGGACTGCTAGATTACATTTTAATCAACAAATGTAATGGCTTTTGGTGGGGTCTAATCTGATTTCTCATATTTTAATTGAGAAGCAAGAGCCCTAAAATCTTATTCCCCTGGTTTTAATTGAGAAGAAGAGACCTAAAATTCAATTCCCCCTTCTTCTTACTCCAATCTTCCTGCATAAAATGATATCTAACAGTCTAGGGGCGTTTTTTCCTCCTTCAAGCAATGTGGCAGCGAACATCACACGCGTGCAACCTCTATATTTTGCATAGAAAATCGGGTTGTGACTAAATGAGAGTTTTATTTTGAAACTTATAGGATGCAATGTGAGGCATTCGTTAAGATTGAGACTATAATTGAACATACACATATTTATTGGACGAAAAGTGTGATTTACCCAATAAATCCATAAAAATACTGTTCAATCAAAAAACCCTCATACACTAATTTTCATTCGAAAAAATCTAACATACACTAACACTATCCAAAAGTATTGACATTGACAGGTTGAGGTAGAAGATAAAGCTGTAAACATCCATATGTTTTGTGGATGCAGACCGGGCCTTCTACTCTTGACAATGAGGGCTATCCACAATCTCGGGCTAGACGTTCAACAAGCCGTTATTAGCTGTTTCAACGGGTTTGCATTGGATATCTTTCGGGCCGAGGTAAAACCAACTTTTTCCTATATATTTTTCAACTTAATTTAGTTCAATATATATCTAATGAAGAAGTTGAAATCTACTTGTATAATAGAATCAATTTTTAAAAAAAATTGTTTTGTTTTGCATTTTCTCAGCAATGGGAAGAAGGGCAAGAACTCCATCCTGATCAAATCAAATCAGTGCTTTTGGATTCAGCTGGCTTTCATGGGATCATGTCATCATGATGTAACTTTGTTATAGAAAGAGATTTTACGGTACAAACTGACGGGAGTGATCAAGTTCAAATTATGCAAACTTTCAACTTGTTCCAATCAACTATTTTTTCATTTTTTTCCTTTTAATTTTCCCTTCTTTTTTTTGTGGTTGTTTATTTTGGAGAATTGAAACTTGCATGCTTGGTTATCTGATTTTATCCAGTCCATGGGTTTTTTCTTTTTTTTTTTTTTAATTTTTGTTATGTTCAATATTCAGTTTTTTATGTTCAAAATGAGTATGACTAGAAAGGAAAATGCAATGTCGTAGATTAGTGGCCCATCATCGTTTGTCGCCTCGTCTTAGTTTAGAAAGTATCGATTCAATATAAGTTATTCACATGTATTAATGTTGAAAATATTTTATTAAAATTAGAAGAGGTGAAGTATGACGGTTGAACAATGATATATAGCATCACTCACTCGATTAAAAGTATTACTTTGCTTGCGATTCTACCTTAGTATGCTAGGGTTTGAAAATTTTAAATGAGCGACATGGTGGCATACCCTCCAAAAGCAAATTATATTAGATTAGTACATGTGTGCAGATTTTTTGAATTGAAATTAGTCATTTGATACTAATGTGTGTGGGTGATTGATAGTTCATAAAAATAAAGAGGAAAATATATTAGAGGGAGAAAACGTGTAGAATAAATAGGAAAGATGAAATAACAAATTTACAACGAAAAAAGGAGAAATTTTTAATAAAACTATCATTGGACATTTTATTTCTCAATTTCATATATAGTTTGTGTCATACTAAAAGAGCAAGCATGCAAATCTACGCATCCAATTTCAATCATTGATAGTAAAGATTTTGAGTAGATTACCGATGGACTTATGTGGAGATGATTTCAAATAGGAAAACAAATGCCAAGGAAATTGACTCAATAGGAAGACTAAATAAAGTCGAGATGGGTTGGGGTAGATCGGGGTTTGCGAAATAGGGTTGGGATAGACCGGGGTCGCGAAGGAGTAAAAAATTAGAGTCGGAGCAATGTGAGGGCGTGCACTAGGGCGCCCAGGCGCCAGTAAGCGGCGCCCAAGCACGGATGTGCGCAGCTGTATGCGTGTTTTTGGCGAGAATTCATGTCTTGGGCTACAAGTTGGCAGATTTCGGCATATTTGAGTCCTAGTATAATTAGAGTATGGTAATTACCTAAAACAATATTTTTTGAAACTTTTAAAACGATTTAAAAAAAATGGAAATTTAAGATTAAAATCATAATTAGTAAGAAGCAAAATTCTAATTTTAGTCCCATAGGATCGCGTGATTTTAGTTTTAGTCCCGCAGTTTACGAAATTCTAAAAAAGGTCCCAAAATATTTCACCCTTGTTAGAACTCATGATCATTATTCATTCTTAATGAAATGGTTGTAGTTTTAGAACTTTTGTTCACTCAGTAACTAGACGCTAGACATTAGTCGTTGTACACTTTTGTTTCTTTTTATAATGCACAGACACTTTGAAAAATCATCTCATGCAGTGTCGGACACGTGCCGTGTCCGTGTTCAGCTATTGAGATAAATGAAAAAATTAGTACACATGTGAAGTCGTGTCCGACATGTCTGTGTACTAATATTTTTAAGAATTAACGTGTCCCGTGTCCGTACCCGTGCATCATAGGTTTCTGTCAAATTAGCTTGAAATTTATTTGAGGTTAATCTACCAACCATTCAATCAAATATCTCAAAAATCGATAGTCAATATTAAATTTTAGATATTTATTAATCAAAATAATACTAGCCATAGATCTTGATAAAGATCAATGGCTCATATTATTTAACACCATACGTTATATATATATATATATATATATATATATATTTGATGTGCATAAATTCTGCAACATGTATTTTTTGAATATCTCATTTCCCCTTCACAAACGTAATCCATTGGGTATTTATCCTCCCTCCTTCCAAAATACAATTATAAGTTTGCAGGATGTGGGTCATAACTCGGCCTATACAATAGTATACTAATTTAAGGACTAAATGCACAAATAAGCCAAATGGTCTAATCACGATCTAAGTTAATATTAGGGTCATACTTTTGTGAGGTTTGTCATAAGATGGTGAGCCCAAATACTTTGGGACCAAGTTTGGAAAAAGTGAAATATTTTGGGACCTTTTTTAGAATTCCGTAAATTGTGGGACTAAAACTAGAATCACGAGATCCTATGGGACAAAAATTAGACACTTCAATTTGAGCCCAAGGATTTAACGGGGAGGTGACGTGCATGCGCTAGATTCCGTGTAAAATTAACGGAAAAAATCTTGTGGGACTAATTTTAGGTTAAATTGGGACCAATTTTGGAAAAAGTGAAATATTTTGGGATCTTTTTTAGAATTTCATAAACTGTGGGACTAAAACTAGAATCACGAGATCCTATGGGACTAAAATTAAAATTTTGCCTTAGTAAGATTATCAATATAAAAGTTCTAAATAAATAATTTTTTAAACGAAACTACAATTGATTAATTTTAAATTTAGAAAGCTAAGGGCATTTAAATCCATAAATTTATTAACCCTACATGTTGGGAGTTCTGGAATGAAAAGTTGGTGGAATGAGTTTTTTGGATTGAAAAATGTTTTCATGAGTTTTTAAGATATTAAAATTCGTTTTTAGTGGGTTTTAACAATTTTTTCAATTACTTTTGAGCTAGCTTAAATGTGACCTAAGTGAATGAAATGCATACGTTATTGTAAAATTTTCTTTTTAAAAAGACCCTAAAAGGACTGAAAGTCTTTTTTATATCATTTCGTATATATTGAGAAACACTCTAAAGTTTATTAATCATTATCGTAAAGCTCATGATTTCAATGATAAAACCTGAAATTGTATATATTTATTACCGTAAATTTTATTTAGTGTATTATTACAAATTAATATCTTGTTATGTATTTTATTGAATACTATTTTGAGAAAAATGGATAGTGTGAGGCGGAAGGATAAAGTCCAAAGTTCTAAACAAGTGTGAGCTAAATTTGAGCCAATTTAGAGGAAAAAAACATTTATGAGCTGAATTTGAACCGATAATATTCAATACCGATGATTTTGATCTTAAACCATCCTAATCTCGGCTCATGAAATCCGACCAACAGACCTATAAAATACCATCTACCATTCTAGGAATTTATCTTGTCAATCAAACAAATTTCTGGTAATTTGTTTCAGTAAAACAAATTTGCTTATATTATCACAATTTTATTTATTATTTTAAACAATTTAGCGACAAATTTCAACGACAAAATAGAAGTCCATTATACGCTTAAGGTTCTCAATATGTACTCAACACCCCATTATTCCAAATTAAGCCAAAAGAGAAAAGATGGCAATGGGGTTTTAGTTTGAGTTTGGGCAAATTTTCAATTAATGAAGCAGAGTTATTAGCTCTTCGAGAGGGTTTGAAAATTGCTTGGGAACGGAGGGCTCATCAAATTGTGGTAGAAATGGACTCGGAAGTGGCGTGCAACCTTTTTAAAAACTGTGAAGTCGAGATTCACCCGCTGGGTAATATTGTTCGGGATGTGAGGATCTTATTGGCAAAGCCTTGGAGAAGTGTTCTTACATACTAAGCGAGAAGGAAACAAATTGGGGGATCAATTAGCCAAGATGGGTCACGACCTGCAGGAAGGCTTCAAAGTTTGGGAAGATGTTCCTGAAGATTGCTTGGATGTGTTTTTGAGTGAAATGTACCTTTCGATATTTCCCGCGTAACCAAAACAAAAAAGACAAGAAAAGGTCTCAACCAGAGCCCTTGCGCCAGAAACAAGTTTTGATCAAGATTTTCCAAACAAATATGATAAAATAATCAATCTTTAAAAAGAACAAACCTAAAAAGTAAAGTATAAAGATGATAAATAAAATATTTTTCTTAGTAATTTCCCTGTAAATGCACAATCCTCGTTAAAATATCCTGGCCTTCTGAAAAGAAGAACATCAGCACAAAGCCTTGAAACATTCCCTCACAAATCACAAAACAGGGAACCAAATTGTAAGTGATGATTTATCTGTACAATACTACTTCAACCACAAAAAATGAAACATCGATCAAAAGCTACGAATCTTCAACCAGAAAATTACTGCTATTATAGTGCTTATAAGCATTAACTCATCAAGATTTCTGGAACCAAGGCACACTGGATTCTGTTTTCATTACCTAATTACATTCGAGCAGATGCTCGGGAATGGAGAGAGTGACTATTTACTTAGATTGATGACCGGAGGCGGCAGGTAGCATATGCTCATAATGTGTCATGTACATAAACACATAAAAATATAGGGCACCATATGTCGAGAGATTCTTGGATGGTCTGAGTGCAACAATCCAAGTCCATTCATTACTGTTAGATCATGAACGAACGGTTGGATAGTGAAAACCACCCCACCTCCTCTGAACCCAATGGTCAGAAGGGGACCAGGTGAACAGCCACTGGTTGCAACTGTACGATCCATTCATTACGGTTGGATCATCAAGGGTTGGGTGGTGAAAACCACCCCACCTCCTATGAATCCAATGGCCAGAAGTGTACCGGGTGAAGAGCCAGTGGTTGCAACTACTCCAATCCATGCATTACCGTTGGATCATCACAGGGCTATGTGGTGAAAACCGCACCGCCCTCCATAATACTAGAATCAACCCCATATATTGGTCCTGGAGTCCAAAACTGCAAATACTAAAAAACTGCATCTATATATAAGAGTCATGTCCCGCTATCCAGAAGTTGAAGGCATATCATTATTCAATGTTCCTCAAAATTCAACAGCTCGATTGATATAATACAGTCTTCCTTCCTTGCTTCCTACATTCAATTCCATAACATTGTTAAATTCAAACATATGCACCATGGCGAACTTAATCATCAGAAGGACAAAAGTACATAGAAGATACTCGGTTTTTGTCCCTCCCAAGAAAAGGAAAGAGAGAGAGAGAAATCAACATAACTTATAAAGAAAAGAATAAGAAAATATTGCATTTAGTCTCAAAGCCTTGAATATTTTTATAATCAGCATAGGTTAATACCAGGATAGAGGAGGAGAACTAGCAATCATCGGGAGTTGATGATGAAGTTGCTGGTAAATTCTTCACTTCTTTAGCATCAAGGCCTTCAGCAACTGATAAGATTTCTTCTCCTTTTGAATTGAAGGTCCCGGGATTCATACGCTGGACTTCCTCTTTTGTAAGGATTGAGATCTTTCGGACCATTCCACAGAATTCTCTGTTTACAACAAAAACCACTAGCAATGAGCAAACTATTACACGCTAAATTCACCAATAATTTCAGAAATCTTCTATATGACATAATCCTGAGAAGTTGGAATTATATCTTACTCCCAGGGATCATCTCCGACAAGCATCATATCATCCTCATCATCGGTATACACAACAAGCCAATTCTTGTTCCCTGCCTTCAGTTCACCATTAAATTCAAACAGATTGTCCAATTCAGCGATCAACTCATCATAATTCTTGAACTTGGTGAGATCGACGGACCTACCAAGCGCGGATCCCTGCTTATGAACCTGAAATTGCAAAATTTTCATTTCTTTTTCAGAAAGAAGTAAATAGTTGGATTTTGAGAGGAAAAACGATAATGTCCCAGATAAGAACCTTGGTGCAACTCCTTGTCGAACCGGAATGACCTTTGCTTTCTCTGTCTCTAACTGGAGCATTAAAGGTTTGAGAATGCTTCTCTTGCTCACTAGTGACAACGGGATTATCCACCACTTTTGAGCCCTTGGATTGATCAGACCTTTGATCAGATTCAATTGCAGGGGATTGATGAGAATGTATTCCACGCTGCATATGACCTGATGGCTCAGTCATCGAGTTTCTGTGTGACAATGGTGGATCAGACGGTGCAGAGCTACTTACGAGGGAAAAACCAAAAAGCTTGCAGTTCGCTTCCTTGGGTTTTATTGCATCATGCTGTTGCATAAATACAGATTTCGACATAGACTCTCTTGACTGAGCGTTTGGTAATTGAAGGTATGGTGACACAGGTGGAGGCATCAACCAATTTGTTTGCTGATTATCACCTCTAGGATCACGATTCATGGAATATTCTCTAAAACCACCATACCTAATATCTCCACGTGTCTGATGATTAGAAGCATCGGTAGCGCTTTTTAAATGATTCTTCAAACCAGAATCCATAACGTTAAGCGAAAGACCAGAGGGCATTATCGACCAAGTGTTCCCAATCAAGCTAAACTTTGCCTCATGCTCTAGTGTTTGTCGTTTAGAAATTGCTTGCTCACCGGGAGGGATATACAAATCACGGGGTGAATTAACTTGGGAACCAAAACCCGATAACAGATCAGTGAACGACGACTCTGGCCTTCCTAAAGGTAACCACTTGTCTGACGCATATCTTCTTGAAGTAGAAACATCGATTTTCTCATCATCTAATGAGGGGTTCCACAAAAATGGCTTGTCGGAAGATTCCGACTCGTTGCTCTCAGCAAAAGTGCCTCTCAAGGTAGACAATTCTTGGCCTTGCAAGACCCTTGGAAACCCATTGGCAGGTGAAGGGTCTACTGTCATCTTAGATTGACCTACTTCACGTCAATAGATGATGGATTAAACTGTGGCATAATAAAATATAGCAGTAGCAAAAGATCCTTAAAGAAGTGAAATGACAAAACACACCTTCCCTGGTAAGAACAGAAGAGTCGGGTGATGCAGGCATGACACTTGATCGAGGCCTTTTTGGTCTGGACACCGGAAGTGGATTCAACGTGGGAGGAGAAAGAGCGGGTTCTATTTTCCAGGGTGAAACTCTCTCTGGTCGTGGAATTGTTGAAGTTTCGTCCCACCGCACCTTAAAAAGGTATTTCATTGATGAATGACATGTTGAAAGAATGTATTAAAAAAAGGTGTAAATACATGAACACCCCCTCAGATCTAAATCCTCGAAAAACTTTGGGTTGGAATTGTAACTTGTAAATTTTTACTGACATGAAATTGTTATATGTTTTACTGACAGGGGAAGTTATGGTAACTGCTCAACTTTCCGAGTGTTTTTCTTGATTAGGGTCACGCAGGGGTGTCTACGTAGTTTACCCAATAAAAAGTTGTTGTGGGGGGGAGTCACAGTCGTATCAAAATATAGACATGATACCTTTAGGCATCTCCATCTCGACTCAGGCCACATTTTGGGATCAGCATCTTCCATACCAACAATAGTTCCAGTAAACCTACAAAATTAACATTGAAGAAAAAATGCATTAACTGTTGAACGAGTCGATGACAGAAGTTAAAATAATTGTTCAGGATTCTCAATCTGCCTACCTCTGCTCTGGAGCTTCTTCACCTTCAAACCTCATTTTAAATCTCATTCCTATTGAATAATTGCTTTTAACAGACTCCATGTACTGATCATAAGGGACAATGAACTCAGCCGGGCTTGTCCTGTCAAGGATATACAACACCATAGGGGGGATAATTAGAACCCAGAGGAACCACACATCTGTAACTAATCCATTATTTATTAACATCCACATCATAACCACAGCCATGCGGGAAAATTATACAGGTAAACTGGCACATTTTTTTTATTTCAGAAGAAAATATTTCTACCCGCTTCTTTGATATGAACAAAATCACATGCTTTACTCTTGCAAAGTTCAATTTCATTGTTGATGTATAAAGTTTCTATAGATAGTTAAACTATTGCGACCCAACAAATACAGTAAAGCTGTAGAAGGACAGTTTATTAGAGTAAATTTTATACACAACCGAATGAGATTGTACTTACGAAAAACACCCTTAAGATACGAGAAATTACCATAACTTCCCATATCAGTAAAAGCAAATTACATTTTCACTCCCTGCCAGTAAAACCACATTACAATTTCACCCCTAATTTCGAGTTATGAGGAGCTTATAGGGGTGTCTTGGTAATTTGCAAAACCTCAGGGGCCTCATTGTAATTACCCAAGTGAAGGGTGTGCATGTAATTATCCCTTTGTTTCAAAAGTTAATTTAGGAAATCGGTAATCATCTTCCGTAGAAAGGTGGATACCTGGGTTTGTAATATATGGTGAACATGGTTTTCGTCTGAATGGCATGCCAGGCTGTTGCGAGAACACCAAGATGCATGCTATGGCTAGATATGACTGATGATGGAGCAATTCCCTGTTGCCTCATGGCCCGCCTGACTCCAACACGCAGCTCCCCATTCTCTCCTCTGAAAGTTTTAACCACATGATTTAAGACAAAATGAAATTATTATTATGCATATAGCTAGACACATGTATAGCAGAATCAAACCTCAAAAATATAAAGGCATCGCCAGCAACAAGCCTCTTAGAACTAACAAAGACACTCCAACCACTCTGAAGGAGGTGCCTCCGTGGCTGACCTGGAATTAAGCAGATTAATCAAAATTACCAGCCAATCCGACTAAAAGATAACATATACATTGCTTCATACAAAAAGTGCATTGTACATTTGAAAAGATAAATGGAGCAACTATATGAGGATGTGGTTGGATTCAAGCTTCCATCATTTTGCTTGTATGTTTATGTTAGTAATTTGGATCAAGAAAAATTTAACCATATCAAAAGATTGTTCATTGATAAATTAATTGATTTTATGAAATTAGTTTCTCTATGAATAATATCTTGCCACTTAAGTATCTTAAATTCAACCTTGACCAAACACAACATGTAGAATTTCTTACCTGCCTTTTTCATGGAAGCTTCCATATTTTAATTTACTAGCTTTCCCAAAAACCCATTTTCACTTGTTTAAACTAGCCTTATTTATCATTATCTAATTTCTGGTACTAAACATATTAAAATAAAAATATTGTTATTTTTCGTTATGCAATTCAAGCAAAAAAAATAAAAATACACGAAAAGGATTGGCTGTAAAAACACTGCATTGCTTTTTACTTTTGATTCAATAAAAGATATCAAAGGCTGCAGATGACGCATATCATTCCAAAACATGAACTGAGACCCATTGAGAATTTACCACGAAAAATATGCCTGAATCGCCACTCGTTTCCATGCAAATCTTTGGCAGCTAATTCTTGAGTGGGAGGCTGCCTTGACATATCCTGTCATAGAAGACAACAACGATCACTAACATCATAAAAATGACCAGGGAGAACTCAACTTTAGTTAGATTGATCCTAACCAGTGGGGGCAGGCACTCGTCAGCATGCCGTCGGAGAACCGAGAACCCACCGTGAGTGCTTGTATCCGATGCGGTAAGAGTTTTACAAAAAGAATGCACGTGAAAATGAGGTGGTGGCGGTGGAAGAGGTTCCTTCTTTACTGCATCCTCATCTTGCTGCAACCAAAAATCACATTACACAATAATCCAAGAAATCTCAAACTAAATGAGTGATTGCGAACATAACTGCTTATATAGAAGTGAACAATGGAAAAAAGTTGCAGAGGAATGTTTGCAAAAAAGTTATTAAAAGTGATAAATATGACTTAAATAACTTTGATTTAATTATAAAAATGTCACATCAATTTTAAGCACCCTTACTAACTTAGAGATTATAAATCACTATAACTTAAGTTCGGAGAATTGAAAGTATAAATGGGTTTTGCAAACACTCTCAAATAACTTATGTTTAGCCATACATTGATAAACATTTAAAATGAGAGTTTGCAAACACTCCTTTAAATAGAAATATGATTAAAGTACAAATACTACAGAAGTATATTTTCAATCGCCAAGGATGAGCTTACATTAAGTTCGGGCATCAAAGTAACTTGGGCAAACACCTCATCCGTGTCTGGTTCAGCCTAATCACAGCAAATAGATAACAATAATGAAAACACAGAAGAGGTAATAAGCCTACATACATTTCAGAAAACCAAGGGGATGAATGATCATTTCCTTTTAAGCTTCAATCAAATTTTCTAACTACCTTCAAATGGACATTAACCACCCGGCAAAGGATCTTGGGAGGAAGATCGTAAACCGGCATCTGCTGGTCTGCCCTTTGATAAGTGGATGCCTCCACCTATTCAACAAAAAACCAAAAATTATGAGCAGAGAACTAAAGTAAACGCCCTTACAAACTAACAAAAAAAGAGAGAGAAGGAAAAATAAAAAGAACCCCCTTAAAATAAATTCAGTTTTCCCCGAGTAATCATTCACATGAACAAACTTTCAATTCAGAAGCCACTTGAAAACTAATTAATTTTCACTTGTTTGTGTTCAACACTTACAAGTGCAAACCCGGACTAGCTTGATCACAGGCTTCCGAACCGATTCCATGAGAGGGCTATAAGTAGGCCGTTTGCTAATATTGGAAATGAAATTAAAAAGAAAACACCTCTTAAATTACTTCAGTTTTCCCCAAGTAAGACATGAATAAAATTTCAATTATTAAAAGACAGTTGAAAATTAATTATATATCGCTCATTTATGGTATAAACCCCAATATTAGAAATGAAATTAAGAGAACTATGACCAACTTAGATCATCAGAGATGTAAACCCCCACACCACAAACACACACTACCAAAAAAAACTTAATTACAGAAATAAAATTGAAAAAAAAGAAATAAAAATAAAAAAAAAACCTGTTCTATGTGACCCTGAGGAAAATAAAAAACAAGCTCGTTCTCACGAGGAACAGTGACTAAAGGACCGGCACATGCTCTCCATAGCTCCGTGAATAACGCCGTCTCTGCATCCACTGTCAAAAATTAACAGTTTATTACAAAAAGAATCACAAAGTTAAAAAAAATACCCCAAAATCAATTACTTACCTTTACCGGCGACGGAGTTAGCGTTAGAATCGTTTGTGTCGGTAGAACCCTTGATCGACACCTCAGAAGCCGCCTCCATTTCTTCTTCACACACAGTAATCAGTAATCAGATCTCTCTTTTTGTCCAAACCCTCACAAATAAAATTACCCCCACAAAGTTATAACAAGCGCAAAAGGGGGGATATGATTCAGAGTAACACGCGCTTGCTTGTACAGATTATAATAGATGAATCTGGAGGTGGATAGGATCCCGTCAGATTTTCTCGATGGAGATTTGTGTGTGTGTGTGTGTGTGTGTGTATTAGCAAGCAAGTATATCTTGAAGCATGGGGAGCTAAAAAGAGTATGGGAGAATTGGTAGCTACCTATCTATCTCTAATAGGTTGTGATGAGAGAGAAACTACGAGAGGAGAGAGAGAGAGGCTTTTGGACAACCAGAGAGTCGAAAACGGGTAAAGATCTTTCAACTAGAGTCAATTCTTTAACCCCCGTCCACCAACTGCTTACCCTTTCACCCGGTTAATATTTTTGTGCTAGGTTTGGAACCTTGCTTTATCATATCAAATTCCTTTTACATATATACATATATATATATATTTTCTTTGTTATTGAGAACAAATTTTATAATTATTTTCTTTGTCAATTAAACGTTATATGAATAGATTTGTCAGTTGTATATTTAAATGGTTATTTAGTTACGTGTCGAAATTACCATAGTTATTTTCATAAATATGAATTCGAGTATTTTAACAAGCATTTTTTTTACTCTTTTATTAAAATAATGTCAACTACAGAGCACTCCAACTTTTTTTTTACTAATTGAGTATTATATACATTTGTGTACGTCATTACAATATTCAAAGAGTTTTCAACATTCACTTGTTTAAAAGGTGTGTTATATTTTGCCCAATGCATTTTGCATGTTTGAGGTGTATTACGTGTATGGTGTTCTATCTTCAATTTTTATAGTTAATATTTTATCTTTGCAATTATGTACCACATTACATGTGAGTTCAAATTTTGCTCCCAAATTTTTGGGTCATTTTTAACAACTCGAAAGATCATATTCTCATAACAATTTCGGCCAAGCAACCCATGGAGTCGGGTCCAATTCAACTCAACATAAAAGAATGGTTATAGTTATTAATATTTAAAATCTCCAGAGATCTTTGAAAATCTCTCAAATCTCATAACCAATTTTGTCGTGATATTTCAATTTTTTTTCGTACTTATCCTTTTTTATTTAAAACAAAAGATGTTTCTCATTTCCAAATATTAATTGATGTGTTTGCTTTTGGAGAGAATAGGGGGAAAAAAGGAAAGGAAATGAATAAATCAATTTTAGGGCAAAATATTAACAAAAATGAATGAATAGTTAAAAATAAAACCAAACAGGGCGTTGCTACGTCGACGGGGATACCCGGTGGCAGAGACTGTGTTTGGGGGGACAGTATTAAATAAAGACATGTTAACGGCGTTAGATGTGTGTCGGAATGGGATTGGGTTGGCAACTAACGGCTTTTGTCTCTGCCGTTAAGTAGTAAAGTTGTTCGGTTTTTATGGGGAAGTGGGCTTGTCGTGTTATCTACGGGCATAATGGAATGGGTTTAGTGCGCACACCCACCTTTAACCATGGTTACTTTTGCTTCTCTGTTCCCGGATTCCGTGCACTTGCCTTGTAAACTAATACCTCCCCCACCAATTGCAATTTCATTTAATTATATGAAAGGATTGTTATAAATTAAACAAACAAATATTCTGATTTTTTTTAATTATTATTGGTCTACTTGAGAATATTAAAAATTTATAATACTTACAAATCTTAAGTTGTCGGGTAATTCTATGTTAGATCAAATTTAATGGCTCAAGTGTGTATTTTATATTTATCTCTTTCACACATCTATATTTGGGGACCACACGCCAATGCACCTTATTATTTGATATACTCAGTTTAGGACAGAGTCTAGTATAAATTTTTCTCGAGTTTGTCTTATCAAAATCTCCTACAATGATTTAGTATTTATAAAAGGGGGAAATATTGAGAAAAAGGCTTATATTTGGTACGTATTTTTTGGTGATCAGGAATAATTCTAAATTTAATGGCCCAATTGGATGGCCATTCGCTTCCCATTTTTCTATTTTTTAAAGATTTTTTTATCAAAAAGACATTCGTTTGGCATCTCCTAAAAATATCTAAAAGAAATGTTACGATCAATATCCCCCTAAGAAAATCTCAAATTGCCTTAAAAATGAATTTAATTGTCATTTCTCTCGAATGTTTCTCAAGAAAATCAATTTTTTTTATATTCATGATTAGATAGTTCACTCAACAACTAAAAATTATTTATCCGCCAATCTCTTAATATATGCATCAAAATAATTACATGCCTTGATTCGTAATGACGCAAGGAGTGAAATAAGATTCATTTTGTATTTTTTTTAATGCCTTAATCGATGAATTTAACTTAGAAATATCTAATTTTTTTTAAAAATAAAAACTCATCCATACCTAAAAAAAAATCTTACAAAAAACATATAACACATCACACATAATCATTAAACTTTTTTGTAATAAAAAAAAATCCTATCTGTTAGAAAATTTCATATTAGATGTTTTGATGATGACAAGATAAGTTTAATGTTAGACCCCAAAGATATGTAAGTTTACCTTTATTAGAATATGTATAAGCGTTTAAAGTTATCGAGTTGTAATTTTAGTTAAGGCTTTTATCTTTATCGTTTTAGACTAGTATCTAGCGCTTGAGCTATGATAGAATTCTAGGTGTCTATCAAAGTGAAATCGAAGATCAGCGTCTGGAGACTTTGAAGATAAAGGATTCTTTAAGCGGCTGTCAAAGCGCTTCAGAATCAATTTAGAACGATAATGCCACAAGCGCCTATCATCACCTGAATTTAATTCGAAGTCAATAAGCTATTAAAAGCAATCATCAACGGACATTTATTTCCAACAGGAAATAAATTCAAACGCATTAAATGCTTGATAAGTGTATTAAATATGATAAGGACTATTGACGGTATGGATAAGCCTTCCCCATTGGCTGTCAACTCAAAGTAGGTCTGCTACCAACTCTGTGCAGCAGAATTTTCGGAGATGTCAGAAAAAACTATTTTTACGTGCCTCGTGTTTCACACGTTCCTACATGTGTCCAATGGACAAATCTCGAGAAAAGTCTATAAATAGATACTCACAGCTCAACCCTAAACACCGAGAATTATTATCAAAGACTTGACATACACTTACGTTGTTGAAATCTATATTCATCCCAAAAAGCTCAAAATCACCATAGCCAAAATTTCTTTGAGCTTATACATCCCCACAGCCAAACCAATATCTCTTACCTCTTCTTAGAAGAACCATCCTTTCTAACGAGATATTACAAAAGTGTTTGAACTTTTTAAATCAAACAAACTGTGATAAAAACCCGTCAACCTCTTCAATCTGAGTGACGAAGTTGTTGAAGATAAAGCATTATTTCTGTGTGAGAGAAGCATTGTCAGAAGCAGATCTTAGTCGAGTTGAAATCTTTGTGACTAGGGAACTTGAGATCAAGTCTTCACCATTTGCTATTGTGTTGAAGTTGTCTTTGTGAAGCTTCGTGATTCATTTTAGTGAATTCCTCCTGTGTGAAAAGGAGTATAAGGACGTAGTTGGGATTACACAAACCCAGTGAACCTTACAATTCTCATGTCTACTTACTTACTATTTTATTGCTTTATTGTTTATTATTTTCATACATTATCATAAAGCATCCATTATCAAATCTCTAAAAGTGACTAATCTCTTACTAAGCGCCTAATCTTTTAGACTTGTAAAAATCTTCCGTTGTGCTAACCCTGATATAAGTGTTGAGCGTTTGATCCATTTTGATCAAATACTTAAAACTATCGTCTAAGTTAACTTTACAAAAACAAATTTTAAAATTCGAAAAGAATTTCAGTGTCTATTCTCCCCCCCCCCCCCCTCCCCCCGCCCCTTTCTAGATCCTTTTATATGCCACTTAGGACCAACAAATGGTATCAAAGCGGTTGAAGTAGAAATTTTAAAATTTCCAAGCATAACTGCTTGTATAGATCCTCTTTTAAACATTTAGTTGCTTTAAAACTTTTCACGGCATTCTCTATAGTACCTAAGTTGACCGAGCCAAATTATGACTCATGGAAGGTCTAACATATTTATGTTCATGCGATGATGAAATATGTGATATCATTTCAAATGGACCTATTCAAATATTCAAAGTCATCACTCGAGCGCCTGGAGCCACAGAAGAGACTCCAAATGGCTATTTTGAGAAGCCAAAGCATGAATGGTCTACAGATGAGCGTCGAAGAGCAAATTTAGACAATGTTGGATGTAACGCTCTCTATACAGCAATTGGTGACAAGGATAACTTATTTAACAAGGTTAAGTCATGCATTACGACTAAGGAGATATGGGATAAGTTAGCTATTATTTGTGGTGGTTCAGCACAAATCAAGGAGAACAAGCTTTCCATTGCCAAGGAAAAATTTAACAATTTTAAGATGTTGCCAAATGAGACGCTAGAGCAATTGGATATAAGATTTACTGCTCTTGTTACAGAACTAACATCTTTAGGCATGGATTTACAAAATAAGGAAATGGTGGTTAAGATTTTCAGAAGTCTCCCCAGTAAATTCTTGATGAAAACAACGGCTATGAGAGAATCAAACATGTTGGATATTCTAAGTCCAGAAGATGCCTTTTCAGAGCTTAAAGCATTTGAGTTCGAGTTGAATTCAACAAGTGATGCAGTGAGCTGTCCAGTGATAGAGTCTGGAGTGCTTATAGCATCATTCAAAGGTAAATTGGGTAACAAACGAAAAGTGACAGATATAAGTGAGTGTGAGGAACTTGCGCTACTGAACAGATTCAGAAAGTTCTTAAAATATGAAAAGAAAGAAAAAGGTCCTAAGCATCAAGGACAGAATTCTTATCAAGCGCCTACTCCAGTTCAACAACAGTACCAAGCGCCTCAATATTCTACACCTTCTCTCTCAGCGCCGATTCAGTACCAAACGTCTACTCAACAGAATCTCTCAGCGCCTGTGGTCTCAAAACCACAAATTTTGCAAGGTTAACAAATGAACAAAAGATGAAAACTAATCTGTGTTATAATTGCAGGAAAACAGGGCACTACCAAGTAAATTGCTCTTTTCCAAATGTATCTAAGCCATCAAGGCAGGATTACTTGGATAGAAACCAATTCAGGAGCAACCTTCGCCAACAAGGTTTGCTAGCGGAGTCAGAATCAGCGTCCGCATCTGAAGATTTGGAGTCTTCAGAAGAGAGTAGTGATGATGATGAGCTAGTGGATGACTCAGCGCTTATTTATCTCATGGCCAGAGATGATAAAACATCCTCTGAGGTAAACACTGAAGTTGCTTATCCTCTCTCTTATGAAGAATTACTTGACAAAGTAAAAGAATATTATAACGATTGTCAAGCTGCCGCCAAATTATATCAAAATCACTTTGATATAATATCAGCGCTCAAAAGTGATAATGTGACTACTCAAAGCAGAGTTGTAGGTGCAGCAATAATACATTGAGCACAAATCACTTGAGAGTGAGATAACTAATTTAAAAAGTGATCTTGATATAATAGTCAAGAGAGAAGCTGAGCTAATTGCTAGACTTGCTAAATCAGAGCAGCTCGTCTCATCATTGTCTAAAGCGTCAAGAAAGCTAGACAATGTGGCTGAAATAACAAGATTATTTGGTGAAAAGACCGGTTTAGTATGCAATAAATTTGGTAAACAACCAAACAAATCTAGTGTTACGGCAAACAACAAAGGAAATGGTGTATTCTTTGTTGAGAAAGGTTCAAAAAGTCAATCACAAGAACCGAAAGACAATGGTATAAGGCCAAATGAGAAAGTTAATACTGACTCAGGCAAGGAAAAGACGGAAGCAAATGATTCACAAAGAAAGGTTCATCGAAAAGCTCAAAAGGTTAAGGATAAACCTTACCAATATGAATCAAGCGCTAAGCGTCAAGCACCAAAAGTGCACCCTAAGCCAGCGCCAAGGAAATACCAGCGTCAATATCCACAGTGGTCAAGATCATATTATCGATATTATGATGATTATAATTATGATTACTATTATAATCGAGGATATTATTATACATGTAAGAAGCACACACAACACAAAGTGAAACCCAAAAAGGCTAATCCTCCTGCAATGAAGACTAGGCAAATATGGGTTCCTAAAGTTCTAATTCAAACTAATGCTGCTAATGTAAAAGGACCCAAGTTACAATGGGTACCAAAAAAGAAATAGAACTGCCCTTCTGATTGCATGTACCTAGAGCTAGAGCCAATACATCTGTTTGGTACATTGATAGTGGGTCATCAAGGCACATGACAGGATCCAAGGATCTCTTGATCAACTATCAAGCCACCAATGGTCCTCAGGTTGTATTTGGTGACAACTCCAAAGGTAAAACCAAAGGTATAGGTACTGTGCATAGGGGGAACATCATAATTAGTGATGTTTATTGTGTTGAGGGTCTTAAACATAATTTGTTAAGCATAAGTAAATTTTGTGATAAAGGCTTTGAAGTCAAATTTTCAAGTGACTATTGCTATATAAATGACGCTAAGATTAAATCTACTAAACTGAAAGGTAAAAGAACAAACAATCTGTATTTGGTAGATTGGGGTTCAACAATTAATAACAACCCTACATGCTTTGTGGCTAAAAGTGAATCTAAAACGGGTTGATTATGGCATAGAAAAATGAATCACCTCAACTTTAAAACAATATCTCAGCTTATAACGCTAAATCTTGTAGAGGGATTACCTAAAGGACCATTTCATGAGGATCGTCTTTGTGACGCTTGTCAAATGGGCAAACAAGTTAAATCATCTTTCAAGAAAAAGCCCTGTCTATTTATTTCTAGAATACTTGAACTACTTCACATGGATCTGTTTGGACCCGTTCAAACTATCAGTGTGAGTGGTAAAGAGTATATTTTGGTGATAGTAGATGATTTCTCTCAATTTACTTGGGTGGAATTCCTTTCATCCAAAGATGAAACATGTGACAAGTTAACAACGCTTATTCGGCAACTTCAAACCTTGAAAAATCTTAAGGTTGCAAGAATAAGAAGCGGTCACGGTACTGAGTTTACTAACAAGGTTGTGGAGAAGTTTTGTGCAGAAAATGGAATACATCATGAATATTCAGCTCCTAGAATCCCTCAACAGAATGGTGTTGCTGAGCGCCGAAACAGAATGCTCAAGAAAGCCGCTAGGACGATGTTAGCAGAGTCCAAGCTTGCTCCTAGGTTTTGGGCCGAAGCGATCAACACTGCTTATTACACTCAAAACCGTTGCATGATCAACAAACAGTATGGGAAAACTCCATATGAACTATGGAAGGGACGTAAGCCAAATGTTTCATACTTTCACGTCTTCGGTTCAAAATGTTTTATTCATAATAATGGATCCCAAAGCCTAAAGACATTTGATCCTAAAGCGGATGAGGGAATCTTTCTAGGTTATGCCAAAAATGGAAAGAATTTTCGCATCTTAAATAAAATCAAATCGAAGGTTGAGGAATCTATTCATCTTATTTTTGATGATGCTAACCAAGAACTGAGTAAGGTTAATGTGAACGATGTAGGAGTTGAAGATTTGTGTCATCAAGCGTTAAAGGTTACTATAGATGATGAAAGTGACGACGATGATGAAATCTTAGTGCTACTTCCTAAGAATACTCGTGGAATTGTGGACAATCATGTTAGATTTGCTGATGATCATGAAGAGAATGATTATTAAGAGCAAGGTAGAATCTGTGAACTTGAAGCGCCTGCACAAGAGGATAGCCAAGCGCCTGTTCAACCTCTTAACCCATTCCAACCAGATAGACTATGGCTACGTGATCATCCATCAGAGCAAATTATTGAAGATGTTGGAGCGCCTGTGAGGACTAGGATTTTGCCAAGAAGAGGGTATTGATTTTGATGAGACATATGCTCCTGTCGCCCGTCTTGAAGCAATTCGCATGTTTTTAGCGTATGCAGCATTCAACAAATTCACAGTGTATCAAATGGACATAAAGAGTGCTTTCCTGAATGGTAAACTCCAAGAAGAAGTGTATGTGGCGCAACCACTAGGATTCATCAACAACTATGGTAAGGGTATGGTCTACAAGCTAGATAAAGTACTTTATGGGCTTAAGCAAGCGCCTAGAGCATGGTACGCCACTCTTTCTAATTTCTTTATTGGTAAAGGCTTTTCAAAAGGCAGCGGTGATATAAGATTATTCAAAATTACCAATGACGAAGATATTCTCTTAGTCCAAATTTATGTTAATGATATTATATTCGGATCTACTAATAAGCGTCTGTGTGAGAAATTTTTGAAAATAATGCAAGAACAATTTGAAATGAGCATGATGGGTGAATTAACTTTCTTCTTAGGATTACAAATTAAAAAACTCCCTAATGGTATATTTATTAACCAAGCTAAATATACATGAGATATAATTAAGAAATTTGGTATGAAAAATGCATCATCTTCAAAAATCCCAATGAGTTAAACGCTTAAGTTAGATAAAGATGAAAGTGGGAAGAAGATTGATATCACTAATTATAGAGGTATCATCGAATCACTTCTTTATCTTACTGTCAGTAGACCTGATATTATGTTTTCGGTATGCATGTGTGCACGTTTTCAAGCTGATCCTAGAAAGTCACACTTAATTGCTACCAAGAGAATCCTTAAATACCTAAAAGACACACAAAATGTGGGCTTATGGTATCTAATGGACTCTCCTTTTGAACTAATTGGTTACTCAGATGCAGATTTTACGGGATGCAAAATTGACCGGAAAAGTACTAGTGGTACATGTCAATTTCTAGGTAATAAGTTAGTTTCATGGCATAGTAAGAAACAACAATCGATAGCTACATCTACAACTGAAGCAGAGTATGTAGCTGCAGGGAGTTGTTGTGCACACATTTTATGGATAAGGCAACAACTTAGAGATTATGGTATAATCCTAGCTCCAACCCCTATCCATTGCGATAATCAAAGCGCTCTAGCCATGACTCAAAATTCTGCTCTTCATTCCAGAACCAAACATATTGACATTAGATACCATTTTCTTCGTGACCATGTTCAAAAGAAAGATATCTCCATGCAACTCATTGGTACAGAAAAATAATTGGTAGATATCTTTTCCAAAGCGCTCAATGAACAACACTTTCTCACTTTAAGAAGTGAATTAGGTATGATTGATTTAAATGCTTAACCATTCAAAACATCATACTTTATAAGCATAAAATTTCGGGGGAATTTTACCTTATTTTATGTTTAATGATTTCAAAGAAAACACTAATAAGTTGTTAATTTTAGGGGGAACCTTAAAATGGATAACTTTATTAGAAAAGTGAAATCAACCAAAAATGTTTCTCTTGCATTGGTCATAAGCACTTGGCTTTATGTATTAAAATTTGTTTAGACGCTTTTGACTCTCTCAGCATTTGAACACCATCGTGAAAGATACTAGACGGTTAACCCATTCCTAGTTAGCGCTTAGCAAAAATGAATTTCAAAAAGAGCGTGCTACCTGACGCGAAAACAGAGTTGGTGGAAAATCAAAGCTATTAATGCTAATATGACATTCCTCATCTTTGTTCAAGAAAACCAAAAGGTACTCATTATTTTAAATGACGGTTTAGCAAATGTACGTGCGTGTCTCCACTATAGTGTGTTTCAGGCGCGTGCAGTTCACGCTGAATATTTCAAAACCTTTTGAAATTCAAAAAGTAACTGCAAAGGTAATCGTGGACACCAAAATTTATATTTTTTCTTTAACCAATGTAGTTTCCATATTTTTCGCACATTTTCCCACCCATTATTATGGAATTTACGGCACAGATTTAATTTTACTTGAAACGTGGCCAAATCTTAAATGAGCAGTTATTTTTTTTTCTTTATAAATTCAAGAAAATGCAGAAGCCTTTCCTTTTATTACTCTCATCTTTTCTAAGAGCTATCTGCAAACTCTCTCTCTTCCAAAAGTTAACTGCATCAAATTCTTCTAACTTCTCTAAAAATGGCCCTTAAGAAATCCTCAAAATCTGTTGCTGCTCCTTTTTCAACAAATCCCTTGGCTGAAGTTCATGTGAACCTTAGCTTCTTAGTTGATTAGGATCATCTTCACTCTCAACAATATTTTCCTGTTCGCAATATTCTTCTCTCCTTTGAAGAACAAAAGTTGAAACCCATCATGACCAGTTATTACCAATTTCATCAAGTGGCTCTCAAAGAATTTTATGAGAATGCCCAGCTTTCAGATGATGGTCTTTCTATCATGTACTTATTTCCTGAGTTTTCATACAAGGTTTTCACCCTCTCTTCTGATCTCATTGCCAATTTCTTTCAACTTTCCAATGAAGGGATTTCACCCTCTGAGGTGGGAATCGGAGATTTTTCTGTAGTTTGGGAACTCATGTGTTCAAAGGAGGATTCTTCTTATTCGCACAACTTCAAGAAAAAGGAGTTAAAGACCAAGTACCAAATCATGGCGGATATCTGCGCTAAAGTTCTTGAGTGCAGAGCCGATTCATTTGACAAGATCAGCCATCGCCAGTTCCAGATGATGGTGGCCATTGCAAAGAATTACGAGATTAATTGTCCTAGGTTTATCTTTGAAAGAATTGCTTCTATGTTAGGGAAGAAGCCTCCCACCAAATCTTATGTCTTGTTATTAAGTTATATTTTGTATCGCAGCGGTCATGTTCCAAGCGCTGGAACTGCCGTTCTAAAAGAGAATTTTTTTAGGTAAAAAGATGATTTCCACTCTTCTCCATCCTCCCACGATTGGTGGCGCTGTGTTGCCAAAAGAAGAACGCGTTAGATGCCAAGCTGAGCAAGAAGCAAGAGGAAGAAGCACTTCAAAGAATTGCTACAACTAAATTCAAAAAAGATTATCCTGAGTTAACGTCTCCCGATGAAGAGCGCCCATTGGACGTTGTTTTGGGCTTGAACGTTAAGAAGTCGAAGAAAGCTCCCCAAGCACCTTCTAAGAAGTTGAAGAGAAAGAAGTCGTCCTCCCCTCCTCCTTCGCACGTGCATTTCCAGAAGGACGCTGAGGAAGAAGAGTAAACAGAAGCTCTTAAGCAGCAGAAAACAGTTGGATCTATCCCAGCTGAATTTGAGGTAATTTAAGTTATCACCGCTTGTGAAAAATCTATTTCTTTAACACACCAAGAGATTTTCACTCCAGCAGCAAGAAAGCTAACTGACCCTCATGGAATCCCACAATCAAGCGCTCCTGTAGAGCCAAGTGCAGAATCTATCAGAGCATCAGACGCTCAAGAAGAACTATCAGCCGCTGAAGCTGATGTGCAAAAGGAGCCTAAGGCTAGTGAACCACAAGTTTATACTCTGGAGCCCGTTGCTGAGACTAGCGCTCAGAGTAAGAAATTTCTTTTACTAAGGCCTTCTCTCGATTTTCTACCTTCTGTAGGAAATTTAGTTCTTAAGGTGTGTTTCTTTCTTTCAGCTCCTTTAGAAGTCATTTTTTGAAGCAAACGATGCTGCCCCTGTTTCTAAGAGCATGCCAGTGGAATTAGACATTGACCTCTCTACTGTTGTGGCAATCGCTCAAGAGGTTGCTGCAACCACTGAAGGTGATCTCCCATACACAGTGGGTGGATCAGCCGCTAGGCATTGGGTGGTACTAGATTGAAATATAGAGCACTCTGCTCTCCCTCAGACTTTACTCAATGAAGACTTTGCTCCGCATGGGGACATTGAAGAAGGTTATGTCCATGCTGAGCAATGTATTCAAGAAGCAATTGAGTACGATGCTTGGTTTTCCTAGATTCTATTTGATGAAGAGTTGACAGAAGCTCTGAAAGAGGAGGTTATTAGAATTGCATCCGAGGATCCAGCGCCTCCCAAGAAAAAGTCAAAGAAGATAAAAACGTCAAAGTCTTCTAAATCTAAGCCTTCTACCAGTGTTGCAGAAGAAGAAGCCCCCAAAAGAACTTTGGCCGATATTCTTGCTGAAATTGCTGCCTGTAAGCCTCCTAAGCCCAAAAAAAATTCCTAAGCCCGTGCAAAGGACTTTAGCTGAAGTTGATTCTGCATACTATGATGTTTATCTACACAGTGAGCCAGAGCCTAGGCAGCCAAGGAATGAGACGCTCAACTTTTATGATAACTATTCTCTAATTTCTCAAAGTCCCAGTGAGGAGACGCTTAATAAGCTTGGCTATTCTCATTTACCTGAGAAAGTCGCTCACTACTCCAATCTTGAGATTGCGCAGCCCCTCCGCTTGTTGGAAGCTAAAGGAATTGCAATTCCTGACAAGCCAGTGGATTTAAAGCAGATGATTTCCCGTGAAGCGCAGCTATACTTCGAAAGAGTGTGGCATGGAGAATACAGTCCAGACCTCCAGCGTTTTCTCGCCTTGAAAAGCATTCATGATCGCGGATTTAGAGCTATCATTGCAGCCAGTTCAGAATGGCTCCTTCAAGAAGCTGAATGGGTTGAGGCATATGATTTGAAGTGCCATACTGTTGAAGAAATGGTTGTCAACCCAATGTTATTTAGTCAAGCCATTCATGATAAGCGTAAATGCTTTGCTCGATATTGTCTTGATTCCAGAGTTCAGCGCCTTGAACCGATTCTATCCTTGCCATCTATTCAACGTCCAATTGAAGAATCTCTTCACCAAGAGCTTGTTAAGCTCAGTCAGTCCAACCTTGTTCCTGATGACAGTAGCGCTCCCAGTGGCGAGCCTTCAAGCGCCAATGTGGAAGTGGACACTGAACAATGCTATGAGTTTCTCTTCAATCATATGAGACTCAGAGACGCTGTGAGAGTATTCGACCACATTTTTATAGAGAACATTTTCACAACAACTGGGGCCAGTATTAATGACTTTTCAGGTTTCATCTTTTTGGAATCATATCCCCAGGAGTTAAGCGCTCATTACCAAAGGGTTATCGATTTGCTAGAAGGGCATTGCAGCCCAGCTTTTGCTCATGCTGTTTTGCCATACTTGGAGGGCTATTGTAAGCACTACATTTCCAATCTTCAAGCCTTGCCAGTCGATAGATTGCTATACTTCAGCAAGGAGAAAATCGAGGACTCTCTGTTCTTTATTCCAGGGTGAAGCGCCAAGTTAACTCCAGTTCATCCTATTGATGCTATTGGTCCTATATGGGTAGCCGCTAGAGAAAGCCCACTTTCTATATTTTCGCAAGAATTGTTCCAGCTCTCTACTTCAGAAAATATTCCATGGCTTGATGTTATGCCAACGACAGGGATGACTCCGGCAGAGATCATTCCAGAATCGTCTATGATTTCATCGTTGAAGTGGCTTTCAAAGTTTCGTAAGTATTATTCTTCAGCGCCACTTCTTGCTAATTCTGCTTTTTAGTACACAGATACTCTTGTTCCTATTGTCCAAGAAGCATCTTCTAAGGAGGACGTGGAGACAATTTTCGAGGAAAAAACCCCTGCCAGCGCTCTCGCTCCAGTCATTGTTGACAATCTTTCAAGCGCTAAGGCAGATGGAGTTGATATGGATTCTGCAGAAGTCCATGCTCCAGACGCTGCTCTTCCAGAAATGGAACCTATTATTTATTCAGAGGAACCTCTCGTAAGAGATCCAGCGCGTGGCAAAGCAGTTGCTTCCAAAGAACCATTGCCCATTGAGGCGCATTCCTCCAGTGACTCTAAAAGTGAAGATGATCCAGAGACTAAGGACTTCCAGAAAGCGATCAAGAACTCTCTCACTGATATTAAAGGATCATGCTCCCGCTTGGAAGAACGAAGCACTTCTATTTTGTATCAAGTCAAACGCACTCGACTTAATGACATGAGAAATGCGGCCAATCAGAACAATATTACCATCATGAATTAGATGGTGCCTCTTGTCAAAGATCTTTCAAATAGCGTCAATCGCTTACTAGCTAAGAATGTCAGTGCAGACACTGGCATTCATTCGATCCAGCAGGCTGTTCTCAAGAAGCGTAAACTAGTTTTTATAGAGGTTACCCAATTCCAGATTTCTCAGTTGAGCTACTTGAAGAGTTAGGAATTCCGCCATTTGCCGCTTATGTGCCTATTAACATCCATCCCAATAGAGCTCCAGTCACAAGAACTTATGAAATTTTTGAAGAACTTTTGTGTGAACTGGGAATCGACAATGCAATTTGGCACAAGCGCCTCCACAATTTTGAGGAGTTGGCCGAAAGAATGGGACATGTACAATTTGCCAACAGTACTCACAAAAAGATGAGGGAAGCAAACGACAAGTTATGGAAGTTTGCGGAGATGCTCTTCAGACAAGAGAAGAAACTAGATCCAAAGAAACCTCAAACTTCCTCATCTAAGGGAAAGCGCTAAAAGCTTTATTATTTTTTTTAAGCGCTTTATATTTTTTGTTTATGTTTTTATGTAACTCACGTACTCAATGAAATATTCAATGAATGAGTTTGCTGAAACATCTCATTTCTGGCTATATATACTAACTTATAGCTAACCTCTAACTTTTAAACACTAACTTTATATTATCTTTGGTAATTTTCTAGCTCTTGGATTATAAAAGAGTTAAGGTCTTGACATCATCACAAAGGGGAAAATGTTAGGAAATTTCATATTAGATGTTTTGATGATGACAAGATAAGTTTAATGTTAGACCTCAAAGATATGTAAGTTTACCTTTATTAGAATATGTATAAGTGTTTAAGGTTATCGAGTTATAATTTTAGTTAAGGCTTTTATCTTCCTAGTTTTAGACTAGTATCTAGCGCTTGAGCTATGATAGAATTCTAAGTGAGTCTATCAAAGTGAAATCGAAGATCAGCGTCTGGAGACTTTGAAGATAAAGGATTCTTTAAGTGGCTTTGAAAGCGCTTGAGAATCAACTCAGAACGATAACGCCACAAGCGCCTGTCGTTACCTGAATTTAATCCAAAGTCAATAAGCTATTAAGCAATCATCAACGGACATTTATTTCCAACGAGAAATAAATTCAAACGCATTAAATGCTTGATAAGTGCATTAAATGTGATAAGGACTATTGACGGTACGGATAAGTCTTCCCCATTGGCTGCAACTCAAAGTAGGTCTGCTACCAACTCTGTGCAGCAGAATTTTCGGAGATGTCGAAAAAAGACTGTTTTTACGTGCCTCGTGTTTGACATGCTCCTGCATGTGTCCAACGGACAAATCTCGAGAAAAGTCTATAAATAGATACTCACAGCTCAACCCTAAACATCAAGAATTATTATCAAAGACTTGATATACACTTGCGCTGTTGAAATCTATATTCATCCCAAAAAGCTCAAAATCACCATAGCCAAAATTTCTTTAAGCTTATACATCCCCACAGCTAAACCAATATCTCTTACCTCTTCTTAGAAGAACCATCCTTTCTAAAGAGATATTACAAAAGTGTTTGAACTTTTTAAATCAAACAAACTGTGATAAAAACCCATCAACCTCTTCAATCTGAGTGACGAAGTTGTTGAAGACAAAGCATTATTTCTGTGTGAGGGAAGCATTGTCAGAAGCTGATCTTAGCTGAGTTGAAATCTTTGTGACCAGGGAACTCGAGATCAAGTCTTCACCATTTGCTATTGTGTTGAAGTTGTCTTTGTGAAGCTTCGTGATTCATTTTAGTGAATTCCTCCTGTGTGGAAAGGAGTAGAAGGACGTAGTTGGGATTACACAAACCCAATGAACCTTACAATTCTCACGTCTACTTACTTACTGTTTTTTTGCTTTATTTTTTTATTATTTTCATACATTATCATAAAGCATACATTATCAAATCTCTAAAAGCGAGTAAACTCTTACTAAGCGCCTAATCTTTTAGACTTGTAAAAATCTTCGGCTGTGCTAACCCTGATATAAGTGTTGAGCGCTTGATCCATTTTGATCAAATGCTCAAAACTATCGTCTAAGTTAACTTTACAAAAATAAGTCTTAAAATTTGAAAAGAAGTTCAGGGTCTATTCAACCCCCTCCCCCTTAGACCCTTTTATATGTCACTTGGAACCAACACTATCTAATCAAACTTTCACTATCCAATCTCTATCTTTTAAAAATAAAATTTCTTATTTTTTCTAAGAAAAATGAGAAATGGGAAATAGCATCTCATCCAATCGAACTCATATTGTTGGTGTGCTGTTTTTTATCGGGCTGATTACGTTTTAAGAAAAACATTGAAGTCAACTGCAAAACGAGTGGATCTTTTTTAGTTGCTTTTTAATTTGTCATGAATTATATGAGCGATTTTTAAGGAATTTTCGGACATAAATGATATTAGCACCTTAAATATAGTGCTCCACTATTCAATGCAAAGTCAAAATAGTGTACAGTGGAGCTCCAATATTAACTCCCAATAATAACCGTACAAATATCTAGGTCTCACTTAATACCCAGCATGTGTAGAAATTTAGTTATAGTGGTACACAAATTTGTGTTAGTTTTTGAAAACAACCTCGAATTAGACTTGAAAAAAATGAGCTAGTTTTGCATGTACATGGTTGTAAACTAATTGAATCGAGATATATAATTTATTGTCTATGCTCGTCCAAATTACTATCAAGTTTCAAATTTTATATTTGAACTTGATTTTATTGTTAATGGAACTGAGTTCAAACAGAGTTCAAATGAGTTTTACCAAGTAGAACTCGAGAATCTTGATTTTTCTACAAATATCTTCTTTTTTACTAATTGGGCCAACTTTCAACACCTATCGAACAAAGAAAAATATTCAAATTTGGTTTGTTATCTTAATGAACCGAGCTCAAACGAGCTATTAGCAATCGATCTCAAGTCCAATACTGAATAACTTGATTCGATTTTCGACCCTCGTCTACATAGAGAGGCCAAATTTTCACTTATTATTTATGATGAATAATATTTCCTAACCATCTTATACTTTAATGAGTATACGTCTAACATTTTGTCAAAAACAAAATAAAAAAGATACCAAGGTTACTCAAAAAATTAAACCAAAAACATATTTACTAATGCACATAAAATTTATTAATAGAGAGATGATGAATATACTCAACATCTTTAGCTATATTTTCCCCAAAGGAAAAATGGAGTATATATATCATTAACCTTATATTAATATATTATTTTATTATTTCGGGTTCATAAATACTTCATTATGGATGGTACAAATTAATTGATGGAACAATCGGGGCCATTAAATTATCGTGACTTAAAGGAATGTCATATTTCTTTTTTGGGTGCAAAGTAATAAACATTTATTCCCGTAGAAACCATGTACAACTACAACCTTCACTTAACCACTCTTTTGAGTCAGTGCTTAAGTGCTAGAAAAACGAACATGCTCAGCTTACAAAACAAATTAATCAACCCAGAAAAGGAACCTATAACAGCAGAGCTAGAAAGGATCTATCTCTGTCTCTTTGTACAGTAGAAAGACTTCCTCCAAATCTCAAATTTATATCATGCTGCAAACTTTTAGCTACTATCCCCCATTCTCTACTTTGTTGTGAAAAGATTCTTTTATTCCTCTCTTCCCAAATCTTATACACACAACCTGTAATCCCTGTAGTAACCAGACTCTGTTTAAGTTTCCAGGTTCTGAATGCAAACACTATCCATCTAGTCTATCGATTTAGTATGAGAGGCCAATTGTCAACCATTAACCATTGCATAATGTAGCTCAGAATCTGTTGGGACCATTCACACTGAAAAAAGAGGTGTTCTACAGATTCTAATTCAGCACCACAAAGCACACAAGAGGTTTCAGTCACGTGCATCGGTCTACACAGTCTTTCGCTTGTCAGAAGCCTTTTCATAATAGTCAACCACAAAATATAGGAATGTTTAGGGATATTTAATCTACTCCATACCAATCTTGCTTCCAGAAATTGAATTTGCTCACCTTTAAGCCAATAACCACTTCGGACTGTGTATAGTTCAGAGCGAGTGTTTTCCCATCTTCTTTCGAGGTAACCCCCTCTCAATTTATGCTTAAGCTTATCAATTTTTTTTCCAGGCCCAACTACAGTCCTGGGGAGGGCTATAGTCCCAAAAATCAATCTCTATTAAGTACACTGTGGATACCTATTTAACCCACAGACTGTCTTTCTTCTGTGATATTGCCCAAATCTGCTTCCCATAGTAGCTACATTCCACATATGACAATCTTTAATATTTAACCTACCATATTTCTTTTTGGAGCAAACCCTTTCCCGGCCAATTAAAGGAACTTTCCTATGATTATCTGAGCTTCCCCATAGAAAATACCTACACTTTTGAGCCACCAATTTTACAACAGATTTAGGCAAAAGGAAGATGGCAGGCCAGTACACATGCATTGAGAACAGAACAGAGTTAATAAGTTGGCATTTACCTGCATAAGATAGGTTTCGAGATGCCCATCTAGTAAGCTTTCTTGTAATTTTTTCAACCAAGGAATACCAGTCTATTTTTGCCCATTTAGTCAGGGATAAAGGCACTCCTAAATATCGCATAGGGAAGCTACCCTACGTAAATCCTGTGATTTGCAGAATGTTCCTTTTAGTCTCCTCATTAACCCCTCTGATGTAAACATTGGATTTTTTATGATTGGCACACAACCCTGTAGTTCTAGAAAAAGTGTCAAGATGGTCTTTTATGATATGAACAGATATTGGAGATGCTTTGCAGAAGATCATGAGATCATCTGCAAAGCATACATTTGTCAATTGCAGATTCTTCAAGTAGGGTGATATCTGAATCTGGGATCCAAAGCAGCTATCCTCAAGCTCCTCGTAAGAAATTCCATCACTAAGACAAATAACAAAGGGAACATTGGGTCCCTTTGTATAATCCCCCTCCTCCCCTGAAAAAAACCACGAAGCTCCCCATCTGCACACATTCCATAATCCAGTTTGTGAGCACCTGAGGAAATCTATAACCCATTAACATCTATTTTAAGAATTGCTAGCCTACTGTGTCATAGGATTTTTTAAGGTCTATCTTCATAAAAAATCTTGGGGACACCCTCTTCCTGTTATATAATCTTATCAGTTCTTGACTAATCAGGATATTATCAATTATGGATCTGTTTTGTACAAAAGCCCCTTGATTCTCATTGACTAAGTAAGGTAGTACTGTAGCCAAATTGGAGGCAATCATCTTGATTCTTAACATCTTCCTTTGTGAAAGGTTTAATGAGGTCCAGCTGTTGGTCTAAATTGAGCCTTGCTCCCATCGCATACACTTGCTCCTCAGATTGAACTCTATTCACAGATTTACCCAAGAGCTACTCATAAAACCCAACAATATGGTCAACGACATCTTTGTAATCATTGAGCAAATTGCCATTACCATCTTCTATGCTAACTACTCTGCACTTGTACTGCTTCTGTTTAAGGCATATATGAAAAAATCTAGTGTTTTGGTCGCCCATGGTTATCCAATCAGCCTTTGCCTTTTGATTCATAAATTTATCTAATGCAATGGTCTTTGCTCTAAGAGTGGCTTTTTGATCTATTTCCTGTTGCTGCAAAAGAATACAACTAGGATTTAGTTTAATCTGGTTCTAAATTGCATGCAACACCAACCTAACAGATTCATACTGCCTCTCAATATCTGAAAATTAGCTCTTATTCAACTGTTTTAATCTGCCTTTGAGTTGTTTCAACTTTTGAGTGACCTGAAACATTAGCTTCCCTGAGATAGATTAGTTCCACACCTCTTGCACTACTATGGAATTGGGGGGCATCAGCCCACATGTTGAAATATTTGAAAGCTTTTTTCCCACATCCATTCTGATTGCAGAACTTCACCACCATTAGGCTATGGTCTGACACTCCTCCAGACAAAAAGAAAGCTTCAGCCATAGCATAATCCTGACACCATTGGGTATTTCCAAGAACCCTATCAATCTTGGAGTAAATCCTAGCTCTTAGCTCGTGGGAGTTATTCCAAGTAAATCTATGGCCCTTCCATCTAATATCATCTAGTTCACGAAAATCCAGGCCAGACCGAAAATCAACAATCTCACTGACAAAGACTGGACTCCTCTCTATACTATCCTCCATCTTTAATATATTGTTAAAACCCCCCATTACTAGCCATGCCCCTTGGACACTCATCATAAACTGTTTGAGTGACTCCCAAAGGGCTTGCCTATCCTGTAATTGGTTTAGAGCATATGTAAAAGTGACTGCAAATTTTTCCTGAGTAACAATGTGCTTCACTAAACAAGGGATCATCTAGCTTGTTTTATTCTCTACTTTAACCTCAAAACAGTAATTTCTCCAAATGATCTAGATTCTTCCGCCTGGGTGCTCCTCTAAATTTGTAATACTTCCCCAACCCTGACACATACTTCTATATACTCTCTCATATTTTTGTGATTTGATTTTGTGTTCAAGAATTCTCATTAACCCTACATTATTTGTATGACAGAGAGAGAAAACCTCTCTCTGTCTACCAGGGCTGTTAAGCCCTCTGACATTCCAAGCTGCTAGATTGCTCATGGTCAGTAACAAGTATTGTTACCTTCCCCTGATCCACATGAATATGCTGCGCACTTGCACTTGTTGAGGGTGTCTCCTCTATCACATGATTATTCAAATGAACTTCCTTCTGTTTACCATTCTTAACAACAGTTATCCAATCAGTTCCCTGTTGAGGTTCTTTTTCCTTCGCATTCCCTGCATTTTGAGAATCACTAGAACTCTGCACTTTACTTTGTTTTGGCTCCTTCTGTTCTTGAACTGTTTGTTGCTTCTGCACCCAAACTAGCTTCCTCTTCTTTTTTATGCACACAAGTTCTTCATGGCTATAACCCTTACAGTATGCACACTACGTAAGCTTCCACTCATAATCCACTTTCTGCTCCACTAAAATTTCCTTCTCATTTTCAAAGCACACAGCATCTGGGTTATAACTGCACATTTTGTACGAGAGAATCGGGGTTACATGAAAAGTGTTTTTCCTATTTCAATTTAACTTCTGGTTTATAAGATTAAAGGAGTGTTTGCAAAAAAACAAATTGTTTCTTCAGAAGTGATCAAAAGTGGAAAAAAATTAGAAACGGAAACAAAATAAAAAATTAATATTGTTTGCAAACACCACTAAAAGAGTTTATTTTAAGCAAATATTGATTGCCATCGAAAATTTTGGATTGAAATTTTCGTTAGGGTAGTCTAGAATGAATCCAAATGTAATTTGGGACAAATTAAAAATGTCATTTTTTAATTACAGAAATAATGGAATCACTTGAAACTTGAAACATGAAGTAACCTCTATAAACTCTGAGAGTCTCACAAAGGGGTGATGAACGAGTTGAGTTGACTCGTGAACGATGAGCTAGCTCATAAATAGTTCGAGTCGAGCCTAACGAGCGGAGCTTTTTCTAACGAGTTGCCTACAATTTTTTTCCCTATTTTCTATTTTTCATTCCATTCATTTCTTCTACTTATTAAATAGAAAAAAGAACAAAATAAAAACTACCCTCATGAAACTATGCGAACGAAGACGAGAGACGTGATATGTTATAAGCCTTAAGTTCCCCCTCTCCTTAGTGAAACGTCTTTAAGAACTAAACTTTGCAACCCCAACCAAAGCGAGCAATACCTCGCGCATCCGGTGTGCGAGGGACCATATTAATATTGTCATGAGGTTTATGTAATGAGTGACAATATTGTTGTTTTGTCACAAATAAGAATTTTTAGTGACAAAAGTTTCTTTAAAGTTGTCACTATTGAAAATTAGCGACACATGTTTAGTGACAACATAAATAAAGTGACAACTATAATTGTTGTCACTAAAGGTATGTCACTAATTCTCAAGAGTGTCAACAATTTTCTTATCACTAATTATCATGAGTGACAACTTCTATATTAATCTTGCTATTATTAAACATACAAAACTGATTTTTGTGACAAAATAATTTTTTTTACCACTAACCTTTACAATTAGTGATAAATCTGGCATTTCCACTAGCGTCTTCTTTATTTTAGTGATGTTTTATTGAATCTGTTACTTGGCAATCTTCTCGATCCTATGATCCAATTTCTTAAAGATGCAAATTCAAGATGGCTGAAATGGCGATTTAATCATGTCATCACATGCTAATTCAACAGCTCATGCGTTGATTCAATGGGCTTTTCGCTCTAACTGGAATTGTCTCATTCGTTTCTCTCGGCTTAATTTTGTATTTTGTAATTGTAGTGTCGATCCCCTCTCTCGGTCTTTTAAGGGGTTGTAAAAACTATGATTTGTGATTTTTATATAAATGCATGATTTAATTATATTATGTATATATATATAAAAAAAAGACTACTTAACACCTCGAGAGTAAAGAAGGATAAATTAACTTACGGAATTATAAAACGATCAATTTAGAAGCATAGTTTCGATGTGCTTATAAAGTTTACCTTTGAGAACTCAATCTATGATTCTATGATGAGATTTTGGTCAAGTCATTAATGTATGATTGGTAACCAAGAAAAGGTTAAGATCTATGATTCTACGATGAGATTTTGGACAAGTCATTAATGTATGATTGGTAAGCAAGAAAATATTAAGATGATATACAAGGCTTGTCAGTCTAGGGGTATCAGCTTCCACTTTCATGTGGGAAGTTATGGGTTCAAATCCAGGTTGTCACAAATTGTGACTTTTCTTTCTTTATTTGGAGTCTTATAGGGTCTGTGTGGCCCATGCTAAAAAATTATCGATTCAAGTTTATCAGGTCAGGATATCCTTTCGTGTAGAATTGAAGAAAAAGGAAAACGAGATTAAGGTGCTAATTTAATTCCTTTAATTAATGAAGTGGGATATACACTCGTAGATTTGGTTGGCTAATGACTCTACTTTCTCGAGTTTTTTTCCAAAATATTACTCCTAAAAAAAATAATTCCCAAATTAGTACTACCTAAAAAGTAATTGCCAAACTATTACTTTTAGTGCCACATGTATTGCCATGTGTACAAAAACTTATTTAATTGAATTTTCTTATTCTTTCTCCTAATTTCATGGCCCACATGGAATTACTAATTTTAGTTTTCCTACTCTATAGGAAAATTCATGTCTTCCCAACTTCATGTACACCAAGTCTTTTTTTTTTTTTTTGATAATTCATGTTCACCAAATCACGAACAAAAAATGTGAATATAGATTTACATGGAAACAATTCTCTTTTTGCAGCATTATCTCCACTAATCGTTGAAATAAAATTTTCTTTTGCACCAATTATCAACACACTGACAGTTGCTGGGGCAAGAAGATTAAGTATTTTCCCCAAATATTCTTCTTTTGGGTTGCTTGAACATGAAAAATAAAAAATTACTAAAAACATCCTAAAATAAATTTTTATATCAAAAAAATCCATGAAAATATTTTCAATATAAAAAACCCATTCAACAAACTTTTCATTTTTATCTAAAAAACTAGAAAGTTAAGAATGATAATTCTTTAGACTAAATTCCATTCATTCCTATCGTAATCTAAAATATAGTTTTGACAATTAAAATCAATTTTAATTTCGGTTTAACATGATCTACAAAGAAATGTGTCTGCTGACAATCATAGAATTGTAATTCTTATTGTATTCAAAAGCAATAATCAGCATTTTATAAAAACATTGAAGCTGGCGGCCTATGGTATTTCGATAATATCATTTTTTTAGAGCTATTTTTTTATATAAAAAAACAGTGATTATAAGTGAATTATTGTGCATCTGATTATTTATTCAAAACTTGGTCCAATACTACATGTGACATTTCTGAAATGATGCATACATAAATTTTACATATGATTTTAATTTAATTATTATAAGTAGCTAGAAATTCGTGCAATAGAAAAGCGAAAAAGAAAAGACAAAAAAAAATTGGAGAGAGAGGAGTAAAAATGGTGAGGAATATTGTAACTAATAATTCATGTGAGTCATTAAAGTAGTGAAAAAAAATTCCAACTAATTAAATTTATACACATGATAGTACATGTGGCATTAATAGTCATAGTTTGGGACATAGTTGTCAATGGCGCGCCATGGCGCCTCCTCAGCGCCATGAACCGTGGCGTGGCGGACCACCTCACTTTGGCGGGCGCCATGGGGGCCATTAGCGCCATGTCAATCGCCCTCAAGGCGGGCGCCTTTGGCGCAATTGTGAGGAACTAAAAAATTACCCAAATTTAGTCAAAATTGGTCCAAACTTATAAAATTGGGGTAAAATTGGGCAAAATTGGAATAAACGACTTAAAATAAAAATTACCCAACACAATTTCATAACCCTACCTCTCTCAATCGCGCGTCTCCTTCTCCTCTCTCTGTCGCGCAGCACGAGGCCCGTCCGTCCGTCGAGCTTTAGCCGTCGACTTCGCCGTCTGTCGCCTCGCCCGTCGCCGCCGCGTCGCCCGTCACCACCTGTCACTCTCTCATCTCTCTCGGCTCTCTCCGTCTCTCTCTCTCATAAGTTTTGTTTTCTGTTTTTTTCATTTTTCCATTCTTATATTAATATATATAGTTATATATTGTTATTTTCTCCATTCTTATATTAATATATATAGTTATATATTATTATTTTTTCCATTCTTACCTCAAAATTTTTACACTGTACATTGTACACTACACAGTACACACTACACAATAATATCTATGGCTATATTTATTATTTATTATAACTATATATATTAATATAATATGTGTAGTGTGCAGTGTAACTAAAAACTTTGAATGTTAGAAAAATGAAATGGGTATAAAAAGCCTTAAGCTTACTGCCTAAGGCAGTAAGGTTTTTTTATTTTTCTTTCTTTTCATTTTCCATTTTTTAGTTTATATTTGTGTTGAAATGTGTATGTTGATGATTTTATGTTGATATATTTTCGAAAATTGTAGAATGTCGAACTCGAACCGAAAAGATCCAGCATGGCAATACGAGGAATTGCCTGATCCTAAAAATACGAACAACATAAAATGCATCTTTTGTCCGATGGTTACAAAGGGAGGAATCACGAGGCTCAAGCAACACTTTGTTGGAGGTTTTAAGAATGTAAACCGTTGTGATAAATGTCCGGAGTATGTTCGAGAAGAAATAAAGGCTCTTATGGAGAAAAAGAAAGTGGTAAAAGAGCAAATGAACGCAATGCCTCATTTTGATCAAGTAGCTGAAGAACGTGAAATGGACCAATGAAACTTCGATCGTACTAGTTGTAAAGGTAAACAAGCTTCAAGCTCGTCAGTTCACTCATCATTCCCACAGCCTAAGCCTAAACCTCCAAAGCAAATCGGTCCTCTCGATATATACTACCGAAAAGATGATGATGAGATTTGTGATGAGAGAAAGAGGAACAGTGCAGGTGTTTTTCCATACAATGAGAGTAGGAAGATTCTGAGGGATAATGCGGTGCAAAAGTTTGCTAGGTGGATGTATGATAAAGCTCTTCCATTCAATGTTGTAAACGGTGACACCATTGGCCCTTGGGTTCAAGCTATTGGCCAATTTGGGCCTGATATGAAGCCTCCTACATATCATGAGATGAGGGTTGTTTATTTGCAGAAAGAAATGGAGCATACAAACAACCTCCTAAAATGCCACGAGGAAGAGCAAGCTAAATATGGTCGCACAATTATGGCTGATGGCTGGTCGGATAAAAAAAATAGGTCATTGATTAACTTCCTCGTGAATACACCGAGAGGAAGTAGGTTCATTGAATCACTTGATGTATCAAATAAGTCTCACACAGGTGAGTTTATATTCAGCTTGTTGGATAAAATGGTGCAAAAAGTTGGCGTGAAAGATGTGGTTCAAGTAGTCACAGATAGCGCTAGTTCAAATGTTTTAGCAGGTGAGAAATTATTATAATTTCTTAAATTAAAGAAAGTATTAAATATTAAAGCTTTTTTAAGTATAAAATATTTTGATAACGTTTAATGTAGAAATTTATCTTATTATTTTATTTAACAGGAAAATTGTTGGAGGCTAAATATCCACACTTGTATTGGACGCCGTGTGCAGCTCATTGCTTAGACTTGATGCTCGAAGACATCTTTAAAATTCCTTTATTGAAGAAGACCATTGAGCGAGCAATCCAAATTAGTGGTTGTATTTACTCTAAACTACAATTGTTGAGTATGATGAGGGAGTTCACCAATGATAAGGAAATGGTTAGGGCGGCGAAGACCAGGTTTGCGACCGCCTTTCTAACTTTGAAGCGGTTTCATGAAGAGAAAGCAAACTTGAAAAAAATGTTTACATCTGATGCATTCACCCAAAGCAAGTATGCAAAAGAGGAAAAGTGTAAGACGGTGGCTAAAGTGATATTGATGCCTACTTTTTGGACCAATGTGCTTTATGCAACTAAAATTGCCGGTCAGTTAGTGAAAGTTCTTCGGTTAGTAGATGGGGAGCAGAAGCCTCCAATGGGATATATATGAGGCAATGGATAGGGCTAAGGAAGCAATAAAGGACTCTTTGGAGGAAATGAAGAAAGGTATGCCGAGATTTTCAAGATCATTGATAGAAGATGGGGAGTCCAGCTCCACCAACCTTTACATGCAGCTGGTTACATCCTTAACCCAGAGTTTTTTTATGCAAACACAAATGAAGACCCAAAGCTTATGAATGGTTTTTATGCTTGTGTCGAGAGATTAGCTCCAGATGTTGAGACAGCAGATAAGATTAGCGTGGAGCTATCGTCCTACATGAAAGCCGAAGGACTTTTTGGAGTACCCGCGGCTATTAGACAAAGAACCATAAAATCACCCGGTAATAAGCATTTTTTATATTTATTTTACAAGTTAAAATGCTTTATTACCTATTTTTGACTGCCTAACATTTGGATTTCCATTTCCTTGTCAAATTTAGCTGATTGGTGGTTCTCTTTTGGATCAAATTGCCCAAATATACAAAAGTTTGCCATCAAAGTACTCAGTCTCACTTGTAGCTCGTCTGGATGTGAGCGAAATTGGAGTATATTTGATCTTGTAAGTATAATTTACAATTTTACATATTAAAGTACTTGTATAGTTATATTATTAAAGTAATTTTCTAAATATAAACTTATACAGGTTCATACCAAGAAGAGAAATAAGTTGCTTCACAAAAACATGAACGACTTGGTTTTCATCAAATACAATAGAAGTCTAATTCGTCGTTATGATGAGCGTAATTTGATTGATCCAATTTCTCTTGAGGAGATAGATGAATCGAACGAGTGGTTGGTGGGAGAAATGGACGAAGATGGGAACAATTTTGTACATGGTGAGGAGGATGGTTTAACTTGGAATATGGCTTCACAAGCGGCCGGAGTGGATGAAGATGCATATGCTTTTAGATCACGACCTCCAAGAGCTCCACAAGTGTATATAAGAAAGACATCATCAAATGCATCTTCATCAAAGACAACAAAGAAAGCATCTAATAGCAGTGCATTGCATTTAATTGATGAAGAAGAAGGCGATGATGGGTATGAAGGAGAGGATGATGATATCATTTGGTGAGGCCCATGTGGATGAGGATGATGGTGATGGTGATGATGATGATGAGCATGAGGATGGTGGTGGTGGTGAGGAGGAAGAGGAAGAGGAGGAGGAGGATGTCCCGTTAGCAAGTTTAGATTTAGATGATTAGAGTATTGATTTAAACTTCTAGACTATTTCTATATTCATTGCTTTGAAATGCTTATGTGTGAAATACTTGTTATTTATATTTATGGTTATTATTGTTAAAAAAGTAACATATTATTTATTTTATTATTATGTATAATTATTTTTTTTCCTCGATAAGGCGTCGCCTCGCCGCGCCATATGCCATGGGACCCTTGTCGCCACGCCGCACCATTCGCCATTAACAACTATGGTTTGGGAAATATTTTTCAAATAGTCCTAGTTTGAGAATTATTTTTCCTTAGAGTAATATTTTGGAAAAAACCTCCTACTTTCTCACTAATTAATTCTTAATTAATTGTTTGTCAGATGTGGATCCCACTATAGGGCAAAGTCAGACGCATCTTCTCATTTGATTTTGGAAGGGAAATAATGTTATTGTACAATTTCAAATTTTTTTCATTGACCAAATTTATTAGTCTTATTCGAATGCCGGGGTCATCAAGCTTAATGTCGATGTCGCGGTATCCTCGAAAATGCGTGCGGGCCATCTAGCCAGTATTGCTGGAGTTCTGCGCAACCACAATGGTGCCTAGATTCGTGGGTTTCAGGGCAACTTGAATGAGATAACCCCTCTCGGAATTGAGCTTTATGGGAAGGATCCTTCTAAGGGCTGATCATGGCTTGGGACTTGAATATCAAGACACTAACCCTAGAAGCTGATTGTGGGGAGGCTTGCAAGGATGCATCCTTTGCACATCAAAACTTCGGCTTGATTTCCGATTTCAGGAATATACTTCGTTGTGACTGGCAAGTTATGATCACTCATATTGCTCGAGAAGCTAATCATGTGGCAAATCATTTGGCGAGAGATGGAATAAGTCAAGACATGACTTTTTGTCAAGCTCCTTATGCAGCACTTAGGGAAAGCTACGAACAAGACATGCTCAGGGCCGATGGCCCAAAGTTATAAATAATAGTATGGGTTTGTTGGACTAATAGGCTAGAATCCTCCCAGAACAACTAACAACTATTACTATTCAACATTTAATAATTGATAAAAATTTACGAACAACTAACAACTACTACTATTTAACATTAAATAATTGATAAAAAAAATTATGAACTAACAATTACTACAATCAACTAATTACTATGAAAGTAAAAAGACCTACACGTTACTGGAGTAGAACTCACCTCCAATATATAGCAACCTCAACTTCGCTAATAGAATTAGATCACAATGATAATTATCTTCTTTTTCTTTTTTATTGAGCAAAAAACAATACAATACACCCTCTAGTTTAAAAAATTACATCTAACATCTTAAAGTTTCCTTCTGTCCAACAATCGGCACCTTCCGTTCGAGTTTCAGTACGACGCCGTTAAAATTTTTGTGAACTTCAGAAAATACCTCTTATTTTGGCTGGAATTTTTTTTGAACCTGAAAACCCTAATTTTTTGGACAATTATACCCTTTTGGTGTTATTTGTAATATTTTGTAAAGGTGTAGATGTTATATGTAATGTTTCAATATTTGAGTTATAATTTCAATATTATTTGAAAATATTTTAATTATTTTTACTTACATTATAATTTATTCGAAAATAGTTTTTTATTTGATTTTACTTTTGATAATTTCAGAAATAAACAAATTAGTATTATTTGATAATTTCATAAAATAGTTTTACATCAATATATGAAACTACAGGATGTTAGATGTAATTTTGTAAACTAGGGGGATGTAAACCGTAATTAGGCAATACCTCAGGGGTACTCAATGTAATTTTCCCTTAGGGGCAACATGGTAATTCAGTCTTTTTCATTTTTCTAATGTTTTCCCTTTTTTTTTAAATATTCTATTAGGGGTATTTAGGTCAATTTGCAACTTCCGTCCAACCTTTTATCAATATATGAAACTACAGGATGTTAGATGTAATTTTTTAAACTAGCTAGGGGATGTAAACCGTAATTAGGTAATACCTCAGGGGTACTCAGTGTAAGTTTCCCATACAATATATATTAAAGAATGCTCTTGGCTCTACACCACTGCAGAACCTAAAGAATGCGCGGTCTTATTACCAAACGTCTAGAATGACCATTATCAAATTGTTAAGACATATAAGGTTGCAATGCTTCATTTTATGATTATCTTTTCTTGAATGAACCAATTACATGACACATGTCATGAATATCAAATTGCGATGAATTACAACCAATTAAACTGTTACAATCAACTAACAACTACTATGAACGTTGATAAAAGCTCACACGCTTTCATGGGAGTCGAACCCAAGACCTCTAGTATCTTGGGGTCTCAGCTTCGCCAATAGAAATAGGTGTTAGGTCTATTTTTGATAGATATAGTCCGGACCGGACTTTTATAGTTAGGGCCAAGATAACATAATCCACCATACAGGCTTGCGGCTTTAGCGCTTCGAGCTCGCTCTCTTGACTTAAGAGCGAGGCCTTCGCTCTAGTACGCCTTTCAAATTATTAATTCTCTCATTAAAGTTTATGGACCACACTTGAAAAAATAACTATAATTTTTCACTAATAGCTGATATTTCTTACACATTCAATGAAAATTCTTTCATTAGTCAAAATAAGTAAAAAGAGTTGCTCATAAAACAAGAAAAAGAGAAACTACCGATATAGAATTTGTAGAAATGCAAAAACCATAACTAGTAACGTTGAATTTGAATCTTTAGTATCCTTCTCGGTCAAGAGTTGGGGCCTACAATCAAGATTATCCTAGTAATCTTAATATTTTTCATTTCATCGTACTTAGTAATTTTTGAGTCTATCAAAAAATACAATCACATCATCTTATTTTTAAAATTTAAGTTAACAAATAATTATTTTAACATGAGATAAGCATATCAAAATAATATCTAAAGAAAATTTGGACAAACAATTTATAATAATTATTAAAATATTATTTTATTAACACGCGCTCTAATGCGCTCTTGCTCTCAAATAATTTTGGATTTTGACATTTTCACGCTTCCGCTCTCGCATTCGCTCCCACCCTCGCTTCCGCTATGTGACTTAGGTTAGGGCCCATACAGCAGTTGTGGGACCAAGATATGGCAGATGAGGAAGGGATACCAGAAGAGAAGGTATCACGTGTGGTGAAGTATTAGATGTGGTAGTAGAAGTGGAAGACACGGTACTGTGAGGGAACGTGTCTTCATCAAAGATAATGTGACAACTGATGTGAACAGTGCCTGAGACAGGGTCAAGACAAAGACCACCCTTGTAATCCAGACCGTTCCCTAAGAAAATACAAGTAGCAGAATGAGAGTTAAGTTTATGGGAAGCTCGATGACTCAGATTAGGAAAACAAGCACAACCAAAAGTCCGAATGGAGGCATAGTCAGGTGAACGACCAAACAAAACCACAAAAGGGGACTTGTGAGTGAGCATATAGGGGTGATCACAGTTCGATTTTGTATTTTTTTTTTATTTCAAACTGAATTGCTTAGTGCGGTTTTGAGGAAATTAAATTTGAAATTGCATTTATGTAAATCGAAACCGACTATACGATTTTGTGAGGTTCAGGGGTTTTTTGAGTTATTTTACATTTTAAAACTAAATAAGAAAACAATGTCTGTCATCTTTTTTGTTAAACTAATTAATAAAAAGATAATGATAATTCATAACTAAGAAAATATTAGTTTGGGAAATATTTATCAAGATTAAACTCCGTGAATTATTAAAAATAACACTAGCGTCATCACTTATCATTATATATGAGTATCATACGTTTAGAACAGGAAAAAGTACTACTATATCCCTTTAAATATTTGTTTTATATTGAGTATAAATATAATATGTACATATTTTACTATATATATATCAAATAAATACACACTCACATATAAGAAATATCTAATCTACTTGATGAAAAGTAGGACGAGAAATTTGTATATAAACAAGTAGTATAAAAAGACATGTTGTGTTTGTTTGTTTATTAAGATTTGTGCACTAAAATCTGCAAAAGGATATTATAAAAATTAGGGAAAATTACTAAAACCCCCTTAAAATAGACTTTTATATCCAAAAAACTCATGAAAATATTTATTAATCCAAAAAATCCATTCCATTAACTTTCATTCAAAAAGACCCAATATTTAGGGTTAATAAAACTATGGATTTTATTGCCCTTACCCTTCTAAATGAAGAATTAATAAATTGTTCTTTTCTATAGAAATTTGTTTATTTAAAACTTTTGTATTGATAGTTAATATTAAATATGATTTTAATTTTAATTTTTTAGATTTTTATAATCTTTTTAAAAGTTAAAAAAAAGCGTATTTTTAGATAATTAGCATGTTAAATTAAAAAATAAATTATATAAAAATATATAAAATAGTTAATATTAATAACAAAATTCATCTTTATACAATTTATTAATATAAAGAATCCAAAATGAAAATATTTTGAAAGAAAAAATCGATTGGCCAATTCTTAACTTAAGGCAATAAGGATAATTTAGTCCAAAAATGTTTCAACCTTAACTTCTGGGTTTTTTCAAGTAAAAAGTTGGTGGAGTGGGTTTTTTGGATTAAGAAATATTTTCATGGGCTTTTTGGATACAAAATTTATTTTAAGGGGTTTTTAGTAATTTTCCCTAATAATTATTATAAGGTTATAAAACAATAGATGATCTAATGAGACACTGCTACTACAGCTAATTGTGAGAGTTTAAAAGAGCAAACCTCATAAATATAATCTATAATATTTTTTTTTGTCATCACTCTTCAAGTGTCTATTTTATGAGAAAAATATAGCACTAGAATATTATAAAAGTCTCAAGCACAAATTTTGATTGAACATATTATTAATTATGTAAAAGATATAAACATATCAATCCAATAACAAATATTAAATTACACTACAAATATGAATAGTATTACGAGTAATACCTATTAAAAGTTCAAATTAAAAAAAATAATAAATAATATATATATATATGTATGTAGGCGGTGGCGGTGCAGTGCAGTTTTTTTAACACTAATTTTGAAATCAAACCCCATAGTATGGTGCAGTTTTTATTTAAATTTTAAACCACAATTTGCTTAGAAAATTGACAAAAACGGTGCAGTGCGGTGCGATCTATTTGGGCAATTTTTCAAAATCAAAGCTCACCCCTATGTTGGTAATCCTTAGGGTAGTAAGCACAGTGGAATATTAAAAAATTTAAAAACTCTACCCGAAGTAGGATTATGGCTAATTTAATCAAACTAATGTAAAAATACGAAGACAATTTTCGCGAAATACCTTTCGCGCTATTTTCCCTCGCCCACTCGTATTCCTTGCGCTCCGATTTTTCATTCATCCTATATCTCCAGTACAAGCGATCCAAACGTCTCGCCTCTAAGATGTATCCACACATCCGTATAATTCTCAATAATTATATATATGGTGCTAGCCTATATAATTATTCTAGATCTAATCTAGGCTTATATATAAAGGTTGGAATATTATATGTGAAAGATTAATCTCAACATATGAGCAAAATCCTATTAAATAATAAGGGCTAGGGGCGCCTTTTAGAGAGAAAAAATAGAAGACAAAATTCTTCTCCTTTTTCTTTTATGTAGAGGACGAAAATTCTCACTTGTGAAAAGTGTGTGTGTATTTTTCTTAGCACACATATTTATAGAGAGACTACTAGGTTTAGTTTACTTGGAAGACAAGATGAAATCAAATCTCCAATATTTGACTTTCGTCTAAAATCGTACATAAATTCTATTAAGGAATTTCCTAAAAACAAAAAAATTAGTCAACAAGTCAACTAATTCTCTTTCTCTCTCTTAAAATATTCCTTAATACTCCTATCAAAACTTGGAGAAGAATTAATCCTCTCATAATTCTTGGCCATATCACACGCCCATATTAAACTTGGAGTCCAAGAATTTTATCTCTTTTTTTTTATTTTTGACTCCTAATTAATTAAATAGTCCAACTATTTAATTAAATACTAAATATAATTAAAGTCCAGCCTTAATTATTACAAGCCCAATTATTTACTTAATTTTATTCAATTTCCGGCCCATGCCTTTAATTAAATAAAATCCTTGGACTCTACTAGGTCCATTAATCAATTAATCTATCTTGATTAATTAAAGTCTAATTAATTGATCTCTAATCAATTAATTAATATTCTTAATTAGGGAAGTACTATACTTTCCCAATTTACCTCAACTCCAAAGTTGATTAATCATATTTTATAAGTAGGAACCTCAGGAGTTAGTGTGTTTCCCCTTAGGCTCGTTCATGCGCTAGTAGTAAGTACGCTTTCCAAAAGTGCCAGTGCACTTTCCTAATTTGGAAAGTATCAGATTAAATTTCTCTTGATTTAATCAAACTGTGAATTATTCATCATCATATCATAGAACCTACAAATCGAGGTTACTGTTTAGCAATGGACCTCGAAGACCTAGACACAAATGATAGTAAGATACATAACCTATCATAACCACGATCCTCGCGTAAGTAAGATCCCTCCATCATATTTCCCGTATTGGTATCTAAAGTAATGGTTTAGTCGAAACTCTTACGAACCAATCTCTATGTTTCCTTCATTATGTGATATCGATTCTCGCAACACAAACGAGAAAACACTCCGCCTCTTTGGATTGCAATACTTTGGCCAAAGTTTCCTTGAATCGATTCATTGAGTAAAACATAGGAAATATCTGATTAGCTAAATCAGTGATGATTGACTATGCACAAGGCAACCTATGGATTCTCAGATCCATAAGGATTACTCTTACGCCTATATGATTATTAGAAGTTCCACATTCGATCAAGAAAACCACTTTAGGAACTTTCAGTGGGGTTGTTCAGTTTACTCATCATCCAAATGAGAACCTTTGTACACATCTATGACTATGGAATGAGGCATGTCCTCTAAGGACCTATGTCTACAAGCAAGTCTTTCTAGTTTGTGTCAATATCCCTCATCTTGACAGACCCTTTAACAACTTAGAACCTTTTAAGAATCACGACCTTGGAGACATAATACATCATCGACATTCCCGATGTCCGATGATGTCCCATAGTCATGTGTGTGATTCAAGGGACTTCGTTCTAAGCAATATAAAGACAATTTAAGAATAAAGAATGCCATATAATAAAATCGACTTTGTTATTGTCTCATAGAGTCTATTATGCAGAAATGACGCCCAAATAACTGGCGCGCCGAGCATCTACTCTATCACCCTAAGCATAGGAGTGGGCATCGGTTAATGAAGAAGACCATTGTGTAGAAAACAATGACCCAAAAGGAAATGGGAATACGTGATGTAAATAGCAGGGTACGTATCAACTCAGAGATGTGATGATGCTTGTGTTCTGACACCCCATTTTGCTGTTGAGTGTTGGGACAAGACAACCGGAGTTGTATGGCAAATGCAGCAAAAAGAGTGCGAAACATAGCATTATCAAAATCTTGACCACCTTCACTTTGAAATTTTTAATTTTTGTGGGGAAAGATTTTCAGCCAAATTTTAAAAAAAAAAAAATGCATAAAAACCTCAGATTTAGCATGCATAGGATAGCACTACGTAAAACGCATATAGTCATCATTAAAAATAACATAATATTTGAAACCAAAAGCAGAAGGTATAGAGTTGCGCCTCAACACATGCTGAAAGGGTAGCTTGTGAGAACGACCTAACATGACTGACAAAAAGTAAATGAGCTAGCCCTAGACGCAAAAATGACATAACGGGATAGATGTTGAAGCGTGGAAAAACGTGACCTAGAGGTCGATATCAGGTATCACCAGAGACAACTCTGACAACAAGAGCACCAGGAATAAAGGACACCAAACAAGGAGAGAGTGGGTAAAGACCACTAGTTGAGTGACAAATTAGGAACATGTAAAATATTAGAAAAATGTAAGGAACACGTAGGGATGTGCAAATTGGAAGAGCCTACATGCATAATAGGCAAAAGTGCGTCTTTTCCAACCAAAATCTTATCAGTACCAGCATAGGGAGTTAGGTTAGAAATTTTACCATTATCATGATTCATATGAGCATAAGCATCCCTGTCACGATATCAAGCCAGATCAAAGTTGTCAATAGTGGACATGGCTAAGAAAGACCGTGGCAATTCCTCAGTCACATAAGCATGGTTATATCGCTGGGTACATGCTATCACCAAATGATCCCCAATATCATGTGTAGACATTGAAAAATTACTACATTTTATGTATTTATTTATATTTTGGAATGACAAATTAAATTTCATGATTAAATAAAATATTTAATTGATGGCAAATCAAATATTGCTATCTATGATGTTGAAGTACTTAAGGCAGTGAAATTGATGTCTCAATCCCTAATACATGGAAGTACAATCAAATATTTTGGCAACTCAAATCATATCTTCATGTGAAGGAAATAAATTGCCGCCAAATTATTTAGGACCAATCAAATCGTGCCACCTCATCAAATAATTATGGAAAAAGTCTCAATCCCACAACTATAGATAGGGGTCAAATACAATACACATTTTACACACCAATATTTGAGCAAGAGAGATTTCAAGAAGGACCTTAAAATCCTCTCAACTCAAATCCAAGGAGATCCAAGGTGTTCTTGACGTCATTCAAGGAGTTTTAGGTGGCATTCAAAGCATTCAAGGCGTTCTAGACAGTGTTCAAAGCATTCAAGACGACCACCAACACGTTCAAGACATTCTTGGTTAAACTCATCAAATAATAGTGTTTAATTCTTGATATTGGTGCTAAGCTCACGAATTAACATTATTGAAGTTCAAGTCAAATTTGGAGGAGGTTGAGGGTCAAATCCACCAAATAATATGCTTAATTCAAGATTACGGCGGGAAGCCCTCGAACTAACGTTATTGAAGGATCAAATCGAGTGTGAAGGGGATCAAAGCGCCTAGCTCCACCTTCAAGAATTCAAATTCCAAAGATCAAATTTTTGAAGTGAAGAATAAGAGAAATTAAGGTAGATATTTATAACCATTATTTAATTTCGTTTAATAAATATTTATGTAGAACTCTTTTTTTGTTTGATCATTTTGCATACATTAAATTTAATGTTTATACCATGTATCTGACACGTGTTACTAGTTGTAGGCAACAAGCGAAGGCCCGAACCAGATGAGTAAGAGAAGCCCAGGGGCCCGGATAGCCTAGTATAACTAGAAGGACTGAAAGAATGCTGAGATGGTGGGCGCGAGGATTGCAGAGAAGAATTATGAGGAAACTGCTTCCAGGACATAGAAGAGGACGTGCCATGACCATACGACCTCTCCCACAGCCGGAAACTGAACCACAACCACGAGGGTTTTCACGACCTTTACCACCATCAGGGTTGGAGTGCGATAAAGAAGAAGAAGCTACGGAAGCATGAGAGGTATGAGTAGGGGTATTCATGATTTTTCGAAATCGTACCATACCGATCATACTATACTGAGCCGTACCGAAGTTGTGGCTTTCTTATATGAAAATCGAGGTTTTGGTATAAGCCAAGAATGTACTATTTATTTTGGTATAATTTTGGTTTAAGAATTCTATACCAATAAAAAAAAACCGTACTAAACCGTATATTACGTATAATAATTAATTATATTACTCATTGTATATATAAACAGTTCTACAAAAGAAACTTCTAGAACGTGTAGAGAAAAATACACTAGGAATTAAATTTATTACACAACTTTCGTGTGGAGAATTTTAAAAAAATTATGATTTAGGAATTAGTTAATTGAATTTTATCACTGAAGTTCTTTATTTTATTCCTATTGAATTTACATTTGTACGTAAATCCTACTCAATTAACTTTATTGTAGAGAATTCACTTTTGAACTGTAATTGTTTTGCCACCAATTGTTGGAAAATTAGCGTTCAAGAGTCGGCCAAATGTCACGAGAGGAAGGGAGCTAATAAACCCCCTATAATATATCTTGATTGAAAGTAGAATTCATCCATTTCGGTATGTTGCGACTAATGCGAACATGGATGGATCCGGGATTGATTTATAGGGGAGGCCAATTTCTATTCAAGCAATTCTGTATAATATTTGTACATACATATTTAATTTATTTTAATAGATAACTAAAGTAATAGTTGTCACATAAAAAAGAAAACTAATTTTCAATAAAAATTATAGTAGTTTGGAAATAATTCTTAGAATGGTTTATCGAAATTGTAAACAACTATCTATATGTTGAATGATTTACTATACCTGAAAAATACATTTTAAATTTTAGGAAAAATGTCACTTATAGTCCCTAAACTATTACGTTTATATCACTTACGTCCCTAAACTAAAGTTTGTTATACTATCGTTCCCAAAGTAATAATTTCGTCTCACTTTAGTTCTTTCTGGTGGTTTGTGACCAGAACTGTCAGTTTATGGTGGTCTCCTAACAATCAAATTTGTATCACTTTGGTCCCTAAACCTAAAAAAATAGAAAATCTTTGTTTTTGGCACAATCTACCTTATTTTAATTATTATTATTTAACTAGTATACATTAGTATATACTTATAGGTAATGTCGAATAGAAGGATAAAAAATTATATATATTAATAATTAATTCCTAAATAAAAGATTACAAAACTACCTTAGTTTGATTGTTATTTTTTATCTAATATATACTACTAGTCAATGTCTAAATAAAATGATAAAAAACTGATTAGTTTTTATCATTAAATAATGAAAAATTGCTTAATCATTCATTTAATTAAGTATAAATAATAAAAACAAAAGAATCACAAATTAAAAGATAATTATAATTGAGTTATTTTAATTTCTATAATAAGATGAATATTTTAACAAGATAAGTAAAAATTTATTAACTAATAATTAATTAAATATTAATACAGTAAGAAATGAATTTCTATTATAGAATAATAACACTTAAATAATATATTTTTTAGAAGAAATTAATTATGATCTCAACAAATGATATTTGTTAAGAATAGAAAAAAAAAACCATAAAAAAAGAAAAAAAAAGAATAATATTCGTTAACCGCTATCTCCACATATTCAAACATGTACTTTGCATTATGATCTTTGGACACTTCTAAAGCAACCTACTGACAAATTAATTTTTTATAATGAATGCTAGAAAAATCAATTTAGTTATTAATTTATTCATGCTATGTTGAGAAAGGACCTTTATATGTATGATTTTGTACAACTGCGCATGAGGTTCCTACGCCTGATATATATTAGCTAAGGAATTATTTACTAATATATAATAATTTTTATCCTTCTATGAGACATTACCTATAAGTATATACTAATTTATAATAGTTAAATAATAACATTTAAAATAAGGTAGATTGTAAAGTTGCAAAAAACAAAAAAAATCCCGCTTTTTTTGGGTTTAGGGACCAAACAATACAAATATGATACTTCGGGGACCACATTGACAGTTCCGGTCACAAACCACCGGAAAGGACTAAAAGTTAGACAGAATTATTACTTTGGGGACAGTAGCTTAACAACTTTAGTTTAGAGACGTAAGTAAGACAAACATAATAGTTTAGGGACTATAAGTGACATTTCCCCTTTAATTCTAATTTTGAACCTAAATGATCATATAACACTCATTACATTGACAATACTATTATCAATTGGTTGAACTTAATGTTTAGCATTTTAGTGATATACTTTTTTCTCAATTACGACAATCTTTTAAACGACTATAAAGTAATAACTATTGACACGAGCCTAATCGTTTTTATGGTTAAATATATAAACTCTAGATAGTTGAATGATAATATACTTTTTCTTGTTTTTAGATTTGTTGATGCTATGTTTTTTTTTCTTTCTTAGCAATATTTTTTGGGTTTAATGCAAAAAAAACATCCTGTGTTATAATTTTTTTGCTTAAAACTCCTTGGGATCACGAAATAGCCAATCACCCCCTGTGTTCTTAAAGAAGTCTGTAAGATGCCAAAATTTATTAAAAGTTCTAGTGAGCTCACTTAGTTTCGCATAAGAAATAAGTCAGAACATATTTTTTTGTTTGATAAAGTTGAAAGCTCAAGCCAATTAATTAAAAAATAATAAAATATATTTAAAAACATCAAGCTACTAAAGCTCACTATGGCCCGATTCACTTGCATTCCTAAATTATGATTAAAGCATTTCTTGGTAGATAAGATCAATAATTTACCCATTAAAAAAAACTCAAGAATTTGGTACAAATAGGAGGATTGAGGGGGTTTTGTTGGGGTGGGGGGGGGGGGGGGGGAGTGGGGGCACATTTATTACCCAATTCACGATATAGCTTTTTCTTGATTGCCTCCCAAAATGGCTCAATTCCATCTTCAAGAAATGAAGGCTAACATGTATAAATTACAATTATAACATAAATTGCACACATTTTTCTCACTCCTAAACGATAATGAAATATTCCCCAACCTTTTCCTTTCTTTTCCTTTTTTCAAATATAAAAGCTACTGGGGGAAGCTTTTTCGGGGGCCTGCCATATTCAAATTAATGGTCAAGATTTATGATGCACGGAAAAAACACAACATAATATGGATATGTGACACTATAATTTTTAAATTTTTTAAGACATGACACGGTTGTTGAATATAATTATATAGATCCAAATATAAATATATACATATAAATGCATATACATATGAATGAGACCATTAAGAGATTTATAAAAATATTGATCCGTGTTAATAAGAAAGATATTAATATCAATGATGGTATTAAATATCATTAACGTGGTTTGTGGCCTGTTGCCAAAAAGAATAATAGTACAATTTTTTTTTTTTAATTCAAGATGAAGAGGGATATCCTAAATATCTAGTCCGACAAACCCGAGTTGATAATTATAATTTTGAGTCATAAAGACTCTATTTAATTTCATATAAAGTGGGAGGTGGATACCACTAGATCAACAGGTCTTTGGTGAATAGTAGTATAACTTAAAAGTAATTATTTAAGCAGAAAGAAAGTCAACATAGATGTGTAACCCTAATTTTATTATTAATTTGAATTCTTAAAATTTTTTAGATTTTTAAAACTTTTTGTTAATTATTTTTAACTAGTAATTGTAATTGTAAAATATGAAAAGAAGATATGTTATTCTACCTTAATGAAGTTTTTCTCATTCAATGCCTTTTCGTTATTTTGTAATTTCCAGCGTATTGATACATTTGACCTCTTTGTTTAATTGAGAGTACTGAGGCTCTTCACTGAAGTCTGTCATGTCGGACATGTCATCAACTATGTCCATGCCGCGTTTGGCCGTGTTAGATTTTTTTCTTTTTATATTTAGTTTTAGATACTCAATTTGACGCGTCGAATATGTATCCAGTACTGCACAAAATATTTTTAAAGTGTCTAAATATAACTATAAATCAACATGTACATATAAGGATCAAGACACGTAAACGATGAATACTTATTCTCTCACAACACAAAGAAGCACCCACAAGTCTTATATACGGGTAAACATCCCCAACTCTAGCACTCATCATCTAGTTGGAGGGTTGGCCGTCAACCTTCAAATTTCTACGTCGAGTTGGGATCTTGTCTCATAGAAAAGATGACTCATTTTGATCATAAGTTCACTCTCTTGTGATTTAAGCCTGTGACCGAGCAATAAAAACCAAGTGTAATTATGGTTAGAGGTAAAATGATATTCTATTGCAAGATGTGAATGAGTGATACGTGTGAAACGGTTTCTTATTTATCGGTTAGAAAATTCCCTCAAATACCAGACACATTTCACACATATGTGTTTTGCAATAAAAGATGTAATAGAAAATTGCAACAAAAGATCTCATATAATTAGAGAATGTTGAAATAGGTAGAGCACCAATTTTTAACGGGTTGAATAAAGGGTGATTAACTTACAAGAAGGTGGGAATTACTAAATTCTAATACCGTAAAGGATGTTCTTGTAAGACTGAAACAAATAAATTAAATCACTCGATATTTAATACAACATCGATTATTATAATCTTATTTGGATTCTGTTTGTTTAAAATTTCCAATTACTCAGTTCACTTCAATTATAGCTCGCTTGAGCTTGATTTCATTAACAATTAAATCAAGATAAAAAAATAAATAAATTGGAGCTCGATAATTTCAAACAAATTTAAGCGAGATCTTACTTGAATCAACTCAATTTGTTTAGGCCCCTTTTTTCGTAGAAAAACACCGTCAGGTCATAATTACATACACATCAAGAAACATAATTAGAGATATTCAATAAACAAATCTCATTCACTTTTAACATTGTAATATTTTATTTTAGGCAAAACCGTAGAGTTCGACCATTTTTGAGTCTTACTTTGCGCTAGTACTGGACTTAATTTTTTTTCCTAATAATTGATATTGCACCTCTAAATTGATCGTATATAATATGTATTTTAGAAATTACGTCTTAAGTCTTTTTAGTTTGACCACTGTCAAACAGAAATAGTATTATATTAAAATTAAGCTTTGTTTAGAGCTGAAAGACGAAAGTACGGAGCAGTACTTCGATGCATTAATTTATTGTATTGTTTGCAGCTATTAAATTTTAATGACCAATAAATCTCTACCTCTATTCCACCTCGACCCCAAACTCCAGAGCTTAAATAAATTGAGTAAAATCGAATAAAATATTATTTAAGCTTGTTTGAAATTTTAAATTTAACACATTGCTTGGACAAAGTTTAAAAGGCATTGGGTAAATAAAACAAAATGAATAATAATAAATAAACTTCTATCGAAGAGAGTGAATTTAGTGCCAACAATTTACCATTAAATGCCATTTAGTCGGTACTTTACTTGTGCTTAGTGTAAACTACCAAAAAGATAAATATTTAATATAGATGAACACTTATAAATTTCTATTCAAATACGACTTTGTTACACACAATTAATTAAAGTATAGTTTAATTGTATTATTTTGTTATTGGTTACTCTTGAGAATCAATTGTGCGACAAGTGTAACTCTGTAATTATTTTTAATTATAGTGTTTTTTATTTGATCAAGACCAATTAGAATTTTCAACATAAATGTAGTTTAGATCTTTAATTTTAATTTTTTGTTATATCTTAATTACAAATAGCAATTTTAAATACATAAAATATTTGTTTAAATATATAATTGAAGTTAAACTATGTACATTTAACATGCATCTATAGTAAGCAGAAAATACAAAATAAAACAACAAATTATGACAAAAGGACTCAAGTCCGGGTTTGTGATTCCAACTTAGGGTCTCATCTTGTATTTAGATACATGCAATCAATATAAAATCTATACATAAGAGTTTGTTGTATACACGTAAGATGAATATAAAAATTAAAGTATAAGGTAAAAATTAATATAAAATAAAAGACCAAAATGGAGATTCCTCCATTCATAGCTTTTGGACCACATATAAGTGCTAAAGGACAATTTGGTTGGGCCCCCTTATTGGAGGACTTGGTCTTTTCCTTGCTCCCTCCCAACTGTATGTATGGTTATCGGCTCGAATCACGTGATTAGAGCTTAATGTCACGTGATACTTGATTTTGAGCTTTTCTTTTTTCTTTTTCCTTTTTGTTTCCCTTGAGGAGGCTTGGGTGGGTTAGAAATTAATTAGTAAAATATTTCATCAAACTTTAAAAAAAGAATTGTTGTCATGATGAAAATTTGAGTTTTCAGTTGATAAACATGATCTTTCAATACAAAAAGTCAACTAAGAATTATACAAAATCAATTTTAACACTTTTCTAAATTGCATTTGCAATCCAACTGTGGAATTTGGTTTCTTGATTACACAACCAAACAAGGCTCAAGTGGGGGTGTTAAAAAAAAATCAAAAATTCTGTTATCCGCCTAAACCGGACAGAAAATGGAGAATTCGGTATGAATGAAAACCAAACCAAAAAAATTGGTTTGGTTTTCCCTTTTTTTTTTTGTAACAAAAATTTGATTTTCGATTCGGTTAACCGAAAATCGATTTTTTTTTATATATAATAAAATATAGAACAAAAACTATAAAAAAGTATGTTTTCTAGTGAAAACTTATAGGAAAAGAAAGAAAATGAATTAAAATTTGTCATAATCAAAATTCAATTTTCCTATCTAGTTTTCATTTTTTTTGGAAGTTTAAGAAACTCATTTTAATTGCATACTCTTATAATTGATTAGATGTTTTGATCACTTCATAATTTATATTAATCTTTTTGGACCTTATACAAAAAAACACGAGAATGAAAATTCAAATTTGGCTATTTTTTCCCCTGAAAATTCGGTTTGACCGAAAACAGAACTGAACCGAGCTGAATTTGATCGGTTCAATTTTAGACCAAACCGATGAACACCCTAGACTCAAGACATTTTTAAGCTTTGTTTGTCCGGATTCGGAGTGTGTTTTAATGACCAAAAAAAATGAGAAAATTATTGATTTTTTCTTTCAAATTATAGAACTTAGTTGTTTATTTAGTACCTCTTCCTTTTCGTCCCATATTCTTCATTGAAATTCTTGATTTTGTTTTTTAAGAAAAATCGGTCTTATATATCATTCAATCGAAAGTTTACAACACTTGGAGCAATACAATTCATATCGACTCAAACGATGTAGCAAGAACATCTGAAACATCAACTATCAAGTTTCTTGAAGATAACAAATCTTAAGAACTAACAAACAAATACAAGAAAATTCTTGTGCAACTCCTATTCAAGGAGAAACGAAACTCTCATTCGAGAGAGAAAGCAAACTCTCATACGAGAGAGAAAATAAAATATTAAACAAAATATCTAAAAAGCTATATAAAAACTTATGTATCACTCATCTTCATCTCGTCAAATCTGTCTCTGTCTCATTAGATCTATATTCATCTCGTCAGATTTGAAGATGTAATGTACAGTTGAAAAAGGGTGCTCCAACCCAGCCTGCCGACGATGGTGGTGATAACAGTGGCGAAAAAGACAATTGCTTCACCAAGCCATCGTCGGCGAAAGAAAATAGAAGAAAAAAAGAAGGTTAGGGTTTAGAGAGAGATGGGGAGAGGAAACATAAGTTATGAAATTCTTGATTTAAATATAGCAATATTTCATCTTCTTACTTGGCAAAAAGGGGTATATGCATTCATGTAAATATTCCTCTTATCATGTTCGCAACTCTAGAGAAAAGTGCATGTTAAACAGCATACAAATATATGTTCACTTAATTTTAGTTCACAACATTAGGGTAATATTGATTAGTTTATTGTTTTTTTTTTGATAAGATATTGATTAGTTTATTATACATACATGATACTCTCTTTTAAAAAAATAAAATTATTGGTCCCAAATGGCATACGAAAAGGATCTCTATAAGAGGAGTTGAATAGACCTTAAAGTTTTCTAACTTCAAATTTTCGTACTAAAAAATTTTGACGCTACCTAGCGTCGCAGAAGACTGTTTGATAAAGTAAATCTATAACACAAGGTTTGGTCGCTTGATCTAAGTAGGGTCAAGTTGACATAGCGTGTATCACGAGTTGCACAGAGAAATAATAGTTAAGTCTTCTTGAGTTAAACAAGTTTTGGCAACGTTGAAAAAGATTTTCTCTTGGTTGCTTAAGTTTTTATGCAAGTTAAACATGTTCAATGTATGATAAGTTTTCAAGTATGAGTAGCAGGGACGGATCCAGGATTGAAGTGTTGGGGGGGCCGGGTTTCCATTTAAAGTAATAATTTTTTTACAATATATTTTTGTAGATATTCAGATTTATTTTAGTTTTAATACATAAGAAATATAAAAAATTTCAAGTGAAGAAAAATAGCTTTCAATAAAATTTATTATTGAAAACACTTCTTGAAAAAGTTTGTCGAAGTTGTACTGTACATGACGTTTTTTCATATTATAAAATTTATCTATAATAGATGGTGCCAATTTTTTGTCTCATTTTATTTGGAGTAAATGACATTATCTATTCTTAGATACAAGCAATTAATTGAAAAATAATATTTTGAGAATCACAAATCAATGAGCAATTAATTAAATAAAGAAATAACATTAAATTGAAAAACAAGATAAACCAATTTTAACAATATTATAATGACAAATTTTAAAAGAATATAAAATAACAACTATCAACAATAATAATCACTTTATGCGATAGCAAAATTTTTAACAATATTATAGTGATACTTTTTTAAGTAACTACTATCAATATTAATTTAATCATTTTATGCATATCTCTAAATAATTGAATGACGGTTAACTTTTTCATGTTTATAGATTTGTTAATGTCTTGTATATTTTTTCTTATCATTAATGCTTTTTTATAATTTTTACGGAAATGTTTTCATTTTAATTATAATAAAAATTATTTCTAATAAGTATAGAAGAGGAATTCAAAAAAGAAAAGAAAATAGAATTGTTGACTCATCATTCAAACTTACTTTCAGCTCAAAAGGCAATTAAGAGGGGGAAATAAATAATTAAGTTTGAATTGTTAGGTGCCTTTTTAGGTGGAAAACAAGTATTTGGATAAAAAAGAGAAAATAGAAGAAGGGATGACAGGGAATCGAACCCCTCCACTCTAAAAGTCGCCCATATTACAGGGAACTAAAAAAAAGCTCCCTGCCAACTATGCTACAGCAGTTATACATAGAGGTGCGAAAACTAAAAGTTTTATACCTATGGGGGGGCCATATCATAAAAATATACCTATCCTCCGGCAAAAATTTGAAGTCTCGGGGGGGCCATATCATAAAAAGAAGCTCCCTGCCCCCCCCCCCCTAAATCCGTCCCTGATGAGTAGTGATGGGTTGAAGGAAAATGTTAAAAAAAAAATTAAATATCACTGATTTAGCTCGATTATCGTTGGGCTAATTCGAACCAAACCGACGACCCAAATGGGTCGGACCAGGATAACTATTAAATTAGATTATAGACTGGACTTGACAAAGTCAAGCTGTCTACGTACCTAATTGGATAGGATCAAGTCTAAACATAGTTCAAAAAGAGGGGTTATAATATACGTATTTGCTTCGTATAGTACGAGGCCAAATACTCTGACTATATGGTTAAGAGAACAAGAACGAAGTCAATCTGGAGAGTATTGAGAGAGAAACTGCCCCCCTTCTAAATAGATTGGAGTGGGTATTTATAAGGAATGGGATCACTATTCATGATGTGATATTTGGGCTAGTTGGGGCTAGACATATGTTGAACGCCTATTGGACCTTTAATATTCAAGTTATTTGGTCGGTGATCTGGGTTGGCAATACGGGCCGGGTTATATCAAGATTACACGGATCCTGTTCACTGGATATTTTGTTATTAAATAATATAATATTGGTACTTTGACCATTGATTGAGGAGGCAAATATTTATGCTCATCATTTAGTCCCCCAGTTCGTAGGTCACGACGCGTGGCAGTCGTACATGCGAACTGCAATATCAGATGTAGATAGTAATTAATTCGAAGTTATCTTAACGACTCATATCCCGAGGTGAATGATGGAACATATCGCAACCAAGATTTATATTTGGCTTATCCTTTGGAGAGTGGTGTCACGCGCTTGTCAGCTTGTATAGCATGTGGTATTACACGCTTTTATGGCAGATAACTGTAATTATTTTAATATTAATTGTTATAGTGTTAGTGGGTAATTTGAACCGTCGTCCCATCTAAGCCGTCCATTTCAAATTGACTTTTAATATTAAACACTTGATTTAGGGTTAATTTCTTTAACCCTTGACATTCCCACCCAGCACATCCTATAAATAGGACAATAGTTAGCCATATTTTACTTTTTACTTCTTTTTGCCTTGACAGGGAGATGTTTAGAGAGAGAGAGAGAGAGAGAATATAAGAAATTCTTCAGATTATTGCATTCAAAGAGTAAAATTCTCAAAAGTTTTCACTTTGGTAGTTTTAACAATATTTTGCTGAAGATTTAAAGAACAAAAAGAAGTTCCTCCTGTGGATTAGAGAAGGAAGAAGAGAGAGAGCCATATAAGGGCAACAGTGTTGACGTGCCCCCGATTAGGGCTAATTTCATCCTTTAACATTTTCCAACCTTCTCACAAGAACCCCATTTTAGGTATTTCCTGTTCTTCGTGCTTGTTTGTGTTCATCTTTAGAATCTTGTGGTGGTTGACTTTTTTCAGTGGATTCGTATTTCTATTAGCTACGTATAGACCTTGTGATTTGATAACTTTTGCTCCATGGTTCGTTCTATGTCTAGAACTAGGTCTGATGAGTCTCTTAGATCTTTGGCCGGAGAGGAAGAAGTAGATAATTTAGATTCCTTATCTAGGACCGTTGATGATGACGAGTTAGAAATAGATGAATACGAGGCCAATGATAACGAAGCCCAAACTAGTGAGGGAAACCCTAACAAAGGGGACGGTGAGGATATGGGGTCTAATCATGAGGATGACCCAGCTCATGATGGTGATGATGAAGAAGAGTATGAGGGAGGAGTGGTAAACAGAGTGCCTCGAGTCTATCACTCTTGGAGCAATATGCGATCAACTTTAACTCCTAGAATGATTCCTCAAATAAGAGAAAGATATTACATATCCGAGGAGTTTGACATTAACATTCCTGGACCGGAAGATCGCATAGATACTTCTCCCACAGGATATAGGACCTTCCACACCTCGCCCATTTATCTTCCAGGGTTAGGTTTCCTCTTCATCCAACCACAGTTCGTATCTTGCGTAGGTTAGGATTGTGTCCAACTCAATTATTACCTAATTCTTATAGGCACATAAATGCTTTGATTATTTTAATGCATCATTGGGGTGTTGTCGCATCATTAGCTCACTTCCTAGAAATCTTTAAAGTCAGTAGACCGGTAATAGGGATGAGACTTTTTCTATATTTCCCCTCGTAATCCCCGGGTTGGTATTTTTAAGAAAAACACCTCCTTTTATGGAGCGTGGAAAGATAAAGACTTCTATATAGCCCAACCTAAATTAAAAATATGGAAGATACCTCGTGAGTGGAGGTTAGATTTGCCTCATCCCGAAGGTGTAGGGGATGTGACCTGGGGGTGAACATTTTATTGAAAAACATTTTTGAGATTTATATAATGCGGACTTGCTCCTGCTCGAGGGAGTGTTGGTTCGGTGCCGGATTATTCATGCTCCCATCGAATCTGCTAGAATGGGTAAGCATTGTACTTAATCCGGTTCGTACTTTATGATTATAATTTTGTTCATGATACTTATTTGTATCTTGTTGATATTTCAGGAATGGCAGAAAAAGCTGCTTGGATGGAGAAGAATCTGGCTAAAAGAGCCGTCGGCAGGGCCCCACGAACCGCACGAGGCGCCACTCCAGCTGCTAAGCCCTCGCCTCGTGTTCGGGTCACCACTGGGGGTGTTACCAAACCCACCCCCTCCGGTGAGCCCGTGTTGGATGTTCCTCCATTGAATGAGGCAAGGCCCATTCACTCTACAGTGGAGATAAGTGAGGGTTCGCATACGAACCCATCTTCCCCTACTGGTTCAGCGGCTGAGTTTAGGAAGAAAAGAAGGTTCGATCACTCAGGGTATAGTCCCGAACCCAGTTCATCTCTATTCAGCGAATTGCATGAGACCTCCGTCTCCAGATTAATTGATAAATTTGAGGGTATATGGTTAAAAGATAGAGTCGAGGCTACAAGAGATTGTGATCGTCCTTATCTACATCGATCCAAGCCTGCCATCACACCGTCATGGCGTGTTTATGACGACAACTTTATCTTTGGAGCTGAGGGATCTCTAGTGGCTTCTGAACTTGTGCAAGGTATTGTCTTGCCAAAAGATAAGGCCAGCCTTGTGAGCGCTCCTCATACCCTTATAGAAGGGCAAGGTTTTGAGGCCACTGCCAAGGTAACACACAACTTTTCACATAGTTCAATTCTTTTTCTAATTTTCAATGTCAAATTTGTGTCTAACATTAGCTTTGTGTCTTACCAGATTGCACTATGTTTGCATCAACTATCAGTTGACCTCTCGTATTGGTGTCACGAGAAACTATCATCAGATGTAGAGTCTAGAGAGCATCGGCTCAAGCTCAAAAATGAACTAAAGGAGGCTCGAATCGTAGCGGCCGAGGTAATAGAATTTCTTAATAACAGGAAGGCAAACATGCAGAAGGAGCTAGACTCTAAGATTTACGGAGCCAATACCTTGAGGGAGCAAATGAAGGAGCTCCACTCTTCTCTTGAGAAGCTGCAAGTGAATTTGCAAACAACCAAGGAGAATGAGTTCCAATCTGGTATTCTCGAAGGTCGATCGAGGTTTGTTGCTTTGGAAGAATACCAGGATATCCTCCAAAAGACTCATTTTGAAGGGGCTCGAGATTTTAAGAGTTTTGTTGCCTTTGAAAGGCTTGCCGAAGAGAAAGAATCAGATTTTCTCTATGATGGGTTTTTGGAGGCTCTGGATTATCTAAAGAAGGAGAACAAACTTCCTCATGACTTTGACGATGAGTAGCTTACGAAGAAATATGTCGCGACTGCTCCTCTTCGGGATTCTATTGCTCGTCCAAGTCTTCCTGCAGTTACTTTTTTGGAGTTCGACGCTCTAGGACCAGTTTCTGATGATGATGATGATAATGAGGCGGCTTAGGCCCCGGTTGCTGAGAATGTTTAATCATACAATTTCATTTTTGAACATTAAAATCGTGTATTCAGTTCGTTTTGTTTTTTGAACAATTTTTCTTATTCTTGTTTTGAACCATTGATGCTTGAATGATGGATCTAATCCTAGTTTATTGATTTTATTAAGAGTGTTTCTTTTTAGTGGTAACATTGATATTTCGATCTGCGTGCTCATGTTTCCACAACGAAGGCAAGGATATCACACGCTAAAATGTATATGTATGCCTTTAGAAGTAAGTGATGAATACACATACACAAAATACGAGTCCCCCAGTACAAAAAGAAGGGTAGAATCTGATTCATTCTATGCGTAGAACCATCGTAGGTCTTGAATATTCCAAGGATGAGGTAAATCTTTTCGTTCTAGATCTTGTAGCCTATCAGTACCTTTCTTTCATGAGTTTTGTGACCTTAAAAGGTCCTTCCCAATTCGGGTCAAGTTTTCCAACATGCTTCGAGACCTCAACCTTTTTTAGTAAAAGATTCCCAATCTGGAGGCTTCGTGATTTCACCTTTTTGTTATAAGCCCTTGCCATCGTATCTTTTTGCATCAGAATTTTGGCATAGGCTCTATCCCTTAATTCTTCAACAACATCCAGTTCGTACACCCTTGCCCCAACATTCTCCTCTGGATCGTATGATCATACTCGATGAGACATCATTCCAATTTCCGCGGGTATTACTGCTTCTGATCCATATACGAGGCTAAATGGGGTTTCACCCGTCGAAGTCCTTGGCATCATACGATATGCCCATAAAGTTCAAGGCAATTCCTCAACCCAATTGCCTTTCTTCCCATCGATCCTAGTCTTAAGGTGCTGAAGAATTATCCTATTTGCCACTTCAGTTTGCCCATTTGCTTGAGGATTGCCAACCGCGGTGAAGTTCTATTGAATTTTTAACTCCCCACACCATTTCACCACATTCTTGCTATTGAACTGTGTCCCATTATCCGAAAGTAAGACACGAGGGATCCCAAATCTACAGGCAATATTTTTCCAAAGAAATTTCATCACTTCATGGTCCATTATCTTAGCCACGGCCTCTGCCTCGATCCACTTCGTAAAATACTCTACAACCACAATGATAAACTTTAGTTACCCTGTGGTAGGAGGAAAAAGACCCAATATATCTATCCCCCACTGGTCAAATGGCTACACAATTTTAACCGTTTCCATTTTAGTAGCAGGACGATGCAACATGTTCGAGTACATCTGAGACTCCTTGCATTTCTTCGCGAATTCAAAGGAATCTTTTACCATCGTCGGCCAATAATATCCTTGCCTTAATATCTTTGGGCTAAGTCTCGACCTCCTGAGTGATTTCCACAACTTCCTTCGTGGATCTCTCTCATAACATATTCTGTCTTAGAAAGGGCGAGGCACCGCAACAGTGGGCCAGCTGAGGATCATTTATAGAGCTCCTCATCAATTACTTTGAATCTTGAAGCTCTATAAACGATCCTACGGGCCATATTACGATCCTCAAGCAATTCTCCTTTCAAAAAGTACAACTTGATCTCATCCTTCCAACTTGCTTCGTCGACTGCAACCATCACCTCCGAAGCCACATTCGATGAAACTCTTGATTTCTCGATCATTAACAACGTTACTGTTCTACTTTTCACTCCCGTGATCAAGTTTGCGAATTTTGAGAGGGCATCTGCTATTTCATTCTCTCCTTGAGGAATCTGACATATATTTATCTTTCCGAATCCAGACATTAATTCCTTCACTTTCTGCAAATACAAAATGAGGCTTCTCTCCTTCATTTCATACAATCCCGCAATCTGGTTCGCTACGCGCTGAGAGTCCGTATAGGCATTCAAAACTTTCACATTCATGGTTTTTTCCATCTCTAATCCCATTACAAGCGCTTCATATTCAGCTTCATTATTGGTTACATCAAAATTTAATTTGATGGCAAATTCATGATCATTGCCTACATTAATGTTTGTAAATTATTTTAAAGAAAAGGCAACATTAGAAAGCATTGTTCTTGTGTGATAACGAAGCAAATTTGTATTAGCAGCATTTTTGCATATCTTCGATATTTTATATGTCATGTTTGCATATCTTCGATATTTTGTATATATTTTATATGCAAAATGACAATTGTACCTTCCGGATCTCGTAGCCATGCACCTGTGCCCCCCTTCTGGGTCATGGACGAACCATCTACATGGAGCATCCATGGGCCAGAAGTAGCATTTTCTGGTTCATGGTTTACTGTCATTTCGAGGATGAAGTCCGCCAATGCTTGTGCTTTTACAGGGGTTCGTGGCTTATAATCGATGGAAACCTCATCGAGTTCAATAGCCCATTTGACGAGGAGCCTTGAAATATCAGGTTTAGCTAAGATTTGCTACAATGGCTGATCTGTAAGTACTACAATGTTATGTGATTGAAAATAAGGTCCCAACTTATGAGCTGCAGTTATCAGGGCCAATGCCCATTTTTCAATTTTAGTATCATTTTTCTTAGCTCCCTGCATCGTTCGGCTGATGTAATAAATAGGTTTTGGATCTCCCTCCTACTCACAAAGTAAAACAACACTTACAGCCTCGTCGAACACAGCCAAATACAACATAAGGGGTTCTCCAACAACTGGCTTCGCTAATAACGAAGCAGATGTTAGATACCTTTTGAGTTCTTGGAATGCCTTTTCACATTCATCTGTCCATTCAAACTTTTTTACCTTTTTCAGACTTTTGAAGAAATGTAAGCCACGATCTGCCGACCTCGATATGACCCTGCTGAGACTGGCCATTCTCCCAGTTAACTTCTGGACATCCTTCACTGATTTTGGAGATTGCATCTCTACCATTGCCTTTATCTTTTTAGGATTGGCCTCTATGCCTCGTTTTGTAACCATAAAACCCAGAAATTTTCCACCTCTAATGCCAAAAGTATATTTCTTTGGGTTTAGTTTCATACCATACACACGCATAATCTGGAAAGCAGTTCGTAAATGATCCAGATGATTTCTCCCTCCACATTCTTGACCAACATATCATCAACATAGACCTCCATGGTCTTCCCTATTTCATCTTTAAACATCGTATTCACCAATCTCTGATAGGTTGCTCCTGAATTCCTCAAACCAAAGGACTTCACATTGTAACAATTATTAGTGGTCATGAACGAGGTCTTATCCCTATCTTCTGGTGCCATCATAATCTAATTGAAACCCTGGTAAGCATCTATCATACTTAAAAGAGCACACCCCGTAGTCGAATCTACGAGGAGGACAATATGAGGCAGTGGGTACGGGTCACGAGGACAAGCCTTGTTTAAGTCAGCGAAGTCAGTACACATACGCCATTGACCTCCTGACTTCGGTACGAGCACAACATTTGCCAACCAGTCCGTAAACTGAATCTCTTGAATATAATTCACCTCCAGCAATTTATTCACCTCTGCCTCTATGATAGCATTCCTTTCCTGCCCAAAATTTCTCCGCTTATGCTTGACTAGTTTTGCTTTCAGATCTATATTCAAACAATGCACAATCACTTCGGGGTCGATTCCTTTGAAGTCCGAAGTCTGCTAAGTAAACATTTCAGCATTCTCCCTGAGAAAATCAATCATTATCATCTTCGATCTCTCTGGCATTTGAGATCCTATTCTCCTGATTTTATCCGAATTTTTTGGGAATAATTCAATAGTCTTGTGTTCCATCGGTTCTACTCGTCCGGACTCCATTTGGGGTCTCTTCCCTAACTCCTGTTCTACTCTTTCAAAAGGTGCAGTATTGTTCTCACCACTTTCGGCTTCATGTTCTTCTCACTTCTTTCCTTTTTCAAAGATGTGGTATAACATTCTCTAGCAATCTGTTGATTGCATCATACAACTGCAACTCCCCCATTAGTCATAAACTTTATTTTTAAGTGTAACGTCAATACCACAGCCCCGAATAAGTTTAAACCTGGCCTACCCAAGATCACATTATATGCAAACGGTGTGTCTACCACCAGGAACTTCATCATCACTATTTTTTTCTCACAGGTTCGTATCCCAACGAGACGGGTAGGTCAATTGTTCCCAAAGGGACAACTTTTGCTCCCCCAAATCCCATCAAAGGAGTGTTTATTGGTGTAAGCCTCCTTTCATCAAAATTCATCTTTTTTAGTACATGCAAAAATAGAATATCCGCAGAACTGCCATTATCTACTAGCACTCTATGAGCAACAAATTTGCTACATTCATAGCGATCACCATCGGATCATCGTGGGGTCGTATAACACCCTCATAATCACGATCATCGAAGCTAATGGCTTCGTGACCCATAGCCATATTCATCACGTACAATGGTTCTCCTTTTTTCTCGTAGGCTCGTACCTCACGAAGGTGTCTTCTTCTTGCACTCTGAGAGTCTCCGCATGAGGGAACCCCTACAAATGTATGAATTTCTCCCCAAACATAGCGTTGGTTTGAACCTCATGGGTTCGTTTACCATCTTGTCGAGGCAAGTTTTGTTGGTCATCTCGGTATCTATTATCATCACGTTCACGACCCCTTCCTCTTTCTCCTCTTTTTCTTTTTCGCGGGATTGACTTCTAGACCTATGGTCACGTCGTGTCCCTTCCTTCTGTTTATTTGTTTTGGCTTCACGAGCTTTGTCAATAAATTCATGCAAGTAGCCTTGGCTAATCAACCTTTTGATTTCATCTTTTAATTGGAAACAATTCTCAGTATCATGGCCATTGTCCTTATGGAAGCGACAATATTTGTGGCTATTTTTCTCTTCGGATCGTATTTTATCTTTTTTGTCCAAACAACCAATTTTGAATTTTCAATGGCCATCAAGCCCTTGCCTCGTGTAGTCTTTAGGGGGAGTATAACTTTCGTATTTGGCGTATCACGATTTCCATTCTTGATCCTTATCGGATCTCGGTGCTCCACGTTGCTGTTGTTGTTCTTTCTCCTTGTTTAGCTTCCATGCCTTCTTCTCTGCCCTTTTAATTCGATAGATCTCCTCCTCATGGATATATTGCCTTGCCATAATCATCATTCCTTCTTGATCTACTGGAGGATTTCGTATCAACGCTCCAACCAATGGTCCTTCTTTTAGACCATTGATGAACAATTGTTAAATTACTTCGTGCTGCACACCCTGGACATCTAAATCTTCGTCGTTGAACCTATCCACAAACTCCCTCAACGTCTCATCATTTCACTACTTTATACCCAAAAGAGTAGAAATCGATTTTGCAGTTCATGCTTTACTTGCTAAGTGATTCTCAAATTTACGAACAAGCTGCTCATAAGAGCTAATTGTGCCTGGAGGTTGACTAATAAACCAATCCAGTGCACGGCCCACAAAAGTTGTTAGAAATATCTTTGCATTCACCGCATCACTCAAGTTATGCAACACCATCATTATTTCAAAAGTAATAACATGTTCTCTAGGATCCATAGTTCCATCATACTTGGGCAGATCTGGCACTTTAAAGTTTAATGGCATACCTTCCGACAATATGTTCATATGAAAAGGTGAATTACGACGCTGCAGTATCGAGACTGGGACAATTCATCTCAGTGGCAACTCGTCCTGCCTTATCTCCCCACGCTCCAACTCTGGCCCTACCTCAACTCAAACTCTGGTACGCTGCCCCGAATTTGCATCACTTCGTGCTTCATGTGGGCTCTCTTCTCTTTCCTCCCTTCTATCCCTTTCACCTCGGCTTGTTTTGCCCTGTTCCCTTCGAAGGTCAGGTTCACGAAATAGCCGTCGGCGTGCCCCCGTATTGCAGCCATCTTCCTCTCGTTCCCTTTCCTGGTCGAGTTCTTGGAATTTCCATCTTTGAGTGGTTAGGGTAGAATGGGCAGTCCCCACATTTGGTGTTGCTAGCAACTTAGCCAACTATTCTTGGAGAAACTTCTGCGCCCATTCCTGTATTCTCTTGTTAAATTCAACCTCGGTCATCGTGATCATCCTATCTTGGGGTGTCTCCACTTCGGGATTCAATGGGGGTTCCCTCGCTGGTGACCCCTAAGATTCTACCATCACAGTTTTTCCTTGTCTTTGACTCGTTTTCTCCATAACATCAACAATGCCAGCGAACCCAAAAAAAGTTTCCCACAGACGGCACCAAATGATTTAGCTCGATTATCGTTGGGCTAATTAACCAAACCGACGACCCAAATGGGTCGGACCAGGATAACTATTAAATTAGATTATAGACTGGACTTGAAGAAGTCAAGCTGCCTACATACCTAATTGGATAGGATCAAGTCTAAATGTAGTTCAAAAATAGGGGTTATAGTATACATATTTGCTTCATATTATACGAGGCCAAATACTCTGACTATATGAGTAAGAGAACAAGAACAAAGTCAATCTGGAGAGTATTGTGAGAGAATTTATTGATGTCCCCCTCCTAAATGGATTGGAGTGGGTATTTATAAAGAATGAGGTGGTCACTATTCATGATGTGACATTTGGTCTAGTTGGGCCTAGACACATGCTGAATGTCTATTGGACCTTTAATATTCAAGTTATTTGGTCGGTGATCTGGGTTGGCAATACGAGTCGGGTTGTAACCTGGCCCATATATCAAGATTACATGGATCCTGTTCACTGAATATTTTGTTATTAAATAATATAATATTGGTACTCTGACCATTGACTGAGAAGGCAGATATTTATGCTCATCAAACACAAGAATTTTTGCAAGTTTCTTTGGGTGGTGTAATTCCAACTACGTCATTCTTCTCATTTTTCCACTAGATGGAATCCGCTAATATCAATCTTAAAAGTTTCACACAGATTCTTCTACAATACAAATGATTGTCTAAGAATTACTTAAATTCAAAAAACAAAGAATAACTTCAGCTCCTTGATTACAAAAATTTCTGCTCAAAGGTCCTTCAAATCTTGCTTCTTTTACTCTGAAATAATGAAGATTTTCAGCTTCATCTTTACCCAGAATCAGATGTTGGATGGTTTTTTTCTTCAAATGTTTTGTTCATTAAAACAAACTGAATACCTCATTAAAACTTAGGGTTCTTCAAAGAAAGATGCATGAGATGTTTGATGATTGACTGGGATCGGATTTAAGCTTTTGTAAAAATTTGGATATAGTGTTTGCGAGCCTTTTGAAAATGTTGTTTTTGATGCAACAAAGGTTTGGCTAGATTTTCAGTTATTTTGTATGTTGCAAGAATGATCTGTTTATAGGCAAATGTCCACAAGTGTCCGTTTGACACATGGAGGGCCATGAACAACTTTTGTCTTTTTTTCCTGCAATTTTGCTGCAAAAAGTATGATGCACTCTTGCCTAGTCTGATAGTCCAATTGGATTGGGTGTTTCATAAGTTTAAGGTACTTATCACCTTAAATACTCTTATCAATATTAAGTGCATTTAAAATAAATGTCATTGACTTATATGCCCGTTATTAGTTGCAATGAGATCACTCTGGACTTTGGAATTTTATTCAAGAGAAATACATCTTCTTGACACTGAATCAATCTTCACAGTTGGTCAGGTCTTTTGACGCTTTCCAAACTTTGTTAAAATTATCACATTCGAATTTCAAGTGCTGATCTTCTACTTTAACTTTGACGAACTCACGCAGACTGCTGTCAACGCTACAAATGTTAGATCATTTAGCCTAAAATCTAAACAAGACTAAAAACCAATAACAATCTAATTTCAAAACCTATACACACTTTCTATGAAAATCAAATCTACATAATTTGGGTTCAACAAAATCCTAGTTGTTATTATCAAAACTTTTAATAAGATAAATTGATTCCTAATAAATAAAAGAGAAAATTACTAAAACCCCCTAAAATAAATTTTTATATCCAAAAAACCCATGAAATTATTTTTCAATCTCAAAAACCCACTCGACAAACTTTTCATTCAAAATATCCCAAAAGTTAAGATTAATAACTTTTTTGACTAACTACCCTTCATTTATTAAGTTAAGAATTGATCAATTGATCTTTTTATCGATTTTTTTTTAGATTTTTTAAATTGATAGGTTGAATAATACAAATTTTTATTTTTAGTATTAAATATTTTTAATATTTTTATATAATATATTCTTTAATTTACTATGATAATTATCTAAAAAAGTATATTTTTAAATTTTTTTTAACAAGATTAAAAATTTGAAAAATTTAAAAATAAAAATTTATTTAGTCAATTATCAATATAAAGTTTCTAAATAACTCAATCTCTATACAAAACTGCAATTAAATACATTTTTAGTCTAGAAGGCTAAGGGCAATTAAGTCTATACATTTATTAACCCTAAATCTTGGGTTTTTTGGAATGGAAAGTTGGTGGAATGAATTTTTTGGATTGAAATTTTTTATCAAGGATTTTTTGAATATAAAAATTTATTTTAGGGTTTTTTTAAGTATTTTTTCCTAAATAAAACAATGTATATATGTAATAATTATAGTATCTCTCTCCTACTTCAAGAGAGAGGAATCGAAATAAAGCACCTTGAGTTTTTGATAGGGTTAAGGTAACTTGCCACAATATTCTTTTATTTATAGTAAAAACGGAGCATGGTAAAATTGCATGTTTGAATAAATATATAAAGCATAAACTCAGAAGGATGATAACTTATGATTTACCAAAAAAAAAAAAGAATTTGTTCTTTTTCATAAAATGTTTTTATTATTACTTGAATGTAGTATATTTTAATATTGCAAACAAATACAAAGACGACAAAAAAAAGTGTTGATGAATTGATAAGACAAGAAAGTGGAAAATTCTTGTATAAATCGGGTCTTGAGCCCCACCTGTGGATTTTGTGATTGTGATTAATCCACATCATTTGATTTTTAAGTCAAAAAAGAAAAATAAGTGATGTGGATTAATCACAGCCACATGGTGCACAGGTGAAGTCCAAGACTCGTTGTATAGAAGTGTTTTCCCAAGAAAGTGCATAAAAAGCACTTTGATATTAATATATTATCTTTCCAAACATGGTTAAGTTTAGCTATTACAACTTAATAAAAAGTAAAGACTTTTTGTTTTTTCTTTCTCAATACCCAATTTATTTTCTCATACGAAAATGTCAAAATCAACATACGAACTTGGTTGGACAAAGTTGTAACTTTGGTCAACCGAACAGGTTTTCGTCTCCACAGGTTTTGTAAGATCATGTCTAGATTGATGGATTTACACTAAAATTTTTAAATATATAATAATAAATTCATTGAGATTATTTGAATAGTTCATGTTACTACATTGTATAATCACCTTTGTCATTGCAAATCTACAAGCTAAAAAAGTACATTGTATTACTTCAAAAATAGAAAATTTCAATTCGGATCAAGTTTTGTTAAATGCAAAGTTCACATTTATTATGTGATTCTGATTAGTATGCCTCCAAAAAGGTTACCAATTGAAAAACGTGTGTAATCAATTCACATCCCCTCTCTCTTGTGTATCCCAACTTCAAATTTGACAAGACCAAGATGTATCTAACAAGACAGATGAATTTGACGAGATGAAAACGAGCGATACATTAGATTTTATATAGTTTCTTTTTCGATGTTCAGTTTAGTGTTTTGTTTTCTCTCGCTAATGAAAGTTTATTTTCTCTCTAATGAAAGTTTATTTTCTCTCTAATGAGAGTTTCGCTTCTCTTGGATAAGAATGTGTCTTTTGCAGATGAGTTTTCTTTTGCTCGTTTGTTATTTCTTGAGATTTGTTATCTTAAAAAAATTTGATATTTGGTTTTTCAATTGTTTTTAACTACATCGTTAGAAACAGTTTAAGTTGTATTATTCTTAACGTTGTAAACTTTTTATTGAATGAAATAAAATGACTTTTTTCCTTGAAAAAAAGAAAAGAAAAACAAGTGTAATCACATTTTGCTACGTAATTAATTAGATTTGATCAAATCAGATCCGTTAGCCTTAATTTTTTACATTTTTTAATGGATTAAATAAATGATACATGTCATGAATATTAAATAACAATAGTTTACCATTAACTAACTCAACTAAAAATTATTACAATCAATTATTAATTATTATAAAAATAGAGAAAGACTCATACGCCACGCACGTGGAAATAAAACACATCATCTCTAATATATATTTTGGAAGTGAAAAAGGGGGAAATAGAAGGAGGTGAGTCCATGAAAGTGAAAAAAAATGGGAGGATAAGCACGGAAAATATTTGTATAGATCGGATCTTGGCTCCACTCATGCACCCTGTAGTTGGGAATAAAATACATCACATATCACTTATTTTTAATTAAAAAACATGTAATGTGATTTTTTTCCAACCACATGATATATAGGTGAAACCCAAGATTCGGTCAATATAATTATTTTCCGATAAGCACCGTGAATTGTGCGAGGAGATAAAACATCAATGTCAGTAGTGGGTGGAGCCGTATTTGGGGTGGGTCCCATCAAGCGAGTCAGTTTGTATCCTAATTATGAGACACTAATCCGAGGTTATGGGACCCAGATTAGCCTGCCTGCCTCAGTGCCTCCCCTCAACATGGCATTCAATTATTCCCTAATCTTCTCTTCTTTGACCTTCCTCTTAAAAATAATACATACTTTTACTTTTACTAGTGATGAAATGACTAATTTAATTGAAATATATTACTAATTGATTTAATACCATTTGAAAAATAATGGGTAGTAAAAAGTGGTAAACAACACTTTTGACTACAAAATTCAAATAACTTAAGTATCTGAGATACAAAATATTATTAGATAATATTAATTTACATAGCGAGTAGATATGTTTAGCACTTCGAATTTCTCAAATTAAATTTCAAAAAAATGAGAAATTATGTGTTAAAGTTGGTTAACTATGTCTTATCCCACATAGAAAAAGAAACAAAGGTTGCGATGGTTTATAAACAATTTTTGGGGACTTAAGGGTTTCCTCTTTGGGGTGAAGAAGCTTTTGGGTCGGGGGAGGACCAAGCTCATGGGTCTTCCGTGAACCCCTTGTCCTCCCACAGGGTCCGGTGGACTTGAGCTCTGGTCAGGTTCGTGGGTCGTGGGCTTTGTGCTTGTGCTTGTGCTTATGCACTCAAAGATTAATTTTTAGAATAAAATTTTAATTATTCAATGATTTAGTTCATTATAATACTTATTTAAGTAAATTAAATTTCGAAAAAACCCCTAACCATCTCAACCAACAGTTAGAAAAACACTGATGCGAAAATCGAGTTTGCAAAACTCGATGGCCATGTTTAAATCTGATTTTTTGAAAGTTCTAGAAGCAAACGTTTCAAGCTAACAGTTAACTGATTGACTTTCAGTCAAACAGTCAGTTGTAACAGCTGAAACGATTTTGCTGTCACAGAATGAACTTATTATCAGAATTTATTCTGATTTTCAAATCAGTCCTTTTCTGAGCCTATAAAAGGGCACCTCAAGCAGAGTGAAAAATCACACCAAACACAACATCTTTTCTGTGCATTCTTGTTTCCTCCCTTTGAGAGTTCTAATAGTCGAAAAGTTCAACGATTCTGATATTTGAAGTGGTTCTATTTCAAGAACGATATCGTTGTATTTTGAGACGTTGTTGCTTCAACCCGTACCACCTAGCAGGGTAATGTAGCGTTAAGTACATATAGTTTCTCTCACCTCGATATATATTCTTTTTATGTCTTTCTGTTCTGAATTCAAGTGTTCTAGTGCAGTTTGTCCAACATTATTAAAATTTGATTTTAATAAAAAGAAATTTAGTCAACAAAATTCATATTAATATTGAGTGAGAGAAATACCGGAATATTACAAACTAATTTAATATCATTATTCATAATTTATATATAACAAAAATAAGTAGCCATCCATACTTGGATTAATATCAAACGAGAGAGGTATTGAAACATTTTATAAGACTAAAACCTTAGACTTCGAGACCATTATGCCCAACTTTTGAAACGCTAAAAATTGCGTTTGGACTTGTAACCGCAATTTTTGATGTGTTTGGCCCTCTTTCCTATAATCTCGTTTGCATATTTTTGCATTACAAAATACGTTTTGGAAAAGTTGAAAATCCTAGCTTTTGACATAATCAATTCTACAGAAATCAAATTATCCTATAATCAATTATGTAAAAGTTGGGCCAAACTCACCTTCCATACTTGTAAGGTATAATAGGACTGAGGACCTGTCCCCAATTGGCTTTTTTATTGGCCGCTTATGAATACCAAAGCTCCAATATAATGATTTCAATTAATAAGAATGGAATCTTGTGAAGAAACACTTACTGAAAGTCAAGTCCAATGAGCTCCAATTTACACTCAATTTTCTCTCATATTCCTAGTTGTTTCTCCTATATTTCTCTTTTTTGCCAACGATGACTTGACAATCCTGCTCCATCACGAATGGTCGACATTGTGGAAAATGAATTGATTTGGAGCACAATTCCTCAAATTTTGTACGTCTAACACGAATCTGACAATATCAAGAAAAAATATATAATAGGGATAGTTACAGCCCCTCAATCATGGGGTAATTACACAAACTGTTGGGAAAAAATTGCATAAAATCAAATAACGCAGCGGAAGAATATATATATTTAAATTCCAGTGGCTCATCTCTATTTCTCGTATTTAAATTGGGTTTCGAATTCAATTACCGTTCTTCGCATATGTTGAATGCTGAACCAGCTTTGCAATCCCTTCTTGAACAGCAAATCCGTTGCTGTCTCTAAATTGTCACGCCGGAGTCAAAAGCGAAAATTTTCTTCTTTTCTCTTGAGGGAGACGGCTAGAGAGAGAGAGAGAGAGGATGGAATGTTTTGACTTGGAGAGAAAGTTATATGTTTTATCACTTGGTTAATTTTCTCTAAGTAGTATGTTTATACTACAATGAAACAATAACCTAGGCCAAACACTCCCACATGGACGCCCACTTTGAGGCTTTTAAAGCCTTCGGGCTTTAGGCCTATTATGCTATTTAATTAATTAAATAATTAATATTATTTATCTAATAAATTAATTAATTAAATAATCGATTAAATCCATGTTAATTTTTTAATTAAATTCCTCTAAGAAATTAATTAAATCATTAACTTAATTAATTGATAAAATCATCTAATAATTGATTAATTAATCTTGATATCCAATACCGAAAATTCTCTCAAGTCTTTTTCCATGATTTTTCTTTTGCACTTCCTTTAAGCGCGACTCTTTAGGTTCGTTTCAAAAGGCAATTGGGAGGAAACCAAAAGGATGTGAGTAACACCTAGCCAGTCACGTGGCTCACATCGTATCCCAATTGAGAACGAATGAATAGGATCATTCCAAACCATATACGCTGTGAATACCGTACGAGTATAAACTTTTTATTCTTATATCCCAGTCAAGTGAGAGTCATGGTTTTAGTCAAACTCACATGACTTGACCATATGCTTAGCTCATAATGAGTCGAGGTCATTTTATGCTTTGGCCAAAGACTTTTAACCTCACTCATTCATGACTGCATAGGATATTTAGCTGATTCACTTATGAGAGAATAAATCCCATTTTGCTAATCAGTTAACAATGCTACTTGCCCATCAAGCCGCACTTCGAGGTCGATCCCACCAAAGGGTGATTTGAATCTAACTAATCTATTGACAGACTTGATGTCACAAGTACATCTTCAACTCGATTCCTCAAGTCTAAGGTTCACGCGTACCTATCACAACTTATCAGTTTCATCATTAACTGTCAGTGAGTGAATACCCATGTGATGAAACCGATGCGAGCCGTGTTCGAACATATTAGTCCAATTGATATGTCCATGACATAAGTTCCCACTATCATTGCCATAGTGTTCGACTAGCACTTTCTCTGTCGAAACTTATATCATGCAAGTCCTTGTTCTGTATTGATGTCCAGTCAAATACTTTCTTAGACTTGTTTACCCTATTTAGAGAATAAGGATCAAACCCTTCTAATGTCATTCTTCCTATCCCATAGGAAGTAGAAAGTTTGCCTTATTCTCAAGGACTTTACGTTGTTTATTAACACCTTACAAATGCCTATAAGAAAATAACAAGATAATGCCTTATATATAATAAAAAGATATTGTTTAGTTACAAGTCAATGCTCTATAAATCTATCCTCTTTATGGCATTTGAGGGCATACACTCTAACAATCTCCCACTTGCACTCAATGCCATTTGCTATGGTATTTAATACCCATCCATTCGAGATGTTCTTCTAGCACCGCCTATGCCAATGGCTTGGTCAATGGATCAGCGACATTGTCAGCTGAGGCTATTTTCTGAACAGATATTTTTCCTCATGCAACGATCTCTCTTATGATGGGATATCTCCTCTCGATGTGTTTGGACTTGTTATGAGACCCAGGTTCCTTTGCTTGCGCTATTGCTCTAATGTTGTCACAATAAAGTGGCAATGAGAGCTTTATGCTAGGAACCACTTGAAGTTTTTCTATGAACTTCCTTATCCAAACAGCCTCTTTAGCTGCCTCAGAGGCAGCTATGTATTCAGCCTCTGTAGTGGAATCCGCGGTTGTGCTTTGCTTGGAACTTCTCCAAGTCACCGCCCCACCATTAAGGGTGAATACGAATCCTGAGGTGGATTTTCGATCATCGACATCAGATTGAAAATCCGAATTAGTGTACCCGTCCACTCTCAGGCTACCACTCCCATAGATGAGAATCCTATCCTTGGTTCTCTTCAGATACTTTAGGATATTCTTCACAGCTATCCAATGTTCCTTGCCTGGGTTTGCTTGAAATCGACTAACAATGCTTACCGAATAAGCAATGTCAAGTCTAGTACATAACATTGCGTACATCAGGCTACCCACTGCTGATGCATAGGGTAAAATGCTCATTTTCTTTCTATCTTCCTCATTTTGAGGACACATAGATTTTGAGAGATGTATCCCATGTCTCATTAGCAGGAACCCTTTATTAGTATCATCCATCCTATATCTCTTTAGGACCTTTTCTAAGTAAAGGGGTTGAGAGAGCCCTATCATTCTATATGTTCGATCTCTGTAGATTCGAATCCATAGAATATAAGTTGCCTCTCCCAAGTCTTTCATGGAGAAAATATTCGAAAGCCACTTCTTTACAGTGGTGAGCATTTCTATATCATTCCCTATGAGTAATATGTCATCTACATATAACACAAGGAATGTTATCTTGCTCCCACTAACCTTCTTGTAAACACATGGCTCGCCTTCGTTCTTGATGAAGTCAAATCCTTTGACAGCCTCATCAAAACATAGATTCCAGCTACGGGACGCTTGCTTGAGTCCATAAATGGATCTCTCAAGCTTACACACTTTATGAGTATGCTCGCTGTTCCATATAGGTATCCTCTTCTAGGAATCCATTTAGGAAAGCAGTTTTGACATCCATTAAAGGAACCCATTTAAAAGATTTTCATTGACAAAAAATAAATTAATTAAAAACTAAAAAAATAGTAAAAAAACTAAAAAAAAATCAAAAATAAGCAAAACAATTTTGAAAAATCAGCAAATAATACAAAATAAAAAAATTAGAAAAATAAAAACAAAGAAAGAATTTTTTTTTTTTGAAAAAATATTAACATTTAGAATACTAAGTAAACAAATAATTTAGTTTGAATTTATACATATAATATTACAATTTTTTACTTCGAATTATTTTATAGATATATTAATTATGCAAATTTTATGTATAATAAATAAAAAAATTAGTTAGATAAACAAATAATTGAATTGAAACATCCAAAAATTTAAATAAATTAGAAAAAATTGAAAGTTAGTGAGTTCAATCCACAAATTAAAGGTCAATTTCCTCTCCATATGCAAAATTCCCCAATTTGAATGTAATTTTCCCTCCATTTTAGCAAAATCCCTATGATGCGTGTCCGATTCACATAACCATTATTTATATTATATTATAGGATAATTGAGTGCAATATATGAGGCAATATATATATATATATATATATATATATATATATTTTATACGTATTTTGACAGAGTAACAATGTAAAGCATAAAAGTTCTTGTTTTATTCATCTTCCATGGGAGTATATATACAAATCTTGAAGGCTTTTTACTAATTACAGCAGCTGACACAATATTTGCTATCTTCCTTATCTAATTATGAAAAAAATGGCTAATCAGGGTGGCTGAAAATCAGGGGGCGCGCCCAACAGCAAATCCAGCAAGGATTAAGCCCAGATTGCCTTGATTGAAGGAGGCCCAGTATGGTAAGAGCTTGATTTTTGGGCCATGTCTTCCTCCTAATTAATCTTAATTGAGTCTTGCCACGTGGTCAAATCCTTTCCATATTTCAGCTTGGATCTAGCAAGGCAGGCAGCTACTTGGGCTGCAGCCCACTTAGGTACCAAAAATTAGCCTTTCCTTATTGGTATTTGGGCTTCTATTAGCTTGGCCCAATTTATGTAATTTTCACCTACATCACCCTAAATTCAAGAAAGTTATCCCGTCAAATGATATTTTCCGGCCAAATTCAAAATTTTCCGGCCAATTTGCACCAAAATTGCAAAGTTTTTCAAGTTAATGTACTCAAATTGCTACCCAACCAACTTATTGTTCCGAAAAAACATGTACGCCAACTTAGAGTACCAATTTTTGCAATTTTTTCTGAATATTTTATCTTTTTCAAAAAAGAAGGCCAACTCCAAATTATTGTTATTGCATTATAAAGTGAAAATTGGAATGAGTATAATACTGGAAAGTTAACCAATCCCCGTCTGTTGTACCATTTTGGTTTGAGTCCCTGTGCTGTTGATATGCAGGGTGAATCCATAAGTAGTCTTTTGTTTTGCTCTTTTTTTGTTTTTGCCTTGCTGATTTTTTCTTGCTTGATTACTGTGCTAGATGTATTGCTAATCTCTTGATTTTTGTTGTGGGTGTTTGCAGTTGAGATCATGGAAGCAGCTCGTCTTGCCGAGGCTAAACGTTGCTGGAGGAGGGCTGCTACAGGTACTCCTCCCGTGCTGCCTCCTCCCCCAGTATGCGGTCCTCCAGCGGGAGTGCAGCCTCCAGTTGTGCCTTCAGCTACTGCTACTCCACCAGCCCATTCGTCCACCTTAGGCCGCGACCCAGCTCGCGCCAGAGAGATTGCAGCAGGCAAAAGGCTTGCCGCTGAAGACTCTTCCGAGGCACTTGCTCAGAAGCGCATCTACGCCAGTCCTCGCCTGAGGGATGTGTTTCCCCCTCTATCCTTCAATTCTCCTGACCCTCTAGCCCTCCATACCAGGTCTCGGGCTCAAGATGTCTCTGGTTCCTCTGTGTTAAGGAGTAATGACCACTCTCTGCTCTGTAACTCTTTGCGTAACATGGCTAACTCAGCTGATTGTCATCAGTTGGAGTCTATGTCTGACGATGAGATTGACGCGCTGGCCTTGGAGATGACCCCCAAGGTATACTTTCCTTTATTTGCATTTTTTTAATCATCTTTTGTCGAGGATTCTTGGCTGACTTTGTTGTTTTCTTGGCAGTTCTTCTTGGTCATGGCAGGTCGGTTTTGAGGAGCTCAGGTGAGCAATCCGACCTGAAGAAGAAGTTGAGCAAGGCGCAGGACAAGATCAAGTCCCTCGAGGCTACTGAGAAGGCTGCGCACGAGAAAGAGGTCAAAACCTTGCGGGATATCCAGGAGCAAGAGCAGTGCAATGTCGTCCTGTCCAGCAAGGTAAGGACCCTGGAAGAAAGGCTGCAGGATGTGCTGGCTGGGCAGGAGGAGAAAATCCACGACGAGCTGAACAGAGAGCGACAGGCTTGGTTGGCTGCATTTCCCACGTCTTCTGAGGGTCGGGCCTTTGCTGAGCAGGTCAAGGACGCCTTCCTGGCCTCCGAGGAGTTTACTGTGAAAGTGGAGGACAAGTCCCTGGAGTACTTTTACAAGGGTTTTGAGGGGTGCAAAGCCCAGTTTGCTGCACAAGGCATGCCACCACCCGGAAGTAGCGATTCGTTTCTAGATGCCGAGGTCGCGCTGGATGCGTCTGTTCTTGGTGCAGCAAATGTGGTTCCCTCTCCAGTTCCTGTTGAGTCTGTCCCTCCTGCAATCAATTCGGCTAATCAGCCTACTGAGGACCTTGCTGAGGATCCTGCTGGTCAGCCTTTAGTAGAAAATGATGGCACCACTGAAGTGGATGGAAATCCCCCTGCTAACATAGAGTAGGGTTTTCTTTGCTGTTTTTCAGGCCTGCGTGCCTCCTGGACAAATGTTTTTTTATTTTTGCTTTCTTTTGGGCCTGCCTTCCTAGGCAGATGGATACTTTGCTCCCCCCCCTTTCTTTTGAAAGGGGGTTTTGAATCTTTGGTTTATGCACTGCTTTCCTTTATAATTTCTTTGCTTTATATTTGCTTGAAAAAATCTTACACACATACTAGATAAGTAGCATAGTTTTTGGAAAAAAGGACTAGTTTCTAGCCAAGGAAACAGAAATCATAATGCTTTCCCATATTCATGAAGTATTATCATAAAACATGTATTACAAGAAGAATTTTATCTCATCTTAGAAAAATCGCGCTGCAAGTTAGGTGTTGTTCTGGCGAGCTATTTTTAGCTACTACAAAGAAATTCATAATTTCAGGTAGGCTTTTATGAGGAACATTTTCTAACGTTATGAATGCAAACATATGAGCTTACCCTTTCATGTCTTTTTGCTGGCCTTATGACTCTCTTCCCCGTCCCGTACCACACATTTATTCATCGTGGGCTTAACCTAGCCAGAGTATTACCGCGACATCCTTTCCTATTTCTGCAAGCGTCCTTTCCTGCCTTATATCACCAGGGCATCGGAATGGACCTGAGGTCTCACCCTAGCCAAAGGAGTGGATCAAAGTCACACTCAACCTTATTTCTCCAGAACTGCCTTATATCTCCAAAACTCCTTATTTCTCCGGTATTACATCCATCCTTATTTCTTCGAGGCGTAGGTCCAGCCAGATCCGTAGACGAATGGAACTTGCCTTAAACGGATCCTGGTATCCCACCCAGGTGTTGCATTTCTAGTCACCGTCTACCGTCATTCACCAGCTCCCACCTTGACTACAATTTTTCATGCAAACAGGTATAATGATGCATGCACATTTTACCAAAGAAAGAGAATATCAAGAATAGAATAAATAAAATCGGGATTTTATTGATACTTAGCTGGTTTATTGCAGTTCTCCTGCGCTGCAAAGAGGCTACCATTTTTCTTGAAATCACTTATTCAGACAATTACAATAATAACAAAAAAAGTAAGAAAAATAATAAATTCCTTCGCTTCCTCGTCCTTGCTGATTTTTCAGACATAAAACTTCTTCAGATTCTGGATGTTCCACGGCCTGGGCAACTGCTTTCCTTCGCTGTTCTGCAGCTCGTATGCACCTTCTCTTAGTACTTTAGCAACCTTATATGGGCCATCCTAGTTGGGCCCTAGCTTTTTCACAGCATGTGTAGCATCTACCCTCTTCAGCACGAGATCTCCCACCTGAAGCGACCGTGTCTTAACTTTTGTTGCCTGCGTCTTTGCTATACGTTGTTTGTACACCTCAATTCGTCGATAGGCTATCTCCCTCTCCTTCTCTATCAAGTCCAGCTCCTCCCTCAGGCGGGCTTCATTTTGCTTGGCATCAAAGTGTTGAACCTTGAGAGTGGGTATCTGGATTTCCGGTGGTATAACAGCTTGAGTTCCATAAACTAATAAGAATGGACTCTCCCCTGTTGTTGTCTTGGGAGTTGTTCTATAAGACCACAACACTGATTGAAGCTCGTCTACCCAGCAGCCTCCTGTTTCCTTTAACCTGGCCTTCAGCCCTTGCACTAGTATCCTGTTGGTTACTTTCACCTGGCCATTCGTCTAGGGATGTGCCACCGAACTAAAACGCTGCTGGATTCCCATCTCCTTGCACCACTCTTTCAGTCTTGCCCCGCTGAATTGCCGGCCATTATCAGATATTATCTCTCTGGGAATACCATATCTACATATTATGTTCTTCTAGAGGAAACGAATCACTTCCGCCTCTGTTATGCGGGCTAATGCTTCGGCTTCTACCCATTTACTGAAGTAATCTACTACTACCAGCAAGAACTTCTTCTGGGCTCGTCCTACTGGGAAGGGTCCGACTATGTCCATCCCCCACCTAGTGAACGGGCAAGGAATGCTAAGTGAGTGCAAATACTCCGCTGGTTTTAGTATTAGGTTAGCGTGCTTCTGACATTGTTCGCAACTCTTGACTAGCTCCGCTGCATCCCCTCTTAAGCTAGGCCAAAAGTATCCCACCCTCAACGTTTTTCCAACGAGGGCCCCTCCTGCAATGTGGCTCCCATAACATCCTTCTAGGATTTCTCTTAAGATATATTTACCCTCTTCTACAGATATGCATTTCAAATAGGGCTGGACAAAGCCTTTCTTGTATAAGACACCATCTAGGAGAGCAAATCTTTCAGCTCGCATAAACATTCTCTGCCGGTTGTATTGATCTGCAGGTAAGGTTCCCTCAGTGAGGTATTTTATGATTGTTGTCCTCCAATCAGCTTCGTTTGTCACGTTGAGTACTTCTTCTCCTTCATTCTCCATGTTGGATCAGTCAGCTGTTTGTATTGTAATATGCCTAGACTTGCAGTCTACTATCAAGCTCCCCAGTTTAGACAGGTAGTCCGACTTGCTGTTTTCAGCCCGTGGTATTTGGTGGACTTCAAATATTTTGAACTTCTTCTTTAGGGTTTCTACTATCTTTAGGTACTTTGCCATTCGCTCCTCTTTGGCCTCATAAGCTTCCTCTATCTGCTTGGTTACCAGCTAGGAATCGAAATAAACTATCAAGTTTTGTGCTCCTCCCTTTATTGCCATTTTCAACCCAATGATGAAGGCTTCATATTCAGCTTCGTTGTTGCTAGCTTTGAATTCAAACTTCACCGCGTATTCCGACTGGTCTCCCTCTGGGGTAGTCAGCAGGATTCCAGCCCCACTGCTCGCATGTGTGGCTGACCCATCCACATGTAACAACCATACCTTTTCTTTTTCCTCTTCTTCCTCTTCAGGCTTTGTCATTTCAGTGACGAAATCAGCTAGCACTTGTGCCTTAATGGCCGTGCGCGCTGCATATTCAATCTCGAATTCTCCTAGCTCAACTGCCCATTTCACCAGCCGACCTGATGTACTTGCCTTTCCCAGCACCGTCTTCAACGGTTGATTGGTTCTTGCAATAAGTTTGTATGTTATGAAGTATGGTTTCAACCTCCTAGCTGTTATTACCACGGCGAAGGCTAGTTTCTCTATCTTGGTGTACCTTGTTTCAGCATCACTCAACACCTTGCTGTCGTAATACACTGGTCTCTCTGCTTTTTCCACCTCCCTGACTAGGACGGTGCTGACGGCTTTTTCAGCTACCGACATATACAATATCAGTGGTTCGCCTAGCACTGGCTTGGTTAGCAGCGGCACCTGGATCAGGTATTCCTTTAGCTCTGTGAAGGCTCGCTTGCAATCCTCTGTCCAGCTGAACCCATCCATCTTCCTTAGCACCTTAAATAACGGCAGACTTTTCCCTGCTAATTTTGAGATAAAACGGTTTAGGGTCGTGACTCTTCCATTCAACTGCTGTACTTCATTTACACTTCGTGGCTCTTTCATGTCTTGAATGACCTTTATCTTCTCTGGGTTGACCTCTATACGCCTTTCTATGACCATGTAGCCGAGAAATTTTTTGCCTCTAATTTCGAAGACACACTTAGCTGGGTTCAGCTTCATTCTATTTTTCCTCAAAGTCTCTAAGGTTTGCCGCAAATCCTCCACGTGGTTACTGGTGACACGACTCTTCACCACCATGTCATCCACGTACACTTCTATATTCTTCCTTAGCTGGTCGCGGAACATCATGTCCACCAACCGCTGGTAGGTGGATCCGGCATTCTTGAGCCCGAACGGCATTGCCACATAGAAATAAGTACCGAAAGAAGTAATAAATCTGACTTTTCTTTGATCCTCTTCATCTAGTGGTATCTGGTGATATCCGCTTTGGGAGTCCATCGTGCTGAGCAGCTCAAAACCGGCTGTTGAATCGACCAGCTGATCTATCCGCTGCCAAATTTAGGTCTCGAAAGTCGATGCACATCCTCCACTTATTGCCTCCCTTAGGTACTAAAACAGCATTGGAGACCTATTCTGGAAATTGGATTTCCGCGATGTGTCTTGCTTTTAGCATCTTTTCCAGCTCGGCCTTGATAATTGCATCCTTCTCGGGCCCAAAATGTCTCTTCTTCTGGATCACCGGGTGAGCATCGGGGTATACATTAAAATGGTGTTGTATCACAACTGGGTCTATTCCTACCAAATCGTCTGCCGACCAGAAGAAAATGTCAGCATGCTCTTATAGGACTTTTATAAGTTCACCTTTCAATTCACCTTCCAGGTAAGATCCGATTCTCACTGTTTTCTGGGTATCCCTCGGGATTACATCCACACTCATGAGCTCGCCCATGGGCTCCACGTGTGCTGCTATCTTCTTTTCTTGACCACCTATTTTGAAGTCGATTTTTCATTTTTTGTCCTCTTGGCCTCCTGTCTCCTTTCCCAGGGATGCTACGTAGCACCTCCTAGACATACCCTGGTCTCCTGACACCTCCCCCACACCTTCGAGTGTGGGAAACTTGATTTTCATGTGGGGTATGGAAATCACTACCTCGAAGGACATTAGGGCGGGCCTCCCTATTATCACGTTGTATGTTGAGAGGGTATCCACTATCAGAAATTTTTTCAGCCGGGTTTTTCGGTTAGGCTCTTCTCCCAGAGACATGGGCAGGGTAATTTCTCCGACTGGCTGGACCGCCTCCCCATCGAATCCATACAAAGGAGTGTTGGTATTCTCGAGCTTGATATCTCCCAGGTCCATTTGCTTGTATACCTAGTAAAATAGTATATCCACCGAGCTACCATTGTCTATGAAGACGTGCTGCACCTGGTAGCTGGCGATGGTAGCATAAATGACTAGAGCATCATTATGAAGGGTTAACACAGTTTTCGCATCAGCCGGCCCAAAATAGATTTCTTCTTAAGGGCGGCTCTGTCTTACATTTAAGAAAAATTCGGGTATCTGCTCCGCTATTCTAGCCTGCCTAAGTAAACCTCTCTTTGAGATTTCAAGAGGCATTCCCCCTGATATCATATTTATGACTCCTTTCTTGGGGTCATTGGTTGCTATTCCAGCTGGTGCGACTTAGCTGCTAGCTTGAGGGTTAGATCCACTGCCCGACTGTTGGGGAAAATGTCCTCTCCCTGTTGGTCCAATTCGCCCTACTGTTCTACCTCTTCCTGCTTCTTGACCCGGACTACTTCCTCTATGCCAAGGGTTCCCTCTTCCTCGCCCCGAAGTTTTCCCTGAATAGCTTCCGACACTATTATGTACCATGGGCCCCTTCATCTGGCTTGATCTGATAAGGCGTTCGATTTCTTCCGCAAAATCCTTGTAGCTATCCGTATGGTGCCCATATTCTCTGTGGAAACAACAGTAGGACCACGCTGGCTGGTCCTCTGACGCTGGTGCTGCAGCTTGACTATCTACCTCCATGATGCATTGGTGCGGCTCCCTGGGTATCGACCTGTACGGTAGGTGCTCTTGCATCCTACCTGGTATAGGCGCAAGTGTGTTCCATCTTCCTCTACTATCGCGACGCTGTCCGTTCCTCACCTCTTCTTCTTTTTTATCCTTTCTCTGCTCAGATCGCCTCATCAGTTGGGCATCTTCCATATTGACGTACTTCTCCGCCCTGCTTAACAGGTCATCAAAATTATTTGCAGGCTTTTTAGTGAGTGACTTGAATAGGTCACCCTACGTAATCCTTGTGTGAACGCGTTGGACTTTAGCTCAGCTGTAGCAGCTGGAACTTCCAGCGTGGCAGCATTGAATTGTTTCACGTAAGAACGCAATGTCTCGTCTCTTCTTTGTTTGACGTTGAACATCGTCAATGGAGTCTTCTCGTGTCTTTTGCTGCTAGCAAATTGGTGAAGAAACTTGCTGCTGAATTCTTGGAAGGATCCGATAAATCCCTCTGCTAGCTGATTGAACCACAGCTGGGCTGACTTAGTCAGCGTGGTCAGAAGACTCTGCACTTGATTGCGTCTGTGTACCTGTGTAGCAAGGCATAATTTCTAAAAGTGTATAAGTGATCTTCTGGATCGGAGGTACCATCATAGGGCGTGATGGAGTGGATCCGTAAATCTCTGGGTAAATCCTCCTTCATGATGGTTCTAGTGAAGGGAACTCCATAATCTTCCTGTTGTTTCCCTCCTGCTATCCTTCTTTCTATTTCTACCATTTTCTTCGCCATAGCTTAAAACCTGTCTTAGCTGTCTCTCAGCCGGTCCTGCCTATCCAGCGCTTCTAGCAGGGAACAGGCCGACTCATAATTACTAGCCTCGTCTTTGAGGTCTTTTCTCTTCCCCCTCCAGTCGTCGGGCTGATACCTGCAGTGTCAGCCCATCATGGTACCTATTTTATCTTTGGTGCGCCCCGAATGTCGCCTTTCGGTATTTTGTCTTGCTGTGCTTTGGGTGGTGGGATCCATCTTTCTTGATCGTCATCTTCTAGCCATCTCGTATGCCGTGTTTGGCGTCCCTCCGGGTCAGGATACTTCCTGCGAGGCCTTCCTTCTTCTTCTTCTCCAAGCTGAGTCAAAAACTCAACCCTGCTGATTCTCTTTCCGTAAACCATTTCGGGAGTGATTCCGATATCATCGACACCACCCACTATTGGTGCCCCCTGAGTCCTCTCGCGTATCTATGACATTAAATTTTTACCATACCTTCGGGATCCTTGTGGATCCGAATTCTTCGTGGCTCTCTCCATAGCGGCGTCCACAATGGCTTGCAATTGTTTAAATGGTAGGAAGGGCTTGGTGCTAATTGATCACTTCTCTGATCAGCCACTCCCCCCGGCTGCAAAAGAGTCTCTTTCTCGCCTGTTGGATCCCCGGTTGCTTTGTCCATCGGTAATCCTTGGACCTCATCAATCAGTCGCCTGACTAAGATAGCAAGCATCTCGGGTGCATGGCTATCCTTGCCCAAGCAGAGTAGCATCTTTTTTTTTCCTTCATTCCTCATGGCCTCTTGCATTTCGGCCATGTCTTTTCCTGCCATCAAGATTTGAAAACAAATACCCACAGAAAACAAATAAAATTTACCTCACGCCTTGAAGCTCAATTTTCCACAGACGGCGCCAATTGATGCGTGTCCGATTCACATCAACATTATTTATATTATATTATAGGATAACTGAGTGCAATATATGAGGCAATATATATATATTTTATACGTATTTTGATAGAGTAACAATGTAAAGCATAAAAGTTCTTGTTTTATTCATCTTCCATGGGAGTATATGATAAGAGGTGTTTTTACGTGTTTTTAAGACCGTAATTCTTATGATTTGGATTCACTTATTACTTAAATCATGTCACATTTGCATTTAATAAGTGTGTTAAGTGAATACAGGTAATAAATGAGAATACATGAAGAAAAGGGAAGAAAAACGATGTACAAAACAAGTTCAAACATGTTTTTCAACACTTAGGCGGTTTATGCATCTCCTACCACATTCGAGCGATAATTCTGTATATTTAGAGACCGAATTGGACAACATTTCCTTCTACAAAGTTGTAGATCTATGTCTTAGCTTCAAATGAGAACTTGAATCATCCAAATCGGAGGTCTATAGAGATAATTATGAAGGAAATACGATTGTTGCGCCGAACAGAGAAGTATATGCGCCAGGACACGCCCTAGCGCCTTCCTAGTCACGCCTAGGCGTGGACAGTCCGAATCTTACTTCTTTTCAGCCTAAATTCCAACTCTTGATGATGGGAAGGAATCACTTGTAGCCATAATTCAGCACATGTGTTGAGGGGGAGTGTCATAAGTGTGTTTCTTGGTAGATTTACTTTATGGAATTTTATACTACACACTTTAGAGTAATGGAGGACACAAGAGAGGAACAACACATGGGAGGAAGAAGAATCTACACCTATAAAGCTAATCATCTCTTGCATTCATGGAGGATGAAGAAAAAGAGGGGAGGAAGGGACCGATCCATTAGAGAGAAAGGAGAAGGAAAAGGATTCTTGGATTCATTATCATCATTGGAGAAAGAATATTCACTTGGAGTTCTATCATCATTTACTTAGAGGGAGTTTTTATAGTCTTTTCATTTTCATTCATGTCTATGAATATGTGTATTTACTCATTATTATTTTTCATATTATCTATTATGAACTAATTTCATAAGACTAAGGCCATGTAAGGTCAAATTGTGATATATGCTTATAATAGATGATTGTTGAGGTTGTTCTTATATTGTTATGTGATGTGAATTGTGTTTTTGTCTATCTTGCATATACTTGATCACTATATGTTAGAATCTTATGCCTAGGTTAATATTTCGGGAGAAAATTGACTTAGGATGCAAGAAATTCACATCATGACCCGCAACTAATGAGGAATTGCCCTAGACATAGGTAAAGATTCCCGGGTGAAGTCGTTCGATTCAAATCGAGTGAACTCTAGTACATTAATGCATGTTTAGTGGTTAGATTTCCGGATAGGGATATTTGGGAAATCACGATCTAAGTATAGGAGTTTATACGCGAGACATCGGTTATTCTCTACCTTAGGAGTTTTCACCATAACAATATAAGAGTAATTCTACAACAAGAGCCTTTATAAGTATATTTGATCAATTTGGACCTAGCATGTGCCTTAGTCTCTCTTTACATATTTGTTTAAAAATCATTTGTGCAACCTTGTTCTTATCTTACGCATTTCACACTCATTTTACCTTTATTGTTTTGATCTTTGTTCTTATAAAATCTTAAACTAGAATTCAAGTCCTTGTGGTTTGACAATCCGGACTTACCGTCCATTTATTACTACACACGACTAGTGCACTTGCTATCATAGCACGTTAGCTTTTAGCGTGTCAAGTTTTTGGCGCCGTTGCCGGGGACTTGTTTATTTTAGTTTTTAATTTTTCATTTAAATTTTCATAATTCTTAGTTTTTCGTTTATTTGTAACCTTTCTTTTATTTTATTATTCTAATTTTGTTCTTGTGTTTAATTGTTAGGTATAATTTGTGGTGCATGACCCGCTCTTCTAACGAGCCTCTATACAATTTTGAGCAGGAGATAGAGCGTGTTCTTGGATCTAGTAGACGAGCTCGAGAAATGGCCGACAATTTAAATCCAAATGGGAATTTTCCCGACATAAATCTCCCGGAAAACAGGGAATGGTTGCAAAATCTATTCCAAGCTATGCAACCGACACCTCCTCAAAGACTTCCATCGGTCCGGGAAAGTCTACCTCCAAGGGTCCACACCATACCGGGGCCCGTCGTCTTTCCAAATTTTTTTGCACCAAATTATCACATTCCGTCACACATCTTTAGCATGGTGCAAAGCGAACCCTTCTATGGAGAGCCCCATGAATCACCTCATGAGCATTTGGAGACTTTAGACGATACTCTCATGACTACCCAATTTCATCCACGGGATCTCGATGCAATTCGTCTAAGAGTCTTCCACTTCTCATTAAAGGAAAGGGCGACCATGTGGTACAAATCTCTACCACCCCAATCCATCACAACATGGGGACAATTGGTCGAAGCCTTTTTGAGTAAATTCTTTCCACCCTCAAAAATCAACGAGCTAAGGAGCAACATTAAGGAGTTTAAGCAAGGGAATCATGAGTCCTTAGCTGAGGCATGGGCTAGATATAAAAACATGCTCCGAAAATGTCCGGATCACAACCTAAGATTGAGTGAGCAAGTATTACGATTTCATGATGGAGTCCGTTCGCGCATCCGAAATAGGCTCAATGCCGGCGCCGGTGGTGATCTCCTTGGGCTCGATTGCCAAAGTGTGTGGGACAAGATTGAGCAATTAGCCCGGGAAGATGAACTCTATCCCGATGATGAAGAAGTCACACCCACTAAAAAGATTGCTTGTGTTCAAGAGTTGGGCGAAGAAGTTGCTTTGGAAACAATGGTTGGCAATGTAAACTATGTCGGAAATGCTAATCGATCTCAATTGAACTTCCATGTGCCCGAAAATTTTCCAAGGAGGCCCAATCCGGCACAAAATGCCCATCCCGGCGTCTATCAAGCACCAAGGCCTCCATTCAACAATAACCAAGCTCAAAGGCAAGGTAATCCTCATATACAAAGGCAAGTAAGACCTCTTACAACCGATGAGCGTCTCGATGAACAAATAAAGAAGTCGGATTCAGCAATCAACGAACTCCGTACTATGATGAAGGATTTAATGATGGAGATGAAGGATATGAAAACACAAATGGGTCAATTATCCTCCGCCATGAGCTGGAGAGCCCCGGGAACTCTACCAAGTGACATGGAAAAGAATCCGAAGGAGCAATGCCATGCCATTACCTTAAGAAGTGGCAAACATGTAGCAAATGATGTTGTTCGCACATGCGCGCCCGAGCGCCCAGATTACCACGCCCAGGCGCCGGAACCAACCCACAGTGAACAAGTGCTTCGCACTTTCACGCCCGAGCGCCCCGATGATCACGCCCCGGCGCCCGAGTCCCGGCGCCCCAGCGCCGAATGCGGCGCCTCGGCGCCCAACACATCACATCAGGAGAATTCGTTTCGCACTGATGCGCCCGAGCGTCTGTCGAGTCCCGCCCAGGCGCCCGAGTCACAGCGCCCTGGCGCCGATTTCCGCGCCCAGGCGCCACCTCCTGAATCGTCCACCACGGGCCCTTCAAATCCAACGCATCCTCCCATCGAGGTCCGTCTGCCATTTCCAAATGCACATAGAAAAAAAAAGGAGATGGATCCAAGTTTCTTTCGGATCTTAGCAATTCTTCGTGAGGTTAGAATTAATATTCCTTTTATAGACGCAATTTTACAAATGCCAAATTACGTGAAATTTTTCAAGGATATTTTATCTAACAAACAAAAGTGGGAGGAAAACGAAACGGTATGCCTAACCGAGGAATGCTCCGCCGTATTGCTTAATAAATTACCAATGAAACTTGAAGACCCTGGGAGTCTCACTATTCCTTGCACGATTGGGCCATTATCCTTCGAAAAAGTTTTATGTGACTCTGGAGCTAGCATCAACCTCCTTCCGTACTCTCTCTTCAAAAAGTTGGGCCTTGGTAATCCAAAGCCGATTTCAATGAGCCGCCAACTTGCCGATAGATCAATCAAGAGACCACGGGGAATAATCGAAGATGTAATCGTTCAAGTCGATAAGTTCTACTTCCCGGTTGACTTTGTGGTTCTTGATATGGAGGAAGATGTTGAGGTACCCCTGATCCTAGGAAGACCATTCCTAGCCACTGGTAAGGCGGTAATCGATATTGCCAATGGTAAGCTAACCTTAAATGTGGGAGATGAAAAGGTCACCTTTGATGTTTTTAAAGTGCTTAAACACCCATGTGATCCTGACTCATGTTTACGCATCGATGTATTTGATATGTTGATTGATGAGACTTTTCAGGCACAAATGGTAGACGACCCATTGGAGACATGTCTTTCCAAATCTATGGATGTCAATTCAGCGAGTGAAGAACAATTGGAAACCATGTTTAGCGTAGAGAAGCCACCTCTTTACCACGTCATTGGAGCTAAAAAATTAGAAAGATCACTCTTGGCTCCTCCTCGCCCTTCTATCGAAGAGGCCCCTATCCTTGAGCTTAAACCATTACCATTACATTTGAAATATGTATTTTTAAATGATAATGAGACTCTACCTTTAATTGTCTCATCTTCTTTGACAGGAGAACAGGAGAAGCAACTAATGAGAGTATTGAAGGCCAACAAAAAAGCCTTCGGATGGAAAATTGCGGATATAAAAGGCATAAGTCCAGCAGTGTGCATGCACAAAATACTCATGGAGGAGTCCGCAAAACCTACACGCCAACCACAAAGACGGTCAAATCCACAAATACAAGAGGTGGTAAAGAAAGAGGTTATAAAACTACTCGATGCAGGTATAATCTATCCTATCTCTGATAGTGCATGGGTAAGCCCGACTCAAGTAGTACCCAAGAAGGGCGGAATAACTGTGATAGAAAATGCGAACAATGAATTAATCCCTACTCGAATGCTTACCGGGTGGCGTGTAGATTATCGCAAGTTAAATGATGCGACTCGTAAGGACCATTTTCCCCTCCCATTCATTGACCAAATGCTTGAAAGGTTAGCCGGACATGATTTTTATTGTTTTCTAGATGGGTATTCCGGCTATAACCAAATTGCCATAGCACCCGAGGACCAAGAGAAAACAACTTTCACTTGTCCATATGGCACGTTCGCTTATAGGCGGATGCCGTTTGGATTATGCAATGCCCCGGCCACATTTCAACGATGTATGATGATGATCTTTCATGACATGGTCGAAGAATTCCTTGAGATTTTATGGATGATTTTTCTGTTTTTGGAACTTCATTTAACACATGTCTTGATCATTTGGACCGTGTTCTAAAACGTTGTGAGGAAACAAATCTTGTTTTGAATTGGGAAAAATGTCATTTTATGGTCCGGGAAGGGATTGTACTAGGTCACAAAATCTCCCAAAAAGGGATTGAAGTGGACCAAGCCAAGATTGAGGTAATAGAAAAGCTTCCTCCACCTACATCGGTGAAAGCCGTGAGGAGCTTTCTTGGTCATGCCGGCTTCTATAGGCGATTTATCAAAGATTTTTCCAAAATTGCAAAGCCGTTATCTAACTTGCTTGTCAAAGATGCACCATTCAATTTTGATTCCTTTGTTTACAGGCCTTCATGACTCTTAAGGAGCTATTGATATCCGCTCCCATCATGGCACCTCCCGACTGGAGTTTGCCCTTCGAATTGATGTGTGATGCTAGTGACACCGCGGTGGGTGCGGTCCTTGGCCAAAGGAAGGATAAGGTATTTCAAACCATCTACTATGCTAGTAAGACTTTAAATGATGCACAAATGAATTACGCAACCACGGAAAAAGAATTACTAGCCATAGTATTTGCATTTGACAAGTTCCATGCTTATCTCATTTTGAATAAAGTAATTGTGTACACCGATCACTCCGCATTAAAATACTTACTTGCCAAAAAGGATGCAAAACCTAGACTCATTAGGTGGATTTTACTTCTTCAAGAATTTGATGTAGAAATTAAGGATAAGAAAGGAGTAGAAAATGTTGTTGCCGACCACTTGTCTAGGATAGAGGCTCCTACCCCCGAGTGCGTGTATGATAAACCTATTTGTGAGGAGTTTCCCGATGAGCACTTGTATGCTATACACAATAATGACGATCCTTGGTATGCCAATTATGCAAATTATCTTGTCACGGGAGTTCTTCCTCCGGATATCACTTATCATCAAAAGAAGAAATTCCTATTTGATGTGAAGCGATATTTGTGGGACGAACCATATCTATTTAAGATTTGTGCAGATGGCCTCATTCGACGATGTATCCCTGAGGAGGAAACAGCATCAATTCTCACCCATTGTCATGATATGTCGGTAGGTGGTCACTTTGGACCTTCTAAAACAGTGGCTAAAGTGCTTCAATCAGGTTTCTTTTGGCCTACTCTTTCTAAAGATGCATTTTTGTATGTTCAATCTTGTGATAGGTGTCAACGAACAGGTAACATCTCTAAAAGACACGAAATGCCATTGCATAACATGCTTGAATGTGAACTATTTGATGTGTGGGGTATTGATTTTATGGGACCTTTCCCTAGTTCTTGTTCTAATAAGTATATTCTTGTTGCGGTCGACTATGTCTCCAAATGGGTCGAAGCCGAGGCTTTACCAACTAACGATGCTTCGGGTGGTTACTCGATTTTTAAGAAACAGGATTTTCACTCGTTTTGGAACTCCTAGAGCTATCGTTAGTGACGGGGGCACCCATTTTTGCAACAAACAATTCGAACACTTATTGAACAAGTACGGGGTACGGCATAAAATCTCAACCCCATATCATCCCCAAACGAGTGGTCAAGTGGAGGTGTCAAATCGGGAGATTAAACGCATTCTTGAAAAAACGGTTAACGCATCTAGAAAAGATTGGTCCCTTAAACTAGATGACGCCTTGTGGGCATATAGAACCGCGTTTAAAACTCCGATTGGCATGTCCCCATATCGCCTTGTCTTTGGAAAAGCATGTCACTTGCCGGTTGAGCTCGAACATCGCGCTTTTTGGGCTATTAAATTTCTAAATTTTGATTCCCAACTCGTAGGTACCAAGCGTTTACTCCAATTGCACGAACTTGAGGAATGGCGCCATCAAGCGTATGAGAATGCCAAGCTTTACAAGGAGCGAACGAAAACTTGGCATGATAAGCGTATCATTCCTCGGGAATTTCACGAAGGAGACAAAGTGTTACTATACAATTCTCGCCTTCGACTTTTTCCCGGGAAACTCAAGTCAAAATGGTCGGGACCGTTTGTTATATCTCGTGTTTATGCCTCCGGTGCTATTGAACTTATAACGGAAAATGGACGGACCTTCATGACAAACGCCCAAAGGTTAAAGCATTACATTGGAATTGACGGGTCAAGGGATAAAGTGACCATACCCCTCCGGGATCCTTAGCAACTTTTTGTCTCACGTCGAGCTACCGACTCTAAACTAGCGCTTCTTGGGAGGCAACCCAAGTTCCTTCTTTTCTCATGTTTTTTTTTTGTTTGGTTTACTTCGTTTTATTTTGATTACTCTTGCTTAATCTTTGTTAGTTGTGTTAATTTTAGTGTGAATTGTTATTTTTCCTTTTGTTTACAGGAAATGGAATGAAATTTGCAACACAGCAACATCCACGCCTAGGCGCCATGTCTCCCGCGCCCGGGCGCCTCTTTCTTCAGTACAGGACCTGCTTCGCATTCTCGCGCCCAGGCGTACGATACTACACGCCCCGGGGCCTAATCATAGGCGCCCAGGCGTCAAAATCCTATGCCAGGGCGCCCCGAGAGCTATTTTTGTCCAATTCTTTTCGCATTCCCGCGCCCAAGCGCGCCCCATATCGCACCCAGGCGCCAAGCTCACGACGCCAAGGCGTCCCCCTTACACGCTCAGGCGCGGCGTAAAACTCAAAGTCTTCAATTGATTCGCATTGAGGCGCCTAGGCGCCGATATACGCGCGCCCGGGCGCCGCGCAGGTATAAACTTAACCTTGGCTAAAAAAATTAGATCTATTTCTCAAATTTCTCTCTCTCTCTTCCGACTGCCGAGCAACAACCATCAAATCTCCACCTTAAAGCCGCCATTGGACCTGCCCAAACCACCGTCTTCCACCACTCGCCGCCGTAAAACTGCAATGTCCGTTTTCTCTCGACCAAAAGGTGAGTGAATAGCTGCGTTCTTGCTCATTTCCGATTAGTCAATCAGTATAAAGTATTCTTTCATCAGTGTTTTCGTTTCGGGCCTGAAATTGTTGCTTAATCTTGGTGAATATTCAATTGTGGGGAAATTTTCGGGATTTACAGATTTGGAGGATTGTTTGTGCACAATTTCAGTTTTGAAATACAGAATTATCGGGCTGTGTTATGAATTTGGGAATTACAGAGTTGAATTTACATTTGTGATTATAGTTCCGTTTTGGTGTGGAAATTAATTTTACATTTCAAGGTACCATTTCTGGTTGATTGTTGTGTGGGTTGCTGTTTTCGGGGAAGTAATCGGGAATTTGGTATATCGATTAAACGTCATTACTCTGCGAAAATTTCTAAAAAAAAAAAAATGCCGAAGCACACTTCCAAACAATCCAAAAGTAAAAAGAAAGTGGGAGAAGGGTCATCTAACGACCCTGAACTACCCATTGATTCGACTATTCCGACCCTTGACCCTCGATTCTCTGATCCGGAGGTCCAAATAATCTGTCAATGCCTCCACCATCGAAATATCATTAAGGAGAAGTACTTAGTTACACAGGGACAGCCTTCGGTGCGGAACTTGGTTGAGTTTCATCACTTGCAATATTTTTGTCGTAAGCCCGAGATTATTTGGGTCACTTTGGTTCAGGAATTCTTTGGTGCGGGGGCATTTCATGAACTTACAACCTCGAGATATAGTGAGCCTGAGCACACGGTTCGCCATACCACGGTGTCATATGATGTCGGAAAGATTCGGGAGATTATAGGTACTCCTAAGCCTCAACAGTGTGAATACACTACTCTTTATCACGGGGGACACCTACAAATTGATATGGATGAGTTAATGAGGGTCATAGCAAAGGAAGGTGAGATTTGGCCATCGGGCCAGGCCTATCTCCCCCGTCGAGCTTTACTTCCGGAGGCCACCTTTTGGCTTGAATTTATACGGTTCAATCTCATTCCTAGCACTAATAAGTCAGAAGCTAATAAACAAAGGGCCGCTCTCATTTTTTCCATCATGACTCGCAAAACTATTGACTTCTCAAAGTTGATCTTTGATTCTTTATTAGACCAGTTGAAGAAGTTCAAAAATGAGTTTGCTTGGGTAGTTGATCAGACGACACAACAGAGGATGGAAGTAGAGTCGACAAAGAAGAATCCTCTGATTTTTCCCTCCCTTATCACTGCTCTCTGTAACAAGCATAGAATTCAAGTTTCCCCTCTAGAGCGACCCGAGCCACCTGGTTCATCCATCACTATGCTTGCCGCTACTCCACACGCTCCCCCTCCTCCTAAGCGTTCTCGTCCACCTTCATCTACTCATGGTGCAGAATCAAGCCACACTACATCATTTGATATGGATGCCCTTCGGCAGCTATTAAGGACAAAGATGCATACCATGATGAATGAAGGTTGTTCTTACGTTAGACAATTATTTATGGAGCAGGATGCATTTATGGGCCGGGGACCTTTCGACTACTCTTCGCCGCCTACTTTTTTGCATTCTTATACACCTCCGCAAGATGATATGCCCAATGTAGGTGCAGGTGCTTTAGTTGTTCGGGTTGATTCTCCTGTTGAGGGTGGAGGGGATCATGATGATGTGGACGCCATGTTTGACGATTAGTCCCGTGTTATTTTCATTTCCTGAATTTTTTTTTATCTTAGATGTTTATTTGTGGTCTGTTTTTGAATTTTGATTAACCTTTGGAATTATGTTTTTTTTTTATTATTGATGGATTTTTTTTTGTTTTTTTTTGTTCTTTGTGTGTGAAAAATATGCTATGCTTAACCGGATCATATGGATAGCACATGTTGATTTTGTAGTAGGATTCTCTTTCAACTACGTCGCGGTTGCTAAACTTGGGACAGAATATCCTCAAGAGAACTCGGGTTTGCTTTTCAGCACCCCTTATGGTGAAGTGTTCTCTTACTCAAATTTTTCTCCAACATTGGGGACAATGTTTGTTTTAAGTTTGGGGGACCATTCATGATCTATATATTTTTGTCTAGGTTTGGGGGTGTCATATAGTGTGAAATATATATATATATATTTTTATATATAAAAAAAATAAAATAAATCTAGTCCTTCCAATTGATGCATTGAAATTGATTGACTTGGAAAAATGGCATGATCTCTTGAAATAATTTGAATTTAATGGAATATATATCTTTGAAATTGCTCGTGGAGACACTAGACTAGGATTGATTTCCTTAGATGATTCACAATGCACATAAATCGAGGGTAGAGGAGTTGAGAGGATAACCATCTTGAGACACTTAAAGAATTTTTCCCGGAAATATTAACTTAGATTTCTCGTAAGGTTATAAGTTGAGTAGTAATTTTATATGCTAAACAATAAAGTGAAAAGGTTGAATTTTGGTATGACCAAAAGTGGTTAGGCTAATACGTACTGGAGGTGAAAAGTTTCATGCCTATATACTGTACTATTACGCTAATTTGAGCTAAGCTCAAGCCAAAAAGAAGTAAATTGTTTAAAAGATCTCGTTTTATTTCGTGGCCTTTGACACTCGAGTGATTAAATCCTTAGGAGTGTCTCTACACTTAATGCCCCAAAACTATCTAGTTTGGGAGTCATTGATCTAAAGCTTGTTACATGGGTGTCATAGAAAGTCTAATGGAATAAAACATTGCACATGATCTAGCCTTAATGAATTTAATGGAAGTTTCATACGAATTGAAAAATGAATGTTGAGATAATGAAATTTCAAATGGCTATGAGATTTTCTATAATTCTTGTGCTTTATGTTTGATCAAAAGTTGATAGATATGGGATTAATGTCCAAAATTTGGTAAGGATGCCTTTCGACTATAATACCTTAGATTTATTGTTCACAACACCCTAGGGAGTCTTTTCAAGTATTGGTGTCACATGAGCAAAAGTAGTTGATATGTATATATATTTGTGAACTTTAAAAGGTTGATTTTATGCCATTCATTCTTGTTGATCATGTTAAGGTTTATTGATTTGGTTGGATAAATTTTGTTAGATTTTGTGGGTATATCACATGCAAACCCTCACGAGACTATAACTCGTCCTTTGAAGTAACTCAAAGGTTTAAAGGCTTGTTGCACCCGCTAAGTGCAATCGTTTACTCCACGAAAGTGAGTTAGTTAGTTGTTTTGTTTTCTCCCATTGAATGATGTTGATCTTGCCATATAGCTCTTATTGCTCGAGGTCGAGCAATTGATAAGTTTGGGGGTGTTGATAAGAGGTGTTTTTACGTGTTTTTAAGACCGTAATTTATTATGATTTGGATTCACTTATTACTTAAATCATGTCACATTTGCATTTAATAAGTGTGTTAAGTGAATACAGGTAATAAATGAGAATACATGAAGAAAAGGGAAGAAAAACGATGTACAAAACAAGTTCAAACATGTTTTTCAACACTTAGGCGGTTTATGCATCTCCTACCACATTCGAGCGATAATTCTGTATATTTTGAGACCGAATTGGACAACATTTCCTTCTACAAAGTTGTAGATCTATGTCTTAGCTTCAAATGAGAACTTGAATCATCCAAATCGGAGGTCTATAGAGATAATTATGAAGGAAATACGATTGTTGCGCCGAACAGAGAAGTATATGCGCCAGGACACGCCCTAGCGCCTTCCTAGTCACGCCTAGGCGTGGACAGTCCGAATCTTACTTCTTTTCAGCCTAAATTCCAACTCTTGATGATGGGAAGGAATCACTTGCAGCCATAATTCAGCACATGTGTTGAGGGGGAGTGTCATAAGTGTGTTTCTTGGTAGATTTACTTTATGGAATTTTATACTACACACTTTAGAGTAATGGAGGACACAAGAGAGGAACAACACATGGGAGGAAGAAGAATCTACACCTATAAAGCTAATCATCTCTTGCATTCATGGAGGATGAAGAAAAAGAGGGGAGGAAGGGACCGATCCATTAGAGAGAAAGGAAAAGGAAAAGGATTCTTGGATTCATTATCATCATTGGAGAAAGAATATTCACTTGGAGTTCTATCATCATTTACTTAGAGGGAGTTTTTATAGTCTTTTCATTTTCATTCATGTCTATGAATATGTGTATTTACTCATTATTATTTTTCATATTATCTATTATGAACTAATTTCATAAGACTAAGGCCATGTAAGGTCAAATTGTGATATATGCTTATAATAGATGATTGTTGAGGTTGTTCTTATATTGTTATGTGATGTGAATTGTGTTTTTGTCTATCTTGCATATACTTGATCACTATATGTTAGAATCTTATGCCTAGGTTAATATTTCGGGAGAAAATTGACTTAGGATGCAAGAAATTCACATCATGACCCGCAACTAATGAGGAATTGCCCTAGACATAGGTAAAGATTCCCGGGTGAAGTCGTTCGATTCAAATCGAGTGAACTCTAGTACATTAATGCATGTTTAGTGGTTAGATTTCCGGATAGGGATATTTGGGAAATCACGATCTAAGTATAGGAGTTTATACGCGAGACATCGGTTATTCTCTACCTTAGGAGTTTTCACCATAACAATATAAGAGTAATTCTACAACGAGAGCCTTTATAAGTATATTTGATCAATTTGGACCAATCATGTGCCTTAGTCTCTCTTTACATATTTGTTTAAAAATCATTTGTGCAACCTTGTTCTTATCTTACGCATTTCACACTCATTTTACCTTTATTGTTTTGATCTTTGTTCTTATAAAATCTTAAACTAGAATTCAAGTCCTTATGGTTCGACAATCCGGACTTACCGTCCATTTATTACTACACACGACTAGTGCACTTGCTATCATAGCACGTTAGCTTTTAGCGTGTCAGTATATATACAAATCTTGAAGGTTTTTTACTAATTACAGCAGCTAGCACAATATTTGCTATCTTCCTTATCTAATTATGAAAAAAATGGCTAATCAGGGTGGCAGGGGGCGCGCCCACAGCAAATCCAGCAAGGATTAAGCTCAGATTGCCTTGATTGAAGGAGGCCTAGTATGGTAAGAGCTTGATTTTTGGGCCATGTCTTCCTCCTAATTAATCTTAATTGTCAGCCCGGAAAATATGGAAAATGCGGGATATAAAAAACATAAATAACTGCACAAAACAAGTGTTCAATGTATTAGGCTCTAACGTCACCCTCAGTTGTACACTCGATCTCACTCTACCATCCACGTCATTATTTTTTGTCTAAACGGGGGTTGTTGTGGGTCCACACCGTTACGGACTTCAAACGGGATTAATAGTAGCGGATGTCAAACCATCTTTAAATTCGACCCTTTTTCCATTGTACTTTGCTACATTATGTAAGAAACGAACATTAGGAGAGAAGCAATGCCCTTTTGCCACGTGTTTGTAGAATGACATGTGGCAACAGGTCCGTGAATTTTTCTGTTACGTCGCGTCACAGGGCTCGCTTGCTTGACGCCTGAGATGTTGAAACGGCCAACACCACGTCACTCTTAGCTTGAGTGATGTCATCTGCAATTTATACTATTCTTTTAATCGAGAATATACCGATATCGTCGTGTGTAATTCATGTTCATATTGAATGTACCCGAAAGAGTAACATCTCAAAAGCCCAAGTTTCATGTGACCAACTAAAGGTATTATCTAATAGACTTGTAAGTACTGAATTGCAAGTCTTTGAATGTGAATATGATTATATCATATATTGAAATTAATGAATCGTTATATGTTCCAATTTAAATAGTAGTCAAATGTCCAACATCTTACTAGCCAAATTTAACGAGGCGATCAGTCTTAGTGCTCATAGTTATTGAAATCCAATATTATCATCTATTAATATTAATATAGGAAGGAAGTGTTTGACCGATTTTGACCATCTAAAAACTCAATTCTAATTTTTGGTAATTTTGAATTAATTTTATTGTGATAATATTATTAACTTCCTCACATTACGTATCTCATCTCACAATTAACTTCCCTCACCGTATCAACTTCCTCCCACTATCATCCACTTTATAACTGTGAATTAGGTAATTTTCAAATTTGAACTTTTCAAATCTGCACATAATCTAAAATAGCGGTTATTTCTCTAAATTTCGATTTCAACCAAATGCATTTATCACTCTGAAAGAAGAAATACAAGGCGAACTCAGAGCATATAAGGATTGAGGAGCAATGGAGAAGAAGATGATGATAGTTAATGACAATGGTTCTCCTGATAATTTCAGCAAATATAAATGGCGTTAAGTTCAACGCCGCCGACTATTACGATGCCTGTTCAACGGCATACATAAATCGGTGGTTTTTTGGGGTATCACGTCGAACATTATTCGGTCTCCACCGCTGGCCTCAAGGCTGCTTCTGCCCAACAAGAGGTGACGGCAGGAATTGAAACCATGGAAAATTGTTGATGAAGTTGGGCAGCAGCAGGTTCTCAGTGCTTCCACATTACTAATTATGAGTCATGATTTACTTAAATATTCTACCTTCATTTCTTGAATTATTGTAGCGAACCCATATCAAATGTGCTATTTTTTTGTTGTCTTTACTCTCAAGAATTGTTTTTGTGTTTATAGACTTGCAATTACTCATCCTGTTGTTACATAAAGCTTCATCAAAATCGCGTCCAATAAACATAGTTATAGAATCATCCAAAGCCTGTTTCATACTTTTTAGATCAATTAGGTCACTCTAGTAAGATTTATGCACTAGGTTCAAAATATCATTGCATCATAAGTCCAATTAATTATGTTCATACTTACCGTGGTAGTATTCTGAATTCATCTTCATCACATGAATGAGTTATATTATATGTTAGTTTCTCAAGTTTGATTGAGTTTTTTTAAAACTTTCTAAGGCTTATATGACCTTTCTTTTTTGGTTATTTCAGACTTGGTAAAGCATTTAGGTAATGTGCAATGCAAATTATATTTTTGGATACAGTATTTGTGTTCTATTCTCTCTCTCTCTCTCTCTCTCTCTCTCTCTCTCTCTATGCCTCCCACAATATTAAATTCGATGTTTGTCCACAAAAATCAGTAACGTTGTTTCATCCTGAACACTTTTTGTTGCTACATGGTAATAAATTGCATATTATTTATATATGGTTACGTGATTTAGTTCAATACCTTATTGCATATTCGATTCAATTTTGCTTGAGTACATGAACATTTGATTTTCTCAATTTGATTGGTGCCCAGATGGAATGAGGACAACAGAATGGAGTGCAGCAATGTCCAACTTCCGGACTCTCATGTTTTGCATATTTATTACATTATTCGAAAATGGCCGGCTTCCCATAACGAATCAGTTTAGTGCATTCAAATACTAACTATTTGTTTCAAAGCATAAGGTGGACTCATCTTTTTTGAAACTTTTTTACGGTAAATTTCTCTGTTAATTACATCAGGTTGTGGATAAGGAATAAACTCCGTTTGCTTTAACTTTTAGGTTGAATTTTCAGGATTCCCATCTCTTACCAGTAATGCAGGTGAATCCTACGGATCTTTGCTGCAACTAAAGGTGAGTTTTTGTGTTCTTCTACTCTAACCTTGGACACAGTCTCCTTTACGTGTCTTGATATTTGCAGGTTTTCTTCTCTAACACATAATTGATGTTATCTACAGCAAAACAAAAAAAACTCGGGAGCCTATGACATTCACAAGTCCCTTACTCAATTCACCCAAAATTGTATGTCTTCGCTCCTTTTTCATACTCTTGGTTCAATTTGCAATTTCCTCCAATATCATTTTTCATGTAACAACTTTTTTTGGTGATTTTTATTACGGATAATCCCAAAAAACACCAACAAATTTGATTGAAACGTCTCCGGTAAAGTTATAATAAAACTTTGGGAGAAATTTGATGATATTGAATTTTTCATCATTCTTTACACAACTAACTTAAAATTTATTTTTGTTTTTTCTTTACTATTGTATAATGCTTAAATTATTTTGAACGTACTACACCTGTATCTTCAGATTTCTCTATAGTTTAAGAGAAGAGAAAGATCCAGCCCCACATAATTGCAGATAACAAGGTGATTTCGATAATTACTACACATCATCTATCATTTCCTTTGATATTTCCTTAAAATTATTACACTATAAGTTTGTTAAGTCTTGGGGTCAGCATTCGAGGTTCCAGAATTGTACAATTTGCACTTCTATTAATACATCATATATTGAATTGATATACATAGATGGTGGAAAACAATTCCTTCATCAGTGCTACAAGTATCACATAATTTACACATTCTTTGCCTTCACAGAGAGCGCCACAGGGAGGAATGTGAACCCACAATTAACGATATCAAAACTTCAATACCATATTCTTTGTTTAGTTACATCTATTTGATACTTCAATCTCTTTGCCGTTAAAACTTTTGCACAAGATTTTTGTGTATTTAGTTTCAAGCGTTATTCTGATCCTATGTCAATTTCATCTGTTTCCTTCTTTTTCTTCTATTTTTTTTTTATCTTTGATGGATGACGGGTAAGTAAAATATGGATTAAAATCAGAAAAGTACATTATTACAATAGTTCAAGCAGAAACTGAGACAAAGTTTGGCAAATTGGACTCAGTCTACACCAATTAGAATGGAACCTCCCGGCTTGCAAGAGAGTGTGTTGTGGAAATTGCCTCACTAATATTATGTTCAAGCTTACATTGTGTGGAGCATTCATTTGGTTTTTCCGTGATAGTCTTCAAGCTCAATTATGTGCATTCATTTAGGCCAATACTCATCCGCATCATTGTTCATTGAACTTTGGTAGCAAGTACACATGCCATATTTACATTTAAAGAAAGAATCTGCTTTGTTTAAATTTCTAAATATGTAGCATAAAAATCAATTTGTCAAAGTAGGTAACTTATTCAAGTTCAAAATCTTCATTATTTCATGCATTAAAGTTTAGAATTGTGAGAATCTAACCGTCAACTAAGTAGCGGTAATTTTAAATTTAAAATGTAAACACTTATAAGAAATCTGCATGTAACCATATCAAATTTAGAAAAGATATTCATTTATCCATTAAACGTGTACTTTGATCCTAAAACATCCAATAACTTTAATCTTTCTACCTTAATTTCTCCAATTTAACAGTGCAATTTGTTCCTAAACATCCATTAACTTTAGACTTTCTTCCTAAAATTCTCTAATTTCTATATTCCTCACAAGAAATTCTTGCAGTATGAGAGTTCCATAATGAAAAGGAACATAATTCATGTGTTCAAGGAGTTTATTATTAAAAACTCCAAGTAAACAACCTTTTCTTTTTTTAATTGCCTCATCTATTCATTTTTTTGCCACTAAAAGATCTTATAACATATTTTATAAAATATATGAGAATATATAAGTCTCTTTTGGTCTTAACTTTATGTCATTCATTTGGACAAGTGCGTATTTTCTCTATTGTTGTATTTATAATGCACAATGATATTTCTAAAGAGAAATTTTGATTTTATGCTAAAATAAAACGGAAATCATACATTCAATTTAAATCAAAACAAAATTATATCACTTTTTTAAAAAAATTATATTTGAATTAACTTAAGTCGTGCGTAGCACGGGTTGCACGCTAGTAATTATATATTTTGTGGAATTCAAGAATTTTCTACTGTTATTTCATTTGTTAGTAGCATTGGTAATGACACTGCTCATTTGCTTGCTCGTAGTGCACTAAAGGATGCAGAGGGGGCGTTTGATCTCCCTCCATTAGTTGCAGACTTTGTCCTATTCGAGATCATTCAATAATATATATCTATCGATTCGATATGGAAAAAAATAGGTTAATATTACCAGAATTGGAGACTCATTAAAGCCCTGTTTGTAAAGACTATGGAAAGTAATGTTGAGTTTTTGTTAAATTTAAGTTAATTTCTGATGTTTGATTTTAGTGATTGTTTTTTTCCTTCTCTAATAAAAAGATGAATATAGAACAAAAATTGAAGCAAATCTAGAGGCACTTTTATCAATCTAGCAAATGAATTCAACTTTGTGGTATTCATACAATGTTTTTTCTATAATTTAGCAATTCCTTTGAAAAGTATTAAGGATTTAACAAGCACTCCAGTCTATGCCAAGAGACAACCATCCATCATTTACCAAAAAAAAAAGAAAAAACACAAGTACAACTTATTGGTAGTTTACCAAAATAAGATATTTCAGTTTATTCTCAAAAAAATTTGTAAAAATGAGCTAAGTCGACTCAAATATTGATTATTATTATTATTATTATTAGATAAAGAGCTCAAGTCTTCATGTACCTGAAGTTTGATTATGCTTAGAATGTGAAATAGATTTTTATATAGACTTCAATGGACGGTTGCATATTAAAACACCAGTGTGACACAAAAAATTAAAAAATATATAAATATAATATAAGACTCGCTACAATACATCAACTTTAGGTTGAAGAATTACATAAATTAAATAAGTATGTTTTTAATTCAAGAACATTGATGAGTACTGACGCTATAGGTGACATCCCATGTTCAAGGAAAAGTTAGCAAAAGTAATGGTATCTTAGGGAGACAATTAGGTAATATATATATATATATATATATATATATATTAGTTCGAAATTAACCATCTTGAAAAAACAATTGATCGCTTAAATAAGACATTTTGAGTTTGAATTTTTGTGCATGCAAAAAACTTTTTTGAGAAATGTTCTCACAGTAACATCTAATAATATTTCAAAAGATTAATTTTCAAGTTTCGGACCCAAAAAACCTTGAAAAAGTTGAAAATTTATGAGCATGAGAGCGACTTCGGGGAAGACAAAGAAATGATGTTTATAGAATATCTCGGACATGGAACATTAGGTGTCGCCTTATCCTATCTTCTGTCCCTAAGATTTCATTATCACTAATTGTAATCGTCGATTTAATAATTACTAAATTAGGATCAGTCTAACTTTAAGACAAGGCTTGCACGTCTAATTTTAGGCATACCGGTTCTAATGTGGAATCAATAAATACATTACACATGTACGTCTAATTTAATCAAATTTATTTATATATGCAGCCGAAGTTAATTTGTTGATCTACATATATCAGATCCAAGCTAAATCATAAATATGTCTTTGTTGTGGAACTCAGAGTCATATTCCACCAAATATAGAAATAGCGAGGGAAATATTGTACTAGAAAACCACACTAGATTTAATTCCCAGGAAAGATTGGAGGCGTCACAACGGTCGCGCTTAAAACCCAATCTCCTCGACAGAATTAACTAGACGTATTTAATAGCACAATATAACACTACAACTATAACTAACAATGGCTACTTGAAGAATAGCACAAAATAAAGAACACCAAATATAACGAGGTTCGGCTAATTTAGCCTACGTCCTCGGACTCCACAAAAATATTTCACTAAACAAAAGAAAGGACCAAAAGTGAAATATACAAAATTATAGAGGAGAAAAGAAGAATAGCCAAAGATGAGAGGCTAAGGGATATCAAACAACTAAAGGGTGGATCCCCTTTTATAGGAAAAGGGATGACCCTTTACAAAATTCTTCCTATGTGGGACAAATTGCTCTTTCATTATCAAAGGGAAATGAGCCATTTCTTCATCACAATTCAACAAATCTCCACCTTGGCGAATTTCCAAAATCTTCAATCTCCTTGTCAAACGGGGTCACAAAAAAACAATCTTCAAACTTGTTAATGTTCCTTTCCAGGATCATGCATATACCTGCTCACAACCCCCACTGCTTGGGAAATATCAGGCCTCGTACACACCATAGCATACATCAAGCTACCAACAACATTTGCATACGGTACTTTTGACATGTATTCCCGTTCTGCTTCAGACTTAGGTGACAGTGGCGCTAAGCTTAAAATGAGGAGCAAACGGAGTACTAACTGGTTTTGACTTTTTATCAATGCCAAAACGCCTCAACATCCTACTCAGATATTGTTTCTGAGTCAAACAAAGCCTCCTCAATTTTCTATCTCTAAAAATCTCCATGCCGAGAATTTTCTTCGCCTCACCTAGATCCTTCATCTCAAACTCCCTTTTCAAATGAGTCTTCAACTTCTCAATTTCTATTAGACTCGGGGAGGCAATCAACATATCATCAATATACAGAAGAAGATATATGAAAGATCCATCTTGTAGCTTATGCAAATACACACAATGATCGTATGTGCTTCTTGTGTACCCAATTCCCATCATAAACTTGTCAAATCGCTTGTACCACTGCCTCAGAGATTGCTTCAATCCGTACAACGATTTTTGAAGTTTACAAACCAAATTTTCATTTTCAGCAACTTTGAATCCCTCCGGCTGAGTCATATAGATTTCCTCTTCCAAGTCTCCATGTAAAAATGCAGTTTTACATCCAACTGAACTAGTTCAAAATCCAACTGTGCTACCAAAGCCAACAAAATCCTAATGGAGGAGTGTTTTACAACTGGAGAAAATACCTCAATGCCCTCCTTCTGAGCGTAACCTTTGGCCACCAATCTGGCTTTGTAGCGAACATCACCTTGGCTAGGAAATCCATCTTTCTTTGCAAATACCCATTTGCATCCAATTGCCTCTTTTCCCTTCGGGAGACTGGCCAGTTCCCATATTTGATTCTTATGAAGGGACTGCATTTCTTCACTCATGGCAATCCTCCACTTATCTTTCTCTGGTCCTTTGACTGCTTCAATATAAGTGGTAGGAACATCATCAGCGGCAATTGCAGATGCACAAGCCACCATATCATCAAAGCGAGCAGGCTTTCTGATTGTCCTCTTTGGCTTGCTAGTTGCAATTGATTCAAGTTGCTGTGGAAGTTCTTGGGGTTGAACTTCCTCTTCTTCAAAATCTCCTTCTACCGTAGGAGAATGATCAAGAGTTTCTTGATCTGCTGGGACAACAAACTTTTCAAACTCCACCTGTTTGGGAGTACCATCATGCTGTTCTGCATTCACCTTTTCCAACACGGTAGATTCATCAAAGGTGACATCCCTGCTAAAAATTATTTTCTTTATTTCTGGACACTAAAGGCGATAGCCTTTTATACCAGAGGTGATCCCCATGAACACATCTTTCTTTGCTCTAGGATCCAACTTCGATTCCTTAACATGATAATATGCAGCGGAACCAAATACATGTAAGGAATCATAATCAGCAGCAGGCTTTCTAAACCATTTCTCCAATGGTGTTTTTCCATCAATAGCAGTAGATGGTAAACGATTAACGAGATGACACGCATATGTCACAGCCTCAGCCCAAAATTCTTTACCCAACCCAGCATTGGATAACAAACACCGAACTTTCTCCAGCAAAGTCCGATTCATGCGTTCTGCCACTCCGTTCTGTTGTGGTGTATGTCTGACAGTGAAGTGTCTGACAATACCTTCATCCTCACAAAATTTCTGAAATGGACCACTCCTAAATTCTCCACCATTGTCTGTACGGAGACGTTTGACCTTTTTATCAGTCTGAGTTTCCACCATCTTTTTCCAATTGAGGAATACCTCAAACACTTCATCTTTTGTCTTCATCGTATACACCCAAACTTTCTGGGAAAAATCATCAACAAAGGTTACAAACTAGTGCTTCCCTCCCAAAGAACTCATTTTTTGAGGGACCCACACATCCGAATGAACATAATCCAAGATACCATCAGTATTATGGATTGCTGTTCCAAATTTAACCCTTGTTTGTTTCCCACGAACACAAAGTTCACAAAACTCCAATTTGGAGTATTTCACTCCTTTTGTTTTGTGAACGACCTCTGATGAACAAAACTTCTGCATCTCCGCCTGAACAAACTTGCTTGTCCTTCTCAGTTCATAACTGTATAGGGCAGCACAAACTTCGCTAAGAGATACAGCAGCAGCCTTCCCGTGAAGTAGAGTGGTTTCAAGAAACTCAAACTCCTCAGGAAGGGATCCCAGCAACATCAGAAACAAATCCTTCTCATCCAAATTTCCGTTCTTTTTCCTCTATATCATTTGGTTTCTTTTCTTCAATAGCTAAGTTTAGACCTTGTTGAAAGAGTGCGTCTACAACTTCGCTTTGCCACATACCAAAATGGTCTGTGCCATCAAAAGACTCCACTGCCAATCGTGTATTCGCCACAGTGGTTCTCGCCCAAATGGACGACGACGATGCTTTTGAGGTAACTTCCATTTTTTGTTACAAATTATTCTTCAATAGCCCTCCAAATGCGAAAGCCAAATAGCCCGGGAAAACTTTTCTGATGTGGAAGATCAGATTAAACTGCGACCACAGAGCATACTCAGAATACCCGAGCTCTGATACCACTTGTAGTGGAACTCAGAGTCATATTCCACCAAATATAGAAATAGCGAGGGAAATATTGTACTAGAAAACCACACTAGATTTAATTCCTAGGAAAGATTGGAGGCGTCACAACGGTCGCGCTTAAAACCCAATCTCCTCGACAGAATTAACTAGACGTATTTAATAACACAATATAACACTATAACTATAACTAATAATGGCTACTTGAAAAATAGCACAAAATAAAGAACACCAAATATAACGAGGTTCGGCTAATTTAGCCTACGTCCTCGAACCCCACCAAAATATTTCACTAAACAAAAGAAATGACCAAAAGTGAAATATACAAAACTATAGAGGAAAAAAGAAGAATAGCCAAAGATGAGAGGCTAAGGGATATCAAACAACTAAAGGGTGGATCCCCTTTTATAGGAAAATGGATGACCTTTTACAAAATTCTTCCTATGTGGGACAAATTGCTCTTTCATTATCAAAGAAAAATGAGTCATTTCTTCACCACAATTCAACAGTCTTGATGCTCCAGATTAATTTGGAATACGTCTTTCTCTTAATGTTGAATCAAGTACCAGAACAATTTCGTATTTAAGAAAGCATCATGTGATTCATGAAGCTATTTTTATTTTTTTTGCTAAATAAATATGAAATTAAAACAAACTCAAATGTAAAAGTTAATTAAATTGTAAAATCCAAAACCCAACAATTCCCAACCCTTGGACAAAACGAAAAAGGAAAAGGGAATGGATATTAATGATGATAAATGATTAATAGGTTGATAGAAAGAGTTTCCAGATCCCCTAAAAGAAAAAATGGGAAGTAATTCCAAATAATAATTTAAAAAACAGAATACACTAGTGATTAGTGCTTCAGACTTATATATCGTGTAAAGCATGCTAGTACTATCCTCTTGAACATATGCAAAATAATTGTTCCTCCGGAAAAGTAATTACCCACTAAAAGAAAGATGATTCACACATAAAAAAATAAATTAATGGGAAATATTATGAATTAATTTACAAGTCAAATCAGATTATTATTTCGAGCCCTTTCCATAATCTGAAAAATTGATGACCTTGCCAATGAGTCCAATATCTCGACGGAGAAATTGCCGATCTCCTCTCGCTCCATGCTCGTGCCATGTTATCGTGGAATTTTGGAATATCAACCTCCGAGTCTATTTCGACAAATATATCGACATTCTAGCAAACCATGCTCTTAAGTGTATTTCAGTGTGATCTCTGTCTTTATCATCCCTTATTTGGTTCGTCTCTCAACTTTAATGACTACACATATATTATATTTTGTATTTACTTATATTTTCTATTTGCATCTCATTAAGTTCTTAACCTATTATTTTAGTAATTCTTTTATTAATTTATTAATGACTTCTTGATTCTGATACTAGAAATTTAAAACATATCTTCGTGGGATGCTTCAACTAAAATCCAATGCAGCTCAAGGATAACATTGTTTATAGAAGAAATAATCTAATTATATGTACTTGATAAGAAAGCTAGCTAGATGCTAATTCTACATGTCTAGTTTCAATTAAAAACTACGAGTGGAGTCCCATTATGTTGGCAAAGTATCCACATTAAAGTCTATCCAGAGTTATTAATTAATTAATTTGACAAAGTTTAGTTGCTTGATCAAAATCCTATTGATCATGTGGCCATTGTGGGAGAAACTGTATAATTTGAAATTGGAATGCCTATCAATATAGGAAGTCGAGAGTCGAGACACGAGTTATACTCTTTTTCTTTAAAATAATATTGTCATGCATTGATGTTTACTGATTATGAAAACAGTCTCCAAAATGCAATAATTTTTTTGAGATAATAACACTATAAATCTCGATAACAACAAACAAAATACTTATTTTGAATTCTCTTCGAGAATTGACATAATTGTACATGAATAATGTTGAAAGTGTACTTGCGCATACAAGAAAGAATAATTTTAGGTTCACTTAAATTCACTTAAATTATTGGATAATTAGTTAAGTCTATCCACCTTAAGTTGCATAACCAATTGTCCAACACCCATTCTTCCCCTCTAATATGCTAGTGATCCGAACATGGCATAATTGAAATGCAAATTTGAGATTTAACTTTTAAAATTATAGAATTTTAGGTTCGAATGTGAAAAAAGCTATGAGTTGATAATTGTTGGTCGATTATTAATAAGTATCCTTTATGTGTAACGATATATTTGACCATTGTAAAATACTTGTACTCTACTTTAAATCTAATTAAATAATATTAAACAATATAATCAATATTAAATTTGAAGTTATTGAATTAACACAAAATTTAAAAGGGCCCTAATAATATATTCCAAGTTCCATAATTTTCTACACAATTTTACTTGAATAAGAACTTTCTAAAACCTTATATCATTTTTCAATTACTCCAATCACCTAAAATAGGATTTTTAAATCAAAGCCATTCAAAAACCATGAAACACCCCCCCCCCCCCCCTCTTGCCAAATACAATGTAAAACAACTGATGAAGTATAATTCTACTGACGAAGCTGAGGCCCCAAAATGTTAGAGGTCTTGGGTTTTACTCCGACTAACAACGTGTCGGCCTTTATCTACTTTCATAGTAGTTGTTAATTGATTGTAACGATTGATTGTAATAGTTGCTAATTGATTGTAAATTACTAATATTTGATATTTATAACATGTATCATGAAATATTAAAACAAGGTGGAAAAAGCATATGAATACAAGAATACAAAAAGAGTTGACCTGCAAAAGTATGACAAGTTACTTAAGTCAACCTCCTTCCTTTAAATCCATTACCAATCATACTATTCGATAATGTCAATGTATTTCGGTTATTTGAGAGCTCTTGTGATTTTGAGTTTTATAGACAATCAAAATAATCTACATATTTCTATTGTAAATGTTTACACTATAAAATAATTTGAATTTTTGAATTACAGAGCCCAAATAACCAAAACTGTAGAAATTCGAAAAAAAGGAAATTGGGTCCACATGTAGGAAAGATAAGATCCAATAAACTCAGAAAATGGCAAAAATGTAGGCTGGGTTGATAAAAACCCAATAATCGAATCGGAGGAGACTAAAAGAACCTAAAAGACAATAATCTGCAGTCAAGAAAGACACGTTAAAATAAGAAATTGGAAAGAAGCAGTTGAAGGCGGTTCCCGATGAAGAGGAACGCAGGTTCCCCAAAGACGAAATATATGCGGCCAAGAAGGAGAAGAATAGACATCATTAGAATCACAAACTTCTACAGTTTCATTTTCTTAGAATTAGCTCTAGTATTAGGAATAGTTCATAGCGTAAATTAGGAGTAGCCGTAGAATAATATAATAGTTGCTTGTCAAGAATCGCCGGGATTCGGCTTCAAAGCTTGTATCCGCAGTTTATTTGTAATCATCATGATCGAAAACTCTCGTGGAGGTATAAATTATCTTTTTTCAGATTTAAGTATTTGATAGATAATTTTATCTTGACTTGAGTTTTTCGTTCATTATTCTCGTAGTAGAAAGTTACAACTAAGAATTTAGTTAAAGACTTGAACCACCGTTTAGCGAATCGAACGCAAGGGGTTGAGAGATAATCCTCGATCGAAGACTCTCATGGAGGTATAAATTATCCTTTTTTTATATTTATGTATTTGATAGGTTATTTTCTCTTGACTTGAGTTGTTCGATTCATTGTCTCTATACTCGACATTAATAACCAAAGAGTTAATTAAAGACTTAAACCACCATCCAGCGTATCGAACGCAAGGGTTAAGAGATAATCTCAAGTTATAGATTATCACGGAGCTCGGAACAAACATTTGGATCCACCTCATTCTGATTTGTTTTATCGCGAAATAAATTTTTGGCGACCATAGTGGGAGTTAGCCGAATTTAACTTCCATAAACTCATAGTAAGAAGAGCTGAATGATGATCTTAAAACACAGCCTGTGTCTAGACACAGGATTAGAGCATACAAGATGTATGAGCAATTTGTTAAAGTCATGAAACAGACTTTAATGGGGGCTCGAGATGATCAGCGAAGGGAATTTAATGATCAATATCGAGCATTAGCTCAAGAATCTGCTCGGATATTTACAGCAATAGTACAAGATATTGCTATAAATGCCCAAGAGGGCCTTGCTCGAGAAGTTACTCGAGTTGTAACCGAATTAGGAGAGATATTTAACCAGACTTATGATGCCTTCTCGAGAATGGTAAATGTCACCTTATTCTCTAGGGATGACCACGTCTCCGCCCTTGAACATTTATCTAGGTTCACTTGCCAATGTAGAGAAGCCTTAGATCAAGATTTTCTCAAATTAAGGCCTTTTCCTAGTTCATTAACAGGATCGGCCTTTAATTGGTACATAAGCATCAATAAGTAATTGGGATGAGATGCAGTTCCAATTTCAAAATCACTTTGCTCAAACAGATTCAGGGATCTCGATGAGTGATCTTGCTAAAATAAGGCAGAATATAGCAGAATCAGTTGAAGAGTACCTAATACGTTTTAAGAAAACAGGGGTTAAATGTCACCTTAATTTACCCAAAACTGAGTTTGTTCAGTTAGCCCAACAGAATATGACCTTCGAATATAGGTTAAGGCTCGACAGTATGCCTTTCGCTGACTTTTGAAGTTTGGCTGAGAGTGCAATAAGATATGAGAATATGTTCAAAGAAGAAAGTAATAGAAAACACCAAGGCTTTAATGCCTTCGAGATAGGGACTCCATGGGTGTTCGAGGACACTTATGAAGTAGACCTAGCAGAATTTGTAAAAGGACCCCCTTATCAGTGCGGAGCTCTCGAAAGGAAAGAGTGCATGGCAACTGGGTCATTACAATGGAAAAAGAAAAGAACTACACTTTTGATGTAACAAAAACCGAACAAATTTTTGATTGGTTACTCGCCAACAAAAAATTAAAGTTTAAAGGAAAACATAGGATTCCTTTGAAATCTGAAATAAAAAGGAAACCTTATTGTAAATGGCATAATGCATTTTCACATGATATAAATGATGCATTTTATTTCGAAATCTGATTCAAGAAAAGATAGACCTTATCTTTCCTGATATTAAAAAAATTAACATCGATGAAGATCCATTTCTTGTTATGACTCTCGAAATTAACACTCTCGAATGTTTGGATTCGCAGGTTACTATCGAGACCAAAGTGGCAATAAGGACCTTTAACCGTCTGATCGATGAGGGAATTTTGACGTTCCCCAAAATTAAGGATGAAGGGCTCGAAGGGATGTGCAAGTGGCACATGAACACCCTTCATATCACAGATCAATGCCAAATCTTTAGGCGTTTTGTGGCAAAGCAGATCGAGCGGAACTTAATTAGCCTATCCTCAATCGAAAAGAGGATTTTAGGTTTAGACCAAAATGGGAAATTGAAAAAAAAAATAGGCGAAAATCGAATCGCCCAATGAGAAACAAAAAAATGACAAGAAAACATATAAACAGGCGCTCGAAATGCCCCTGTGCGAAACCATTTACGAAACTCCAACGAAAGTGGTGAACAATTTAACCAAGCTGCAGAGAGCATTATGCAACCAGTGCGCTGATGCTCTCCATTTCGAGCTGGTGAGACTGCAGGTGATCCCGAATGATCTGAACTGGGTGCCTACATATCAAAAGGCAGAAAGTTGGAATAAAAGGCCGAGACAAGAGTTTGGCAATAGAATACCGGGCCCAATGCCTTCTCAAAGGCATTTTTGAGGGCGTGGGGGAAGAGGTTTGCCGTATTATCATCCAAGGGGGAATGATTATCGCGAAAATATGGAGCATGGTCGAAACAACAGGGCAAAATCGATAGCCCAGCAGGTAGCCTATTCGAGGGCTTCAATTACAATGGAAATGCAACAAGAGACAGTTATTGTCAACCTGAGGATCAAAGAGGAAGCCCTGGCCAAGGGAATTTTGAAATCAAAAATAGTGGGGAAGTCGAATCAAGACGACTTCAAGACTGAGGTGGACCGTTTGAGTGATCAAATGAAGGTTTCGAACCTTCAAGGAAAGAGTTTTGTGACAGGAGAGGACGATTTGGGGGACTTCAAATCGGGTGATGATTTGGACATCCTTTTGGATGATACACTGGATGAAATCGAAGAAAAAGAGAAGGAGGCCTCAGTTCGAAGGGCTATGAATTTCGAAGAGGACAAGGGTTGTAACATGGTAACCATCTTGCTGTCAGAATTCGCCGCGAAAGAGGGTGAACTAGACGAGGAAGAGAAGGCTTTGGAGGCATTGACTGCCTTGAAAAGAGGTACTGCGCCGAAAACTTCGAAATGAAGGATAAGGAATTTTCATCCGTCCCAGTCATCGAAAAGGCAAAAGGGGAGGGCATCGTAGAAGGAAAAGAAGACAATGAGGACTTATCGTAGGGAGTAGTGAAGAGATCTGCCTAAATCGAAATGGAGCGATCGTGGTGTTTTGATTATATTTTGCTTCTGTATTTATGGATAATTTAAAACATTTGTGCGTTATTGACAGTATTTTCAAGAAGTTAGTAATCAAAAATCTAGATTCGAATTTGCATCTTTATTCATCTAATTTGATTAATTCGAGTTCCAATGTATACAATGATATCGAACAGTTAAATCAAAGTGTAGAAGATATAATCGAAGAGGGAATTCTAGAACCAGATGAAGATATCAGGCAGGATATCCAAGACCCATTAGAAGAAGTTAATCTTGGTACACTCGAAGAACCAAGACTAACTTATATTAATTCAAAGATACGACTTGCTCGAAAGGAAAGATGGGGTAACACGCCATTCGAACAAGCCCCCATAATTCAATTCCCTTCTCATTTTTGATGAAATTGGCGCAATCGATTAAACCAAGGGAAAACATCAATGGCCCCAAGCAAATTTATCACTTACTCTACACTGGAACCGGGGGCTATCATCTTCTAATGCGGGACAAGTCCCCAGAAGATCAGGGTTTCCGCCAGTAGAGGGCTCGAATGCAAAAGATTCAAAACGTGGCCCAAGACCAAGATGGTCGAGTGATTGACCCCGACGGTCAGAAGCCCATGGAGGAACCACATGGGCAAAGCCAAGAGATGCTACCTTCGTATCTCGATAAAGTACTTTGAAATCCTTGATTATTTTATACAAATCTTGGGCATCCTCGCAATCCAAGATATGTGCTCGAGGAACTAAATAGAACAAGTCGTGAAGGGCAAGATATGGGGATTTGCCATTAATCGAATCTTAATCGAGTAACTCGAGAAAATGAAAGAAAGAATTTTTCTGTGATTTTCTCAGAAATCTCTGGTTGCTCGAAAGGCGAATCAAAGAAGATAACTGAGAGACGTTCGAAGTAAAGGTTTCGAGAAGGGGAAGAAGTCGAATCAGGCAAGGAAGATGACGGTTTTGAGAAGGGTGAAGAATTCGAACCAGAGGGACTGTTCTTCGAGAAAGTGAAGGACCAAAAAAAATAAAAAATCAAGAAGTCAATACAGAGGAGAGAGAGAAGTTGTCTTTAACCAAAAGACATGTCTTTTAATGCACATGAACTCGAAACGTTCATGTATATTAGGGGGGCATTTGTTTGCACTATAAAATAATTTGGGCTTTCGAATTATAGAGCCCAAATAGCCCAAACTGTAGAAATTCGAAAAGAAGGAAATTGGGTCCACATGTAGGAAAGATAAGGTCCAATAAACTCAGAAAATGGCAGAAATGTAGGCTGAGTTGATAAAAACCCAAGAATCGAATCGGAGCAGACGAAAAGAACCTAAAAGACAATAATCTGCATTCAAAAAAGACACACTAAAATAAGAAATTTGAAAGAAGTAGTTGAAGGCAGTTGAAGGCGGTTCCCGATGAAGAGGAACATGGATTCCCCAAAGACGAAATATATGCGGCCAAGAAGGAGAAGAATAAATATCATCAGAATCACAAACTTCTACAGTTTCATTTTCTTAGAATTAACTCTAGTATTAGGAATAGTTCATAGCGTAAATTAGAAGTAGCCGTAGAATAATGCAATAGTTGCTTATCAAGAATCGCCGGGATTCGGCTGCAAAGCTTGTATCCGCAGTTTATTTGTAATCATCACGATCGAAGACTCTCATGGAGGTATAAATTATCATTTTTCAAATTTAAGTATTTGATAGGTAATTTTATCTTGACTTGAGTTTTTCGTTCATTATTTTCGTATTAGAAAGTAACAACTAAGAATTTAGTTAAAGACTTGAACCACCGTTTAGCGAATCGAACGCAAGGGGTTGAAAGATAATCCTCGATCGAAGAATCTCATGGAGGTATAAATTGTCCTTTTTTCAGATTTAAGTATTTGATAGGTTAATTTTATCTAGACTTGAGTTGTTCGATTCATTGTCTCTATACTCGACATTAATAACCAAAGAGTTAATTAAAGACTTGAAGCACCATCCAGTGTATCGAACGCAGGGGTTGAGAAATAATCTCAAGTTATAGATTATCACGGGGCTCGGAACGAACATTCGGATCCACCTCATTCTGATTTGTTTTATCGCGAAACAGTAAAATAAATATATATGGGATTTATTAGACACAAAAAATTATGAGTATATTGAAAAATGAACTCTAAAGACTCTTTAAGAATCATATCTCAAGCTAGATCATATATTTTTTTTAATTGAATCTATAATCGCAAACAAATAAACACAAAATTTATGTCCACTTCTTATTTATAGTCGGATATTTCGTTCGATTTCATTTCAATCAAAGCTTACAATACTGAAAGAAATACGTTGATTCAAATGCATTAATTAAATTTTTGCGTGACATCAAGAATTGACAACTATCTCTTTCTCCATCTCTCTCTAAACCCTAACCTTCTTTTTCTTCTAAATTCCTCAGCCGACGATGGCTTGGTGAAACAGTCGTCTTCTTCACCACTGTTACCACCACCATCGTCGACAGGTTGGGTTGGAGCACCCTTCTTCAACTTGTACATCACATCTTCAAATCTGACGAGACGGCTATGGATCTAACGAGACGGCTATGGATCTAACGAGACATAGACAAATCTGATGAGATGAAGATAGGTGATGCATAAATTTTTATATAGCGTTTTAAATTTTTTGCTTAGTATTTTACTTTCTCTCTCGTATGAGAGTTTGTTTTCTCTCTCGAATGAAAGTCTTATCTCTCCTTGAATAGGAGTTGCACAAGACTTTTCTTGTGTTCGGTTGTGAGTTCTTAAACTTGTTATCTTCAAGAACTTGATAGTTAGTGTTTCAGATGTTCTTACTACATCGTTTGAATCGATATGAATTGTATTGTTTCAAGCGTTGTAAACTTTCGATTGAATGATATATAAGACCGATTTTTTTTCGAAAAAAAAATAAATGCATTAATTAACACCATTGAAGCATCAAAGTCAAAATATTCATAGAGAGTTTTAAGGACCAAGTATCGCAATCAAGACTGAAACAAACTCTAATAGGATGCTTTAATCCAAGTCGTAGTTGTGATAAAAAAAAATTAAGGAATTAAAGTGTTTTTTATCCACTTAAAGTCAACAATTCGATAAAAAATTTAAAACTAAAATGGAATGAGTCATCAAGCGTCACAAAATATTCGTATACATGTATATATTCCATTTGTTTAGGAACCAATAGTTGAGGAGCTATACCTATTCAAAGATAATACATAATATTTGTTTATTTCTTGCATTCCACCAAATTAGACCATGCACTCAAGACCACTATCCATCCTCTACAAGATAATCTTATATATTTTCTTGGGTAGGAAAGATAATCTTATATATAATACCTAAAAAAACCACTATTACATATGTGGCAGGTAATTAATTCGCATACTTTTGGTCATTTTTGGAATTACAAATTATCAAAAAATTCCAATCATTTATAATTGGGACCACGTGTTAATAAAGATTGAGATTTCTCAAAGCTTATAAATCCATCGTTAATCGAAGTTGATTTAGAGAGTGTTTTGGTTAAACTTATAAGCTCATCTAAACATCTTATCAAATATTTTAGAGTTTATAAATTCTATAAATTTATTTAGTAATTTTTTTTAAAAAAACAAATTATAAGGCCAAAAAATAAAATGTTTGAGTCTTATAAGCTGTTTTTAAAAAAATAATCAAACCCCGACCTTTTTTTAAAGATCTTATAAAATGTTACATTTTATAAACTTCTAAAACATCTTATATAATATAGGAGTTTATAAAATATTTTGGATAAACTTAGCGAAACACCCGCTCAATATAAATGTCCGGGTTTACGTGTTGAAAACTTAGAAGTATGATATGATTCTTGCTGCGATCCATTTTCACCAATTGTTGAAAAATAGTTCATTTTCATCCACAAATAATTTAATAATGTATCAATAGACAAATAAAAATCATTAAATTCTTTTGGCCCATGGAAAGTTGTAAATACTTTTGTGTCAAAGCCGACATGTCGCATTTGTACTAATTCATCAGCAAAGAAAGAAAATATAATTTAGTTTCAACCGCCTTTTCTTATCTTTTCATAATATTATAATTAGTAGGTATTGAGGGACAACAACTTTTCTGTTGATTATGATGATGATTAAAAGAATTAATTTTGATGGGAATTACTTGTCAATTCTTCAACTCCTCGTCCAAATATATAATTGTATGACATACACCTTCTTCTAATTAAATAACTTGTCTTTAATACTGATGTGTGTGGAAATAATTCATTGGGCCAAATTGACAAGTCAATACTAAAATGCCCAATAAGCCTATAAATCATGAAAGGCCAAGCGCCAAATCAATTATGACATGGCTGGAGATGCCAGTTGTACGAGGAGCTGGGCTAGGGGCCTATAAAAGGAAAGGAAGACTTTTAGGAAACAAGATCCAATCAAGATATAAATGAAGACCCATTAAAGATATCAGTCAAAAGGACTTACCAAAGTAAGCCGACGTGATTCAACCAAATCAAGGTCTATTCTCGGATGGATCCAGCCCAATCTCGTGCACCTCAAGACTAACCTAAAATAGTCGGATCTGCCAGGGATAAATAAAGAAGGATATTAGCCCGACTTTTGCTTACCTTATTTAACCGATGCCATTCAATTTGTATAAATACCTACATTTGATCATGAATAAAGCCCTTACATGTTCTTATGCAATATCATCTCTTATATTTAAACATTATTTATACTTATTACACTTAATTTCTTATATTTAATATATAAATATTACTGGTGTGAATCGGACACACATCAATTGACGCCGTCTGTGGAAAATTGAGTTCAAGTCGTGAGGTAAACTTTAATTATTGTTTTTTCGTAATTTCTTTTAACAAGTTTAATGGCAGGGCAAGATATGGTGGAAATACAAGAAACCATGGAGAGTGGAGGAAAGAAAAAAGTGACATTTTGTGCAAATGGAGGCAAGGATACTCCCGAGACGCCAGCCATCATGGCTAGATGATTTATTGACGATCTGGGAGAATCCCCGATAGACGAGGAGGTCGAAATCCAAGCTAAACGAAAAGAAATTTCCCTACAGCCAGAAGAGCAAACTATCTGGAGGGATACCCCCCTACCAATCGCCCCGGCGTACCACCTGATTGCTGAACAATTGCAAAAGATCATAGATGAGGCCGTCAAAACGGCGATGAAGCGTCCAGATCCACGAGATCTGGCAAATGGTGAAATGAATCATGTGACACCAACACCTGAAAATGTGTGTATTGCAGAAAATGGAGGTCACCATGGAGATTTGGAGATAACCCCTGATGTTGGCCTTGATAAAAGGGCTGGAAGAATGGAGTTCCTGGAGCAAGAAAGAAATCAAGAAGACAGAGAGCCCCGTAGAAAAGAACCTACTCCAGAAGGATGCCAGATGCGTCGAACTAAATTCCAAAAGGAAGAAATCCAGGAAGGTTAGGTCTCACAACCTGAACCTCCTCAGGAGAAAATCCAGGAGGAAAAGCTGCCCTCGAGGCAGGAAGAAAAATATGATCGAGAAAAAGTCCTGATGAATGGAGATCATCGCCGGCATCTTCAATAAGGTTGGAAAGATGAAGGTAAACGTCTTGATGTGGAGGCTAGCAATTATGAGTTTGCTCATTCCCTATGGGGAAATCCAGGAGGACAGGCCAAAGTCAAGGCTGGGCAGGACAAATTTGAGCATATGACCAGAAGAATGGAAGAAATGGAAAGGCGAATGGCAGGAGGAAAGAGGCAAATAGAAAGAGGAATTCCATTCACTGAATCCATTATGATGGAGGACCTACTACGAGACTTAAAGATTCATTCTATTGTTCCTTACGATGGTACATCTGTTCCCGAGGATCATTTGTACACTTTTAGGAACTACGTCTTGCTGCATAAGTACTCGGATCCTATCAAGTGTAGAGTCTTTCTGACGAAGCTGACCAAGTCAGCCTAATTGTGGTTCAATAAGCTACCTAAAAGATGCGTCGGATCATTCCAGGAGTTTAGTTCTCGATTCTTACACCTATTTGCCAGCAGCAAGAAGCACGAGAAGACGCAACCCATTCAACATAAAACAGAGAGGAGATGAAACCCTTCGATCATACGTGAAACGCTTTAATGCGGACACCCTAGAAGTTCCATCAGCAACGGAAGAACTGAAATCCAGTGCCTTCATCCTAGGATTATGCAAAGGCAATTTGTTCAAATTCCTGACTAAGAAACCCGCTGAAGACTTCGATGACCTGTTTAGCAAGGCTGAGAAGTATGTTAACATGGAGGATGCCCAATTAGTGAGACGATCTAAGCAAAAGAAGGATAAGAAATAGGAGGAGAATCGAAACGGGCAGCACCGCGATGGAAGAGGCAGGTGGCATATGCCAGCACCCATCCCAGCTAGGATTCTAGAGCGATCCCATTATCAACTGCAACGAGTAGGCTTACAACAACAACTAATGGAGGTAGAGAATAAGAATATAGTACAATGGTCAGCCAATTCTGGGAAAGAGAGCTAAGGTCCATCATTAGGCCTCTATTGTCGATTTCATTGAGAACATGGGCATTATACGAACAACTGCAGAGCGTTGGCCAAAGAGATTGAATGTCTAATTAAATTTGGACACATAAAAGAGTCTACCACCAACAATACCTATCACACAGGAGGCCATTCTGGAGTTTTCTCGTTCAGAGGAAGGGGTGGCCCAGGTCGATGGGCAGGAAGAGGAGCAGGAAGAGCTGGAACAGTAGAAAGAGGACATTTTCCTCAACAATTAAGAGCCGGACCTAGTCTGCAAGTGGAGAATCAAGGTTTGCCAGTAACCCTAGGAGCTAATGATCCGAATAAAGGGGTCATACATATGATATCTAGAGGACTGACCCATAGATTTTCGGAGACAATTTTGAAGAATCAAATTCGAGTGGTGGACTAAGCATCTGCATTCTTCCTGAATGTCAGCCAACATTAGCCCAAGGGAGAAATTTGCTTCGGGCCAAAGGATGTTAAGGCAATGCCAGCACCCCACAATGATGCGTTGGTCATTACAACCACCATTGCAAATTATAAGGTGTAACGCGTATTCATAGATAGTAGCAGCTCGGTGGATATCCTATTTTACCAAGTCTACAAGCAGATGGATCTTGGAGAAGCTAGATTAGAAGCTGCAAGTGCCCCATTGTATGATTTCACAGGAGAATCGGTCCAACCCACTGGACAAATCACCCTACCAATGTCCCTGGGAGAGCTACCTAATCGCAAAACCAAGCTGGTGAAGTTTCTAGTGGTAGATACACCTTCGGCACACAACATAATAATTGGAAGACCGACCCTGGTACTATTTGAGGCTATAATTTTAATCCCTCATATGAAGATCAAGTTTCCTACACTTGAAGGAGTAGGAGAGGTAGCGGGAGATCAGAGCATGTCCCAGAAGTGCTATGTAGCCTCGTTGGGGAATGACGATAAGATGATAGAGGATAAGAAGTGTAAAACGGACAAAGTCGGCCTTAAAGAAGGAGGCCAAGGTAAGAGAGTAACCGCACATGTGGAGCCAGTAGAAGAACTCATGAACGTGGAAGTAGTACTCGAAGAGGTACAAAAATAGTCAGGATCGGTTCCCACCTGGAGGAATGGCTGAGAAATGGGTTGATAAAGACGTTGCAAGAGCATGTTGATGTCTTCTCCTAGTCAGCAGATGATCTGGTAGGAATCAACCCTGCCGTGATTCAACATCACCTCAATATGTATCCTGAAGCTCAACCCGTAGTCCAGAAGAAAAGACATTTCAGTCCTGAAAAGGACGTTGTCGTGAAGGCAGAGCTGGAAAAGCTGCTGAAGGCAGGCCATATTGTAGAGATACAATTCCCGGAGTGGGTGTCTAATGTGGTCTTGGTACCAAAAGGCGGGGCCAAGTAGATAATGTGCATTGATTTCCGAGATCTCAACCTGCCGTTCCCCAAAAACCATTGTCCCCTGCCAAGAATCGACCAGCTCATTGATTCGAGCTGTTAAGTACCATGGATGCACAAAGTGGATATCATAAAATGTCTTTAGACGAGGAGGATCAGAAGAAAGTGAGTTTTATAACTTCGCTTGGCACTTACTGCTATGTGGTAATGCCATTCGGACTTAAAAACGCAGGAGCCACGTACCAGCGGTTAGTTGACATAATGTTTTATGACCAAATTGGCTAGAATATAAGGGTGTACGTAGATGACATGGATCTGCGCCAAACCTTTGAGACACTAAGAAAGTATAGGATGAAGTTAAATCCAGCAAAATGTGCATTTGGAATCAAAGGAGGAAAGTTCCTCGATTATATGGTCACTAAGAGAGGAATAGAGGTCAATCTGAGAAGATAAAAGTCATCCAAGCCATGAAGTGCAGCGATTGAATGGGCGCATCAGGGCTTTAAGCCATTTCATATCAAGATCGGTAGAGAGAGGTTTACCATTCTTCAAAATATTGAGAAAAACTGAAGGTTTCAATTGAATGAAGGACTGCCAGCGTGCCTTTAAGGACCTGAAGGAGTACCTGAACCAGGTACCTTTGTTAACCAAGCCGGTAGTAGCTGACCTACTGATATTATACATCTCAGCAAGCGAGGCTGTCAATATCGTATGTCAGTAAAGTACTATGTCAGTAAAGTACTCAGCGATATTGAGTCAAGATACATGGAGATCGAGAAGCTAGCTTTTGCAGTAGTAATCGCAACAAGAAGGTTAAAACCATATTTCGTAACCTATAAGATCGTAGTATGGACCAAACAACCGCTGAAAACCGTGTTGGGAAAAGTAAGTACTTCAGGTCGATTGGTAAAGTGGGCTATGAAGTTGGGAGAATTCGACATTGAGTATGCATCCCGGACAACTATCAAAGCACAAGTTCTAGCTGACTTTGTCACTGAGATGACGAGACCAAATCAAAAGGAGGAAGAAAAAAAAAAGTATGGTTGTTACATAGATGGATCAACCACTCATACTGGGAGTGGAGCTGGAATCGTGCTGACAACCCCAGAAGGAGACCAGCTCGAATATGTGATAAAGTTTGAGTTTAAAGCCAGCAACAATGAGTCTGAATATGAAGTCTTCATAATCGGAGTAAAAATGGCAATGAGAGGAGGCGCAAAGAATGTGATAGTGTACTCTGATTCCCAACTGGTAACTAAGCACAAAGAAGGTGTCTACGAAGCAAAAAAAGAAAGAATGAAGAATTACCAAAGAATAATCGAGACCTTGAAGTTTTTTTGATAAATTTGAAGTGCACCAGATCCCTTGAGCTAAGAACACCAAGGTGGACTACCTATCTAAGCTAGGTAGCTCCGTAGCCGACTGGAAAACTAGGCAGATTACTATACAAAGTGCAACCAGAGCTAGCACGGAGAAAGAAGTATTAAACATAGAAGAAGTAAGGGACTGGAGGACAGATATTATCCAATATCTTACAAATGTTGTATTACCCAAAAACTTAGTTAACGATTTCCCTAACGTACGTACTACCCAATCTCTAGGCATAGAAACCCTACCTTAGTTAACGATTTCCTATATATCTCTATATGAAAACCCGTCTTAACAAAGATGCATTTAAGGTCTAGGAATTCCCCACGTGAATGGAAAGCCACCTAAAGAAACCGAGTCTATCTCTAGTCGGTTTAACTATAGGGTATTCAATGTTTATAGCTTCCCTAGGTTATTATCTCTCGATCTTTAACTTGGGCATTTTATCGAACACTTGGTGATCAAACAAGCAAAGCATTGAGCTCAACTATTGAATACATAGCCAAAACCAACATTAATTCAATAAATACCAAAACAACAACAATCAAAATAACATAAATGGCCTAGCCACGGCCTTAATCAAATGCGTTTAGCTCATATTCATGTCATAAGTACGGATTTGAATCATACAAATCATATTAGAGAGTTGGACAAAGTTAAGAAATAAAGATGTAAAAACTCCCGAATAATCGTGATGATTTTGATCCCTCGTTGAATTCTCCCTCGTCTTTAGAATCCGGGGCTTCAAGGAGATGTTATGACTTTCAATCTTCTTTCCAAAGTGTTTCTCTCCTCCCTTTTGGTGTTTGGCTGCTCTCAAGTGTCTCTCTTTGTAGAAATGACCTGAGTGGTCTATTTATAGACAAGTCCGCCGCCTCGAACTCCGCGGCGTTGGGTGTTGAACGCCGCCGCGTTCCATTCTGCTTATCATCGCCGCGACGTTGAGTGGTGAACGCTGCGGCGTTCCCCTGCTGCTCCGTCCAGTTTTGGTAAAATATGTATAACGTTCTCTACCAATGTCGGAATAAGCTGATTCAAGTTTCTATAGAATCCTAAAACAAATATCTACAACTTTCAAGAAGACACCAAATCCAAAATCAAACGTTAAAGATGATAAATTTGTCTCACAAGTCACTGAATGAGAAAACTCCATCGTAAGACGTCTCTTCCGATGGATTTTTAACATCCTTTCGTACATATCTGATCTTTGTCTTCAACATACGAAATGTACCTTTGCCACTTATGTTTCCATTGGTGTACCAAGTGTGTAATTTGGACATGGGTAGAGAAATCTATTCCATAAACGCTAGCACTGCGCAGACAGTTTTTCTCTTTATGCATGATTTACCTTCAATCCTTGTTCTTTTCCTCCTAATGTTATGTTATTCTATAAAATATGAGAAAACAAAGGTCAAAGCATCATATGTGATCAAATTATCAAAGAAACCATCAAAATCAATTTGCTAAACGGGGCGAATCGTGTGTAAAATTGGCATATATCAACACCCCCACACTTATCAATCGCTCGCCCTCGAGCGATTAACCATACGAAATAGACATCCACCAAAAATCAAAAAGGGAAAAACAAAAAGAAAACTAATAACTAATCTCGCTTTCGTGGAGTATACGATTGCACTTAGCTCGTGCAATAAGCCTTTAAACCTTTGAGTTGCCGCCAAGGACGAGTTATAGTCTCGTGAGGGTTTGCAGACGATATACCCACAAAATCGAAGGATTTTCAACCCCGACCAACCAACATAAATCAATATGATCAATTAAAGCAATGACATGAATTCATCTTTTAAAGCTCAAAATTACATGTATACACATCAAGAGATGGCTCATGTTACACCTGAATCTGAAAAGATCATCCGAAGGGTGTAGTGATAATAAGTCGAAGGTATTATAGTCGAATGTCATTCTTACCAATTCTCAGACATTCGTCCCATATCTATCAACTTTCGATTAATCACAAGGTACAAGAATTGAAGAAAAACCTCATAGCCATTTAAATTTCATCACATTATCTAGTTTAGACTTTCAATTTATGAAACTTTTGACTTCATTCACAAGAGGCTAGACCATGTGCAATGTTCGGTTCCCTTAGGCTTTCTATGACATCCTTGTAACAAGCTTTAGGCCAATAACTACCAAACCAGATGGCTTTAGGGTATTAAGTGTAGAGACACTCCTACGGACTTAATGACTCGAGTGTCAAAGGCCACGAAACAAAACTAGGTCTTTATTTCAATTCAACTTTAATTGGCTTGAGCTTAGCTCAAATTATCATAACAGTACAGTGTATAGGCATGTTGCTTTTCGCCTTCAGTGCATATTAAGCCTGACTTTTTAAGTCATACCAATTTTTCACCCATGTGCATTATTGTCAAGCATACGAAGTCAACTTCTCAACTCATAACACTTGTAAAAAAAATCTAGGTCAATATTTTCGGGAAAAAGTCTTTAAGTGTTTCAAAATGGTTATCTACTCAACTCCTCTACCCTCGACTCATGTGCAACTGTGAATCATCTAAGGACAATCCAATCTTATCTAGGGTCCCACGAGCAACGAAAATGATATGTATAGTCCATTAATGTTCAATTTGATCAAGAATTCATGCAATTGTCTCACACTTAATCAATCTCAATGCGTTAATTTGAAAGGTTGAAATCCGAAAAAAAAAATTCTTGTTATGCTTGATTTTTCTTAAAAATTTAGAACAACATACATGCAATAGCAATGGTTCCCCCAAACTTGAGCTAAAAACAAGATCACACGACACATAGATACCACCATCCCACACTTAAACTCAACATTGCTCTCAATGTTGACTCACTCATACGTACTCAAACGGGGGTAAAAGAGAGTACTTACAACAAGGATGCTGAAAAGCAAAACGAGCTACTACATGTCATGCACTCACAAACCAAACCATCAAGACTTAAAGAAAAGCATGCTAAAAGTGCATGCTTGAACACAACAATAAGAAACAAGCTAAATAAAGCAAAAACGAAAGCAAAACGAAAAGAAAACTTACTAACTTGGGTTGCCTCCCAAGAAGCGCTTGTTTAACGTCATTAGCTGGACTTCTTGCATTGCTCATGGTGGATTGTAAGGAGTAATGCTAACTTTGAAGGGATGAGCTTTTTTATGTTTTTTCCAATTGCGTAATGGCTTCTCCCCTCCAATCTTTAGTACAAAACCTATTCTTATCTTTGGCAACCTCAATGGTGGAATCTCCAGATGATTTAGATATCCTTTGATCTCCTCACTTTTATCCGTAGTATCACCTGATTTCATGGTGTATGTCTCGAACGAATCATTGAGGTTGCATACTTTGACTTGAACTTCCTCCACTATATCCTTACGGTGATTGATGGTGTTTCTTAAGAATTCAAGAGATATGGTGGTAGGTGGCATTAGGTTCTTGAAGATTTCTAATGTTCTTTCTTGGCCACGTCGTGAAATGGATTCAAAAATCTCTTTCTTCATTCGTGGATGCTCAGTTGTTTTCGCCTCTCTTTTGATACACATGGATTCGGGAAGTGGTTCTTCTTCAGAGAAAGATTGTAGACATTGTAGTCCTAAATCAAAATCTTGTTCAACTTCTTTATTGAAGGAGGCCTCACTTTCTTTTGTGCTATTCTCTATAGTGCATGACTCTCTCTCCTTCCATACGTGGATTGCTTTATCTACTAGCATAGCCACTTCCTTACTATGAGCTTCGGACTCCTTTCTACGAGCTTCCATCTCCTTCATAAGAGTTTCCATCTCCTTTATGCTAGCTTGTGATTGTGCACAATATGTATTCAACTGGTCCTCAAGAGTAGACGTCATCACTGGCTCTTGTTGATGGGAACTATCATGTTGTTGGGAGGGAAGGCTACCGACATGGTCCAATCTTGAAGCATTGTTGTAACTACATGTTGAGCTTGGATGATTTATCCAACCAGGATGTATCATGTTATTTCGACATGTTGAGCTCAGATGATTGATCCAACCAGGATGTATCATGTTATTTCGACATGTTGAGCTCAGATGATTGATCCAACCGGGATGTATCATGTTATTTTGACATGATGAGTTTGGATGATTTATCCAACTAGGACGGTAGGTGTGCTCATAGGATTCCATAAGTGGTAAAACAATTGGCCCAACTGCTCCTTGAATGTTTGGCATCATGTAATCCCTCAAAGGGCGTTGTGGAGGCGCCTCCGGTTGGTTTAGAGGGATGCGAAGATTCGCAAGTGCCCGATGCACCGCTTCTGCTAAGATAGCGGGATCTATTTGAATAGGATGATTCTCCATCGTGGCTTGTTGTGGTTGAGTCTCCCTTTGTAGTCTTACCCCTCGAGTAAATGTGCATTAAATCTCAAGGTCCAACTCCGCTAGTCCAATCCCACTAGTACGTGTCATGCACTAATGAGATCAATCTTGCACAAAGAAAGACAAACAAATTAAAAACAAAATAATCTAAGCTCAGAGAGAATAAGAGAATCTTAATATTAGATAAAAATAGTTGTCCCCGGCAACAGCGCCAAAAACTTGACACGACAGAATCTTACGTGTATGCACAGCAAGTGTACTGGTCGTGTGTAGTAATAAAGTGGACGTTAAGTCCGGGTTTATCGTCTCCACAGGGACAACTACTATCTAAGTACCGAGACTACTGTATTATTCTTTTCTAAGTTCGATTGGTCGATAAGAGGTTGATTTAACTAATTATCAAAACAAGAAAATAAACTAAGGCAACTTCAAACCAAACAAAGGGAGAAAGCAATGGAGAGAAGCGATTGTTAGGAATTTCATGTTAGATGTTTTGATGATGACAATTAAGACTTTGTGTTAGACCCCAAAATATGTAAGTTTGATTTTAGTAGAAAATTTGTATAAGTTTTGAAGCGTTAGTTTTGTAATAGGCCTATTAGGATTTGTTTTATTTTTACTTTAGATTGTTAGGTTAAGTAGTCTTAGGTTGAGTGTCTGATAATTTCTGAGTGAGTTTATCAGTAGTAAAGTTCGAAGACTCAAGCGCCTGATTTCTGAAAGAAGATAAAAGTTTCCAAGCGTCCAATTGACCAGCTACATCAAGCGTTTCCTTATGGGACAGAAGTAATTTCACCTGAATTTATTTCTAAGACCAGAAGGAGTTTAATGCAAATATTCTCAAAGCATTAAGTACCAACGGGTATTTAATTCAAATGCATTAAATGCTGATAAGAGCATTAAATGTGATAAGCACTTTCAGACGTACGGAGAAGCCACCCTATTGGACTGTCAACTATCTCAGACTGCAGCACCAACTTTTGTGCAGCAGATTTTCAGGAAAAAGGACAAAAGTTGTTCACTCGCGGAAGTGAGAGACACGCACCTGTGCATGTGTCAAACGGACACTTTCTCTAAGAATGCCTATAAATAGGACTTCAACAACAAGCCAAACATAGAGAACAATTATCAAGTCGAATTGCTGCTGCATTGAAGTCTCATTCCTTACAATCTCACAAAAGCCAAAACTTTCAAGAAAATATTCTCTTTGCTTTTCTTCATATCCTGAGACAGTCAACCCAATATCTCAAACACTCTCTTCGAAGAAACCACTTTCCTACTGAGATATTTCCAAGTTGTTTGAACTTCATCAAAATCAAACAAACCGTCTTAGAAAAACCCATCCAAGCCTCGCGATCTGTGTGAAGTCGAAGTTGGATACTTGCATTATTTCTGGGTGAAAGAAGCAAGCAGATTGAAGTGATTTGGAGCAAAAATCTGTGTGATCCAGGAGCTCAAGTCATCGACATCTATCTCTCCCTATTGTGTAAAAGATTCTGTGTGATTCTTTGAGAATCACTTTAGTGGATTGCCTCCAAGTGTTCAAGGAGAAGAAGGACGTAGTTGGGATTACATCACCCAACGAACCTTACAAATATTGTGTTATTTACTTTTCAGTCAATTCTTTCATATCATATCTTTGCATAAATTGATTAAGTAAAATACAATCAAACGCCAAGCAATTAAGAAACTTCTGGTGACGCTAAAGCTTTCAAAAGAAGACTAGAAAAATCATTCCGCTGTGCTAACACTGATTAAAGAACTGAACGCTTAAACCCACTCGGTTAAAGTATTCAAATCTTGAAGTCTAAGTTAACTCTCTAAAAACAGTCTTCATCAGACGCTTAACCTAAGCGTCTATATTTCTAAGTAAACGCTCAGTCAAGCGTTCACATTTCAAGCGTCCAAAACCTTTTTAATACGAAACCTTTTTGGCGTCGAAAAAGACTTCAGGGTCTATTCAAACCCCCCCTTTCTAGACCCTTTCGTATGCCACTTGAGACTAACAGCGATTAAGGCACATGGTTCAACCATTTATATATTTCGATTGTGATTAAGGTTCTAATGGATTATTAGATGGATTTAGCCAAGACGAAATTCACTAACGTACGTACTACCCAATCTCTTGGCATAGCAACCCTACCTTAGTTAACGATTTCCTATATATCTCTATATGAAAACCCGTCTTAACAAAGATGCATTTATGGTCTAGGAATTCCCCACGTGAATGGAAAGCCACCTAAAGAAACCGAATCTATCTCTAGTCGGTTTAACTATAGGGTATTCAATGTTTATATCTTCCCTAGGTTATTATTTCTCGATCTCTAACCTAGGCATTTTATCGAACACTTGGTGATCAAACAAGCAAAGCATTGAGCTCAACTATTGAATACATAGCCAAAACCAACATTAATCCAATAAATACCAAAACAACAACAATCAAAATAACATAAACGGCCTAGCCACGGCCTTAATAAAATGTGTTTAGCTCATATTCATGTCATAAGTACGGATTTGAATCATACAAATCATATTAGAGAGTTGGACAAAGTTAAGAAATAAAGATGTAAAAACTCCCGAATAATCGTGATGATTTTGATCCCTCGTTGAATTCTCCGTCGTCTTGCGAATCCGGGGCTTCAAGGAGACGTTATGACTTTTAATCTTCTTTCCAAAGTGTTTCTCTCCTCCCTTTTGGTGTTTGGCTGCTCTCAAGTGTCTCTCTTTGTAGAAATGACCTGAGTGGTCTATTTATAGACAAGTCCGCCGCCTCGAATGCCGCGGTGTTGGGTTCTGAAAGCCGCGGCGTTCCATTCTGCTTATCATCGCCACGGCGTTGAGTGGTGAACGCTGTGGCGTTCCCCTGCTGCTCCGTCCAGTTTTGGTAAAATATGTATAACGTTCTCTACCAATGTCGGAATAATCTGATTCAAGTTGCTATAGAATCCGAAAACAAATATCTACAACTTTCAAGAAGAAACCAAATCCAAAATCAAACGTTAAAGATGATAAAATTGTCTCACAAGTCACTGGATGAGAAAACTCCATCGTAAGACGTCTCTTCCGATGGATTTTTAACATCCTTTCGTACATATCTGATCTTTATCTTCAACATAAGAAATGTACCTTTTCCACTTATGTTTCCATTGGTGTACCAAGTGTGTAATTTGGACATGGGTAGAGAAATCTATTCCATAAACTCTAGCACTGCACAGACAGTTTTTCTCTTTATGCATGATTTACTTTCAATCCTTGTTCTTTTCCTCCAAATGTTATGTTATTCTATAAAATATGAGAAAACAAAGGTCAAAGCAACATATGTGATCAAATTATCAAAGAAACCATCAAAATCAATTTGCTAAACGGGGCGAATCGTGTGTAAAATTGGCATATATCACCAGCAGTCAAATATAACAGGAAAAGGATGCTGGTTTGCGCTGAATGTTTTCCCATGATAGATGGAGTGTTATACAAAAGAGGTTTTGTATAGCCTTATCTCAAGTGCATATCCATTGAAGAAAGGAAATACATCCTAAGGGAGATCCATGAAGGATGTTGCGACAGCCATATCTCAATAGGGGCTTTAGCCAGAAAAACACTAAGGGACGGATACTTCTGGTCCAGCCTGAGGGGAGACACCAATGAACTAGTAAGAAGTTGTGAGCAATGCCAGAAGCATGCTAATCTCATACTCAAACCCGCAAAATATTTGCACTCCTTAAGCGTCCCATGTCCTTTTGCCCAATGGGGAATGGACATTGTAGGACCATTTCTTGTAGCAAAAGCCCAGAAGAAATTCCTGCTAGTGGTGGTAGATTATTTCACTAAATGGGTAGAGGCAGAGGCGTTAGCCCGAATCACAGAAGCGGAGGTAATAAAATTCCTCTAGAAGAATATAATATGTCATTTCGGCGTACCAAGGGAGATCATAGCGGACAATGGATGACAATTCAATGGAGCCAGGCTGAAAAAGTGGTGTGAATAAATGGGAATCCAGTAACGTTTCAACTCGGTAGCACACCCATAAACCAATGGACAAGTGGAAGTCACAAACAGGAAACTGGTACAGGGGCTGAAAACCCAACTAGAAGAAGCGGGAGGCAGCTGAGTGGACGAGTTGTAATCGGTATTGTGGTCCTACAGGACCAGTCCAAAGACTACTACGGGAGAAAGTGCATTCTTGATAGTTTATGAAACTGAAACTGTGATACCACCTGAGATACGATTACCAACTCTTAGAATCCAAAATTTCAATGCTGACCAAAATGAAGCCAGGATGAGAGAAGAATTGGACATGATTGAAGAAGACAGGGAGATAGCCTACCTCCGAGTAGAATTATACAAACAACGCATTGCAAGATCATAAGCAGCAAAGGTGAAAACGAGATCACTCCAAATAGGTGACCTCGTACTAAAAATAGTGGATGCCACACATGCAGTGAAAAAGCTAGGACCTAATTGGGATGGACCATACAAAGTGACCAAAGTGCTAAGAGGAGGAGCTTATGAACTAACAAATAGCGAAGGAAAATAGCTACCCAGACCTTGGAATATACAAAATTTGAAGAAGTTTTATATCTAGGCATTGTAATTTCGAGTGGCTGTTTCAGCAAGAATGTGAGCCTATTCTACAGGTAATAAAATGCAGAGCGAGATAAGTATCAATAAAGTTTATTTTCTACGTGTGTATTTTTCTTTAGTATTCCTATATTTTTATAAATTTTTAACATGCATAAACATATTGCATCTATGCTGAAGTGAAGAGGGAGTTGGTGGATGAACAGGTAGCTGGAGGATAGGAACATATAGGTGGGATAAGCCTGGACTATCACTTAGGCAAAAAATTCGAGTGCACAATCCAAGGCCCGCATACTAAGCAGAAATAAGGATGGTCATACAGTCTCCAGACTCATAAATGAAGATATAAGGATATTCTTGGAGTAATAAGGCTAAGACGTTTTGATTCTGGTCCACTTCTCAGGATAGGATGGATGACGATCCATTCAGACTCCATGGAGAAATAAGGCTAGAAGGGTGTGACTCTGGTCCACTTCTTAGGCTAGGATGAGACTCCGGTCCATTCGGACGCCACGAAGAAATAAGGTGAGAAATCGGGATCAAACAGGTGAATAAGGAAGGGTGCCACGGAAAGCATACTGGCCAGGTACGAGCCCATGGTGAATATGTGTGGAATGGAGAAGAGGATTAAGGGAGTCACAAGGTCCGCAAAAAGATTCGAAATGTAAGTCTAAACACTTGCATACATATGACATCATTTACATGTCGTATTTTTGCTTAAAATTGAAATGTGAAATCCTTGTTAAATATATGTATGATATCAGTCAAATATTTAGCCCTCTTCTCAGGGGCTCCTGCTAGTAAAGCCCTCAGCAAGCTAAAAGAGGCACCTAATGAAAATATATTTTCACTTAAATAAATATAACTGGTTTGGTTATGCAACTTAGTTCTGTGCTAGTTCCTGAAGGAATATACCAAACCAGCCCCAGAATAGGGCAAAGTAATATGCTTGAAATGCCAAGGAAGCATGAAGGGCCACATGAAAATCTAGCATATATTCCAACTAGTAGGCATCTTTTTTTTTTATCAAAAGAAGATGGAGGCTATCCATAAAGACTATTTACCAGGAGTAACACATAAACATTCAGCAAAGCAAGTATAGCAAACGAAGACTATTCATAAAGACCATTCAAGAAAGAAGCAAGTAGCATGATCCATCTGCCATGCGGCACAGGCCAAAAACTAGTAAAATAGCAAGATAAACGAAGATTGTTCAAAGGGCTCTATTGCCTATAAAAGCTAACTTAAACATTAAAAAGTCCTACTCAACATCAGTAGGGGAGTTTTCCATAGTGGTAGAAGGATTGTTCTCAGTAGTCTGTAGGTCAGTTGGATCCTCAACAGTCTAACCAGCAAGAGTAATTTCTTCTGTAGCAGCAGGAAGAGCAGCCTCAACTTCACCTACCTGAGGAGTCATTGATGGCACTCCTGAGATCAAAGCATCCAACGCTAGCTCGACATCTATAAACGAAGAGTCACTTCCGGATGGTGTTATGCCTTTAGCAGCAAATTGGGCCTACGCCCCTTAAATCCCTTATAAAAAGGGATTAATGCAAAAAAAAAAAACCTGTGTTAATGTGAAAATGCAAAAAAACCCCCGTGTTAACGAAATAGGCTAAAAACCACCCTGTGTTCTTTAAAAGTCTACAAACAGTGGTTTTTGGAAATAAAAATGCGTGTTTTTCATGGTTTTCACCTTTAATGACATGCTTCTTTGTTTGGAGAGTGTATAAATGACAAAAAAACATGTCATTAAAGTTGAAAAACACGTACTTTTTTCCCAAAAATCAACTGTTTGCAGACTTTTTAAGAACACAGGGTGGTTTTTAGCCTATTTCGTTAACACGGGTTTTTTTTTGCATTAATCCCTTATAAAAATAGTCCAAAGACTTATCATCAACTAAGTCTTGAAACTCGTTGGAGGACAAGAATCAGCTTTGCCCTTGGCCAGGAGAGCAAGACCTTCAGAAGAACATGGGAGTTATTCTAGCCAATTCTCGAACTCCCTTTGCAAGGTGCCCTACATCTTAAGATCTTGCTGTTCCAGGACAAATTTCAGGCGCTCTTCCAGGGTCCTGACTCTGGTGGCAAGGGCTTCAACACATGTTTCCTGCCCTTGAATATCCAGCAAAGCCTTTTCCTTTTTCCGCTGCCACATCTTCTCCGCAGCTGCATAAGCTTCCACACGTTTCTGTGCCTTAGCCAAATCTCTCTTCAAATCAGAGACTTCACTAGAGCAGTTGGTGTCCACCAAGGCTTTACCACAAATCAGGAAGAACTGCAGGATGAATTCCAGATAAAGTATTAGCATCTAAGTAAAAACAAATAAATAATACCAATTGAAGCAAGAGGAATACCTTTGGGGCCATTTCTAAGGCCAAGTCCATAGCTTCTCGAGAAGTTATAGAATCCAGCAATGGGCGATCCGTTGAATTCACCATGTTTTTCAGAAAGCTTCGCAAATTAACTTGCTCATGACTCCTTAATACTGAATAGCTAGGAGTGTTTTGGGCACGAGAACGAGTCTGATGGGCAGGCGTATCTGGAGTATTGAAGTTCATGGGAGGAAACACATCCCTAATCTAAATTCCTCTGATGTTAGGACGCTTGGGAGGAGGTGCGTCAGAAGAAACCTCAGCTAGCCTTTTTCCCTCAGCAATCTCTCTAGCTCGTGCTGGGTCCTGGACTGATCTAATATGATCTTCGGGGGCAGAGGCATGGGGAGATATAGCAGATTGGCGAGCAGTTCTGGAAGGTGAAGGTCCTGTAGGATTCATTACAAGAGGTGGAGGTAATGTAGGCAGATCCACACCTAAGAGCCTAGCCCTGCGGCGTCTGGCCTCAGAAAGCCTTGCATTTTCCATAATTTCAGCTACAGAACAGGAAGCAAAACAACAACAATATGAGATCAATCTCTAGCAAATACACAAAAAACAGAGGTTTCAATCAAATTTTTACTACCTATTGCTTCACCCCGCATGTCAACATCAATGGGACTCAATTCATAATGATGCAACAGACGAGGATCAACCAATTTCCCAACATCATATTCGATCCAGTTCAAGTAAGTTAACAAACTTTGGTGATAAAGAGACCTAGAGGGGTAAGGGTAAAGACTGTGACCCTCTAACTCTTGTAAGAGATCCCAAGGAAAATCCCAGATGACTTCATCAGGTAGAGCAATAAAGAAACAATTCTTTTTCTAGTCACGTTCTGAGGGTGGATAGCTAGTAAGAAACTTAGCATCACCTCGAGAAGTGAGATAAAACACACCTTTATCTCCCCCCTAAATGACGAGGTAGGTAAAGAGAGTAGAAAAAGTCCACAGTAGGACGATGGGCCAAACTTTTCAACAAAACAACAAAACTAACAATGATGCGCATAGCATTTGGGGCCAACTGATTCAAAGGTAATCTAAAATGCCTAGCAATAGAGATATACAGGGGAGGGATCGGAAAATGTAAACCAACCCTAAGATGAGCCACATAAAAACAAACAAAGCCCGAAGGAGGAAGGTGAGCCCTATCCTCGACTATTAGGACTATGATACGGTAAGAAGGTGGAATCTCATAATTAGCCCGAATCATTTGCTCCTGTTGATGGTTGAAGCAAGATCGAAAAATGTTCCAGACTGTGTACTTGGAGCAGCTATCAGGACCCTTTCCTGGTTACTCAAGGCAAGTTCATCGGCCTTATTTAAGGGGACACCAGTCGGACCCACGCCTGAAACAGTACGAAAGGAAGAGGTGAAGCTAGGGATATAAGGACCTTGAGAGGGAAAATCCAAGTGCACAAAATCACGAGGCTGTGTGGCACTGTGAGAATCCCCCAAGGAGAAAGAAGGAGAATGGAGATTTCAGGCTACATTTGCAGGAGGTGGAGTCATGGGCAGAATTACTAGAGGAGCAAGTATCTCAACATTGTCGTTGGAAGAGATGGAGTTTAGGTTAGATACATGAGACATTTTTTCAGAAAATAATATTTATATATTAAATATGAGAAATTGAGTGTAATTAGTATACATATTGCATAAATATAAGAGATAATATTGCATAAGAACACGTAAGAGCTTTATTCATCATCAAATGTAGGTATTTATACAAGTTGAATGGCATCGGGCTAAATAAGGTAAGTAAAATCGGGCTGATATCCTTCCTTATTTATCCCTGGCAGATCCAGCTATTTTAGGTAAGTCTTGAGGTCCACGAGATTGGGTTGGATCCATCCAAGTACAGACCTTGATTTGATCAAATCACATCAGCTTGCTTTGGTAAGTCCTTTGACTGATATCTTTAATGAGTCTTCATTAATGTCTTGATTGGATCTTGTCTCCTAAAAGTCTTCCTTTCCTTTTATAGGCCCCTAGCCTAGCTCTGCGTACAACTGGCATCTCCAGCCATGTCATAATTGATTTGGGGCTTGGCCTTTCATGATTTATAGGCTTATTGGGCCTATTTTAGTGTGGACTTGTCAGCTTGGCCCAATGGATTATTTTCACACACATCAATAGTCTCCCCAACTCTGAAGTTTGACAAAGTCAAGCTGTGAGAGTTGTGAAAAAAAATGAGGCCCAAGCTGACAAAAATTGAAATACTTCTTGAAATTTTGAAAATTTTATTTAGGCTCCAAGTCGGGCTAAAAGTCCTTCTGGTCATCTGGCTATGGATTCGTATTGGGCTTTGCATCATTTCGAATGTCAGGTGTCACGTGGGTTCTGGAACGTTTTCCAGAAAATCCTAAATCATGATGTGACTTGATGGACAAGTCACAGAGGCTTGCCCTTCCCTTTCCAAAGGGCAAAAATGCAATTTTGAGTAACTTTTTCTACGATGAAATAAATGATTTAATTAATATTTTTGAACTAATTAAATAGTTGAACAATATTATAAATATTATTTTTGAGAATTATAGTAATACTAATTGATGTGGGTAGATACTATCTATTGGGCCAAGCTGGCAAGCCCAAAGAATATTATATATATTTTTTATTTTATTATAATATTTCAGCCCATGTATTCACATTTCGGCCTCATCCAATTAACAAGAGTAGATCCTAACTCGGAGCCATAAAAGGAGGGATATCAATCAAGCAAACAATATCTTATCAAGTATCCAATCAAATATCAATGAAAGAGAATTAGTCAAACATTTACCAAAGTAGGAAGATTCGGCATGCTAAATCATCTAATGGACGAAACTATGGAGGTTATAGGGAACAAGGAGACGTTACTCACGATGATTGGAGGTAACAACGCCCCTAAGACCCCAGCCATCTTGGCTAGGCGTTTAATTGGTGAATTACAGGAGACCCCCATAGCACGTGGGGGTGGAGCCCCGGTTGGCGAAGATGGAATTTCTCTGGAACACAAGCTATAGGGATGGAAAACTCCCTGCAGATTGCGCCATCTTATCATCTAACTAAGGAGCAATTGCAGGAACTAATTGATGCAGATGTCCAGGCCGCGAAGAAAAGCCCGGATCCGCATGGTCCGGGTAGGATGGGAAGAAGTCCGGTACAACAAGTACCCAGAAATGCTCATACTCATATCGATCTGGAGTTCACTCCTGAAAATGGCTCTGGAAAATGAGCAGGGAGGATGGAATTTGCTGAACAGATGAATATACGTGGAGAGGGGGAACCTGTTAGGAAATATCCTGCTCAGGAAGGTTGCCAGATGCGACGCACTGAATTTCATGAGGAGGGAATCCAGGAAGGCAGGATCCCGCCCAATGTAACACATCAGGAAAAACTCCAAGGAGAAGTGCTAACTCCTAGGCGGGAGGAAAAATATGATATAAAAAATTGAGGCAGTCGCCTAGGACAGAAGGGAAAAAAGGACCTCGATGAGGAGGTTAACAATTACGAGTCAATTCATTCCTCAGGAGAAAATCCAGGAGGACGCACGAAAATAGAGGAAATAACCAATGGGATTTCATGGCAAGAAGGATGGAGAAAATGGAAAAGAAGATAGCTGGAGGAAAATTACGTGTGGATCGAGGAAAGGTCTTCTTAGGATTAGAGGTACTTCGACATCTTCCTCCATGTCGAGAACCACAAAATCCACTGGAAAGTAGAACTTGTCTACTTGCACGATCACGTCCTCTATGATTTCTTTCGGGTGCTTGATCGATCGATCTGCAAGTTGGAGGTTCATCGTAGTTGGTTTTGGACTGCCCAAACCCAGTTTCCTAAACAACGAATAGGGGAGGAGATTTATGCTGGCTCCAGAATCACACAGCACTGGGTCGAATTTGAGTTGCCCAATCGTGCAAGGAATTGTGAGGCTCCCTGGATCCTTGAGTTTCTTTGGCAACTTGTTCAAAATGACGGCTGAGCATGCTTTGGTCAAGCGCACCATTCCATTGCTTTCCCACTTCTGCTTATTTGGCAAAATGTCCTTGAAAAACTTAATATAGTCAAGCATATGCAAAATAGCATCAATAAAAGGAATGTTAATTTGAACCTCTCAAAGAATTTCATGAATCCGAAGAAATCTTTTATCCATTTCTTTTCTATTCTTTTTATGTGCTAGGGGGAAGGGTAAACGTATTTCAACAGGATTAGAAAGAGGTGGTATTAAAGTTTCAGAATTGGCCCTGTTTGCCTGTGAAGTACGGACTTGATCCTGTCCCAAGTACGTATTTGAGTTGTGTGAAGTACGTACTTGGTCTTGCTCAAGTACGTACTTGGGAGGCAGTTTTGAATTTTCAAGTTTTTCAAAAGTTCAAACTTTGTCCTCTTCAAGTTCGGACTTGGACTGCTGAGGAGGTGCACTTTTCAATCTTTGCCACTTCTCAGAGCAACGGCATGACACTGTTTCTTTGAATTTTTCTTAGTAGCACTCAGCAGTGTACCAGGTGCTCTTTCAGCCATAGCCATCGACATTTGCCCAATTTGGTGTTTCATCTCTTTCATCCCCATAACCACATCCTTCAACATCAAGTGAATTTCCCGAAAGGATTCATCTAACTTATGCAAGTGAGCACCCAATTTCTCGTCTATAGTGGGAGGTCGCCCTTGACCTTGTTGCTGAAAGTTGCCCCGTCTCTAAGCTTGAGTGTTGTTAAATGGAGGCCTCAGTGCTTGGTAGATGCCCAGTTGTGCATTCTGTGTCGGATTAGGCCTTTTTGGAAGGTTCTCGGGTATGTGGAAGTTTATTCGAGGTCTGTTTGAATTTCCGACGTAATTCACATTGCGAACCGCTGGCTCTACCTATAACTCTACCTCTTGTTCTACCTCTTGAACACTAGCAACCCTTCGGCCATGTGAAGGGATCTCATCATCATCTTCAAGGTAAAGTTCATCCTCTCATGTCATCTGCTAAAGATTTGCCCACACTGTTCTGCTATCAAGACCCAAAAGATCACCACCGGCTCCCGCATTGAGTCTGTGTCGAATCTGAGATTGGACTCCATTGTAGAAGTGTTGCACTAGCTCATCTCATGTGTAGTTGTGATCAGGGCACTTTCGAAGCAGACCTTTGTATCTTGCCCATGCTGATGCCAACGACTCATCCCTTTTCTACTTAAATCCCTTAATCTCACTCCGAAGTTCATTAATCTGTGATGGTGGAAAGAACTTATTTAGAAACTCCTCGACTAGATCACCCCATGTTTCAATTGATTGTGGGGGTAACGATTTGTACCATAGGGTCCCCTTATTCTTTAGAGAAAAATGAAACAATCTAAGGCGGATGGCATCAAGATCACGTGGGTGAAACTGCATAGTAAGAAGCACATTCTCAAAGTGCTCCAAATGGTCATGAGGTGAGTCTCTCGGATCACCATGAAACGGTTTAGCCTGAACCATGTTGAACATGTGAGAATGAATGTGGAAGTTCGGTGTAGCAAAATTCGGAAGGATAACTGATCCTGGCGTAGTATGTACACGGGCCAGCTGATTACCACGAACAAATGGAGGTGGTGCCGGTTGCAGAGCTTGGAAGAGATTTTGCAACCATTCCCTATTCTCGGGTAGATTCATATCAGGAAATTGCCAGCCAAAGCTCGATTTCTCTGGTTTGCGTGAAAAACGTACGCTCAATCTCGGGATCAAATTCCTCTAAAGCCTCTCCTGAGGCTCGGATCATTCACCAAAAGATCAACCTGCTCGAAAAAAAGAAGCAAACCAACAGAATTTAAAGCTAGAAAATAAAAATAAAAGAAAATAAATAAAAATAAAAACGATAAAAGAAATTAAAGCTAAAAATTGCAATAAAATCCCAAACTAAAATAAATCAAGTCCCCGGCAACGGCGCCAAAAACTTGACACAAAAAATCCTTACGTGTATTAAACAGCAAGCAGACTGGTCGTGTGCAGTAATAAAGTGAACTTTAAGTTCGAGTTATCGATCCCACAGAGACAAGATTATTTAAAGCTAAGAATTTAAAAGTAATTAAAATTTATTTAAAAGATTGCGATTAATGATAGTAAAAAGGTGAAAACGAGACTTGACAATTTAATTGAGATTCTTATGTGAGAAAACAACTAAGACACATGCTTCAGCCGAATTACTTATTTAAATATACAAATTATTCCTCGCATTATTAGACTACTCTTGCTTTGGTGGAAAAAATCTTAATTAATTACTACTCGATGTCTCAGAAATAATAACCCTATGATTAATTGATGGTTCCCTAAAATATCTCTATTTGAGAATCTAATCAACAATCATGCATTCAAGTTCTAGAATTTTCCCGGATTAATTCAGCTAATTGCATTTGGGAGTCTCTACCTATTTCTAGGGGCAACTCATTATTATTTACGGATTGTGTGATGATTTCTTTGAATCCTAACTTATATTCTTTCAAACTATTAAGCTAGGCAATATGACAAACATATGGTGATCAAGCATATGCAAGTAATTAAGCACAAAATCAATACACAAAGCAATTGTAGAATTAATATGAAGAACAATATCATATATATAAAATCATAATACGGCCTTCACATTGACTTAGTTTCATGAAATTAGTTCATAATTGTAATGCGAGAAACAACAAAAGATGTAGAATTATTCATAGACAAATAAACTAAATCTAAAAATCTCCCTATTACGGATTGATGAATAATCTCGGTGTAGAATCATCTTTCTCCTTGCCTTGGCTCGTCTCCTTGCTCGAAAGCTATGATGCACCGACACCGACACGGGGAATGGGGAACGACACGACACGGACACGGGGAACGGCATTTTAAAAAAAATATAAGACACGGCACGGCTTCGACACGACTGTCCAATTTTTTTTTTTTATATATATATTAAATATAAATTTGTATTTTACTTATTTTTTTGTAAAGCTATGTATATTGCAAATAATTCAATATATACAATTCATCAATTCGAATTTAAGATATGCATAGATATTACATACTCATATTTTTCCATATATACATACACAAGTACATATCAAAGAGACATTACTTCTCTGTTCAACATTCCATATTTCCCACAGCAACATATAATTGGCATAAACAACTATTAATACATTAATATATGTTCCACAATCATCACCAAACTAATTAGCATAATAATTTTGAAATAATATAGGTTTCTTCAATTTGAGGATTTAGGGTTTTGAATTTGTGAAATAGGAGTTGAAAAGTAAGAAGATAAATCTGCGATTGTGGCTGCCTATAGAGGCGAGCGACGGCGATGGAGACGGACGACAAGGGCGACGGCGACCGGCGGAGAGAGGATGAGATTGAGAGGCCGAGCGTGTAGCGTGTATTTTCTTTCTGGGAGTGAACTGACTTGCCCTTTCCTTATTAAAATGGTAAGTGTTATTTACAATCCCCCCCCCCCAAGTTTTAATACATTTTAAAAAGTGTCAACCGTGTCCCAACCTTGTCGGACATGCCTCTGGCCGTGTCCGACACGGTGTCCAAGTGTTTTTTTAATTTTTTAATTTGGGACACGGGAATAGCCTTGTCTGCCACGTGTCGGCTCCGTGTCGGTGTCGGAACGCATACGACACCGCACGGGGTGATTTTTTGGAGTGTCCATGCTTTATAGCTCGAAAGTCTCTCAAAGTAGTTAATTTTCGAACCCTTTTGTTGTTGGAAGAGGTGGTATATATATGAGAGGCTCTCCAAGTCTTCTACTTGAATTAGGTATTTAAAACTTTCCAAATTGCTACAGCCGCTCGCCAAGTACGTACTTCACAATCTCCAAGTATGTACTTGATCACGTGGCATAAGTGGATTAATTGGCATTGACTGCGCTCAAGTACGTACTTCACAGACTCCAAGTACGTACTTCACAAGCCTCAAGTACGTACTTCAAATTCAGTTTCATTTTGCCTTCTGCGCAGTAATTTTGTTTCCTTCATAACGTTTTCCTCCGATCTCGGATTTAGGTGATTCAAGTTCCCACGTGAATCTAAGACATAGATTTAAAACTTTGTAGAACACTTCCTCAAATTCGGTCTCCAAACATACTGAAATATTGCGTTTTCGCCCATTGTTCCTCAATTGTTATGATTTTCACCCTGAACTCATTTAACACACAAATCAAAGCCACAAGTAGTAAAAATCATACATAATCAACCCTAAACCATGCAATTATTGACCTCTCCAATTTGTAAAACTCACATTTATCATGTCACAATTTCTACTAATTAGTGTACTCATCTAGTACTATTGTAAAATCTCAATACTCATATGAGATTTTGGTTGCCATGGTCATACTAGAGATATCATACATGCCCATCTATACAACATTGATTTTGTACTAACTACTAAGCAAATTAACATTTATGATATTTTACCATAATGTACAGATTCGAAAGGTCACGTAGTGTACCGTGTCAAAATGTGCATTATCACAAATTTAATTTCCTAGTACAAAATCTCATAAAGTTCTAGGTAAGTATCATTTGAACCAACCTTAGAACTCTCACTCAATTTCATGATCAAAGCATATCATGATATATATAAGAAAACATATCTTATCATACACATGTAAGTCATCAAAACTCAATGTCATAAAGAAAACAACATATACATTTCATAAACATATGCACATGAGCTACAAGTCAATAACTTTTCAAAGCAAAGAACGTATATACATGTGATTTACTAACATAATGAGCTCTAAGTATTTCTATACATTCGAGAAACCATATTAACCATCCTATTCGAGAGCCTATTTCTAGGAGTGAATTTCATTAGACGTTGAGGACTATTATTCATCCCAAAGATAATAATTTTCTTATCTTGAGTACCAACTCTCTCTTTTTTCTCAATTTAATCAATAAAGACTTCAAAAGACGTAGATCTCTGCCTTTATTTTCAGTGTAAATCCTATCAAATTCACCTCTCCAAAACTCAGTTAGAGAATTTCTCCATCATTCTCTCTCTTAGTCCGGATCACCAAAATAATGACCCTAATGAAGTAGCTCCTTGTACTTCATTTTCATTATCTTAAAATGTTCATGCAAAGAATGCTTGGGGCGCATTCTATACCACCTCAAAAATTCTAACTTTGCCAAATGCACATGAGTACTTCTCTCTCTAACTCATCTACGGAGGCTAGAAGTAAATTGGGATCTCACCATCTACGAAAAAAAATTGATATCAGATTTGACACAAAGGCAATCATAATAAATTACCTAATATGAAGATTTTAACACTTGACAAAAAAATTAACAATTATGCTCCAACAATTTAATTTAGGGAAAAAAAGATTCCAAAAGCATTTAACAAAAATGAGCATAATATTAAAAGTGTTCAAAACTCTTCATCTTGGTAGCCAAGGCATGAGAAATAATTTCAGAAAATTAATCAAAAATTTTCTTGCCCAAAAAATATTTTTCTATCATTTTCATCATTTTTAATTTCAAAAATCAAAGAAAAATATTTTTACTCTCCGAAAATTTCTGACCGTAAAGAAATTTTTTCGGCCAAAAAAGACCCTGAAAAAGCACCCCATGGGCCAAGGTGGCGCGTGCGCCTTGGCGCATGGGCGCATGAGGATGTGGCGGCGCGTGTTCCCCACGCCCCGCATTCCAGTCGTTTTTTGGCTTCGAAATTTTGGCTACCCCCCATTTTCGACTATGGCGAATCCAACGATGGTCTCCATTTATTTTTTCGATCATTCTAAGATAGGATGTGGATCTCACTCTCTGTACGCAGGAGTGAGATTGGTCATCGGTTACTGTTCATCGTCTCCTTCAAATTTTTTATTTTGTGATCATAACTTTGAGAGGCTATATCTCTCTCATTTATAATCCGTTTTGAGCATGCAGTATATGGTTCGAAAGCCCTTGACACAAGGATTGTAACCATATAAAGTTTACATAATAGTAACCACAAAAAGGGTTCAAAAGTGCGTCTAAAGTCACTAATAAAACCATCATAAAAACTCAATTTCTCATCAAATGTCAAGCATGCTTACATATAACTTCATACAATACTTATACATGGTGTAGGCATGCTACATTTTGAAAATTAAGGCATAATATGAACATTTGACAAAATTACCATGAATGAATCCATATCTTACCTAAAAACGGGAAACATGGTAAAGCATCATTTCAAGGCATGTAATCATCACATTTTCGTGTGAAAGCAAGTCTGAACACAACCAAACTCGCTCTGATACCATTGACAGAAATTAATCACATAACACATGCAATTTCAACATATAAACACTTACAAAATGCTTATTTTTACTTGGTTATTTCACACTTCTTCCACACGTTTTTTATGCTCCAATTCGTCCACTAACTCAATCAAAGTGAGAGAGAGTTGTTTTCAACGATCCAAGTACTTCAAATCGGTGAATTTTCTTTGTCGAATTACACCAAAATATAACTTTTATGCCCTCACATTTTAGCCCCTCATTGCTGCGGATTTTCTCACATTTTTTTGTGTTTGTTATCTTATTTTGAATATAAGATTAATAGGGAGAGAGGGAAAAGGAGTTGGAGTAACCACTCCCTCCATTTTCACTCATTCAAATTAATATGGGTAGGGTTAAGACTTCATGGGCGACTCATGACCATTTTCTATTTCCAACAATACCAAAATTTATTTCATTCTAGTCAAGCATAATTCAATATGATTATTAAAATTTGAAATCCTACCAAATCAAGAGTGATTCTTAGAAGGTAATGATGTTTTTACATCTCAATATAATCGCAACAATTCACTTATAGAAAATATTATGTGGATTTAGGTTTGAAAAACGAAGCAAACTACTCAATACTCTCTTTCGGAAAGATCGCTAAAAGCTCATTTGAGTTTGAGTTCAAGTTGTTAAAATAATGATGTTTTTACATCTCAATATAATCGCAAAAATTCACTTATAGAAAATATTATGTGGATTTAGGGTTGAAAAACGAAGCAAACTACTCAATACTCTCTTTCGGAAAGATCGCTAAAAGCTCATTTGAGTTTGAGTTCAAGTTGTTAATATAACAAACCAACTTGAACATTTTTTTTAGTTCGATAAGTTATAAACTCGGCTAGATTTGTAACAAAGGAAAAAGAATGTGTGAAACAATCAAGTCATTTAACCTCGACTCATGTTTGGCTCAATTTAAGCTCGTTCGATTAACAATTAAAACAAGCTCTCAAACACACAAGTTGAAACTCGATAATAATTCAATAAATTTGAACAATATCTTATTAGACTCGACTTAATGTGTTTGCAACCTAATTCTACTCAACATACTTATTTTGGTGAAACAAGTTTACAAACTTCCAAAAACTTTGGAAATAAAATCGTGGTTTATATAAACGGTGGAAGATGGTATTACGTACATGAGTAATGTCTTTGTTTTTCTAGTCTAGCAAGCAAACGTGTGATGGTCCAAGCTGTGAACAACTACTTTTGTTTTTCTCTTAAGTTTAGGAGTTGATTATTGTTAGCATATATATATATATATATATATATATATAGGGATAATTACACTGGGGGTCTTGAGATATTGCCTAATTACAAAAACAATCCCGTAGTTTAATAAATTATATCTAACATCCAAGGTTTTCATGTATTGGTGTAAAAATAGATGGAAAGTGATAAAAAAGACCTAAATGAATGCTCTTACTGAATATTGTTTTTAAAAAAACAAGAAAATTAGAAAAATGAAAAAAAAAAGCTCAATTACCAAATTGCCCCTTTACCTCTCTATATTTACTTCTAATACCAATTTTAAAATAAAAAAATAAGACTTAAAAGTAAAATACTTATATATATACATGTATATGTATATGTATATTTTATCTTAGAATGTGAATATGTGTGTGTGTGCGTTTGTGTGTGCGTGACTCTGTGTGTGTAATTGTGTGTGTGTGTGTGTACTGCGTTGGGAGGTGGGGTGGAGAAGGCAACACCCCCTCCCCCTTTCTTTTCTTTACTTTTTTATTTATTTATAAATTAATATATTAATAAGTATATTATTTTAGAAATTTTAGTTAATTAAAATACAATTTTTAAGTTTATTTATATAAACTATTATATAACCTAAACCATTATATTTTAATTTAATTAAAAGAATAAAATGATATCTTACACATAATATTTTTATTTTATAATTTTAATAATTTATAATTTTTTTATTTTGTTGATAATAATTTTTAATTATAAATAATTATTACTTTACATCAGTGTTTTAAAAGGCAAAGGCGCGGGGCAGGGTGTTTTATGTCCTACAAGGCGGGGCGTATGCCCCGCGAATTTTGCCTTTTTAGTATTAAAAAAATATAATATAATGCTAAGAATCAATTTAAATTAACAAAAAATTATAAAATTGAAGGATAAAATAAAGTAAAAAAAAATAAGATAGAGAAAGTTAAAAATAATAATATATTCAACCATGCAAACTAAAAGTCCAAGCTGAACTCTTGCAAAAAACAATCAAGATAGACAAATAATGTTTCAAATTCTAGCGTTACGCAAAATAAAGATTTAAAATAATAATTAACGAGCACTAATTTACTCAATCACTATCAAAAGTCTCATCATTAAGATCATTATCTTCATCTTCGACTCTCAATACTCGAGCACTAAGCTGTGTTGCTCTTGCAGCTTATTTTTTTTTTAATGTTTGATTTAATTGAATAAGTGGGCCATGGGTTTTTATTAAAGAATAAAACATGTAAAAAGTTTAAGCGGGTTTTAGATTGGAAATCGGAAAAAAAATCAATTTAGGCCTAAAATCATATTGTATGGACATGAAATACATTGGGCGTACGCCCAAGGACTGGGCGCGTTTTTGCCCGTAGCGTATGCCCCAATTGATCGGGTACGCCCATGAGGGGTTACGCCCCCCTCCTATTGCCCCGGGCGTTTCAGCAACGCCCCGCCCCGAGTGTATGCCCCGGTCGCACCCCGAGACTGCCTTTTAAAACACTGCTTTACATACACAACATTACATATAACACCTATACTTTTATAAAATATTACAAATATGGCGTAGCACTGTAGCCCAGCGCTGCTTTAGCGCTAAGAATAACACCAAAAGGGTATACTTGTCCGAGAAAAGTTTGGTCTTCTGATCCAGAAAAGTCAGGGGTATTTTTGGAAATTCACCTAAAAACTTAACGGAACCCTAATGGAAGGTGCTCAATGTTAGACGGCGAAAACGAAATGGATGTTAGATGTAATTTATTGAATTAAGAGATATTTTTTATAATTTCGCAATACCTTAAGTATGTCCAATGTAATTATCCCTATATATATATATATGCCCATGCTCTTTTAGGGTTTGCTTTTGTTAGTTGGATTGTTTTGTTTGGAACATTTTCCTCTATTTTCTTTTTAGAATTGTTGTGTCATAATAATGGTAAATTCATTTTGCTTTAAGTGATTAAATCATGTTTGAATCCGATGTTGAAATATCAAAATTCGGTCTTGAATGACAAACACGATTTGAACAAGTGTTTAACCCTTTCGATTTGGCCTTTTGGCGTTTGAAAAACATATTCTGCCAAAATTAGAGATTCAGATTTTTGTTAAAATATATTCTAGAACAATCATCAGTACCCTCTGTGATATATGTTATTCTTCAAAAGCCCCCTTGTGAATAATATATTATATATTGTTAATATATTATATATATTATTATTATTAATGTATTATATATTATTTTTATTTATTAATAATTGTATAGGTCTAATCTTGACCGTCGAGTTTATCATATAAGATCCAATGGTTTTAGATTAGGGGCAAAACAGTCCAATATCGTCAAAAAAGTTATAAATACTCGCAATAGTTGCGTGTGGAGCGTGTAGGGGGGTTAGTTGCATATTTACTTTTTTCTTAGGGGGGTTTATTAGTAATTTTCATATCATAGGGAGGTTTTTGAATAATTAAGTATATCACAGGGCGTAAAAATTGATTTTTCTCAAATATATTCTGTGAGAACGTTAAATTTTTATAATCCATGATGTAATAATAAGGGCTGAACTCTCTCTAAAACAATCTATCTCAACTCTTTATTGTTTTCTTGAATCTACTTGAGAATTACGAAATCTTAATCTATGGTGATCTCCACTTTTTATCGAAGCCCTCATTTGCATGAAACCCACACATAAAATTTTGGAGATCGAATGAATCTTATAACAGGCTAAAGCTGAGTCTCGACCTTAAATTCATGTTAGCTATCAATTCATTGCATCTATTAGTTCCCATAAAACGATTTTTCTCGAATATACTATCTTTTGTTTGGGTTTTCAACTTTTGTGTCATCTTCAACGAGAGAATCGTTTGGATAGCCGCCTAACTCTAGACCTCAAGGCTCAAATTCCTATTCCAAAGAATGTGAATGATGTATCCCTATAGTTATCCCTATAAATAAAATTGGTACTTTATTGACCGAAATAATTTTAGATCTTTTATTTCAAAATATTGTTTTATCTTGCATTCAGTTTTATTTATACACGATATGTTTATAAATAAGTTTCAAAAATATATAGATGAATTGATTATAGACACGTGTTGTACGTACATAAATAAAGAACATATTATAAAGAAATTTTTTAAATTGAGATGTGAGATCGATGTGATCACAATTAAAGTTCAATTTTTTTTTAACTTCAAGACCAAGGGAGATACCCTAAATATTTAGCCTGACAAATTTGGATTAATAGTGATAATCCTGATCCATAAATACTCTATTTTGCTCCATAATAAAGGGGAGAATTACAACTTGTGACAGCCTGAATTCGAATCTAGAGCCTTTCACAATATCTTAACGGGTATATTTCTGCTATTATAGCATTTACATTAGTCATATGCTTCTAATAAAACGTTCCATCGACATCGGATATCAATTCTTCTTAGAAGGCAAATGTCTGTGTTTTTTATAATTTCAATATATTCAAGATTTTTTACATTTAATATTCGGATGGCCGAAACACAAGTTGAACATGGCTGAAACATAAGTTGAACATCTTGTTACTTAAAAGTTTGGTTGAGCTCAATAATAATTGAAATTCGGCTTGAGTTCGACTCAATTAGTACAAAAAATAAAAACATTTATGTGCATAGAATGAAATTCCACTCGTGTTTGACTCATTTAAACTTATTCGAGCTCCACACAATTGACAATAAAACTAAGTTCAAACATAAATCTCCAAGCTCGAACACTTCTTATGTTTGATAAGATTTGAAACTCGCCTCGGGCTCAACTTTATTAGTTTAAAAAGAAAAAATCAAACTACTCAAATTCTATTCGTGTTCTACTCGATTTAACTTTTCAAACTCAATTCGATTCACAATCCAAGTAACCTGAAAGGCTGAAACATAATTTTCAAGTGCCATAATAATTTGAATCAAGTTTGAACGGTATTTTATTCGCCTCAGAATTGTTTCGGTTGTATTCCTTGATATTCTACATGTAAAACTCATATTTCTCAATAACATTACTTGTCAAGAGATTTAGACATTCTACGAAAGTAATTTACCTTTAGGGCAAAATGTATGTGCTTGCTAGTTCCGAGATCTTGAATTTTTTTTTTAGAGAATCAGTTACACAATACATGTAATGAATATCAAATAATAATTATTTATAATTAAATAATAATTATTACAATCAACTAACAACAACTATAAAAGTAGAGAAAGACCACACGCGGCTAGGAGTAAAACTAAAATCTCTAACATCTTGGGGTCTTAGCTTTACTAATAGAACTAGACTTTGTCGGCTTCAGACTCTGAATCTTGAATACTTGCTATTGTATATGTTGGATTTATATGAAATTCATTATACATGAATAATTATGATCGTTTTGAAACTTAAAATATACTATATATCTCTTAAAAATCACGCTATGTGCCCCATTGGAAACTTTTAACCCTTACTTGGTCTAGCCAAATGTAAATGTAATTCACAATGTGAATGAATTATACTTTTTTTTATATATAATTAGTGAATTACATTTATCATATAACTAGTTACAAGACAAATAAAATTCCAATTGTATTAGAACAAACTAGGTCCAATCAAAAAAATTTGTGCCACCTACATGCAATTAATTAAAGTTGGAATCAAAATTCGAATTCCCCACTCCTCAAGTCCCATTATTGAATGACAATTGCTAGTACTTTGCTTTTGCGAGAGTAACTTTCGAAAAGGTACAAACAAATAGAAGTCCACTAATGAATTGTACCACCGCAAAATCTGATAAATCCTTTCCATTGAATAGTTAGTAAATAAAACAGATACGTCCCCCAAATAATGCTTATGGTACAATCTACAAGTAAAAATGTGTGACAACTAGCCCATCATACCATTAATCAAAGAAATAAGGGGACCATAGACAAACTATTCAGAATACCACAAACATTTTTTGGTTCAATTATTGAGTAGCATTTCCTGCATTGAGGAGTGATGTAGGTAAAATATATATGGTGATAGCTAAACATTTGGTCTAGTGCCGGGCATGGTTAAGTATTTGCGGCTCGTCAGTTTACCGAGCATAACAAAGATATGAATATTATACATTGAGTTGAACTGAACACTCAGGCCATAAATGATTAAGTCTTTGGGGTTCGCTTTTTTAGGCTGAACAGGCCAAAAGCATTTGGACATACATAATGAGTCAAGCTGAACATTTAACCAGTCACGTACACGATTAAGTATTTGAAGCTCGTCTTCTTGAGCTGAGCTGAAGAAAACAATATCAACTGGAGACTAATTCAAGTTAGGATTAAATCATTAAGTCCCTATTGGTGCTTTTAAACGATATTGGATGGGGCTAAACTATGTCATAGGCGCAATGAGCTCATGATAATTAAGGTATTTTGTGCTCTATCATTTGGAAGGTATAAATACCCTTCTCACTATTATCTTTTGCGAAAAGCAGTTGTCTGACTTAAGCATTGGAGAAGAACACTGGACAATAAACTAGCCATTTTATTTTATTTCAGATTATTCGAAGGCGTGGATTGAGGAGTATTTTTTTTTAATGCTAATTCCAGTACGCATGAGGAAGCAATTTTATTTGTAGAAATATGTAACCAAAAAAATAGAAAAAATCCAACTTGGAGAATATGAAACACATGTTGTAAACATGTTTTGTTTGCAGTTTGTGAAGTTGACACACAATCATACTCAGGAAATGTATATGATTCGTTCTTGTGCACGCTTTGTTGGTCGAAATCAAGGGCAAAGCCACCATATTGTGTCTCAATGGGGTCACCATATTTTGCATTTTATTGGTGATGTTGTATAATTCATAATGTTCCGTACTTCTACGCAAATTTCTTAACAAAGAAATGTATACTAACCAAGTATATTTACACGGATCATCTTAATGTTGATATCTTGATACAATTGTGTACTTGAATTTAAGTTAATCTCGTATATTGATTTTTTATAAATCAAGAGTACGATATATGTCAATTTTCCATCTCTGTTTTATCCAAAATTTTGTCTCACCAATAAAAGGAAAAAAGGAATCTTGAAGATTTAAAGGAGGCTTTAACTAGAAGAAGGTATATACAAATTTGTAGAGTATCTACAGGAGTTGACTGAATATTTTTTTATGAACATACACAAAAAGAAAAATTCTTTGTTTAAAGAACGCCATATTTATGAATAAAGAATTATAGAAATGGAGAGATTGCAAAACTTAGAAAACTCAACTTCACTTGAGATTATGATACTATTCACATAGTTTTACCATTTTAAAAGTCATTCACTAAAAAGATAGCATCGAACTTATCAAATTAAGTATGAAGGACACGCTCGAAATAAGTGAAATAGTATCTCGAATCCCTTAATTTAATTTTTATTTCCTTTTAAAAAATGCATGCTAAATGTACATGATCCACATTGAGGTATATACTTTAGAAAGTATAAATATTGTATACATGCCAAATTTCTTAAGTAAAATCATATAAAAATACTGAATTAAAATAGATGATCTGACACGAGTGAAAAAGAGTGATTAGTAACTTCATGTCTTCGTCTCAGCTCAATAGCAACAAATATCTGAACAAGATATAAATTCTTTTAATGTTCACGTGAAGGGGTTTTGTGAAATCATCCATTTTATTTTAGCTTCATTTGAATATGCAAATTGGCCCAAACTATATACTTTTTGGATCATATACATAAATAATGTATTGAAACCAAAATGGAAGGGAACATGTGGATATTTCTTGATGAGCTGCACTTAGAACATTATTGAGTTTGCGTTTATTGTTCGAATTTAGTCGATCTTAAATAAGTTAGTAGTTATTATATATACAATAATGAATGACATATAGAGAAAAAAAAATTAAATTCCGAAGCCTAATCTTCCTCACGATCGTAACATTCTCAATTCGATAACAAAATTTAAATTCCATCCAATTTTAGTGGCGTTTGGTTCAAAATAGCTCTAAAATAAAAAAATAAAATAAAAAAAGAGCAACTTTCAGGCATGCAATGGAATTGATGACATATTGGTTGATGGTCCACTAGAAGTAATGGTATACTAATTTTTGCCATTACAAAGATGAAGAATAGGTGACTGCATGCTATTGTCATTCCACATATTTCTTCATTCTCTAACGTTTTTGAACAGGAAATGGATCCTCCCCACCATCGAGTTCATGAATAGAAAGGAGAACAACATAAAATGCGTAAACCTTTTTTGTTTTGGGGTGGGGTGGGGTGGGGGGGGGAGTATTATTCTTCTAGATTTTCATGACTTTTGATCTGGAAACAATCACAACCGCTAATATATTGAGATTCTCGAATTAATGGTTGTAATCGTTTTTGGGAACTCTTAGTTACAATGATGGAATAGGAGAGTTACTTTTAGGAGTTCTCATGACTCTTGATTGCGAGACAATCACAACCATATATATATATATATATATATGAGCATATTGAGCATTGGCACATCAATAATTATAGTTATTGAGACCTCTCAAGAATCGGACCGATGAGATAGAATGAGGATTTTTCTTAAGGAATTTTTATTATTTTATTTCCAAACAACCACAATCATATTAGTTATTGAGTTCCACCCCATTAATAATTGTAGTTGTTCTTGGGGGTCACTTAAGAATCACACCAATGGAGGAGATTATTCATTGGAGTTCTCATAAGTTCTGATCTGGGGACAATCACCACCATCTTAGCAGGCATTTACCCCTACCCCAAGAAAAATATAAAAAGACAATTTATCTCTCTACGCGCTTCACTCGTTTTTTGTGCGACTGGTGATAACTTTTTTAACCTTTTTAGATTATTATGACCGTGATCTAATAATCATTAGATCAAATATGACAAAATCGACGGTCCAGATTTGATTAATCACATCGATAGATTTAAGCGATGTCAACGGTTAATTAGGGATAAATACTTACAACTCCCCCTGTAATTTCTCGAATTGGGCATTTACCCCTCCCCCAAGAAAAAAATACAATTTATCCCCCTACGCGCCTCACTCGCTCTTTGTGCGACTGGTGATGACTTTTTTGACCTTTTTAGATTATTTTACCCCTGATCTAACAACCATTGGATCAAATATGATAAAACCGATGGTCCAGATTAATATCTATATATTGTTTAAATTTGATTAATCACATTCATAGATCTAAGCGATATCAACGGTCCATATTAAACATATTATATGTAATTATTTATTTTACTAAAAACATATTTATATATAAATATATACTTATTAATTTATAAAATATAAAGATATAAGTATATGTATGTACACCTGCAACATTAACATCGGCTGCCACCCCACACCACCACTCATCCTCACACCGCCAGACCACCACCGATTTTTACCGTGTACAGCCACCGCCGCCCACGCCCAAAATGTCGTCGCCGCCTTCTTCAAACGTCATTGCCGTCGCGCCTTCTGCAAATCAGAAACCCGTCGCCTTCTACAAATCGAAGCCCGTCGCGACGTCGCCTCTGCAAATGGAAGCTGTCGTCGCCGCATTTGTTCACTATATCTCGTCTCGTGGTGGCGGCGGCGACTTGATCTGGAGTTTGGTGGTGGTGGCAGGCCCGTGGTGATGGTGGCGTCGGGCTATAAAGTGGGTTGGTGGTGATGGTGGCGCCGGGATATGAAGTGGGGTGGGGGTGGTGGTTATGGTGTTGGTGTGGAGAGAGTAAAAGTTAGGGTTTGGGTTAAGAAGATGAAGAAGAAAAAGAAATAATGAAATAAAAAATATTAACAAAATAAAATAGAAATAAGTATATGTAAATAGCTTAATTTGATGATGAGGGTATAAATGTTCGAGGGCTGCTGTGTGTATAATTTACATTTTTGTAGGGGTCTTCTTTTGTAATTTGTTTTTTCACAGGGGGATAAATGTTCAAGTCCATAAATCAACGGGGGTTATATGTATTTAATCCCCACATCAATGGTTATAATTCTTAAGAATTACACCACAGGGCTGGGGGAGGAATTTATTTATTTTTAATTCTCATGACTCGTAGGCTCAAAAGAGTGAAGACAGTCAGCACCTGGAACTAGGATCAATATCATGTTAGATACTACTAAAAATCATTTGAGGCCTGCCCTGTTAAAACACATTTGGGCTCTGTCTGTTTTGCAGTTAAGTTCAGCCCAATCGAAACATTTCTTTGTTTCATAAAATATATCCATTTCTCTCCTAGCACAGAAATTTTAAACAACGGAGATGGAGATGCTTAATATGCTGTAATAAAAAACCAATACTATAGTGAAATATTGGACTAATTTCGTGCGTAACCCCTTTTTTTATTGGGTAATTATCATCAACCTCCTTAGATATTGTAAATTATCAAGACATCACCTCTTACATCATGACAACTCAAAAAATAATATGTCAAATTACTCACAGGAAGTGAGATTGCAATGTGATTTTACTAAGAAAGGAGGTTAGAGATTTTTGTTATTAAAGTCTCATCTATATTGATTTACTCTAAAATATTTGATTCAATTATTGGCTGAATTAACCAACAATGTCTTGGTCTAATGGTAAAATTAAGATCACATGACAGAGGTCATGAGTTTGATCACACAAGATGTGTGAATTGTTTCTCTATATAAGAAACATAATTTGTGTTTCATTTTCAAAGGTGAAAACCCATAAATTTCATTGTACATTGTCTAACAGTCTAAATACGACGTGATTCTATGATAGATCGGGTCCAATTGTTCGAGTGTGCATTCTGTGTCTATCTCTTTCACACAAGTGTGTATGAAAACCGCACACAATACACATTAGTGCGTGAAAGAGAAAGCCTCTAACACTATTGGACTTGATCTAACATAAATTTTTTCTCTAAACACACCAGTCAATTACTATAGGGTGAGTGATTGTCATACATGACAACTCTCACTCCAGTAATTGCTCCTCACAAGAATCGAACTTGAGACTGTAGCTCAGAAATCAGTTGTACTGAACTTATGCCGTTGTACTAAAAGCTATGATCATTTAGCAGTAGTATACCTCAAATCTTTAAATAGTACAGCAACTCGAGAACCACATTTCGACTTTGGCATGGGAGAAAATGCCAAGTAAATATTAGAGAAAATTATTGATTTCACGTGTAGTTTTACAGCCTCAAAGAACCAAAATTTTCAGATTTGAAGGTAACTTTTCTATTCTAATTTGCCAACAAAAATTTCAAAACACAAAAAGTTGGAGCAATAAAATGGTAAAAATCACTCCAACTGTTACTGTAGTCCAGGACAATCCAAACAAATAATCATCTCCAAAGCCTGCTTATGAATCCCTTCTTGTTCTCTTTCTTCATCCTATTCTCGATTGATGGGAAATCAATCGAACTGTAAGCAAGATCCAGAAGAATTGGATTACGAGGCACTGCTTGAAAGGCAGGCAGAAATGCTTCAATGCGAGGAATTGACTTCGTTGTGGGATCACCAACAGCTGATTCGTAGTTGTCCAGTTTCTCCATCAGCAATTTCTCGAGCTGAAGCAAAATGGGTGAAGTGTACAAGACAACTGATTAAGGCACATAATTATTCTACGAAGAAATAGACCAAAGAAATCGTCTCGAGCACACACGAAAAGAAATAAAAAGGGATAATAACATACACACCCCCCCGCTTATTGTGTGATTACTGAGGTTTTGCAAATTATCAACACACCCCTTATCAGGAGTGAAATTCTAATCTGCATTACTAACAGGAAAAATTATGGTAATTTCTCAAATTTCGAGGTGTTTTTCGTAATTAGGATCTCTCATATAGGTGTGTAACTACGTAATTTTATCCAAATAAAAATAAGTTTAACATGTAAAAAATAGGTGAATTTTTCGTTGGAAAAAGCAATCTGGGGAAATAAGCATCTTCCTGTTTATATTCCGCATTGACTAGAACAAAATTAAGATACAATTAAGTTAAGCCCGCAAAGAAAATACAACAATTTCATTATCTGTAATTCGTTTTCTGCTTCAACCGAGCTGAAAAAAGTCAAGGTATACATTTACCTTCCTATCCTTTCCTGTCAAGGATATAGACGAAATAATTTTCGAGAGATTTTCTGGAGCCTTCTCTTCCTCCATAATACCGGTTGCATGCTCTATGCAACTGTTGGATCGACAATCATTATAAAGAATCTTCAATTCATAGACGGTAACCTGTTGGAGCAATAAAACCAATGATAGAGGTTCAAGCAAATACAAAGTAAAAAGTTCAAAGGAAATATGGTATTGTGCAAGACTCTCCAAACTTTTCTATTTCAATTTGTCCCAGTTTATATTTCCATTACCATAAAAGGAGGGAATTATTGAGATCTGTCACTCACTACTCTTAGTTCTTAACCCTTTTAATTCAAAACAATGAATTATATCATTTTGGCATAATACAGTATCCTTATTAAGGAATATCATCATTAAGGAAAGATGTTTTTATATATGCGTAGAAGCCATACGAGTTAATTTTAAATCATACCACATTTTGTAAGACAATAAATAAGGGCAATTCTGGAATAAAGTGATACAAATTTCACTTTTGTTAGTTCACAAAAGTCAAACAAGACATCTTTCAAGAGACAAAGGAGTATATATCACCGAGGTATCTCATGAACGGCCTGATGGGCAACCGAACAAAACGTTACGTTAAAGTATGATGAACTGGCGATATAATTAAGGCATGATAAAAAGAAAACATTCATTAATACTATTAAGAGCATCCCAAATAAGGGGCATGATAATGCATACCTGATCAGCATTGATCGAACTCTGAAGCTTCTTAAGAGCAGAATCGACCAGAGAGCGAGTTCTGCAGTACAACGCATATGCTTCTGCTCTCTTTCCAGCCAAACTATAGGATTTGGCCAAGTAAAAGCACCTGCAGCAAATTGGTAAAGAGATCTATTATCTATTTTGAAGAAAGTACACCTCCTGAATGAACAAGCAACCCCTTCTCTCACGAGTAACTGGTCCCCGGATCTACCCCACCCAAAGCTACTGCCTATGAGTCGACAGCTCATTCTTCAACAGGCACGTGGTCAGAGCCTTGGCTTCTCCCACTGCTTGGGAGCTTACAGTTTTTCTTCCATTTGAATTCATTTTAATAATACTCAAGTCACTTCAAGTCCCTCGCTCATAAACCAAATTTAGAAATATGTAATATATGAGAATCAAAGCTGTGTGGAGTTAAATCAAAAGACTGGGGGATTATTTTTTTACAAAAAATAAGATAGAATCTTTAAGAAGCAACACCAAAACATGTGGAGAAGAAAGTTACTACAGTAAATAAATAAATCAAAACTTAGACCAAGTACACCGAAATATGAAAATTACCAAAAATACATGGGATATGGATATATTGAACTACAATCCACACATGGTTGATATCTACGCTTTTCTTAACTGGTAACGGGATTAAGAAAAAAGGATAGGAAGCAACTTAATCTCATTCACCATCTGATATATACTTTAAAAGTACAAGGGAAGGATAGACAAAAAATTGTCAAAACTTAAAAATGATTGGTACATTTTCCAAACAAAAGAAGGATTTTAAAAAACAAGACACACATGAGATCAAAAAGTATCAGCTGCGAAAAGTAAATTTTTATTCGGACATTCCCACGTCACAATGGTTCAATGGTAGGACTTGAAGGAAAGTAAGTTGCTCTGGAGTAAACAAGTGAGAGAGGGGGGAAAGCAAAATGAAATTTACAAGGGGCAGACCTTTCTGCTCGGAAAACAAAGCTTTTGAGTTCACATTCCTCAGCAAAGGTCACTTCTTCTGGTTTTCTATCTCTTCCCGAACTATCCAAATCTGAAAGATCAGCAGTATTCTGTGTAGAAAGAGAAGTTACTTTAGCTTTGTTAAAATATATCATATAATAGAACTAACTTATACTGCAGTAAAGGATAAACTCTAAGCATATTAGTATAAACATTAATTTGAGAATTAAAATTGGTATAACAACAAAACAGTCACTAACCTGTAGCAGGAGATCATATAAGCGGACAAGCTCTTCAGGCTTTGTGACTTTTTCATTTTTGTCATCTCGAACCTTACTGAGTTTACTTTTCGTGATGCTCACCAACAACTGATTACGGTCAATGGTTCGCTGTCCTAAGACAGCACCAATAGCTTTATCAAGACCACTCAGGTCATCTTTCATGTTTCCAGAATTACCCGTGTTAGCCTAAAGATAACGAAATGCAGGAGTCAGATGCAATAAAGATGGGTATAATATAAGTGGGACACATCCGTTGGCTGGCTTGATGTTTAAAAAGATTATTTTCCTTCTGCAAATAAATAATATTTAAATCATAAAGCTGAGAGACAACCACAATTTCTCACAACTGAGCAGCCCTCACCAAGTCATTCCGTATGCAGCTCCTGGCTTCATTATAAGCAGCAAATATTTTGTCAAATATAACTAGTTTTTTCTCTGCAGGTACCGAGTCTGCTGCTGGACCATATATATCTTCCCCCAGTTCCTAAGCTGATCAAAGTTTGTCATGCATAAACAGACTTGAGACTGGGTATATAAAAGTTTTACAATTTATGATTTTAAAATAGAAGCAGCAAGCAAATCCAACTAAAAGACATGCATGCAGATCATAGTCAGCAACAACGAAATAATGAAAATACACACATATAAAATATGTTAGTCCAAAACTTTTGAAAGCTGTTCTATTCAGCTGAAAACCTATTTAGCATACGATCACTGAAACAAGAGGAGGCAGGAAACAGACAAATTTGAAAACTATTAGATGGTTAGGTTGCATATGTGAAAATAGATACATGCACACACAGATATACCACCTGTTGGGAATTGCTACCCAACTTTTTGAGACATAAAAAGGTCCTTGCTAGCTCATCATAAATCTATACTATTAATAAAGGGAGAGACCCTTAAAGTAACTACTTTTGGTCTGTCAACTTTTTTGATATGGCATATATCCTTTAAAAATTTGACAAGTGTCAAAAAAGTTCTTCCACTCCTCCATTCTCTTTTTTTACGTGTTATTTTTATCTTTTTTCTCTCTCCTCTCACTCTTTCTTCTTATTACTTTCTAGATATTCTTTTCTTTTTTCTCTTTTTTTTTTTCTATTTCATTTACATCAATTTCTAACTATTATAATATCTATATCTATACTATTAATATAAAGGGAAAGACCTTTAAAGTAACTACTTTTGGTCTGCCAACTTTTTTGGTATGGCATATATCCTTAAAGAATTTGACAAGTGTCAAAAAATTTCTTCCACACAACCATTCACTTCTTTTACACGTTATTTTTCTCCGTTTTCTCTCTCCTCTCACTTTTTCTTCTTATTTCTCTAGATATTCATTTTTTCTTTCTCTTTTATTTTTTTTATTTTTTCCTCTTTCATTTAAATCAATTTCTAACTATTATTATAATTGACAAAAAAAAATAAAAATTTGTACTCGCATAATTTCAAGCAACATAGATAGCACTGGAAAGTTTTCACTTACAAACTAATAAAATAATTAATTATTTTTATTTAAAATATTTAATAATTATCACACGCATCGGGTGTCACACGACTAGTTCATAATAAAGGTATGATTGCCAATTTGAATGAAACTGGAAAAAGGAAAGTTTAAGAAAGGAAAAAAGGGCAGGGAACCATCTGCCCCTCCCTTCTTGAAGACGATGATACATTTTATTTTATTTAATAATTCTTTTCATTTTTTTTTAAATTAGTACAATATTAAAACAAATTAACATATTATTTAGACTGTTTTATTATTACTTGTAAACATAAGAAATAGTTTAATTTAGGGAAATTATTAAAACCCCCTTAAAATAAATTTTAATATCTAAAAAACCCATGAAAATAGTTTAAATCTCAAAATCCCATTTTACAAAATTTTCATTTGAAAAAACCCAAAAGTTAGGATTAACAACTTTTTGGACTAAATTACCCTTAATGTCTTAAGTTAAGAATTGATCAGTTGATTTTATTTTTTTCAAAATCTTTTCATTTTGAACTTTTCAAATTGATAAATTGTATTATACTCTTTTTTTAAAATTACCTGGTAATTATCTAAAAATACTCCTTTCTTTTAATTTTTACAAAGATTTAAAAAAAAATCTGAAAATGTAAAATTAAAACCATATTTGATATTAGTCATCAATACAAAAGTTTAAATAAAAAAATATCTATATGAAAGTACAATTCATTAATTCTTAGTCTAGAAGGCTAAGAGCAATTAAGTCCATAAATTTATTAACCCTAAATTTTGGGTTCTTTTGAATGAAAAGTTGATGGAATGGTTTTTTTTTTTGGATTGAAATATAGTATCATTGATTTTTTTGATATAGAAGTTTATTTTATTTAATTTTATTTTTTGGGGAGGGGTTGGTAATTTTTCCTTTAATTTATGGCTTCTGTTTCCTTTTTTATTTTCGAATTAAGAAAAAACAAGAATATATTTTTAAACCATTTTCCTATCTTTATTATTTGAAAACTTAAATTTAAACCCTCGGGGTATTCTAGTCATAAAAAAATGTACAAAATTTTAGACAAGGGTACATTCGGAAGTTCACAAAAAAATTTGTGATGACGTAATCGCTTTAATGATTTTAGGGGGGTAAATATAATTTTAAATGTTTGTGGGTTAGGTATCTATAATTTCAATTATAAGAGGGTTGGGATGTGTAATTACACAATTTAAACCCTCGGGGTATTCTGGTCATAAAAAAATGTACAAAATTTTAGACAAGGGTACATTTGGAAGTTCACAAAAACAATTTGTGATGACGTAATCGTTTTGCTGATTTTAGGGGGGGTAAATATAATTTTAAATGTTTGTGGGTTAGGTATCTGTAATTTCAAGTATAAGAGGGTTGGGATGTGTAATTACACATATTCGTAGTGGGTGTAAGTGTAATTATCCCTTGAATTTAACATAAAGGCTCTTACATGCCTTCAAATAGCTTACGACACTCCACACTCCGAAAGTGTTTAAATCTCCCTATAACTTATCATGTTTGAGGATTTCTTTCCTATGGACTAGCACTTGAGTAAATCACTGAACTCCAAAACCATGATCAGCCGCATAAATGCATACCACGAGGAATAAAATGATACCATCGCAAATAAAATACTTGGTTGAGTTGACTTCACAACAACACCACTTACTCAATCTGGGCGACATGCCATTTCTTTGGTAGTAAAATGATTAGCAAAGCCAGGAAAATAAATGAAAAGGCAAGTCAAAGTAAACACTTTTTAAAACTCATCTTTTTAGCTGGAAACTGACCTTTAAGTATGGCGACCTGATTCTTTGCATTTGAAATAGGAAAATTATGACCAAGCCAATGGAATTTGGTCATAGATGCAGCCTGCTGAGATCGAGCCTCAGCCATCACATCCTGTAGATGAAACCAGCCAAGATAATCAATGAAAACCATCGCTAACATGAGCTACATTGCCAGTATACCTATAAATTGTTTGGGGGTGCAATACTCTGTTTCCAGGGATATGATATTATTCTCAAATTAGAGCTATTACATAAATATCACACACAGCTGCCTGAAATTAAACTTACCTCCAGTTTAGCTCTGAAAAGGTCTAGTGCAGGTGATTCCATTTCTCCTACTTGCATTAGTTCAAAAGTTTGTAAATTTGACTCCCCAATTTTGTGCAGGCAATATCGAATACTGGGCTCAAGTTCCTCAACCCGCTCCCTGCATAGAACTTGGTTCTCTAGATCTCTGCACTTCCCAAGTTCCTCGTACACAGCCCTGTTAAAATCAATGAAATTAGCCAGCATGGAACAGGTGCAGTTGAGGGCCACTACAGCCTTTCTGAAACATTTAAAATGCTCGAAAAAGAGGCATAAGAGCATGAAACAGCAAAAAGTTTGCCAAAAGGTTTAAGTTCCATGTTTCATAACAAGAATTATCATATTTTATGTTGTGTTGTTTGTCAATTTAAAAAAAAAAAAAAAAAAAGCAAGCTTCAATAGGAAGAAAAATACTCTTACAAGACAAAAATATACCTGGCGTTTTTGAAACACTTCAATGCAATGTCCCAGTGCTGATCTTGTTCAAATAACAAATTCCCTTTCATATAAGAGGCGTATGCCTGCAGATTAGACACCAAAAGCTGCTCCATAAGAACTTGCTTATTTTTCGTAAAATTTCAAGCAACCAAGATAAACGAATTTTATTTTAACATTTTCAAAATGGAATTTAAAAGAAAATTGTAACGGGGTTCTGATCTATCATAATATTTTAATTGAAAATTCAGGATGATATAATTGAAGACAAGTTCAGTTCCCCCACCTATCATAAAACATAAAGACCCAAAATGAGAGTTTTCTCCAACTTTTGGCTCACGAACAATGACAAAAGCATATCAAGTAAAGATAAAGATGGAAAAGGTAAACTAAAGAAATCTATACACCAATACAGTCCTGCTAAGAAGAAGTTTTTAGGAGTGGCTAACATACCATGCAGACCTCCGTATGACGTTACTGGAAAAGTGGCAGTCTAGTTGATGCAAAATGATAATTGGGTATATTTTAGCCTAAGAATGCAACTAACTTGAATAATTTCAAAACTATTAACTGTATCAAGTTCTTGAAAATGCTTCCAGATGCAGAATAGCATCATTACAGCTCCATGAGCACATTCAAAAATAAAAGGAGAGACTATAATTAACAAAAAATGCTATTTTTTTATTGTTCACAAGACTGTTTCATTACTAATACAGCTACTGAAAAAGCTGAAGCTTATTATAAAACAACAATCCAAAGACATTAAAGAAACTTTATGGATGATTTGGCAATCCATCATAAGTACAATAATCTTATAGCATTAAACAAGTAATCGTGCTAGAAGGTACAAGAATATGGGTATCGAAGAATAAGTCACAAAATTGCTTATGCAAGCTAAAATAAAGCATTGCCAAATAATAGTAGCAGCCAGTTGAACGATTGAGTTTCATACCTCTGCTTCGAGGGATGTTCTCGTATCTCCCTTCATAGCGCACAAATCTTGAAAAACAGTTGCCCATTTCACCGCCTTCCGCAGCCTGCCAATGAGGTAGCTCCATTGGCTTGCATTAGGACCATCTGGTAACGTTTTCTTTTCCATGGCATGGCTCCACGCTCTTTCAGCAGTATATAGAATCAAATGGAGAAACCTAAATCGGATTCCAGGAGCATTCAACCACCAATGGCGAAATTTCACATTTTAAGCTATGCAAAATACAACGAAAGAGATATGCAGACAACTCCAACACAGTTTATCATTCTCTTGAAATTCATAGCCTGACAAGGTACATAAGGAACAGCTGATCCAAAATTAACATCTTACTTCCCTGCTTTGGAGATAAGCTGAAAACTTGGTTTTAACCAGGCATTTGGTGATACAGCACTAGTAGACTAGGACTTTTGGTGGGCTGTTAATATGGAAAAACATAAAAAGAGAATTGAAAAAGAGTCTGGCTGCAGATTTCATGTAGAAACAGGGACCGTATGTGAGATTTGGAATTGTCCTTGTTAATTGTTATTGTAAAACAGAAACAAGCTACAGAATCAATAAATTAACCAAAGAGGTAGGTCCTTATAGATATGTAAAAATTACACAGGACTCAATTCTTTACATTTCTTCACGACATTGTTATTCGCACTCCCAATCTATACTTTCACAACCTATTTAGATTTTAAAGACAACGAGAATAGATTTCACCACCCATTCAGTGAAATTCCATCTGAATAAAGGAGAATACAAATGGAGAACAGGAATAACTGAGGCAGATGTTCCTAATTTCATTATTTTGTTGTCAAAGAAAGTAAGAAGTATTATGATGGAACCAGGTTTAGTTACTCTCTTTGAAGTGATCTAGCAAAAAAGATTCTTTTTATTGTCAAAGAGTCTAATTTTTTCCATCTCATATTCATGATTGATAATTGAAATATCAATATGTTATCAAAAACTTCGATATATGAGATATTGACTTAATATTAGGGATTGAAAGATTATCAAGCCCATTTTCTTATTCAAACTTTAACTCAGTCATCATCAATGATTGTGCATACGCTTTGTCCGCTAGTTGTGCATTTTAACCACCATCCTTTGCCAGTTATCTTGGGTAATAGACTTGTATAAACAGAAACTTCACAGAAAATGCAGTTTCGCTTGTAGGCGAATCGATTAAGTTATGCGGAAAATGTGGGCCCCTGACTCCTGACCTCGTCCTACTCAATAAAATATGGCTTATCCATCAACTGTTGAGTGTAAATTCAGGGAACAAAAGTTTAAAACTAGCTGTGCAATAGAATTTCTCCCATACATAGAATGACAGGATATTAAATAATTATATAATTAACAAAGGATTGGGCCAGGAACAGAAATGCACTAAAAAATCATTTGATTTATAACAGTGAAATAACTGAAACGGTGTTCACAATTCGTAACATGGAAAAAGCATCACGGACCCACATGAGCATCGGGGGATTAGCATGGGAATCCACCATTTTCTTTTAATGGTGACCGAATCAAAGTCTCCCATCCATAGAAAGCGCATCAAAGTGCATTTTGAATAAATCCCATAATTCATGGTACAAAATCCAATTATAAACAACAAGATGACGTACTTCTCCAAACACCTACCTGACTTCAGTCTCTGTAGATGCCGTAACGGCTCTCTTCGTATATTTTCCACGACCATGAGTGAATTTCAAAGACTTGTACAGTCTACGCAATCGTGCAGTGCAGTACCTCCTAAAAACTCAATTTCAGTAAATCTCCACAATCAATAATTACATCACAATACTCAATTAAACCTTCTTTTTTTTTTTATCTCTTCTCCCTCCCAGCCCCACCCTCAAACCATCACTCAACCACCAAGATTTACTTGTAAACGAAAATTATGCAACACATGCACACTCAGAATATATGCATTATATATATATATATATATATATATATATATATTTGTGTGTGTGTGTGAAACAAATACACCCTGAAACTACCACAACTCATTAAAAATGGCGAGTGAAATACACCTGTAACGGGCGTAATCACCAAAACGCAATCCGTGCTGCATTTGAGCGGATTTCAGTAGCTGCAACACTGCAAATTCCCCCGCCAAAATAAGATAGCATATTATATATAGAGATACAACCAGACATATCGTACAGGGAGACGGAGAAGTACCACTAATGGAGAATTTAGGGTTAGTGGTCTGATCAGCAGCAATTGAATTCTGATGGTCTATTTCCAAAGTAGCGACGTCCTTTTCCTTCGCCATTAGAAACACGCGAATTGAATTTGAGATCTGAATAAACAGAGACGTCTAATTAGAATGTGAATAAAACTAATGTATTTTCCGGCAGGTTGCCGGGAGCGCGCACGGCGGCAGGTTTTATAATTGGGGTTCAGTTTGTAAGGCTAAAGATGTGCGTCTCTTCTCCGAACTAAACTACTCGAGCTGGGTACATGTACGGTGTACCTAAAGGCTCAACTTCATTCTTTAAGGTAACAAACCAAATTTGAATTTTTTTTTTGAATTATTTTTCTTGGCTCGATTAGTAAAAATTGCTAAAAGTATATTAAAAAAAAACCAATTTACTCAAACATGACTCATGTTCGGCTTGATTAAAGTTTATTTGAACTCGATTCGATTAATAGTCAAATGAGGTCAAATGCAAATTTTGAAGATCGATGGTAATTCAAATAAATTTGAACAACTCGTTCGTCTCGATTCGACTCGACTCGACTCATTTTCATTCGCGGGTGGTAATATGGGCCGGATCGGATCCATTTTGTTTTATGGGTGTTTTTCTTTTTCTTTTTTCAATTATTTTAAGGTTGTGTAACTTTGGGACATGTGTAAAATTCGGTTTTCAGGTGACATTGAAACAAGTGACAACCTTAGATTATATTGGATTCATGGTTTTTGGAATTTGGATGAGGGGATTTGAAAGTTATGATTATGAAATTTCATAATTTATCAACAAATTCATATCAACCAATGAACCAATTCATTTGTCATGTATTAATGTAATAAGTATGATATAAGTTTGTTAAAATTTGATTCAAGCAAAAAAAAAAAATTAATGCAAGGACTCTATCTTATATATGAAGTGTGTGGCACATTCAATTTGTCTACCTAAAGTATTTAAAATGGGAGAATTGTAATTTTGGTCTTGCAAAACATGTGTCATTGCAATTGTGATCACAAGGTTTATGAGATTTCAAAATTAGTCTAGTATGTTAAAAAAATTGGTTTTGTCAGTCAATTTTTGACAAAAAATAAGCGAGTTCATCACACACGTCACCTGCCCTTTATTTTGTAATTTAGTATATAAATATATTTATAAAATACAAAAAATGGAAACTTAAAATTGTTGCCTCTCCCCACCCCAACCCACCTTCGACTCCCTCCATAGCACCAAACACAGTTGCACAGACCCCCAATCCCATTGCTCCCCTCCATAGCACTCCGCCACTGCTCAATTTCGACTTCTTAGGCGGTGGCGTGGTCGTGCTAAGTTTCAGAATTTGGGGGATTTAAGGGGTTTGGGGGAGGCAAGGCGGACTAGAGCGGGTAGCTAGGAAAATTATAGTACATACCATAGTTTGTATTGTATATTTACATATAATAAGTAATAAAATTCTTGTCCCACATTGAGTTCATTGTCCCACATTGGTTTGTCAAGGTTCTTTGGAGCTCAACTTACACTATAAATATGTGTAGTGTTGGAGGTTTAAAGACAAATTTATTGGGAGCTCCACTACTTTATGGTGGGGGCACCTATAATAGCTTTTAGTCTTTGTTTTCTATATAAATATATATATATAAAGAAATAAATAAATAAATAAAATATTAATTAACTATTAATATTGGGGTCCAAATCAGATCTCTTTGAATCGAAAGGTTGGCTTCCAATTAGTCTAAACTTTTTGATCACTTGAGATGGTCAATGCATCATTTCGGACCAAGTGAGTTCATTTTGGCCGAAAGGGTATCATCATTTGGTGAGATTCCATTTCAATTGAATAGGTGCCTTTTGGTGGCATCTTGTGGAAGTCTATAAATACTTCATTTGTTTTTGGCCAAAATTACATCAAATATTTCTCTTTCTTTCTATATTTTCGAGTCTTTTATTTTATGCTTAGTCAAGTTTTGCTCTTAAGAATTTCGAAGGAGTGTAGCCTATCAAAATTAGTGTAATAGGATTTGAATTCTAAAGGTGTATTTCTTGACACTATCTACATCTGAAGTGGGAGAAATATATGTTGGGTTGACTCATTCCCTCGGGTGGCTCGTGGCAGCGGAAATTAAAATTTTACAAAAGTAAACGTACAACCACCCGAAAACAGGAATATGGATTGGTTCGATCGAATTTGATAAGGAGGTAAACGAAATTATACCTTTCGAAAATTTCGTTTCACCTCGTACTTTGGATCTCAGCAACCCTATGGTGCAAATCCACACAATTTTTACTTGGGTGAGAAATTACCCGTCATTTTTCGTATCTCCCGGTTTAGAGTGCTCCAAGTGTCGCACCTCTAAGATGTATCCACACCTCGTTCAAGTCACCAATCGTCTTGCCTTGTGTGCTAGACAACAAAACGATTCTAAGCTTAAATTAGGCTTGATTATGTGAAAGGTAGGAATATTTTCTAAGTCGTTTAATTCAACACATGAATAGAACGACGTCTTGTTGGAAAGAGGAGAGAGGTGGCCGATTTTAGGTCTAAGAGAGGGGGCGGATTTTTCAATTTTTTTCATCATCTATTTTAGTCTCCTTCATCTCTTATTTATAGGTGAAGATTACCTAGAGTCCTATTAGGAAAAGGAAACTTCCTTTCTCGCTAACTCTCTAGTAATCCTTATCCTATGAAGACTTGGAGGAGGGGAAAACTCTTTTCCTCTTCCACCACATAGAATCGCCCCTTCCCTTATTTACACTCACAAATCGGTCAACTCCATTTAATTGGACTTTGGGATTTAATTTTGACTTCTCAATTTAATTATAGGTGCAACCCATCAATTAAATACAAGTTAAATTAAATCCAACCAACTAATTCCAACATTTATTTATTTAACTTGGGCTCCACCCAATTACATAAAATACTTGGACTCTACTAGGTCCTTTAATTTAATTAATTCTACAAGATTAATTAAAAAAGTAAAATTAATTGAATCCTTCAATTAATTTATATTCCATATTAGGAAAGTACTAAACTTTCCTAATTCCCTCAATTTTCTCGAAATTGATTAATCACATCTATTCAAACAGTGACTCTCTCGAGTTAGTGTGTGACCCCTTAAGCTCGTTTCTATCTAGTAGTAAGTACACCTTCCCACAGTGCTAGTGTACCTTCCTAAAATGGAAAGTACTAGATTAAATCAATCCTTTGATTTAATCAAGCCTTGAATTAGTCACCAATCTATTTCTCGGCACTTACAAATTGTGGTTGCCCACCTAGCATAGGGTCCCGAAGACCTAGATAAAACGAAAGTAAAGATACGCCTTTTGCGATCTTGATCCTCACATAAGTAAGATCTCTCTATCTAATCTCCCAATTGAATCTAGAGCGTTGGCTAAGGTCGAAGCTCTATTAATTCAATACTATGTTTCCCACGTTATGTGAAATCGACTTCGACTATCTAAACGAGGAAACCCTACGCCTCTTTAGATATTATACTTCGGTCGAAGATTCCTTAAGTCGATTCACTATGTAACCATAGGAGATTAACTGACTGGCTAATGTCAGAGATAGATTCCTCTTGATTCTCACGTGCCTTACTACGTAAGACGTGCATGTCTGAGTTTGCCCATATTCGATCATCTAAAGTGATCATGTCACAAATCAAGAACATGCGCGGTTACGCATAAGACATCCAATGGAATATTAGGTCCATAAGGATTACTCTTATAATACAAGACCACTGGAAGTTCCACATTCGACTGGGAATCCATTTCAGGAACTTCCATGGGGTTGTTCAGTTCGCCCATTACCACAATGGCAACCCTCATATATGCATTGGCTTTCACCGTGCCAATATCTATGGAACGAGATACACTTCTACTAGAGTATGCATCATATGAGCAAGTCTCTTGGGTTGCATCGATATCCCTTTATCTCGATGAACCCTTTCACGACTTGGAACAATGTTTAAAGATCACAGCCTTCGAGACATATTCCATCATTGCCACACCCAATGTGCAATGATGTCCCATAGCTATGTGTGATCCTTCGGGACCTTATTCTAAGCCAAAGTAAAAACTAATTTAAGAATAAAGACATGCCACACATAAAAAAGAGATTGACTTTATTTATAAGAAAACGATTGTTCAACTCTAGAGTTACTATTACAAAGAATGACACCCAATAATTGGTGCGCCGGGCACTAACTCTAACAATATATACCTTAAAGATAACATGTTTAAAGGTGTGTCAAACATATTGTTTTTCATGAGAATTGTTTCATACTCACATTTTATTCAACATTATGAACCTTTAAGACTAGTGCATTTAAAACCATATTCCTGGTTAATTTACTGCATGTATGATGACAGACATACCCCTCCTGGACCTATTTTTTAATTGTTAATCTAGGTTTAGGTTGGATTTAAAACGAATGAGTTGGTGCATATGTAAATATAAAAATTGGACAGATTTGAAAGATTTTTTGATGTAAAATTTATTTTGTGGATACCTATTCTCTGTATGGTTGTGTTTGGATAACAATCTAGTGACGAGTGACGCTCAAGGGTGTGTCATTATCAGTACATACCATTTGGCTTAGTGGATACTAGATTTAATTGTTTAGAGTCCAGATTTTTCTTTTAATTGTAATTTCCATCATATTCAGTTATTGAATCGGTCAAGTTAGGATGTTTAAATTATGCTCCATTAAACCCACTAATTAGTAGTGTCCCCGGTTAATTGCTGTTTGTTAGGAGTTAGGATTCTTAGCCTATTTATATTTTTGTATTTCACGTTTTGGAGGAATCAACATGAGAATTATTCCAAAACTTCTTCTTCTTCCTTTAATTTCTGGAGATTGATCCCATCTCGAATCAGGAATATTACAACCTCCGACAACCATCAACTTTCGAAACACACCGCAAAGAGAATGAATAGTGATAGAAAAATAAAATGTAGTCCTATATCATAGAGATTAGGGGGGAGGAGAGAGAAAATTGTTAACCGTCCGTAACAACACGGAATCAAATAAATAATATAGTGAAAGTAAGATCGTCTCCACAGGGAAGGTTATCAAGTACCAAACAAAGTTTATCCTATTATTTAGACTATCGATTATCAAAGATTTGAGATTTTAACTAATTAAAAGCCGAAATTTATAAAAAAACAGAATTAATTATAAATAATTAACACAAATATAATTAAAACGAACAATCAATTAACGAAAGACCTAGGGATTAAGATTTCATCAAGGTATTTCTATGGATTATTGACTTTCAATGGATTATCATTCTTGTTTAAATTAAAGACCCAATTTCCTTAAATACATGAATACTCTCCCGAGATCTTCATGAGTACCCACCTAAATTAATTAACGTCACTCCCATGATCAAAAACTAATTTAGATGAATCCATTAAGTTCTATGAATATTGTTTAACTAGTCTCATGCAAAATTACCAATAATCCCTATTAAGCAATTTACACATGTCTATTAAATCTGAACCAATAAACTAATTCACCTCCCGGTACTTCTTAATTCATCTTAAATCATGCAATTGGTGATCAAGCAATTACAAGCATTAAACTCTCATTAATAGATAAACCAAACAAGAAATCACATCCATAAATCATCAATAATTCAAATCAATACACAAGACTACATCTTAAACCCTAGAAAATAATTTAGCTATGCATAATTAAAGAAAAACAAGAAATAGATTGCATAAACATTTAGTTACTCATGTTCAACAATGGAGGAATGGAAGAATACAACTTGAGAAGATGAAGCTTTTCTCCAAGATCTACTTTTCTCCTCTTCAAGATCTACTCTCCAAGATCTACTTATTTTCAAGAATGATGATCTCCCATCTCACTCTAGCCTATAAAAACGTTTTTGCCACCTTCTCTTAACTAAAAAGGAGTTTTAGATACATAAAATATGCTCATTCAAGTCATAAAATCGGCCCACAAAAATATAAAAATCCGCAGCTGCACAACTGTGCAGAATTTCTGCACAACTGTGCAGTCTGCCTGTGCAGAATTTTTCTCATAAGTTCTCTTCAACGAAACTTGCTCGTGTGGCCTCTCTATTGCATTTCTTCGCATCCTCTTGGTTAGCCTTCATTATTCTCGTAATAAATACTCCTTCAACTCATCAAAATCATCATTTTTATGTCTACAAAAAGCATTGAAACGACTTAGAAATCAAAATACGTCAATTAAGCTAAAAATAAAGGAAAAGACTAACTACAAGGCATAAAATAAAGATAAATGTGAGGTAAATCATGATGAAAATATGTAAAATATGAGACCTAACAAAAACATAGAGAAAAAAATGAGTTTGATAAAGCTAAATAATACTTGAATATGACATGGAGTAAGCTCATGCACAATTAGGATGAGAGAGGTAATTTTGTCAAACTAAAACAGTGTCATATCAAATTAAGTATTGGGTGCTTATCAAATAACTTTTAATAATTTTAAATAAGAGAATTGTAAGCTTATAAACTTCTCAAGACATCTATTAAGAAATTTAGGAGCGTATAAGCTACACAAAAGCGTTTGGTATTTTTTGAGGAGAAGCTTATAAACTCCCAATGTAAGACGTTAATGCGCTCATAAGTTCCTTAAAAATAAATTAATAATCCTAACTTATTTGGTAAGATTTTAACAAACCTCTTTATTATTTTCTTTTCTAATTTAAGACGAAGGGGGATAGCCTAAATATTTACCCCAATAAACCCGGGTTGATAGTCTTAATTGTTAGGATTATGCCATCAGATGCCATAGAGGATAGAATGATAGGGCATCTTTCTTGTAATGAACTTATTATTCTTTATAATAACAGAAATTGTTTAGTTTCATTTAAATCTTATATGCATCTGTAAGTAGTGTAAAACGTATTGTCCATGTTTTTAGTACAATCTCTCTACTTCCAATGGGATAGGAAGATTGACACCAGAGAGATTGATGTTGATTACATAAACTCGTTCGCAAGTAATATGAAGTCTTTAATGGACAAATAAAGACTTGGAACACTTGTACAATATGAACTTTGACATGGGAGTGTCAGTCGAACACCATGTGATGGTAGGAGCTTAAGATTGTAGGCACATCAGTGGAACTTATATGCTCGAACACGACTCACATTGGTTCTGTCACATGGGTTTTCACTCTGTGACTGCAATGATAGAACTGATTATGCGTATAAGTGAACCTATGACCTGAAGTATCAGGCTGAAGATACACTCGTGACGTCAAGTCTGTCACTAGAGTAGTATGACCCAATTCACTCCGTTGGTGGGGTCGACCTCGAAATGCGGGTTGATGGGCAAGTGGTAGTCTTAGTTGATAACTAATATGAGATTTGTTCTCTCATAAGTGAATGAAAAAGTGTCCTATGTGATTATAGATAATAGAGATCAAAGTCTTTGGCCAAAGCAAAAGAAACGATTGTGCGAGGCACTAAATTGAACTCAATGATCTCGTATTATTATAACAAATACATATGGTCAAGTCCAGTGAGTTTGACATAACCATGTCTCTTACTTAACTGGGACACGTGAAGAAAGGGTTTATACTTATACAATATTTACGATTGGAATGTTGTGGAATGATCTATTTATTAGATTTCATTTGGGCTACGAAGTGGGCCACGTGATTGGCTAGTTGTTACCCACTTCCTTTGGGTTCCTTTCATTGTCAAACGAAATGAACCTAAAGAGTTGCACTAAAGGATTGATAAAGAAAAATAAAAGGATTTTTCTAGTTTATTCTAGGAGATTTAATTTATATGATAAATTAAATGTGACTAATTAATTGCTCATTAGATGAGATAATTAATTATAAAGATAAGATTAATTATTAATTAATTTCTCAAGGAAATAAATTAATGAATTAATTTATCTAATTAATTTGGTTATTTAATTAATTTATTTATTTATTGGATATAATAAATTATCTAAACAAAAGATGAGCCGGGCCAAGTAAGGTCGGGGGCCGAGTTGGACGTCTTCTAGGATACCTAACATGGGCTCTAATATTTTGTCTTGATCAACAAGTCAAGTGATATTAAATACATCAATTAAAGACTTTTGACCTAGATGGAATTTCACAATTCACACAACTCTCCTAGAAAAGAAAAAGCAAACTCTCCTTCCTCTCTCCTAAACTAGCCGTCGGTCATGAAGGAAAAAAGAAGGAATTTTTTCTGTCAATCAATCTGCTTGATTATGTTGTTTAAAAATGTAGTAACACTTGTTATGGAAATTGGTATAGTCGAGGCACGGGTTACCCGATTTCCTTAATACAATAACGCCCCACTTTTGGTGGTGACAGGATACGGCGTTTGTGTCCCAAAATACAACGATTATCGTCTTAGAAATAGGATCACTCCAAATTTCTAAGCCTAGCGAACAAGCTTCTGCTAGAACTCTCGATTTATGAATAAAGAATTCTTTTATGTACTCAAATTAGTACTTAAAAGAGAGAAGAGAGAAAGAGATATAAAGTTAATACTTTGGTGTGAAAAATCCGAAAATAGGAGGGTCCTATTTATAGACTTCCAAAGGTTGGGGGCCGAAAAGTTGCATCTTCAAACTTTACAAAATAGCCCCAGCAAGGTGAAAAGGCGCCTTTTCAGTCCAAGCAGGCACTCTTTCGGTGCAACAGGTGCACAGCGCACCCATTCGGTCAACTGGTCCATACGTGGACTACTGGTGTATTACACCCGCTCGATCGTGGCCATCGATCGAAAGGTTGTAATTCACCATCGCAGCTGTTTGATTAAATTGAAATCTAATGGTTCAAACTTAATGTGAAATTATTAATTAAATTAATTATTAAATAATTAATTTAATAAACTTTTATCCAAAAAGATATATGAGTGGACCGACCCATCATGACCCATGACCCGTGACCCCCGACCCAAGCCCAATCCAAAGACCAAGACCAGGACCAAGTCCATGTCCATGGCCAAGGCCCAGGCCCGTGCCTGGTCCAGGTCCCGGTCCGGGTTTGTGGTCCGAGGTCCGATCCGGTCCATCGGACCGCCCGAGTGAAGAGCTAAGAAATTGTGCTTAAGCCCAATTACATAGCTCCTCTCCCTTTCACACAAAGGCCCAAAGTGGATGACCCAAGGGCCAAACCTTACTTTCAACCTTCCAATATATAAGCTTACTTATATTAAGTTGTTGAACCTATGTGGGATATCAACATTTTCACAATTCAAATGCCAAACTTTAACCATTGATTTCTCATTCATCCGCAATCGGAATTGAGAAATTCAAAATGTCATCGATCTCTACTCGAAACGTAGTTTCATAATATGTCATAATATTCTACTTCCAAGTGACTTGGAATTTTCGAATTTACATATAAAATGTGTCTAAAACACACTTTATTTTATCTAGATTCTCAACAATCTCCCACATGAATGAAAATTAATGCACATGCAAACAATATGAGAGTTCAGGTGAAAAACTATTGCATCAGAAGAGATAGCTTGTGACTTTGAATCTTTCTTAGTGAGATATCATCGGATTCACTTGGCTGTCCAATGAACATGATGTCTTGAATTGGTCAGGCGTTTGTGTGAACCTAGACAATGATATTCACACAATAGTTTTTCTATAGTTCTTGTTCTCAATTGGGTCCATTTTGGCCGTGGAACACCATCTTGGATTCATAAGTGTTTACTATATTGAAGCGACCCTCACTTCTTACTTACATAGGTAATCTCTTATAAAGAGTACCCTGTTGTACTCCACTTTATTACGTCACACACACTGATAGTATAGGAATCATTAAAAGTTTCAAAAAACTTAGCCTCAGCTACGGTGTGCAGGTTGCACTTATACAAGTAGGAACGGGGAAGAGTCTTTGAGACTTCTAGTGCAAATGAACTTTCATAAATTCGTTCTCCCATTGAACCAAGATCTTGGGATCTCCAGTCAGCAAGGTTGGGTTTCCGCTATGTCCATTCTTAACATGTAGGCTTTAAACCCATTCCCTTCGTTGAACTTTCAACTAGATCTCTTGGAAAACCTTTTGTCAATGGGTCCGAAATATTTTCCTTTGACTTTACGTAGTCTATGGAAATTACGCCACTAGAGATTAGTTGTTTAATGGTATTATGTCATTGACGTATATGTCTTAACTTACCATTGTACGTACTACTTTGTGCCCTTCCAATTGCCGATTGACTATCACAATGTATTAAAATTGGAGGCACAGTTTTTGTCCAACACGGAATGTCTTCTAAGAAATTTTTGAAGCCATTCAGCTTCTTCTCCGGCTTTATCTAAAGCTATAAACTCCAATTCCATTGTTGATCAGGCTATACACGTTTGCATAGAAGACTTCCACGACACAGCTCCTCCACATATGGTAAGAGACATAACCACTAGTAGACTTGGAGTCATTTGTGTCAGATATTCAATTTGCATCACTGTATCCTTCTAATACAGCAGGATATCTTGTATAATGTAATCCATAATTTATAGAGTATCTTAAATATCTAAGAACTCGAGTCAATGTTTTCCAATGGTCTTGACTTGGATATCTACTCAACTTACTAACAGAGTAAGCAATATCCGGACGTGTACAGTTTGCAATATACATCAAACTACCAATAATCCGCGAATATTCAAGTTGCAATATAGGCTCTCCATAATTCTTTTCTAACTTTAAATTAGGATCCACAGGTGTCCTAATAGGGTCTTTGTCATATGCATTAAACTTTCTAAGTACAGACTCAACATAGTGAGATTGTGATAGGACAATTCCCTCATTAGACTTAGAGATTTTGATCCCTAATATAACGTCAGCTTTTCCCATATCTTTCATGTCGAAGTGTCTTTTCAACATGCCTTTAGTATTCATGATTACTTCCCACTATTAACATGTCATCTACATAAAGACTCACAATGACATATTCATTTTGTGTGCGTTTTATGTAGACACATTTGTCTCATTCGTTGATCTTGAAACCATTTGATAATATCGTGTTATCAAATTTTTCATGCCATTATTTAGGCGCTTGTTTAAGTCCATACAATGACTTAACGAGCTTACACACTCTCTTTTCTTGCCCAGGGGTAATGTACCCGTCGGGTTGTTCCATATAGACTTCTTCGTCTAACTCTCCATTTAGGAACGCAATTTTAACATCCATTTGATGTATCTCAAGGTTGTGCAGAGCATCAATCGCAATGAGTACTCTTATGGATGTTATTCTTGACACAGGAGAATAAGTATCAAAATAATCAAGGCCTTCAGTTTGTCGATATCCTTTGACTACCAAACGAGCCTTATATTTATCGATACTTCCATCAGCTTTATATTTACGCTTCAGAATCCACTTACAACCCAATGGTTTACTACCTTTTGGAAGATCTACAATCTCCCAGGTGTGATTCTGCATAATTGACTGAATTTCACTATTACTAGCTTCTTTCCAGAGTGGTGCGTCTGGACTTGATAACGCTTCTTTAATAGTTCTTGGTTCGTTTTCCTCCATATAGGTAAGAAAATCAAGACCCAAATGATTTTACAACCTTTTTCCTTTTACTACGACGTGGTTCTTCCTCAATTTGTTTATTGTCACTCGTAGTTTCATGAGGTCTTTTGAAAGAGCTCGTCTCGTTTGTTTCCTTATAAGAAAAGATGTCCTCGAAAAAGACAGCATTTCTCGATTCCATAATCGTACCTTCCTGGATATCTGAAATATCTGACTTATGTACGAGGAATCTATAGACACTACTATTAAGTGCATATCCAATAAATATGCCATCAATAGATTTAGGCCCTATTTTCACTTGTTTAGGTTTAGGTACTTCTACCTTTGCCAAACATCCCCACACTTTAAGGTATCGGTATGAAGGTTTATTACCTTTCCACATTTCATATGGAGTTTTACTCCTATTTCTATGTGGAATTTTGTTTAGAATATAGTCAGCCGAGAGGATTGCTTCCCCCACATATTCCGAGGCAAACCCGAGTTGATTAGCAACGCATTCATCATCTCCTTTAGAGTATGATTTTTACGTTCAACAACTCCATTAGATTGAGGTGAGTATGGTGCCGTGGTTTGGTGAATTATTCCTTGACTAGAACAAAATTCCTCAAACGACGCACCATATTCGCCACCTCTATCACTTCGGATAACTTTTATCCATTTGTCTAATTGATTTTCAACTTCACTTTTATAATGAGTGAAAGCTTCTAATGCTTCATCTTTACTTCTAAGTAAGTAGACGTAGCAATATCTTGTGCAATCATCAATGAATGTAATAAAGTACTTTTTCCCACCTCTAGTTTGCATAAACTTTAAGTCACAAATATCACTATGAATAAGTTCTAGAGGTGCGGTGTTCCTTTCATCAATGGTATGGAATGGCGTTTTGACTAGCTTTGCTTCAGCACAAATTTCGCATTTATGTTGACCATTCATTTGAAAAGATGGTAATAAATTCAACTTAACAAGTCTTTTTATAGTATTGAAATTAACATGTCCTAGTCTAACATGCCACAAATTTGAATACTCAAGCAAGTAAGAAGAATTGTTCTTTTCATATTCGTACTTTCCAAGGTCACGAATGACCGTCATTACATTCATTTTGAAAAGGCCCTTATCAAGGTAACCTTTTCCTACAAAATGCCCACTTCTAGTGAGTGCTACCCTATTAGCCTCAAAAGCAAACTTAAACCCTGCCTTAACTAGTGCAGCTCCCGAGATAAGATTCTTGCGAATATCCGGCACATGCAACACATCAACCAAAGTTAGCTCTTTTCCCGAGGTCATCTTCAGAACCACTCTTCCAAGCCCAACTACCGGCGAGGTGGCAGAGTTTTCCATGAAAAGCTTTCGTCCACTGATTGGAAGATACCTCGAGAACATCTCCTTGTCGGAGCAAATGTATCGAGTAGCTCTAGTGTCAACAAACCATTCTTTTGGGTTATCAACCATGTTGCACTCGAACACAATAGCACTTAGGTCAATCTCAGATAGATTAATCGGGACACTTTTGTCCTTCATTTTAGCTAGGTGAGCTTGACTTTGAACTCTCCCTTGGTTCGAATCTCTCTTCTTTGGCTCTCTATAGTCTCTAGCCATGTGGTTTGGTTTCCCACAGTTGTGGCAATTCTCGGTGAACTTGCGCTTCTTTCCTTTTCCTTTTGGCTTGCCCGAATGCTTCCTCTTTTTGTTAGCACTAGACTTAGCCAAGTTAGCCATGACAGGAGTTGACGAATTGGTTGTCTTCTTGTCGGTTGAACAATTTTCCTCTTCAATCCTTAGCCTCGCGATCAAGTCTTCAATCCTCATCTCTTTGCATTTATGCTTGAGATAATTCTTGAAGTCCCTCCAACCCAGTGGTAGCTTTTCAATTATAGCAGCCACTTGGAAAGACTCGCTCAACATCATGTCCTCGACATGAATTTCGTGCAAGATTATTTGTAGCTCTTGGACTTGGTTGATGACGGTCTTGGAATCCACCATCTTGAAGTCCAAAAACTTCCCAACTACAAACTTCTTTAGACCCGCATCTTCAGTCCGATACTTTTTATCCAAAGACTCCCACAAAGTCCTTGCAGTCCGGCAAGCACTGTACACACTATAAAGTGTGTCATCAAGCCCATTCGGAATGTAGTTCCTAGACAGAAAGTCACAATGAGTCCATGCATCATAGGCACCCCTTAGTTGACCATCAGTTTCATCCTCGGGTACCGAAGGAGCATTCTCAGTCAGAAACCTAACCAAGTTCAGTGTGGTTAGGTAGAACAACATTTTCTGTTACCACATTTTAATATCAACCCCACTGAACTTTTCGGGTTTCTCCCCGTGAGCCACATGAGGGAAACAACAGGCCGCGGCGGCGTAGCCGGTGGAGTATCATTCGATGGTGGTGAAATTGAACTAGCAGAAGACATTTTCCCAACAACACTATTATTGTGTTAAGATTGTTGTTTAAAAATGTAGTAACACTTGTTATGGAAATTAGTATAGACGAAGCACGGGTTACCCGATTTCCTTAACACAATAACGCCCTGCTCTTGGTGGTGATGGGATACGGCGTTTGTGTTCCAAGATACAACGACTATAGTCTTAGAAATAGGACCACTCCAAATTTCTAAGCCTAGCGAACAAGCTTATGTTAGAACTCTCGATTTATGAATGAATAATTTTTTTATGTACTCAAATTAGTACTTAAAAGAGAGAAAGAGATATAGAGTTAATACTTTGGTGTGAAAAATCCGAAAATAGGAGGGTCCTATTTATAGACTTCCAAAGGTTGGGGGCCGAAAAGTTGCATCTTTTCGGACTTTACAAAATAGCCCCAACAAGGTGAAAAGACGCCTTTTCAGTCCAAGCAGGCACTGTTTCGGTGCAACAGGTGCACAACACACCCGTTCGCCCACCTGGTCCATACGTGGACTAATGGTGTATTACAACCGCTCGATCGTGGCCATCGATCGAAAGATTGTGATTCACCATTGCAGCTGTTTGATTAAATTAAAATCTAACGGTTCAAACTTAATGTGAAAGTTTTAATTAAATTAATTATTAAATAATTAATTTAATAAACTTTTATCCAAAAAGATAAATACGGGTGGACCGAGCAATGACCCATGACCTGCGACCCAAGCCCAAGCCCATGTCCAAGGCCCAGGTTCAGGCCTGTGCCCAGTCCGAGTTCGAGGTCCGGTCTATCGGACCGCCCGAGTGAAGAGCTAAAAAATTGTGCCTAAGCCCAATTGCATAGCTCCTTCCCCTTTCACAAAAAGGATCAAAGTGGATGACCCAAGGGCCAAGCCTTAATTTCAACCTTCCAATGTATAAGCTTACTTATAGTTGTTGAACCTATGTGGGACATCCACATTTCCACAATTCAAATGCCAAACTTGAACCATTGATTTCTCATTCATCCGAAATCGGAATTGAGAAATTCAAAATGTTATCGATATCTACTCGGAACGTAGTTTCATAATATGTCATAATATTCTACTTCCAAGTGACTTGGCATTTTCGAATTTCCATATAAAATGTGTCTAAAACACACTTTATTTTATCTAGATTTCCAACAGATTATTTAGAGGCAACGTACTTTCGTTGTTCGGATAAAAATTTCAAGAAAGCTTCAAGGAATTCGTTAAGAGTGGATAGCACAAGGTATGAAGACTTTGAGCCTTCAAGTGTTCGAATTTTTGAAGGAGGATCGAGTTCTCCAACCACTTCGCTTCAATGGGTAAGTTTTATTCGTTTTAGCGTTTATGTGATTCAATATGCAAATCGGGAAAAACACTATTGGATTTTAAACCTTCCGTTGCGCAATTTTTCGCGAAACCCAACAATAATCTTGAGTCATAAGACTCTATCTAACTTCATAAAGGTGAGGAGAGCCACAATTTGTGATAGCCTGGATTCGAACCCAGGACCTCTCACATAAAGTGGGAGGTGGATACCTCTTTATTCTGATAATTTAGTTTACATAATTGTCATTTCTTACACCTTATAAGTTTTATAATCTTATTTTATCCAAACATTTTAAATAAGATCTAATATCTTATAAGCTCTGCTTATAAATGTAAGAGCTTATAAGATATTTCAAAATGGTTAATCCAAACGCCCTATTAGTTTTGACGAACTCCTTCGTCTCATTTGCAAGTTATTTCTTATGTTTTAGATTTTAACCGATTTTTTTATCAAGTTCTTTAATGAATTTTACTTTTCAAAATTTTTGTTGTTTTTTAAATAAGCTTTTTTCAGTTCTATGACATTGACTCTGAGCAAACAATATTTATTGGTTCATAAGATAATAGAAAGAAGTCAGAAGATGCCAACACATATTGGCTCAGTTAGTAAGGTTGGGCCATTTCTCCTCAGAGGGTTGTGTATTCGAATCCCTCTGCCAACATGAGGGTTGTGTTGGTGGGTGATCTGTAAATTCCCAAATAGACACCCTTGAAATGGACCGTCTATTCCTGATATGCCTTGACCCTGGTAGGGGACCGGAGCTGAACCTACCTAAACTTTAACAACCCAAAAAAAAAAAAAAAGAAGTCAGAAGATGCTTAAAGTGTGAAATGTGACATTTGAATTATTGGGGGTATACAACGTATAACTCTTTTGTTCTTTTATTTAGAATTACATATTTGAGTGCTATATGATAATTAAATATTTGCGATGCGTTGTCATGTTACTATTACTTACATTAGGAACGTATTGAATTTTTATTTATTCTTTTAAATAAGTTTAAAGTCTTTTTATTAATATGTCATGTTAATCAAGAAGCTTTTCTTCAAAAATTACATATATTTTTCATGTATGCACAACATCGAGTATATATCATATCCAGTTATTATCTTTTGTCAGAGCATTTGTTTTGTGCCTGATTTGGAGTTTTCATCAATGAATTAAATAATTGTTTACACCATAAAATAATTGGGCTTTCGAAATACAGAGCCCAAATAGCCCAAATTGTAGAAATTCGAAAAGAATGGGCTGAGTTAATAAAACCCAAGAACCGAATCTGAAAAATAAAATAAAGTCCAAATAGCCAATAATCTGCATTCAAGGAAGACGCGCCAAGTTGAAGGTTTTGAAAGAGACGGTTGGATGCAATTGACGGCAGTTCCCAAAAAAAGGAGAACGTGGGTTGAAGACGGTTCCCGAAGACAAGATATATAGGAGCCGCGGAGAAAAGAAAAAAAAAGAGATCTCCATCATCACAAGATCATCAGAATCAACTTCTACATTTTAATTCTCTTAGAATTAGCTCTAGCCTTAGGGGTAGTTTCTAGCGTAATGTAGGAGTAGATCGTAGCGTAAATTAGGAGTACCTGTAATGTAATTTAGTATTAGACTCGATGAAATTTGCCTCCAAGGCATGTATCTGCATTTGCTTGTAATCTTCACGATCGAAGAATCCATGGAGATATATATATTTAAACTTTTAAATGATAATTAATTGCTTGAATTTCAGTATATCTTTTTGGGCTGTTGAGAGATGTTTATATTTTGCATTCGAACACAATAATCAGCATTTAATTAAAGGCTGAAATCACCAAATAGCGTATCGAACGTTGCTTGTATTCTTCAAATCGAAGACTCTCATGGAGGTATAAATTATCCTTTGTTCGGATTTAAGTATTTGATAGGTTAATTGTATCTTGATTTGAGTTGTTCGATTCATTTGTCTTCAAATTCGAAATCAATAATAAAAAGTAAATAAAAAGGCGTAGGACCACCATTAGCCTATTTGGGCAGGGGTCGGTAGATAATCCTAAGTTAAGGTTATTATGAGGCGGGGACCGTCTACTCGAAATCCCTCCTTATTCTAGTTTGTTTTTCACGCGAAACAATAATGTTTGTATGTTTAGATCTTCTACAACAGTTCCTATTGCAAGATATAAGCATTTGACATATAACGATTGTTTCTTTTTTTCCAATTGCAAAAATTCATTAATCAAACATATTATTCTCTTATACTTTGCAATATGATCTTGCAATAGGAGATCATTTTTTAAATTTAGAGACACAAATTAAAATAAGTATTAGATTGAGAAGGGATTGGGAGAGAACAATTGACATACATAAAAAAAAAAATTGGACAAAGAATCAAATTTGGAGAGAGAATGAAGATACAAGTAGAAAATGGAAAGATCGAGTAGGCGAAGTTGGAAAGAGCGGAAATTCGTAGGAAGTAATCGTACGAGTCTTTTATTCATTGGCATTTCGACTTGGACAAGTGATCACTAGTTGAGCTCTTTATTGAGTAATAGTCGCTCCTCCAAACCAATATTAGCTCATCTAAAATAGATGCACGAGAACAATCAGATGGATTCATTTACTATGTCATTTTATACAACAAGACACGATATAGGAACACAAGTTCAAGAAAAAAAAATTAGAACACACGGCTACAGGACATTCATATAAAGGAACATAATTATAAAAATAAATTAAGACTAAAAACTTATAAATATTTGAACCATGGAAATATAGTTGTTGTAATATAAGAATATACAAAGATATTTAATGTATGATTTGTGTTGTATATATATGCATACTGAATTAAATCATTCAAACATAACTTAGCTTACGTAGAATGAGTAGTTGAATTAGCAACAAATTATAATCAAATATCTATTAAACAAAAAAGAAAAAAATGTTTTACTTGAGTGAGATAATTTGTGTTTACTCATTTCCAAATTACGTAATATTATATATGTAAAAATCTCGGACATTGAGTGTATTACTTATAATATTCATTAACTTTGTTAGATACGTTTTTGAAGTGCAAGATACTAATCTGAAGTGCAAGATACTAATCTGAGGGTTTGTGTAAGTGGCAGGGCAGTTCTATGCCACATCGGTACCAATGGTCCCGTTGTGGCATAGACCATTGGATTCCTTAAATAGAGGGGTATTTACTAAAATACCCCCCATCCAATGGTCTATGTCACACCGGGACCATTGGTACCGGTGTGACATAGAATTTTTCGTAAGTGGCACGGGTCCAAATATAGAACATGTATAATTTATTTATTTTTTTGAATGAATATAGAACATGTATACTGAAAGTTGCAATATTGATGGCCCATTGTAATTTTGGTTCCACCAAAGTTGCAAAAGAAGTCCCATATAAGTTTTTTTTTTTTTTTTTTTTTGCAATTTTGGTCTCATCCGTTAGAAAACAAATGAAAATCATTAAATTAAATATTGATCACATGCAAGATACGTGACCAAATTAGCGGTTTCATTCGTTTTTTTAACGATCGAGACTTAAAATACAAAAAAAGAAAATACATTCTATGAGATTTACTTTGCAAATTTATAAACAATGAAACTAAAATTGCTAGAAAACCGATATGGGACTAATGCTGCAATTTTTCCAACATGTATAAAGTCTAATTTTCAAAGTATCCGGGCATTATAGACTACAAATTGTGGCAAACACCATATAACAACTTACCTCGCCTTTTAGTATTGGACAAGATTCGAATTGAAGTCGATGACAAAGGTTCGGATTTCCATGGGAGCAAGTTCCACCACCACCTTTTGAGGATCTATAGGGCCACCTCTCGAATCAGTGCTCGGTTCATTTTTGGAGCCTTCGACTTTCCAAGACAATCTTTTCTTCTCCATTTCTTCTCTTTCTTGGTTAGCAGATAAACTCATTTCCTTGATTTTGTTTATCTGAGTGAGAAGTAAGTTCGATAATTAGCAACAACGAATTAAAATGAGTTATTACGATGACGGGCATTGTGTTGTTTTACCTTCCTATTTGGAAAAACTCTTTTCAATTCTACGGTCGCCATGACTGATAAATCCTTGTCCTCTCCAACCTAATATCATATTAGAAACAAAATAGATAAGGACAGAAAGAGAGAAAAAAAAGGAGTGAACTAACATTATCAATGAAGCTAACATTAAAAAAGAACTATGTTCGGTCTTGTTTTTATTTTATTTCATGGAAATATCTTCCGACCAAATTTTGAAAAATTTCACTCAGAGAATGTGTGGAAAAGAAAATGTATTTGAAATCAATGAGTTAAAAGATTGATTTGACATTTTATTTCGAGAAAATAAATATTTGTACACGTGAATTAGAAAATGAGAAATGGTTTAACGCATGATTTAAGAACATAAAAACAAAACCTCGTATAAATGTGCCAATCGAAGAAGAACAATTCCATCTTCAAGCTCCTGAAGGACCAAAGAATTCAAAAATAAGACTTAGAAAATAGGTCTTCCGTACAAAAATCAAGAATCTTGAGGTTCGAATATTTACGTGGAGGGTTATTATTGCAACATTATCAGGTAGACTATAAGAGGGATCCATGGCCGAAAATGTAGATATTGGGAAATTTGTCCACTTATCATCCTGTGGGGAAAAAAATGAAAATACGAATGCATTATCAAGTTAAAAATAGTGAACAAATATTAGTACAATCTGTGAGATTACCTGCTCGGAGAAAGCCAAAAGAAAAGGCGAATATATTTCCTGTCCAAATGATCGACGCCACTTAGATCCTTCTCCTAGAGGATCGAACCTCAGATAGTGCTTCCCTTGGACCTTCGAGAAATTCATAACGTAATTTTATCTAATTAAACATAGTAAAACTTGATTTTTTTTATTGAGAAACATGCAATTATTTGCTAATATAAAGAAAAAAAGTATGCTTACGGTTAAACCGGAACACGTATCAAGAACACAGACTGATTCATTTAGAGACTCTTCGACACCTCTACCGTCATCAAAAAGCAATCTCCTACAAAACAAAGGCCTTTATGTTAGTATCTACAAGTTGTATATTCATGAAGATAAGGGTACGATTGGATGACACTCTCGTCTGTGAGATCGTTTTTCATTTGGTTGGTGATAAGAGGAAATTCTATTTCAAAAAAGTTGAAAATATGGCAGGAATGGAATTTTTTACTATTCATGATTAGACAGTTCAAATGATCGCTAAAATGGCTTCATCCCGAAATTTCCAACATCATGCGTCAAATAATCACGTATCCTGATTCGAAATGACATAATGTATGAAATAAGATCCATTGTTCATATTTAGCTGCTTTAATCTATGAGTTTGACTAGACATGTCTATGAAAACTATCATTTCATAATGATTTTCTTATAAAACAACTCGTCTGTACATAGTTCTCACAAAACACATGTCAGATTAACTTTGCTCACAGAAAAAACATATCATTTCAACAATTACTATTATATTTTCCTCTCAAAAAACAACTTACCCAAACACACTTTTAATACTATTTCTCTGTTGTTTGAAAAATATTTATCTTGACTCTTGTAGTCTCGACATTAAGAAATGCTTAAAAAAAGTACTAAAGGGAAAAGAGAAGTATAACACGAACAAAGAGTATATAGGGGGTATAGACGAGACGAGCATAACAAACCTGTGGAGCATTATCTCCAATTCGCCATCGGCAATACTTGATCCTCCTACTGACCTATCCACCAAAACCGAGAGCTCTGTATTCTTATCTTTGATAAAAATTCCAAGATTGATCTGAAATAAAATCCGACAAAATACATGATGAGAATATGTCTGTATTGAGAATTTTATGGCTCATTCAATAAAAAACATTGCTTTTAGAAGTGATTGTGATAGAAGTGCCAAGGCTTTCTTCGTTGTATGAGAATATATATTGTAAATCCTTGAAGAACAAGAATGGTCCTAAACTTAAATTAATAATAATGAAATAAAGTAGAACGAATCAATAAACTTCAAAACTAGTCCTCTTCAAAGAAATGTAAATGAAAAAACTTATATAATGTTTAGCTTCAGTTCAAACTTACAGGGTAGTAATTTCCAGCAATCGGTTGGTTCACTTGAAGGTCCCAATCAGCTCTGTAGTCTCGTATCTATACACACACACAAAAAAAATTATATATATAAGGTGAATATATGCTATACTCAACAATCAACGACAATATTACATACGCGTTCCAGAAAATCACGCCCATTAGAGTCTGTATAAAATGTTCTGTTGTTTCCTATCTTGGTTTTTATCTGAGTTACAATCTCTTTTCCGATTCCATCATCAACCGGTATGGGACCAACCTGTGATTAAGGATAAGTATAAGGTCCTCAAAATCAATATTGCCAGCTACTTTTATTTTTGAATAGTCTAAGGATACAATTGTACAGATGAATAAAATAATAAGGACGAAACGAAAAAGATAGACTTACCATAAATTCAATCTCAGCATGTTCCTTCTCCTTGTATACTCTTGTAATCTATGCATAAATATGTTCTGATAAGAAAGAATCGTCTTGCTTGCATCTCTAAACGTTTCTTTGCAAAGAAGCATTGACATTTCGCCTTCTAAATTTTCGTACAGTTTTATATTGTAGACTGGTTCTAAATTTTTGTACAGATTTGATTAAACCATCAATCATCTCTTGTAATATTGGTCTAACAATTTAAAATATCATATGAATAAAGGGTAAATTACACAGATTCCCGCACCCTAATTACTAAAAATATCCTGAGGTTTGAGAAATTAACATAACTTCCCTTGTAGTAAAAACATAGTACAATTTTATCCCAGTAAAAGCAGATTACAACTTTACCCCTGTTTTTCGAATTATGAGGATTTGACAAGGGGTGTCTTGGTAATTTACAAAATCTTAGGGAGGTCGTTGTAACTACTAATAAACTAAGTAAGGGGTATGCATGTAATTATCCCCCAAAAAGAATTACTGAATCTGCACTGACCTGATAAATCCATGAGTTAATCATCTGATGAACTTCATCAAAGAGAGGTCCCCTAAGAACTGTAAGTGGACTCTAACAATATATGATAAATATAAGTCATTGTTTGATCATGCAAATGTACGCCGTATCAGAGGTTAAACTTTGACGGGAATGTATATACCTTTCCTTCAGACTGTATTGGGAATGTGCCATTCGGGCGAAAAATATATGCTCCCGAAGCCTTCGAACAAGTAAAAGAAATTACTGAATAAACATCACATCTACAATTTCATGAGGAAATTAATCCAAAGGACACATTACTATTACCTGAAGATCATTAATCCCATCATCCCCAGCATAATAACTGTATGATTGCTCAAGAGAAATGTTCACCTTCATTATAAATATACGTATTATCAAATATTTTTCACCATTTTACAGTATAAAAGAAAAGACAAGAAGACTACTCGACAGTCTCCTTGAGAATGTTATGGTAAAAATATTGAATATTAATATATACAGTAGTATGCTTGTTACTCGAGCATATTTTACTAAAAGACGGGAATTTCTAGCCTTGACCGATTTTGGCTGAATCCAAGCCAATTGTAACGCCCCAGTCCTGGAACGGAAAATTAATAGAAGTTGAAAATAGTTTACAAACATTTGTTTAGGTACCCAAGTGTAACAACTGGATATCCCTTTTTGGGAGTTGGTTTGTGACCCGATTTCAGGTCATATTTAGCGAGTTAGGTTATATTTAGTGGGTTCATAGGGACGAATCGCGTCGAACGGGCTCGTGGGCCTAGGGCGTGACACCAATCATACGCTAATTGAATTATACTCTCTATGGAATTGAATATATTCCAAGGAGAGCGACCAATCTTAACGCAATTGTGTCATGTGATTAGTTGTAAGTGGCCAAACCTGGTCAGGACAAGAATTTTCCTTGTAAAAGCATGATAACAATTTCTAAATGACATACCAAGCTTTTTTCATTAATATATTGCATAAGCTTTCCGTCATTTCCAGAGTATATAAGCTTCAAGTTCCCAGAGCCTATTTCTATATCACCATTTTGGCGCCCATCAAATGTGTACGATATTGGTTTAGCCAGAGCAGAAGCTGCATATGTAAAATGTGATACAATGTAAACATATATTTCAGTATACACTAGATAATAAACTCGATTTAGTAATGATAAGATGGTCATGCTAGTTACCTGACATTTTATCACTTGAGATCACATAAGTGCTAAAACCCAAAGGTGGAACGACGGCTGTAAACGCTAGCCAATACTTGGGGGTGGTAGTAGGAGATTCACCAGTATATGCAGTGGCATAGAATTTTGCCTTTGCTATGGAAGCATTAACTATAGGAAGAAGCTGCGACAAAATCAATTTTCCCATGGAATCTTTAACCGTGACATTATCGTTTATTACCTGCATCAAACTCATTAAAATGAGGATCTTATTCAATAATTTACATTTCACGGGATAAGGCATGAAAATTAAATTTCTCTCATTTTGTTCTTAATTTAGTTGGAAAAATAGTGTTCCCTTCGTCCCATTTTTACAGTCCGGGTTTAAGCCAGGACGAAGTTTTAGATGGAAAATGAAAAAGTAAAATTCTTTTGCACTTTGCCCCTAAAAACAGTGACTGAAAGCTAGTCGTGTCGCACCGTAATTTTAAATAAGTGTGAAGTTTTGCGAAAAACGATTTATTTTAGGGAATCAGAGTCTCATTTTTGAGTCGTCCTAAAAAATGAAATAGAGTGGTGAATTAGGCAATATTCTATATTGATGTATCAAAAATGGTCCATTTCATTATATATCAGCCGACGGGACGAAGCTTGTTTTTATCAAGACGAATAAATAAACAAGATCTTATAAATCAATCCATGTTAATCCAGCTCAGTTACAGTAAAAAATAAGATGCAAAATGCTCACAGGAATTCTCACGACGCCTGTTTTTTTCCACCCAAGAGAGTTGTATACGAGTACCACCTACAGAAAGAAACACAAATGACTTTACTTAAAATAAATATTATATTTACTTTGAAAGAAGGCTTACAAGGTATTCTCCATTATCTCAACTAATTGAAATGCCGTCCAATTGACAAGAATATATTCAACTTACTAGTTTTTTCCCAGAAAGATCAACTTCTGTTGCAGGACAATAACTTATGTTCAGAAGCGGGCACTGAAAAGAAAAAAATATATTAATTCCAGGCGTCCACTTAACTCCAAAAGTAAAATAGAATTTTAATGCTCCATATATTTACTAAGAAACAAAAATTAAAAAGTAAGTCAATAAAAATATATGCAAACTTGAAATGAAGAAAATGTGCCTGGTTGAAATTTGTGACGGGACTTTTGCATTCTGAAGACGATGATGATTGTGTCATACAACCAAGGGAAGCTGCCACAACCGCCGCAGACTGCATTTATTTTTAAAACGAAAGACATTAATGTAAGGTAAATTACATAGACACTCCGTCCGTGAGACCCTAATTACGAAAAACATGCCGAGGTTCCATAAATTACAAAAACTTACCTTAAAACCATATTACAATTTCACCGCATTCAGTACAAGCATATTACAATTTCACCCCTATGTCCCTCGTCTTGACAAAGGGTGTCTTGGCAATTTTCTTTTGCTAATCAGTAATAACAAAATTCGTAAAAGGCCTCACCTCCTTGTAACCTATTGAAAGCCGTTTTGCATAGTCATTAGCGACATGTTGCTTTTCGGTACCAGAAACCGCATCGTGGTGTTGTGCAATTGCCAAAGCATCAGCTAAAGAGTCAGTTGTTGGCCCTGATTTATTTCTTCCTCTAAAAAGTTCTAACTGTCTTGCTGCCTAATTAAGCATTCAAGTTAGTGAGATTTTAGATCAAATCATTCAAATCATCAAGAAAACCATATCGATTAAACAAGATTTGAAAGAGTTCCGTGACATACTATATAGTAGCCACTCATCGTCCTGACATAACCTTTGATGGCCGGCCTACTCGTAAAATATCCAGTCCAATAAGCATTTTCACGGTCTGCATATCTGATACACGACTTTCAATTATTACAGCGAAAAGTGAGAAGAAATGTGTACTTAGTAAATATATTAAGGTTGTGTTTGGATTGAAGGATTTGAAAGCCATGGATTTCAAACTTATCAAACAACCCATTGAGCTTGTTTGGATGATTTCAAGTTACAATTGATTCCAAATCTCATTTTGAGCTATTTTTTCAATCATTGTGGGATTTCAAATGACTTCAAATCCATTCCTCAAATCCAAATTCATCAATCCAAACACAATATGAAAGAAATAAAATTTGAACTCACGGGAAGTAGTCGTCAGATTTAAGAGGCCAGGCCTCATTTAAAGCATGTTTAGTATCAGTGTAGAAGGATGGAGTTGAATAGAGCGCATTGACACGGCCATCCTGCGAAAAAGGTTAGAAAAGTGTATAATTCAAAGAACAGAATGAAGACACTACAACGTTATTCGTGCTTGAATAGTTTGCAATAAGAAGTCCTGAGCAACATTATGTTGGATTCTTAAACCATTAAGCCTATGTTTGATCTTGAATTTTTGTGAAGAAAACATCGAGGAAATTTTTTCTCACTTTCAATATTGTAACTTGTGTTTTAATTGCAAGATATTTTCTTTTTGAGATAATTACATGCACACCCTTTCATTTATTGAATAATTACCACGGGTCGTCAGGTTTTGCAAATTACCAAGAAAGCCTCTATCCTGACAACTCGAAAAATAGGGGAGAGATTGTAATCGGCTTTTACTGACAGCCGTGTGAAATTGTACTATGCTTTTACTGACAGGGGAAGATATTGTAATTTCTTAAATTTTGGGATGTTTTTGGTAAGTAGGTTTGGTGTTTATGTAATTTATCCTTTCTTTTTCTAGTTCTTTTATGTTTTTTCCCCCTGATCCAAAGATAGAGTAACAACAAGTATGAAAGTTCCTAGCAAGAACCATCCAACCAAGGGAAAAATACGATATTCAAAAGATACTAACTTGATTCACATAATGTATGAGCTTGTCCATGTTCCGGAACCATGTCTCGGCATATTGATACTTGAAATCTGTTCCCATAGTCCACATGATATGATTTGAACGAGTAACGTTCGCCTGTGTATAAAACCAATTGAAGGAATTGACTATAAAATGGACCCGAGACAGTTTCCCTAGAAATGTTAATTATTTGAATCATTTGTAAAATACATTTGCAAGTTATTAATCACTGCAAGAATCATCATCAACGAGAATGCCGCAGAAAACAACAACTTACCTGTGATAAGGCAGCAGCTACAAAATCATCGACGCGCTCTTTAACATTGTAATCAAATAGATTGATGTTATCCTTCATTCAAGAATTGTGGACAATATCAGAATCCGCTTAAGCAAAAGTTCAAATCCAGAAATGTTTTATTCTTAAAGGAATTACCTGGACAACAGGGGAATCATCATTGACTTCAAAGTAAAAACTAGTAGGAGGTTCATAATTCCCAGCATAGAAAGCACCAGCAAATATCTGAATTGACGATAAAGATTACACTAGTTATGAACATTGCATTTAAGTGTTAATCGAATAACTAAATGGGTAAATTATATAGACACCCCTGCATTTGACCCTAATCACAAAAAAACACCCTGAGATTTGAGAAATTGCCATAACTTTCCCTGACAGTAAAAGCATATTCCAATTTCACCCTCTTAGTAAAAAATATATTACAATTTCACCTCCTATTCGAGTTATCAAGATCTGGCAAGGAGTTTTGGTAATTTACAAAATCTCAGGGGACTCGTGGTAATTAACGAATAAGTGAGAGGGCGCACATGTAATTATCCCTATCAAAAATTATACTGAAACCTGTCGCAATTTTGAGAATAACCTGAGAGGAAGAACCACGACTCTTGGAACCCTGCCAGACAACCTCGAGACTCTTGTCACCTCGCCTTTTGGCCCTATCTTGGTAATCAATACGACCAAAATAAAGAGCATCAAATCCAACCTAATCCCAAATAGTGAAACGGGTTAAGTTTAGTAACTAAAATGCACATAGAACACGACTCTTTTTAGATATCACGTAGTGAAAGTACCTCTGCACCCAAAAGGTAAGCCTGAACAGCAGAATGTCCAAAAGGGTCGATTTGCCATCCAATTCTAGGAGTGACATTGAACTCCTCCTTAATAAACCGATGGCCTAATGTTGTCTGATCTATCATATCAATGTAGTGTGTTGCCGCCTCATCATGCATGCAAATGCCACCATTTCTGCATATATTCAAGGGAGTAGATAAAAAGAAAAAAAAATATCTCCCTCCAAACAAATAGTCGATGGGAGCCTATTGCAATTTTAGTCTCATTGTTTCCAAAGTTACAAAAACAATCTCATAGGATTCATTTCTTTGCAAATATGGTCTCATTCGTTAAAGAATAGATGAAATTTCACGTGTGGTGACAACGAGCCGTTAAGGGTTTTGTCAATTTTTTGAAAATTAAATAATTGCATGTGACCAAACTAATGCTTCCTGCCTATTTTTTTAATGGTTGGGACTAAAACCGCAAAAACGTACATCCTATTGGGCTAATTTTGTAAACTTGTAACTAGTGATGCAAAAACTGCAACATAAGGTATCTCCTAAAATGCTATTGTTCTTCCAAAAATACCCCCTTTCAATGGCAATAATGTAAAACCACACAACTTTCACCTTTTCAACTAGGTTAAACGAGCAGATAAGAACAGAAAATTCTTCTACACAGTTGGTGTTGAATATTAAAGGGTGTAAACTATGTCACGTCAGCACTAGAATACACCGTATGCTGATGTGACATGATCTACACCCTAGTGGGCCGGGTGCATTTAAGAATTTTCCCATAAAAACAGGATGGGAGGAGTATAAGTTAGTACATTAACTCAAGCTGGCCCGAGTTGACAAGCATTTTGACGGTCTTCTTCATTGGTTCACTTTGGTCTCTCCACCACCGCTGGAAAAATGCCTAATCCGACATACAGAAGGAAAAAAAAGCATTTAAATCAGCAGCATTCATTTCATCAACATCTTAAATATAAATGGGGATTAAGTATTACCTGTTCAACATAAATAAATTTCCGATTCTTATCAGGCAGCAATGCCGGGATCAATGAATCCAACACATTCTGAACACACGCTCCCTACAGTATTGACAACTCATAAAAACCCCCAAAATAATCAAAAGCCCATCCATCAGAAAAATGGACGGAAAATTTCATCATGAAAATGAAGTAAAAACAGAAGGGGGACCTGGATAGAATTATTGGATCCAACATAGTACTGATCAATCGTCTTCAACCACCAACATCATCGTGAGTATGAGGAACCAAATGCACATTAAGTTTTCCAGGAACAATAGCTTGGGAAGTATTGTAAACCATGTACTTACACTCAACCAACACAAAACACACAATACACACACTCACAACATGACCCCGAAACGCCGTCGCCATGGCTGGCAGTGAGTAGTACACCTACAACTACAGCTGCTTTATGTATTGCACACTACTCTCAAATGAACAGGATTCAAAATCAAAAATCAAATCGAGAATGATATCTTGTCTGTTAATCATTCCATCTTAATTAGGTGAGGGTGAGGATGGAGTAAACAACAAAAATTGAAAGACTTTTTTTAAAGTCTTTATGGATAAGGGTTTTCTCTTCTTCTAAAAAGTGGATTTAAATTGGATTTTAGGATGAGATGAATTACTAGTGTCAGATTTATTTCTCTTTCACCACCATATTATATTTATTGGGGGGTGGGTAAACTGTAATTTTGGCAAAGTTTAAAATTCCGTTAAGATTATTGGCGCCGACTGACGGTTTTCTCCTCGTCCCACTAGTTATCTTCTACTCTACTATTTAATATATGATGCTGATGATGATGATTTAAGGATATGATGGACACTAATATATCATTGCAAATAAATAAATAGTTTAATAAAAACCAAAACTGAGAAAATGACTTTTTTTGTAGTTTATTGTTGAGTTATTATTCTTAGGTATATTATGATTTAGACAATTAATATTAATTATAAGCTTATTTCGAAAATAGGGTGATTAATTTTACGATCTAACTATTATCTAATTTAAATAATCAGAGTAACAAATTGTATTTTGACCATATGATTTGGATTTGCAAATTCTTAATTTATCATTGGAATTTGATGAATTATTTCATAAATATGGGGGGTTTTAAAATCATTGTATATTGTAGTGGTAATCCTTACAATATTTTAGTAAATTAGATCTTTTTTCCCTTTTAAGCAACACTGGTCGTGTTTTTCAATAGTTAAATAAATAAATAAGCCAGTTTTATATAGAGGAATTAATTCCTATAAATTTGATTACTCATATTCAGATTCTGTAAAAGTGTTTTTCATCTTATACCATGTTATAATCTAGTACGTACTATTACTACAATATTGAAAAGAATTATTCTAAATGAGAAGTCGAGCTGCTAATCATTTAATTAATTAATCTTACTCTAATATAGTTTTATAATGTTCGATTAAAACAAGAAATGATAGATAAGGAAACAATGCAAATGTTACTGGTCTATGGTTCATTATAATAATTGACATGAAATTATAGGTAAATTTTACGTCGTTTCTCCTTATATCTTTCCAAACATCTTTTTCTCTTAATTTTTTAGTATTTTTTAACTATTAATAATAATTACTAGAAATCATAGGTAAAATCCTATGCTTGCATAATTTTAAAATCCTATGCTTGCATAATTTCAAAAAAAATATTATTTTAATATCTTTTCCCCCATCATCATCACATTCATAACCAACTCAATCATTTTATATATCAAATCCTAATAAAAATCAACTTTATATCACATCTATACTACTTTCAATTAAATTCTAAAAATACATCCAAACAAACAAATAAAGTCAATATTTTCACACAAATTTCTATAATACACATTCCCCAAAAACAATTCAAAATTTATTTCCGAAAATACAACCGTACGAAACCTTATTGTATTAGTTTTTGTGGAGGTAAATTGCAGAATCGTTAAAATGTATGAATATATGTGTACGTACACATATTTAATATTTATATTTAAGAGTTGGTGGGCTTATCATTAATTAGGTCGGGTCATTTTCTGAGGAAATTAATAATTTAAGATCCTTACGTACCCTTGCGTCTCAGATAGTTCACGAGAGGTGTTAATTTATGTGTCGAGTACTCAAGTGGACATGTTCCTTTCCTAGCATATGCCTTTTAAGCTTATATGATTGGCAGTATCGAATTTGTTTTATATATATTGTGATATTGTTTTTATTAACATGTTTATTTGTTTCCTTTGAAATGAAATACATATCGTCGTAATAATTGTGATAATTAGCACCTTAGTGTTTAATACAATCAAGAAATTGCCAGAACAAAAGTACGCAATTAATTTGTTGAAGGTTGACAAATTTAAGTTCAATAATCTAAGATCATCATAATCTGCATTCGAGTTTGATTTTATACTTACATTAGCCGAATAAATCATACTCAACCACTATATAAATAATCACTAAATAGTAGCAATAATTTAAATTGGAAGTCTTATTCTAAATAATTAGATAGTAAATATTGGATTGTGGATATCTTCAACAAATCATTGACATTGATTGTAGGCCTTGACAAAACAAAAAGTGAATAAGTCAAAATTATTTTTCTGTAAGTTAGTGCACGTAAGACCTTTCGTTTTATAAATCATGAAGATGGGATTAAGATATTGCTGCAAATGACTGAATGAGTCAACATAAATTGGCATGAAGTCTTCAATTATTCGTCCATTTTTTTTTTTTACAAAATCACCAATGTCATGGTGGGGTCGAGCTCCCCTCCCTTCTATATACTAAAAAAAGATTAGTACACCAAGTTTCAAATACATGAGTACATAACTGAAATAAGGAGTACACTGCTCCCTTCAATTATTTGTCCATTATTTCATATATGCATAAATGTACACTAGATCAAACCATAATATATAGAAACTTGTATGAGTGAAATGTTTTGGTTCTCATATTTCATTAATTTTTCCTTCGGATTATAGTAGATCTGATCAAAATTCTCTTATTAACTAGTTATTGCCCCGTGCATTATTATTGCCCCTTGCAATGCACGGGAAGATGGTTTATTTTAAATAGATATTATTTTGGTTAGAAATTTTGATTAAATTAAACTTAAAAAATATATTAAAAGTTATTAGCTATATGTTTTCAATTGAAATATATAGGGAAAATTACTAAAAAACTTTAAAACAAACATTTACATCCAAAAAAACTCATGATAATATTTGTCAATCCAAAAACCCACTCCATCAACTTTTCATTCTAAAAAATCCAATATTTAGTATTAACAAATGTATGGACTTAATTGCCCTTAGACTTCTAGATTAAAAATAAAATCAATTGTAGTTTTGTAATAAAATTTATTTATTTAAAAATTTTATATTGATAATTGGTACTAATTATGTATTAGTTTTATTTTTTCAGATTTTCTAAATCTTTTTTTAAAAAATTATACATATATTCATAGATAATTACCATATTAAAATCAAAATAAGTTATATTCAAATATTTAAAAAAATTAGTATTACAAAATAAAATCCGTATTTTATGATTCATCAATTTGAAAGAATTAAAGCAAAACAATTCCAATAAAAAAAATTAATCAATTATTAACTTAATAAGTGAAGGGTAGTTTAGTCAAAAAAGTTGTTAATCTTCACTTTTGGAGTATTTGGAATGAAAAGTTTGTAGAATGGATTTTTGAGATTGAAAAATTTTTCATGGGTATTTAGATATGAAAAAAAAAATCAGGGGGGGGGGGGGTGTTTTTGCGTACGTAAGAATATATATGCTATCAAACGTACTTAAGAATATATATGCTATCAAATAGCTCTATTTTCTTCATGCTAAACTCAAGAAAAGATGGATTAATAGTGAAATTATGACTGGATCTTTACAATGGGAAATATACTTTGTTTAGAAGAACAGAATAAAACATACAAAGTATAAAAATATTGCTTAAGTACATGAATTCTAACAGGAAAAAATAACAAATTAGTACTTGTATAATAAAAAAATAAACACAACTTAATTCAGAGAACCACATATGAAAAACTTAGATAAAATAAAATATATATATATATATATATATATATAAAATAAGCAGATGAACATTACCAGCATAAAGATTTCCCTTCTTCACGCTTTTCTCTAGTTTTTCTCACTTATTTTTGAGGAAAATGAGTTACCTAATTATTTGAATTTTACATTCAAAATTCATTTCCCATGTAAATACAATCCAAATAGAGAGAGAAAGCAGCGAGAAAAAAATTGACTATTTCACATGTTTAAAATCCACGTCACTTAGTTGACCATTTATTTACTTAATATTCATCTTCTTCTTTTACTTTTATTTATAAAAAGATCACAATTTCATTGCAAAAATATTTTAGGGTCTCTACCAATACAATTTCAGGTATCAACATAAACAAAATTTGAGAGTGAGGATCACTGTTGACTGTAAATAGCTAATCACTTGTATTTACGGGCCACAACAGAGAGCAACAGTGTTATATCTCCTGACTGAATAAAAGTAGCACAGTTTCTATTTTAATATTTAGTACGATTGTACTGACAACAAATGAATTTTTTCCCTCAATCTAATGATATTTGAACAGTTCTCCTTGACTAAAATATATTGTCACCCTCTCTTAGTTGCCATTTAATACTATCATCTAACCATCTTTACTGCAAGAATGTCTTCATAGTATCATAATCATTTTTCAAAACCGCGAATGAAATACTCCACCCAACACCACAATTTATTAAACAAATACATTGATACACTAAATAACTTGAATTGAAAAATATAATAATATCCAAAGATAACAATAACTTACACGGAAATAGAGAGCTATATTTCCACAAAAGAAGAGTAAAAAGCTTTAAAAAAACAAAAAGTAGCCGGTTGTAACTTCTAAGATGGATTTCTTAAGAAAAAGGGAATATATATATATATGTATATATATATATATATATATAGGCTACAATGGTGCCTTCGGATATGTGATTCATAATTGAATAAAATAAGAAAATATTTGAAAGCAATATTACATTAACTTAATTAAGGGAGTTAATCAAGGATTAAAAACCTAAATACACTATTTGGAATCAAAATTGTCAATTCTGGAAAGACCGAAATTTGTGCGATAGACTTTACTACACTATAAATAATATAATAATAATAATCATAATAAAGAAATTAATTGATTCATATTATATCTAAGCCATTATTACTCTCATATAAGTGGGAGGGGGAGAGAGGTCCTATAATCTGGATACCTTTTGTTTTTCATTTTTTCTATAATCATGACACTTGACGACAGACTGTAATTGGATTTCCCAAAATATGTGAAGAATAAATTTTGAAGAACAAAATTAATAGCAAACTTTATTCTAAATAAAGTGGACCTATAAAAGTGGAAAGATTTATGTGATATAAAAAGAAGATTAAATGTTTTTACTAGTTAGAAACTATTTGTTTTTGATTTATTTGATTAAAAAATTAAGGACGATTCTCAGATTCAAAATAAACTTACAATAATGATAGGAGTCGTTTTTACGTGTTTTTAAGCCCCTTTCTGTTTGTGTTTTAGGTTCATTTATCGCTTGATTCTTTCCACATGTGCATTTAATTCGTCCATTAAGTGATTTCAGACCTTAAATGGATACAATCGAAGAACGGGCTGAAAAACGACGTATAAAACAAGTTTAGGCCAAGATGCTTCACACTTCCACGACCAAACAAGCAAGAAATAAGTTGGAGTTAGCCAAGATCATGTTTAGTACCATTTTCGCACACCTGGGCGCCAAATCAGAAACAATCTCCACGTTGGAACGCCATTTGGATAAATTTAGAGACCGAATTTGATGAAGTGTCCTTCTACAAAGTTTTAGAGCTATGTCTTATCTTTACATGGGGACTTGAATCATCCAATTCGGAGGTCTGTGGAGAAGTTTATGAATAAAACACTATCCCTGCGCTGGAAAACACGAAAGTGGCAGCTCTCATTCTTAGTAGGTGAAAAACAAGAGAATGGTAGTTCACATTCTTGGTAGGAGGAAAGTAAGAGAATGGTAGGTGGAAAATAAGAGAATGGTAGTTCACATTCTTGGTAGATGGAAAGCAAGAGAATGGTAGGTGGAAAGAAAAGAGAATGTAAGCACATGTTCTTGGTTGGTGAATTTTTTTGGCTATAAAAGGAGGATTGGATGCCATCCTACAAACACACTTGAAAACACATTCCCCATTGGGGGAGCCTAAACACATCCTATCATCATCTTCATCATCCTTAGATTAGTTATGAAGATTATCAAGAACCTTTGAAGGTGAAGAAATCAAGAAGCATGGAAGAGATGAAGATCGAAGTTCAACCATAAAAAATACGAGAGAGTTTCTTAGATTTAGATTTGTTTTTGTCTATGAATATGAATCTTAATTTAAGTTCCTATCTTTTATCTTTTATGATGAAATAGATTCTTCGAACTAAGGCCATGTTGAGGCTTAATTATGATAATTGAGATATAAATTGTGTTTTTCATATTAATTCTATTGTTGCTTTGTGTCTTGATCTTGTTTGAATGCATCATATGCTTAGCTACCATATGCATGATTTATTGCTTAAATTATTCGTTCAAGAGAAGGTAATTTAAGGTGCAAAGATGATCATCACATAATCCGTAAAAAATAGGGAATTGCCCCTAGAGATTCCCGGGTGAAGTTAGCCGGATTAATCCGGGGAAATTCTAGAACTTGAATGCATGATTGTTGGTTAGATTCTCGGATAGACATATGTAGAGAACCATCAATTAATCATAGGATTATTACAGCCGAGACATCGGGTAGTAATTATTTAAGGTTTTTTCCACCAAAGCAACATTAGTCTAATAATATGAGAACATGTTTGTAATGAAAATTGATTAATTTATGCCAACACATGTGTCTTAGTTGCTCTCTTCCATAGCTATCTTGATTTCGACATCTTGTTTCTTATATCTTACTTCCATAATATTTTAGTTAATTCTTGTTTTAGTTTAAGTTCTTCAATTGCTTTAAAATCATAAACTAAAATACAAGTCCTTGAGGTTCGGCAACCCGGACTTTATTGTCCACTTTATTACTACATACGACCAGTCCACTTGCTATTTAATACACGTAAGGATTTTTCGTGTCAAGTTTTTGGCGCCGTTGCCGGGGACTTGTTTAATTTTAGTTTTTGATTTTATTGCAAGTTTTAAGTATTTATTTTATTTTTATTAAATTTTTTTATTATTATTATTTTTATTTTTTTTCTTACACTTTTAGCTCGCAATGGCTAGAAATTTTCCAGATATTACCCTTCCGGAGAATCAATTATGGCTGCAAAGCGTCATTCAATTCGCAAAGGATAGCAATTTTTCTGATATGACACTACCGGAGAATCAATTATGGCTGCAAAGCGTCATTGAAGCGTGTTATGCACAAGGGTTCTTTCCACAACATTACCAAGAAAGAATTCCTACTCCGGAGGAACAACTTGATAACACCATTGGAGAGCTCCACTTTATGATGAAGGACGCACGGCGGGAACTGAAGGAGATGAATCATCAACTCAAGCAACTAACGAGCGACATATCTGAGAAAGTACCATGGGCATTGCTTGGTACCACTGAGATAGATCAAAAGGAGGAATTCAACACCGTGACGTTGAATGAAATGAAGTTGGAAAATTCGAAAGCAGATTCCTCCAACGATGAGCATTCGACTCCTATCCTTTCTGAGGGTGTTGACATTTCTTTACTTTCTTCCCTAGCCACAGGTAAATCGGTATTTGATGCCGACAATGGTAAGTTGTTATTGAATGTAGGAGATGACATGGTTAATTTCGATAACTATGAGGTTTTTGAGCATCTAATTGATTTTGATTTGTCTTTACACATTGATGTTTTTGATCCTTTTAGTGTTGAGCACTTTCATGAAAAACGAGCCAATAATCTTCAACATCCATACATGATGGAGCTGAAATATGTCAAGGTGATTGGTGAAGAAAAACGAGACATTATCTCTAGCTTGGAGAAAAATCTGCACCACCATCCGGAGCATGAGGAAGAAAAGGTAATAGAGGTAGTGAGGGACCATAAAAAAACTCGTGAGTGGATGATTGCTTGGTCTAACCCTAGGATATGTAGCACAAATAATTGGTTAATCTTCACTACAAAGGGAAAAAGGTTGAAGCGATACCCAATAGTGGATTGGAGAACGAATATAAGGCATTCATACATAAACCGCCTTGAGCCAATCTCTTACATAAAGTCAAGCTAGTGACTTTAAAAGAGCGCTTCTTGGGAGGCAACCCAAGCTTTGTGAGTTTTCTTTTGTTTTTTTTTTTTGCTTTCTTTTTTTGTTTTTGCTTTTCGTTTTATTTGTTTTGTCTAAGCATGCATTTTTGGCATGTGCTTTAATATGCTTGATGGTTTGTTTGATAAGTATGTTGAACATGTTAGTAGCAATTTCCCATTGTTTTGAGAGGCCTATTTTGATGAGATGAGTTTGATTTGGAACATATTTGTGATGAAGGATTGTTTTTCAACAATCCTTGATTGTAAAGAGTACTTACAATCCTTGATTGTAAGTACTCTTATACCTTTTGCATGCGTTTATGTGAGACAACATTGGGGACAATGTTGAGTTTAAGTTTGGGGGTATATGTGGGTAGTACTTTGTGGTTTTAATACATTCATATGATTGATCACCATGTGTTTGCTATTTTTGTCATGTCATGTGTACCTCGTTTAGCTCAAGTTTGGGGGAATTTGTATGCTATCATGTTTATATGTGTTTATGTTGAGAAAATCAAGCATGTTTTTTTTTTAGTCCTTCCAATTGATGCATTTAAATTGATTAACTTTAAAAAATGGCATGATTTTTTGAAATAATTTGAATTTAAATGAACATATATATCTTTGAAATTGCTCATGGAGACCCTAGACTAGGATTGATTTCTTAGATGATTCACATTACACATAAATCGAGAGTAGAGGAGTTGAGAGGATAACCATCTTGAGACACTTAAGGAATTTTTCCCGAAAATATTAACTTAGATTTTTCATAAGGGTATAAGTTGAGTAGTAATTTTTTATGCTAAACAATGAATTAAAAAGGTTGAAATTTGGTATGACCAAAAGTGGTCAGGCTAATATGTACTGGAGGTGAAAAGTTTCATGCCTACATACTGTACTATTGTGCTAATTTGAGCTTTGCACAAGCCAAAAATGAGTGAATTGTTTAAAAGATCTAGTTTTATTTCGTGGCCTTTGACACTCGAGTGATTAAATCCTTAGGAGTGTCTTTACACTTAATGCCCCAAAACTATCTAGTTTGGGAGTCATTGATCTAAAACTTGTTATATGGGTGCCATAGAAAACCTAATGGAATAAAACACTGCACATGATCTAGCCTTAATGAAGTTAATTGGAAAGTTTCATATGAATTGAAAGTTTGAATGTTTGAGATAATGAAATTTAAATGGCTATGAGATTTTCTATGATTCTTATGCTTTGTGTTTGATCATAAAGTTGATAGATATGAGATTAATGTCCAACATTTGGTAAGGATGCCTCTCAACTATAATACCTTAGATTTATTTTCACTACACCCTATGGAGTCTTTTCTAGTATTGGTGTCACATGAGCAAAAGTAGTTGATATGTATATATATTTGTGAGCTGTAAAAGGATGATTTTGTGCCATTTATTCTTGTTAATTATGTTGAGATGTATTCATTTGGTTGGGATTGAAAGTTTGTTAGATTTTGTGGGTATATCGTCTGCAAACCCTCACGAGACTATAACTCATCCTTTGAGGTAACTCAAAGGTTTAAAGGCTTGTTGCACATGCTAAGTGCAATCGTTTACTCCACGAAAGTGAGTTCGTTAGTTGTTTTTGTTTTCTCCTTTTAGTTGATGATATTTTTCGTACCCTAGACCTTTTATTGCTCGAGGTCGAGCAATTGATAAGTTTGGGGGAGTTGATAGGAGTCGTTTTTACGTGTTTTTAAGCCCCTTTCCGTTTATGTTTTAGGTTCATTTATCGCTTGATTCTTTCCACATGTGCATTTAATTCGTGCATTAAGTGATTTCAGACCTTAAATGGATACAATCGAAGAACGGGCTGAAAAACGATGTATAAAACAAGTTTAGGCCAAGATGCTTCACACCTCCACGACCAAACAAACAAGAAATAAGTTGGAGTTAGCCAATATCATGTTTTAGTACCATTTCCGCACACCTGGGCGCCAAATCAGAAACAATCTTCACGTTGGAACGCCATTTGGATAACTTTAGAGACCGAATTTGATGAAGTGTCCTTCTACAACGTTTTAGAGCTATGTCTTATCTTTACATGGGGACTTGAATCATCCAATTCGGAGGTCTGTGGAGAAGTTTATGAATAAAACACTATCCCTGCGCTGGAAAACACGAAAGTGGCAGCTTCCATTCTTAGTAGGTGGAAAACAAGAGAATGGTAGTTCATATTCTTGGTAGGAGGAAAGTAAGAGAATGGTAGGTGGAAAACAAGAGAATGGTAGTTCACATTCTTGGTAGATGGAAAGCAAGAGAATGGTAGGTGGAAAGAAAAGAGAATGGAAGCACATGTTCTTGGTTGGTGAATTTTTTTGGCTATAAAAGGAGGATTGGATGCCATCCTACAAACACACTTGAAAACACATTCCCCATTGGGGGAGCCTAAACACATCCTATCATCATCTTCATCATCCTTAGATTAGTTATGAAGATTATCAAGAACCTTTGAAGGTGAAGAAATCAAGAAGCATGGAAGAGATGAAGATCGAAGTTCAACCATAAAAAATACGAGGGAGTTTCTTAGATTTAGATATGTTTTTGTCTATGAATATGAATCTTAATTTAAGTTCCTATCTTTTATCTTTTATGATGAAATAGATTCTTCGAACTAAGGCCATGTTGAGGCTTAATTATGATAATTGAGATATAAATTGTGTTTTTCATATTAATTCTATTGTTGCTTTGTGTCTTGATCTTGTTTGAATGCATCATATGCTTAGCTACCATATGCATGATTTATTGCTTAAATTATTCGTTCGAGAGAAGGTAATTTAAGGTGCAAAGATGATCATCACATAATCCGTAAAAAATAGGGAATTGCCCCTAGAGATAGGTAGAGATTCCCGGGTGCAGTTAGCCGGATTAATCCGGGGAAATTCTAGAACTTGAATGCATAATTGTTGGTTAGATTCTCGGATAGACATATCTAGAGAACCATCAATTAATTATAGGATTATTACAGCCGAGACATCGGGTAGTAATTATTTAAGTTTTTTCCACCAAAGTAACATTAGTCTAATAATATGAGAACATGTTTGTAATGAAAATTGATTAATTTATGCCAACACATGTGTCTTAGTTGCTCTCTTCCATAGCTATCTTGATTTCGACATCTTGTTTCTTATATCTTACTTCCATAATATTTTAGTTAATTCTTGTTTTAGTTTAAGTTCTTCAATTGCTTTAAAATCATAAACTAAAATACAAGTCCTTGAGGTTCGGCAACCCGGACTTTATTGTCCACTTTATTACTACACACGACCAGTCCACTTGCTGTTTAATACACGTAAGGATTTTTCGTGTCATATAATATATATTTATTAAAATTGTAACTGTCATAAATAGTAATAATAATTGAATTAAAGACAATAGAGATCTTTGTGAAGTAACATATGGAATTGTACATTTATTCTTAAAAAATAGGAAAAATTACTGAAAAACCCTTAAAATAAACTTTGACTTCCAAAAAACCCATTATAATATTTATCAATCCAAAAAACCAACTTCATCAACTTTTCATTCCAAAAAACCCAATATTTAGGGTTAACGGATTTATGGACTTAGTTGCCCTTAGCCTTCTAAATTAAAAATTAATCAATTGTAGTTTTGCAATAGAATTTGTTTATTTCAAAATATTATATTGATAATTGGTACTAATTATGATTTAAATTTTAAATTTTAAATTTTAATTTTTTTTACTCTTTTTATAATATTTAAAACATATATTTATAGATAATTACCATATTAAAATCAAAATAAATTATATACAAATATTTAAAACTTTTAATTTTACAAAATAAAATTCGTATTTTATGATTCATCAATTTCAGAGATTGGACAGGGCGCTTTATTCAAAATCTTGGCAGGAAATGTTTCCCCAAACAAATGTGAATCACCTTTTCAGGTCAAAGTATTCAGATCACAACCCCATTGTGATATCTATTAAAGATAATTATCAAAGGAAACCGTCTTTCTTTAGGTTTCTAAATGTTTGGACGCAACATGAACAGTTTATGGGCTTTGTTAAGGACTCGTGGACCGAACCAATATATTGTAGAGGGTTCGAGAAAGTACATAGAAAATTAGTTCGGTTTAAAGGGGTTCTGAAAATTTGAAATAAGGAAGTTTTTGGAAATGTGTTTGAGGCGTTACAAAAACCAGAGAAATATGCCAAACGATGTGAGCAGGACTTCGATATGAACCCTACAGAAGATAAGTTATGTGAAATGAATAGGGCTGCGGCTCTATTCACTCAAAAACTTAAGGTTGAGGAAGATTTTTGAAGACAAAAGGCGGCTTGCAATTGGATAAAGGATGGTGATAGAAATACTAAATTCTATCATGCGTGGGTGAAAAGAAAATGCAGCAAAGGATACATCCATAGGATTTTTGATAACGATCGGGAATTAAGTGATCATTGTGCTATCCATGAATCAGGGGCGGTATACTTTGAAAAAGTTTTTGCCGGTCAAAACACGCTTATTGAAGTTCCAGACTTATCATGCATTAATCAATTGTTGACGAATGATGATAAAAAAAATACTTTGCAATGTTCCTACAATGGAGGAAGTGAAGGCGACTCTGTGGAGTATTGACCCCTTCAGTGTTGCGGGTCCAGATAGATTCACTTCGTGTTTTTACAAAAAATGCTGGGACATTATCAATCATGATTTGTTGGAGGTTGTGCTCGATTTCTTTGATGGGACGCCACTATCTAGGGGATACACGGCAACTACAATTTCCCTGATACCAAAGATAGATGCACCTAGGTCCTGGAAAGATTACCGTCCAATTAGTCTATGCAATGTGAGTAATAAGGTGATAACGAAGATCATGAGTAATAGGTTATCAAACGTATTACCAAGAGTAATCTCTCCTATGCAGACGGGATTCATCAAAGGCAGAAACATAATGGATAATATCCTTTTGGCTCAGGAGTTATGTCACGAAATTGAAAGAAATAAAGAAGGGGGAAATATTATGTTTAAGCTGGATATGGCAAAAGCATACGACAGAGTGCAATGGAACTTCTTGTACATGGTTCTTGAGAAACTGGAATTTCCTGATATGTGGATTAAATGGGTTGGTAATGTCATAGATAACTGTTGGTTCTTAGTTTTAATTAATGGTGAAAGTGCGGGGTTTTTCAAATCAACTAGGGGATTGAGACAGGGGGACCCTTTATCCCCGGCGCTTTTTATTCTGGCATCTGAGTTCTTTTCAAAGGGCTTGGAGAGACTTTTTCAAGAAAATCCGAACATGCAATACGAGAATGGGGGAGGATTCATGGTTAGTCATCTAGCCTATGCTGATGACACTATTATATTCTCAAAAGGATCCAAAAAGGCTATGAAAAAACGGATGCAATTCATATCTTATTACGAGAGAATTTTAGGCCAGCTAATTAATAGAGATAAGTCAAAATTCATTATGGGAAAAGCTGCGACTGGTCGGTGTGTAAGACGTGTGAAGAGGATCACAGGATTTGATAAAGAAGATATTCCGTTCACGTACCTGGGGGCACCTATTTATAAAGGCATAAATGAAGGATTACTATATGAGCATGTTATTAGCAAGATTATTGCTCGTATCGGTGGATGGGAAAAATCAGTCCTTTCACATGGAGGCCGACTAACTCTAATAAAAAGCCTGTTATTTTCTATGCCTCTTTATATTTTGCAGGTTCTGGATCCACCAAACAATTGGTTCTGGATTGAACTGATTTTTAATTGGTTCTTTTGGGGGTCAAAACAGCATGTTAAAAAGCAACATTGGTCATCCTGGAATAAGGTTTGCTACCCATATGCAGAAGGAGGGCTAGAGGTACGAACGCTGATAGATATGGTGGAGGCATTTGGTATTAAACTTTGGTGGAAATTACGAGAGGGGAAGTCACTATGGGCAAGGTTTATGAATAAAAAATATTGTGGGAAGCATCATCCGGTGGTGGTAACTATTAAACAAAGAGCATCAGCGATATGGAGAAGAATGGGAAAAATTCGAGAAAAAGCTGAACTTCACATCGGTTGGAATTTAGGTGATGGAGGAGTTTCTTTTTGGTTCGATAATTGGTTAGGAGATGGTCCTTTATACAAAATATTGATGGATCCATATAACACTATGGATAGTGTGTCGAAATATTGGCAGGGTGGAACATGGGATTGGGACAAACTCAAACAAGATGTCCCGTTGAATGTGGCGGAAAGGATTGCGAGAGTGCCATTTAACACATGGGATCCGGACATGCCAATTTGGAAACTTACATCTAGTGGAACTTTTACCATTAAATCAGCTTGGAATCTTGTTCGGGATACAAAGGAGGCCTTCGGAATTTATGACGATATTTGGAACACTTGCATTAAGCCATCGATGTCAATCTTTGCATGGCGTCTTTTACATAACTGGATACTAACTGATGAAAATATCCAAGCTAAAGGTATACAATTAGTATCAAAATGCGTGTGTTGTAGTAATGGGATGATGGAAACGAGTGAACATTTATTCATTAATAGTGAGGGTGCTAGAAACATTGGAAATTATTTTGCAAGGTTTTGTGAATTCGAATTACCTAATACTACCAATTTTAATATATGGTGGTAAAGTTGGCGCATTGGAACAGGTCGTAGAAGTGTTAGAAGATTAATTCTGGTGATGATTTTGTGGTTTATCTGGGTGGAACGTAATAAGGCTAAGCATGAAGGGTGGAAATTTCACATCCCTCGAGTGCAAATACGTGTAGCCCATTATTTACGGCTGCTCCACAAGTTTAGTATACTCGACTCAAGGTGTTGGAGGGGGGATGAGTGGTTAGCACAAATGATTGGTGTCAAAAGAAAGCATTCGGTGGGACAAATTTCTATTAAAGTAAATTGGGTTCCACCAACTCAAGGTTGGGTCAAGATGAATACAAATGGGGCATCGAAAGGCAATCCGGGTGAGGTTGGAGCGGGAGGTTTATTAAGGGATGTCAAGGGTAGGATTATTTTTGCGTTTTCGAAATATATAGGGGTAGCATCTAAAAATTTTGCTGAGTTATATGGAGTGTGTAAAGGGCTGGATATTTGCAACATGTTAGGATACAACAAAGTTTGGGTTGAGTTGGATGCTCAAGTAATTATTTATTTAATTACTCGTGCATCTCCAGGCTGCTGGGAATTTCAAAATCTTTTACAACGTATCAGAATCTTGCGAACCAAAATGGAGGTAATTTTTACTCATATTTATAGGGAAGGAAATGGAGTGGCAGATTTACTGACAAATAAGGCGTGTGAGGAAAAATGCTCAGTGGTGATGATGGATAATGCTATCCCGACTGTTGTCAAAATGGGGGCTATGATGGATATATCGTTCCCTAATTTTAGATTCACATGGAAGTAATATTTACTTATTGTCTTCATTTTCTTTTTTTTTCCACATGCGTTTCACTTTTGTGTTTGTGATGGTATACAGATTGTTCCGGAGTGATGATGGATGTTCCATATCCAAGGATATAAGGACGGCTTCATGTGAAATTCATGCATGCATGTTTTTAACTAACACTTTATACTATTATATGGTAGTATGCTGCTTGTGCAGGTTGATTCTTATGGAAGCTTATTTTTGGATGTTGGTTATCAGTTTCTCTTGGTGTGCCCGAAAGTTTGCCTTATTAGGAGTTTGGATTAGTTTTGTATTAAGTTTCATTAAAGTATTTGCGAGTTTTGTTAAGCTTACCCGTTAGATTATGTATTATTTCATATCCACGAGCGGAGCATAATGACCTTCGTCATTCTGAACCCTACCTCACCCGAGTGAAAGTCCAAGGGGGTGTTCGACACTTGACTCTCCAAACCAACTGGTTAGAGATGATCGGCAATTACTCGTTAAAAGGGTCGTGTAGTCGGTTTATTGTTGGCATTGCATGGGTTATAGGGCTTAACTCGTGGGATTGAATAACGATAATCTAATTTCGCATGGTTGATGTTTCTTTGGAAGATTTCTTTGTTTGCTTTCTCGAGACAAGGTAGTACCTTGGGCTCTTTGATTGTAAATTCGCTCTATTGAGTTTTAATGCAAATTTGTTTCGTTTAAAAAAAAAAAAAAAAAGCTGCTTCTCAAAAAATAAAATAAAAAAGGGTAGTTTAGTCCAAAAAGTTGTTATTCCTCACTTTTGGGGTTTTCAGAATGAAAAGTTTATAGAATGAATTTTTGAGATTGAAAAATATTTTCATGGGTTTTTTGGATATGATAAATTATTTTCGTGGTTTTTTAGTAATTTTCCCTAAAAAAAATAAACATTCAAAAGTCAAATATTAAATATGGAAAATCGTATATGTGGAAGAATATTGAAAGAAGAAGTTAATCATCTCATGTCCAGGTAGGAAGGAGATGGAATGAAACCATAGATTTGAATTCATTTTAAATATTATAATATGATTAGTAACTCAAAGGTATTAATGACTTACGTTAGATTGCTGAAACTTGGAGAGTTCTCATTGAATTATTTTGAAAATACAAGCATGGAGGAAATCTCTTTAAAATACAAATACCAAAAAAGTGAAGATCATCACAACCCGTCCAGCCCATGTAGATTTCAAAGAAAGAGTTTGATATTTGTTGGACCAAAATTGGGCTAAGTATTCTCAAAACTACAAACATCAGATCAGACAAAAAATATTAGCAAAATTGCCCCAACCTGAACCAGGCTTACCCATAGCTGTGACAAATGTTTTTTTTTTTTATTAACTTTACTTTTATTGAAAAGAAAATGTTGTTTTTCCACATAAGATACTAGGAACATTTCATGATATTCATGTGGCCTAGAAAATTTTAACATAGTGTCAATTAAAATGAGGAAGACAACTTTATTTTCAGAAGTCTATTTATAACTTTAAGGACTCCTTTGGTAGGGGAGAAATACAATTTTGTCTCCCCTTTTCACTTTTTTGGTATTAAAGATGGAAGCCCAATACCAAAAACAGGACCATTATTGGCCCGACTTTTAATCACCAATACTGACGATAAGTAATCTGCCCAGGGGGTGCGATAATTTTATCTCCAGCCTCCCCCATTAAATGCTTAAATGAGAATAACCCATCTGTCCTTTTGTAAATTTATTTTGGGACCATTTATCCCTCTTATATCCAATTAATTACGACATGCATTTAGTAATCTGTAATAAATTGTTTCAAATATTAGATTTGCAAATCTTCCCCTGCTCGAAAGCATTTACACGACTTCACTATTTCTTCTATAAATGAAGCTTCCTTAACATATTTTAACCCAACCACAAATCTGTCAATTGTTCACGATAAATGGGTAATTTCTCTCTATTTTTTGTTGTATTGAATGCAAATGTGATTATTTTCGAATTTGTTAAATCTGATTTCATGTTTATTAATTACAGGGTTCGTGGGTTGTTCCATTCATACAAGGATAGTAGTTGAGGTAATTTCAAGTTCAATTTGATTCTTGTCCAAATGTATTTGTGCTTAGGGTTTAGCAGAGATATGAGCATATACTATTGCAATAATGTCAAATTCTTCACAAATAATGGGAATTTCTTGTGAAAATCTATAAAATCAGATTGTTACAAGGTCAATTTATAGATTCTATGGTGTTTATTATATGTGTATGAGAATAAGTCTCTGTTAGACGTGGGTTGAAATGGTGAAATTTCTATTGTTGTTTTTTGGCTTAAAAGTGTTTATCTTATTGTCAATGTTACTATTTGCTAATTATTTTCATTGTCCTAAAAAACTGTGTGGCAATAAATTGTATTCATATTCCTCTCGATTATTTCTGTGATGATAGTTGTACAAAATGGATGTTTCTACCGATCATCAAGAGCTATTTATGGTATTGCGAGAGATCAATTCGAATATAAATTTCATTTTAGTGGTTTTTTATTGTGAGTATCGACGCTGTAAGTGACTATGTGATCATGCAGAAATGTCGAGTACGCCGGCCTATACTATAAAAACTAAAATTCACAAACAAATAGAGCACATGCATGATTTAGAGGGTGTTTGGATAAGCTTATAAGCTCATCTAAACATCTTATAAGATGTTTTAGAGCTTATAAGCTCTATACATTTGTTTAGTAATTTTTTTTTAAAACAACTTACAAGACCGAAAAATAAGATGTTTGGGTCTTATAAACTGTTTTTAAAAAAGTAACACAACCCCACCTTTTTTTAAAGATCTTATAATATATTACATCTTATAAGCTCCTAAAATATTTTATAAGATGTAGGAGCTTATAAGATGTTTTGGATAAGCTTAGCCAAACACTCTCTTAATCTCTTTCAATGATGAAACATGTATAGAGAACCTTAGAATGTCTAGGAATGCTTTTGGTCGGTTGTGCTACCTACTCGAAAATGTGGGTGGTCTATCTAGCGCTAAAAATGTTCAAGTAACTGAGCAAGTGGCCATTCATTGTCTATCTTAGCCCATCGAAAAATTGTGTAGTGAAACACGACTTTACAAGATCAGGCTACACAATTAGTGCCCATTTCAACAATATGCTAACTGCATTGCTTAAGTTGCATAAATTATTTCTTGTGAAACCTGTGCCTATTGAAGAAGACTGCACAAACTATAGGTGGAAGTGGTTTAAGGTAAAAATGATCATTTCTTACTAAATTAATTATTTTATAGCTTTCATAAACCGAATAATTATGGTGGTTTAATGGAATTACTTGTTTGTGATTTCTTTGATATGATAGGGTTGTTTAGGTGCTTTAGATGGAACTACATTCCTTTGCGAGTTGCATTAAAAGATGAGGGACATTATAGAAATAGAAAGGGGGACATATCTACAAATGTACTTGCTGTATGTGATATAAACATGAATTATATTTACATCTTATGTGGTTGGAAGGGTTCGGCTGCTAACAACAGGGTGTTAAAGGATGCCATCACTAGAGCTAACGATTTTAGAATTTCGGATGGTATTTATGTGACCTTTTATTTGGCTTGTGTGGTAGACACAGACTAATTTAATTTCCTTTCACTCATTTATAGTTTGAACATAATTTGTTCAATAATCTCTTAACAGGAAATTCTTATTTTTGTGACTCGGGTTACATAAATGGGCAAGGTTTTCTAGCACCTTACTACGGTGTTAGATACCATAGTTAAGAATGAAATTCACAAAGAACATTCCCTCAAAACGCGCATGAGTTATTCAATAAAGTGCATGCTAAGGCACACAATGTAATTGAAAGATCATTTGCCCTATTGAAAGGGAGATGGACAATATTACGGAGTAATTTTTTTTACCTCGTAAAAGTCCAAAATCGTATTATCATGGTTGTGGTTTACTACATAATTTCATCTGCACAGAGATGCCATATGACCCTTTAAAAGCGGAGATCCCCGAGGTAGACGATCAAATATCGAGTGACAATGATGTTGGATTTATTGATCAAGTTCAGCCGTCTCAATAATGGAGTAATTGGAAAGAAAATGTGGCGACAAATATGTTTGATGAGTGGAGAGGGAATCGCTAGACCTATTTGTTTTTGTTTTTTGCATGTGGGAGGCTTTTGTAGTGTATTTTTGACATTTGCTAAATGTTTGTTTAAAACTCCTTGTTAACATTCAATACTTAGATGTGTTGACTTCACGAAGATGCATTGCTAAGATTGTTGGATTTAATTTTATTATTTTGCTCTCATGTGATATTTCCATTGAAAGAAATTGTGATTGACCAATTTTATATGGTTAATTTGTCATTTTTGCTCGACTTAAAAAATTTCGTATCACTTTTAAGATTTTGAACGCTTGGTAAGCAAAGCACTAGGTCATGCGCTAAAGATAAGATAACTTAGACTTAGTGATTTTGTTAGTTACCAAAGGAGGGCAATGCTTAAATCACTTAATCAGGGTTAGCACAACAGAATTGATTTTTAAGCCTAGCGTTATTTTAGTCAAATAGTCGCTTAACCGTTTTTTAAAGCCTTTTTAAAGATATGATGTGAATAGTAAGGTAAAGCAATAAAATAGTAAATAACACAAGATATGTAAGGTTCACTAGGTGATGTAATCCCAGCTACGTCCTTCTTCTCCTTTACACTTGGAGAAAATCCACTAAGATGATAATTGAAGGATCACACAGATGCTCTACAAAATTGAGGATAAGGAAGATGATCTTGAGCTCCTTAATCACACAGACTTCCGCTCCAATGAAGATCTCTTCAACAAGCTTCTCTCACACAGAAATGTTGCTTGTAGATCAACAAATTTCTCACATAGATGAAAGAGGTTGAGGGTTTTCGTCACAGGTTTGTTAGATTTTGAGAATTTCAAACAATTTGGGATATCTCAATAAAATTGTAAGGTTATTCTATAAAGATGTTTAAGATATCGGTGACTGTCTTTGGAATGTATATGAAAAGTTTGAAGGATTTTGGCTATGGAGTTTATAAGCTTTTCTTAAGAATATTTCAGCAAAATTTTGACCTTTTATTGTGCATGTGCGTGTGTATTTTTTTTAGGGTTTATTGAAGGGTACTATTTATGGAGATTTCTTGGGATTTGTCCGTTGGATACATCCAGGCACGTGTCTCTCACACAACGCGTAAATAGCCTTTTTTCTGACCTTCCTGAATTTTTGCTGTTACCGATTAGACATAAGCAGACTTTGAACTCTGAATTTTGACAGTCTAGTCAAAAGGTGGCTTGTCCACAAGTCATAATGCCTTATCACATTTAATGCACTTATCAGGCATTTAATGTGTTTTGAATTTATTTTCTGTTGGAAATAAATGTCCGTTGATGATTGCATTTAAGTCTTTCATGCCTTGAGAATTTATTTCAATTGATTCTGATCCATGATCGCTTGAGTGTTTTGAGCACTTGATTCATTATTCCTGAAAAAGTCCTTTAGCGTTTGACAGACGCTTAAGACAAATATTCATCTTCACTTGACTTCAGACACTGATCTTCAACTTTATCTCTGACAGACTCACCTAGAATTCTATCAGCAACTTGGTATCTAATACTTAGTCTAAAATCTATAAAGACAAAAATTACAAGCCTAACTAATTAATAATACTTTCAAACGCTTATACAAATGTTTTATGAAAGCATAAACTTACATTCTTTTGGGGTCTAACATAAATCCTATTCTTATCATCATCAAAACATCTAACATGAAATTTTCTAACAATTTCCCCATTTTTGATGATGTCAAGACCTTAACTCTTTTATAGTTTAAGAGTTTGAAGAAAAGCTAAAAGATATAAGTTAGCGTTAGAAAGTTAGTCGAGTTAGCTAATGTTAGATTAGCTTCAACAATATGTTTCAGCATTCAATCATTCATTCATATATTAAATTTGAAGCATACAATGATTACACTGAAAATATAAAGCAACGGAAGATAAGAGAAACTAAAGAAATATAAATGATCATCTTCTCTGTCGCTTCTTCGACGTCTCTTCTTGGAAGATCTCATTCGCTAGATCTATGAGAACTCTGTCAATGTCAATCATTGTTGTATGATAGACTTCGTTATAGTCCTCACGATGTTCTTTAGCATTTACATTGAGCTCTAACAGCCTTTCAACCGAATCTCTTGGAGAAATTCCAAGCATCCGGATAAGATCATGATAAAGATCTTGGACTCGATCATTTGAAGGCCTCCAGTTAAGAGGTCTCCACAAGGGTTCAGCATAAGCATGAAAACCCATACCTTCAAGAAAATCTACATCGGGGAGCCTATGCTTGCCTCTGAAGTATTTTGTCTTTTGTGGTGGTCCTAAGTGGCATACGAAAGAGTCTGGAAGGGGGGGGGGGTTAACTAGACCCTGAAGTCTTTTTCAACTTCAAAAATTCGTATCACTTTTAAAAGATTTGAACGCTTAGAAAGTTGAGCGCTTGGGTCAGGTGCTTCAGTAAAGATAACTTAGACTTAGAGATTTTAGCAGATTACCAAAGTAAGGTAATGCTTAGATCGCTTAATCAGGGTTAGCAAAGCGGAAATGATTTTAGGGCTTTAGCGTTCGTTTTTGGTGAAATAGTCGCGTAGCAGTTTAACTTGTCTTTTTCAGAATAAATAAGAGAATATAAAACAAGACAATAATAAAAGTAAATAACACAATAAATTGTAAGGTTCACTGGGTGATGTAATCCCAGCTACGTCCTTCTTCTCCCTTTTCACTTGGAGGGAATCTACTAAGTTGATTATCAAAGAATCACACAGAATCTTCTACAAAATAGTAAAAAGGTGAAAGATGATCTCGGGCTCCTTGATCACATAGATTTCAGCACCAATGAAGATCTTCTTCTACAAGCTTTTCTCACTCAGAAATACTGTCTGTAAGGGGTTCAACAGCTTTCTCACTCAGATGAAAGGTTGAGGGTTTTGTCACACAGGTTTTGTTTGTTTTTGGAAAGATCAAACAACTTGGAATATCTCAGTAAGAATTTAGGTTTCTTCTTTGGAAGATGTTTGAGATATTTGTGACTGTCTGGAATGTATGCAAAAAGTTTGAAAGGTTTTGGCTATGGAGTTTCTAAGCTTTTCTTGAGAACGAGTTTCAGCAAAGTTTTCACTTTCTTGCGTATGTACTTATGTATGTCTCTGTGATTAGGTTTGCTGGAATGAGGTATTTATACGCAATTCTTGGGATTTGTCCGTTGGACACATATGTGCGCGTGTTCTTCACGCAGCGCGTGAATCAGCCTTTTATCTGACATTCCTGAAATCCTGCTGGTTCCGATTGGACCGGAGCAGACTTAAACTCTGAAATTCTGACATTCTAGTCAAAAGGTGGCTTGTCCACAAGTTATAATAGCTTATCACATTTAATGCTCTTATCAGGCATTTAATGCATTTGAATTTATTTCCCGTTGGAAATAAATGTCTGTTGAATGATTTCATTTAAGTCCTTCATGACTTGAGAATTTATTTCAGGTGAAGTTGATACTGATCGCTTGAGTGCTTTGAGCGCTTGATCCATGAATTCTGAAATAGCCCTTTAGCGTTTGACAGTCGCTAAGAACAAATCTTCATCTTCTTTTGACTTCAGACATTGATCTTCAACTTCATCTCTAATAGACTCACCTAGAATTCTATTAGCGACTCGGTATCTAATACTTAGTCTAAAATCTATAAAGATAAAAATTACAAGCCTAATTAATGTTACAAACTTTCAAACGCTTATACTTAACTTCTACGAAAATATAAACTTACATTCTTTTTGGGGTCTAACATAAGATCCTATCTTGTCATCATCAAAACATCTAACATGAATTTCCTAACAATTTTCCCCTTTTTGATGATGTCAAGACCTTAACTCTTATAACTCTTTTATAGATTAAGAGTTCAAAGAAAAGTCCAAAGAGATCAGAAGTTAGCGTTTGGAAAGTTAGTTAAGTTAGCTAAAGTTAGATTAGCCTCAACAAGTTGTTTCAACGAAAAACCATTCATTCATTCAAATCAAAAAATTACGCATACATGATTTATACTGAAAATAAATAAATAAAGAAAGCAACAACAAAATTATATGTAGCAAAGTAAGCGATCATCTTTTCTGTCACTTTCTGTTTGCTTCTTCTTCTTGATAGATTTCAGTTGCTAAGTCCAGTAGGAGTCTATCAACATCTATCATGGTTGTATGCTGGACTTCATTGTAGTCATGTCTTCTTAGTCTAGCGTTTTCATTCAACTCCATCAACCTTTCCACCCAATCCCTAGGAGGGATTCCAAGTTCTCGAATCAAGTCATGGTAAATGTCTTGTCTTCTATCCTTGGTGGACTTCCAGTTGATAGGCCTTCTAAGCGGTCCGACATATGGGTGAAAACCCATATTCTCTAAGAACTCAACGTCCAGGTCTGGGAGTAAGTGCCTGCCTTGATAATATCTAAGCTTTCTATTCTTAGTAAGCACTTTCTTTAAGCTCACTATCCCTCGAACATAGATCGCCAGTGCCTGTTGTCTGTTTTAGAGATAGCCTTGGACTGGGACTTTTCTTTAAGATCTTCCCCCTTCTTGGCATCATCAAGGGAGGTCTTTAAATCAGCGATGTCCCTACGAAGAAGCTTGACTTCATCTATCAGAAGAGCAACTTGCTCAGCGACACTTTGAGCGATTAAATTGGAAGAGTTGTGACGCTCAGTATCAGCAGATGCATTCTGGCAAGCGATCAATTGAATTCTTCAGAAAGAGCAGCGATTAATGGTGATATGCTATCCATGATTACTATGGTGCTTTTTGTTGCAGAATTTGCAATATCACGACTTCTAGTGTCAGAGACCATCCTGATATTTAGATCATTATTTTCAAGTAGCTTAGAGTAGGAACCTCCGATGGTATTGAGCGAGTTCCTAACAGCTCTTCTAAAGTCTTGACTCTCTTGATCACTTTCTGAATCTGAATCAGAGGAGGAAGAACGCTTGGGAGATGGAATGAGTCCGTATGAGCTAGAAACAACAGCCTTGTCTTTAGATTTGTGTCTCACAAAAGGCTCTTCAGGCTCATCAAGTACTTCCTGAACTTCCTCAATCGCTTGATCCATGGATGGATCTGCAGTCGCTGGCTGACAAAAAGGTTCTTGAGTAGAGATCTCAACTATTGGGGCGCTAGAAATATCTGGCAAAGAAGCGTCTGGAATTTGAGTGGCTTCCACAGTAGGAGCAATATCCTCTACTATCTCAACTATCTCCATAGGAGGAGAGGATTCTCAACAGCAATGACCCAAAGGGGGCCAATCGCTTCCATAATGTGCCTTGGACTGGTCAGGTTGGTTTGCGGGATAAAGAATATAGAGTCTTCGCGCTCTTCATTGCTTAGTGCAAGTTGCACTCCTTCCGGCAGATCAACTCCTGAGATGTAAGTGTTGTAGAAGTCCAATAAATAAGGCATAAACGCTTGAGCAGCATCTTGGTCTACTGGCCTGATTTGTGAAATCATCTTGGCCACATGTACGTTCTGTTCACAAACAAAGACGGGGTGAAGACTATAGCCTCTGAAGTTATTCAGGCCAAAGTATTCAATGAAGGAGATGTCTAGCGATTGCGCATTCTCAAAGATTGCTCTCCTGTCTCTGTAGAGTTCAGCAAACTCTGCGTGATCGTTGTTAAGACTCAAGGGAATTGCACTCTGCCCTGGCAAAAGAGGTTGTTTACTAATGGAAGCATCTTCATTCAAATCAGGAAGAAGTCGTTGTACAAAGTTTTGAGACGGATGATAAATATAGCGTCCTCCCTGAGCGATTACGCTAAGATGCTGGCGAATATAGCCTTCTATCGATTGCCGAAAATAAGGCAAAACGCTAATATTGCCTATAAGATTCTTACATTGCTCGAGTAGAAACACATCGAATCCTCTGCGCCTATAATCTACTCCAAATTGAAACAAAAATGGATACTTCACAAGCTCTTCTAGCGTGTAAAAATGCAATACGAACTCTTCAGCCTATCTTGCAGTATCCATCATCCATCGCTTTCCAAGTTTATCAGCTTTCTTCTGTTCTTTTCTGGATGCAAGAAACTTTTCAAAGCGTTCAAATTCTTCATCATAATCCTCAGCCCATACTCTTGCTAGATACTCTCGGGCTTCAGCTTCTATCCAGGAATTAATAGGATTGGGACGCTCAGCAAGAACTGGTCCTTTTCCTTTCCAGAATTTGAGAGGTTTGAGGGATAGAGCGTTTTGAGGAGAAAGAACGACTTTGGGGTAAGTGGAATACCCGATTCTGTTAAGAATTTCTTCGTCTGGATTCTTTGACCAATCAGCCATGTGGGGATTCTTAATGACGATCTTATTCTGGCGCAAAGGATAAAAAGATTCTTCAGAATGGCTAGTAAAGTTGAAATGATTCTCGTTAAATTCTGTCATGTTGAACGCTAGTCACTGAATATAATCAAGGCGAGATTGAAGACGCTCAAGAGAGTAAAGACCCAGGTCAGCAAATCGCTCAAAGAATTCAAATTTAGCAGAATTGGAGACATCAGTCCTATGGAGAGTGTTTTGAAAGTTGATCTCCATATCGACTAATTGCCTGGTGTCGAGCTCCCTGTTGGCAAAGTGTAGAATTCATCATTTGCATCATGGCCACGGGGAAAAAAATTTATGACACGGGGAAGAGATCCGGTTGGAGTAGGGACAAATGCAATAGACTCTGTTGGGATAGGGGCCACTTCTATCGACCGCTCAGCATGCACAGTCGCTTCACTGACTGGAGATGTTTCAACGTCAGGAAGGACTTGGGTTACTGTCTTAGCGATATCCACAATTGCTTCCATGTCTACATCTACTTCAACAGGGATCTCGGAAGGTAGAGGTGCATCAGCGTCTGGTGCATTTTGAGCTGATACATGCAAGCATTTGAGAAAAGCAAGCAAAATTTCTACTAAGTAGAAATTACAAAATAAAAGACAACAACGCTTACCCTGAGGACTATCATCGACTGACACAGTCGCATGATCTGTTTCAATATTTTGTTCAGTTTCCTCAGGCTCCGGAACAACTTCTTTTGAAACTAAATCGAGAAATTAAGTAATGGGATCAGCACGAATGGGGATATGCAAGTTCTCAAGAGTGTTAAGAACAGTCTGGATATTTGCTTCACACTCAGCTGAAAAGATTTTATCCTAGCGTTAGAGACTTAGAAACTAACGAGGAAAAGATATAATACATTGCTTATCACAAGTACTTACCCCTAACACAAGAAATCCTCTCAGATTGAGTAGGGGCTTTAGGTTCTGAGCTGGTTTCAAGAACAGTGTCAGACGGAGGTGGAGGAATACTCGCTGGTTCTTCAAGCGCCGGCTCGACTGGAGCGCTTGTTGATGCAATTGGAGTGGATAAAGAAGTATGCCTTCGGGCTAGCGGTACTTCTTCTACCTCTTCTGGAGAGATAATGAAGACAGGAAGGGGAGAGGGCGATTTGGGAGAAGGAGAGGGACACTTCTGTTTCTTCTTGGGCTCCGGCTTCTACTTCTTCGCTGGCTTTGATGGCTCAGGGACTTTCAAGACTATTTTTCTTTTAGATCACTTGACCACCACTGCCTCTTCTGATGATGATGATGAAGACGAAGTCGCTTGTTCTTCATCATCACTATGAGCAACTCCTTCGCCACGAAGTCGCTCGTGCTCTTCTTTTGGAACTGCTGCACCGCCATGTCGTCTTGGGTTGAGCAGCTCACTGATCATCTTCTTACCATAGAACTTTAGTGCTGGGATTCTCTTTCCAGCAGTGTTGACGAAACCGCTAGCGTTGAGAATACGACTAAGCAAAATCCTATAAGGCTTGGTATTTACTGACTTGGCCATCCCTGCCTTGAAGCGATTAAAAACGTAGAGCGACTAATTAATCTTTAACTTGGTCAGGATAGCAACCATCATTTTGTACTGAAGGTTGGAAACTTTATCGAAACTTCCCTTTCTGCACTTTATCATCTTAGCGCAGATGTCAGCAAAAATGACATATTCGCCCTTCATGTCATTCTTCTTGAAGTTGGGTTCATACGCAGCTTCAACATCTTCCTTCTTGATTAAGGCCCAGACTTTGGTAGCATCTCCTAAAGTGACATTTTCAACTTCGCCACCATCGTTTGGCAGATTGAGTAGAGACAATATGAGTTGAGGAGTGAGAACGAAGGTCTCACGAGCAAAGGGAAAGACGCAGGAAATGGAGTTCCCATCGTCGGAGATTTTAGCATTCTTGAAGAAGAAAAGGGTTTCTTCCTCATAAATGTTAAAAACGGAAATTATCATATCGCGCAAACCAGACTCTTGGATCAACGAATGAACAATCCTTAGAGGGAAGTTCTGGTTATCAAATAGATAGTCCCAGTTAACGAGAAAACCGGTGTTAACAGTGATTGGCTTCTCGGATTTGGAAGATTTTTCGGCAATAGATTTTGAAGATTTGGGTACCATTGATGAACTTTTGAAGCATTCTGAGAGAGAGAGTGAGTACGAATACTTTTTTCCTTGAGAGAGAAAGGAATTTTACAGCAAGCAGAATTTTTGGAAATGATAAAGTTTGACTGTAAAAACTTTGAGGGGTTTATATAGAGGCAAAGATAACTCCTCAGTTGCTTGGATTAATGCCACGTGTTAAGTTATAAATTTTGAAAATGGAAATATTTAAATCTGAGCCATTTACTCATAAATACGGATTGCAAAAAGTGCGGTAAAATAGGGTAACAACTGTGAATAACAAAGGTTTGAAATCCGCAGTTACTTTTTCAAAACGTTTGAATAATTTTGAAATTTTCAGCGTGAATTACACGCGCCTGATAGTACACTGACATGTACTCAGGCAGGTGCAGTTACTGAACCGCCTAGTTTTTAGATAGGAATCATAACCGTCAGTTTGATTTGATAAGCACGTGTGGGCAGTTGTCAAATCTAATCTTTTGGACTTATCCACACGACACCATTTTAGCGATAAAAACTATGCATGAATTTTATAAAAAGGTTACTTAGCGTTGAAGTGGGAATCTTTTAACGCTGAATTCTTTTAGATAAAAGGTCAATCGCTTTTTGATCTTAAAAAGATATTTTTATTCAATTTTGTTAGCGATTGATTTTGTCATGCATAAAAGATAAACGCTAGTGATCGATGCATAAAATTTTCAAAGACATTTTTGATCACGGTCGCTCATAGATTGAGACAAGTACAATTTTTAAGTTCTCCCTAAAATTGACAACTTTCTTCAATTTAGAAAAACGCTTTAGACATAAACATAAAGTGGATTCCCCCTAAATTATATGCCTATAAAATATGATGCTTTATGATTTAAGTATTTAAATCGATCATAACTAATTCACTTCTCAAAGTGAGAAAGCGTTGTTTGTTGAGCGCTTTGGTGAAGATATCTGCCAACTGTTTGTCAGTGCCAATAAAGTACATGGAGATATCTTTCTTTTGAATATGGTCACGCAAGAAATGGTAGCGGATATCAATGTGTTTAGTTTTAGAATGAAGGACAGGATTTTGGGTCATAGCAAAAGCGCTTTGGTTATCATAATGGATTGGGGTAGGGCCTAAGATTGTTCCATAATCTCTAAGTTGTTGCTTCATCCAAAGGATTTGTGCACAACAGTTCCCTGCGGCTACATATTCTGCCTTAGTGGTAGAAGTCGCTATGGATTGTTGTTTCTTACTATGCCACGAAATTAGTCTATCACCTAGAAATTGACATGTACCACTAGTACTTTTTCTATCTATTTTGCATCCTGCAAAATCTGTGTCTGAATAACCAATTAGTTCAAAAGGAGAGTCCCTTGGATACCATAAGCCCACATTTTGTGTGCCTTTTAGGTACTTAAGGATTCTCTTGGCAACATTTAAGTGTGATTCTCTAGGATCAGCTTGAAAACGTACACACATGCATATCGAAAACTTAATATCAGGTCTACTAGCGGTAAGATAAAGAAGTGATCCAATGATACCTCTATAGTTAGTGATATCAATTTTCTTTTCACATTCATCTTTATCTAACTTAAGCATTTGGCTCATTGGAATTTTTGAAGATGATGCATTTTCCATACCAAATTTCTTAATCATATCTCTTATATATTTAACTTGGTTTGTTAATATGCCATTAGGGAGTTGTTTAACTTGTAATCTTAAGAAGAAAATTAATTCACCCATCATGCTCATTTCAAATTGATATTGCATCATTTTCGAAAATTTCTCACACAATCGCTTATTAGTAGATCCAAAAATAAATATCATCAACATAAATTTGGACTAAGAGAATATCTTCATTATGGGTAATTTTAAATAACATTGTATCAACGCTGCCTTTTGAAAAGCCTTTACCTATAAGGAAGATAGAGAGAGTGTCATACCATGCTCTTGGTGCTTGTTTAAGGCCATATAGTGCCTTATCCAATTTGTAGATCATACTTTTTCCATGAATGTTGATGAATCCTGGTGGTTGGTCCACATACACTTCTTCTTGGAGCTTACCATTTAGGAATGCACTCTTCATGTCCATTTGATATACTGTGAACTTGTTGAAAGTGGCAAATGCTAGGAACATACGAATCGCTTCAAGACGGGCTACTGGAGCAAATGTCTCATCAAATCAATACCCTCTTCTTGGCAATAACCCTGAGCGACTAATCTGGCTTTGTTTCTTATAACAATGCCATCTTCATCCATCTTGTTCCTAAACACCCATCCAGTCCCAATAACTCCTTGGTGAGTTGGTCTTGGTACTAGCGTCCAAACCTTGCTTCTCTCAAATTGGTTAAGCTCTTCTTGCATCGCTTCTATCCAACTTGAATCACTGAGCGCTTCATCCACTTTCTTTGGTTCCATTTGAGATAAGAAACTTGCGAACATGGCCTCATTTATTATAGCGGACCTAGTTCTAACAGGTGCTCCAATATCTCCAATTACTAGTTCTGGTGGATGGTCTCTAAGACATTTACGGTTTGGTTGGAACGGGTTGAGAGACTCTTGATTATCAATCGCTTAACCCTCATTTGTCTCTTGCGCAGTCGCTACATCATTCACAGTTCCAATTTGCTCTTGATGATCATTCTCTTCATGATCATCAGCGATTTTGACATTGTCATCATTAGTAACCTCACGAGTGGCCTTAGGAATAGGCATAAAGATCTCATCATCATCACTATCATCACCAAGATTGATTTGTGATGCTTGTTAGGTAAGATCTTCAATTCCTAGATCATCAGGATTAACCTCACTCGGTTCTTGGTTAGTATCATCAAACACAACATGAATGGATTCTTCAACCTTCGATTTGATCTTATTTAGGATACGAAAACTCTTTCCATTTTTGGCATAGCCTATAAAGATTCCCTCATCCGCTTTAGGATCAAACGTCTTTAGACTTTGGGATCCATTGTTATGAATGAAACATTTTAAACCAAATACATGAAAATGAAACGTTAGGCTTACGTCCCTTCCATAACTCATATGGAGTCTTTTCATGTTGCTTGTTGATCATACACCGGTTCTGAGTGTAGCAAGCAATATTGATAGCTTCGACCCAAAACCTTTGAGGCAGCTTAAACTCTGTAAGCATCGTCCTAGCGACTTCTTTAAGCGTTCTGTTCCGTCGCTCGACAACTCCATTCTGTTGAGGTGTTCTAGGGGCAGAATACTCATGAAGTATTCCAAAATCTATACAAAACTTCTCGACAAATTGGTTAGTAAATTCAGTTCCTCTATCGCTTCTAATTCTTGTCACTTTGTGATCTTTATAAGTTTGTAATTGACTAATTAGCGATGTGAGCTTGACACTAGTTTCATCTTTGGTCGCTAGGAATCTACCCATGTACAGCGAGAGAAATCACCAACTATTACTAGCGAGTATTTTTACCACTAACACTCATGATTTGAATAGGACCAAACAAATCTAGATGTAATAGTTCAAGAACTCTAGAAGTAGATAGACATGGTTATTTCTTAAAAGATGATTTAACTTGTTTACCCATTTGACATGCATCACATAAGCAATTTTTCTGAAAGGAACCCTTACGTAATCCCTCTACTAGATTTAGTGATATTAATTGGGAGATTGCCTTAAAGTTGAGGTGATTCATTTTTCTATGTCATAACCAACCCAATTCATTTTGATTTTTAGAAACGAAACATGTGGGGTTTTTATCAATTGTAGAATTCCAATCTACTAAATACACATTGTTTGTTCTTTTACCTCTTAGTTTAGTAGACTTAGTCTTAGCGTCGTCAATATAGCAGAAGTCACTTGAAAATTTTACTTCAAAGCCTTTATCACAAAATTGACTAATGCTTAACAAATTATGCTTAAGACCCTCAACAAAATATACATCACTAATCATGATGTTCCTGCTATGCATGATACCTATACCTTTAGTTTTGCCTTTGGAGTTATCACCGAATATAACTTGAGGACCGTTGGTAGCTCGATAGTTGACTAGATGATCTATGGAACCCATCATGTGTCTTGACGATCCACTATCAATGTACCAAACTGAGGTATCGGTGTTGGCTTTAGGTACCTGCATTTAAAGGGCAGTTCTAATTCTTCTTAGGTACCTATGTTATCTTGGGTCCTTCAACGTTAGTAACTTTGGTTTGAATTAAAACTTTAGGAACCCATATTTGCCTAGTCTTCATTGTAGTAATACTGGCCTTCTTGGGTTTCACATTGTGTTTTGTGTGCTTTTTGGGTGAATAATAATATCCTTGATTATAATAATAATCATAATCATAGGCATAATCATAGTCATCATAGTATCGATAATATGATCTTGACTGCCTTGGATATTGACGCTGGTATTTCCTGGGCGCTAGCTTGGGTTGCACTTTTGGTGCTGGATGCTTAGCGCTTGATTAACAGTGATTAGGCTTATCCTTGGCCTTTTGAGCTTTTGGATGAACCTGTCTTTGTGAACCTTGTGCCTTTGCCTTTCCCTTGCCTGAGTTAGCATTTGCTTTCTTATTTGGCCGCGTACCATTGTCTCTTGGTTCATTCAGCGTTTGACTTTGTGAACCTTTCTCAACAAAGAAAACACCCTTTCCTTTGTTGTTCGCGTAACATTAGATTTATTTGGTTGTTTACCGAATTTATTGCATCCTAAACCAGTCTTTTCACCAAACATTCTTGTTACCTCAGTCACATTATCCAACTTTCTTGAAGCTTTTGATAATGATGAGACGAGCCGCTCTGATTTGGCAAGTCTAGCGGTCGGACCAGCTTCTCTCCTGACTATTATATCAAGATCGCTTTTCAATTGAGTAATTTCACTTTCAAGCAATTGGTTCTTCTCAATGCATTGTTGCTGAACTTGCAACTCTGCTTTGAGCGTTACTTTATCACTTGTGAGTGATGAAATAATAGCGAAATGATTTTGATATATTTTGGCGGCATCTTGACAATCTTTATAGTATTCATTGACTTTGTTAAGTAATTCATCATAAGAAAGAGGATGAGAGAATTCAGTGGTTACCCCTGGTAACGAATCTTCAGATGCTTCATCATCTCTTGCCATGAGACAGATCAACGCTGAGTCACTTGTTGGCTCATCATCACTACTTTCATCTGATGATTCCAAATCCTCTTCAGGTGCGGAGAATGGTTTAGATTCCGCTAGCAAACCTTGTTGGCGAAGGTTGCTCCTAAATTAGTTTCTATCCGCATAGTCTTGCCTTGTGGGCTTAGACACATTTGGATAAGGGCAATTTACCTGGTAGTGCCCTGGTTTCTTGCAATTATAACACAAATTTGTTTTCATTTTCTGTTCAGTGGTTAATTGCTTTGAAACAACTGGCGCTGAGAGATTCTGAGTGGGAGTTGTAAGCGCTTGGTAAGGAACTGGTGCTATTGGTTGAGGTGTCGAATACACTGGCGCTTGATATTGAGGTGCTGGTGCAGAGGGAGGGGTTTGTAATGAAGTTTGTCCAATGGGGTTTCTCTTTTCATATCCTAGAAATTTCTTGACTAATGAAGCCATTTTCTTTTCTTCATTGGATTCCATTGATTTCACCTCACTGATCACTTTACCCTTACTTTTGGTGGTAGCGATTAAAGCTTCTGATTCAGTCGTTGAAGTCGATGTGTCGTTGACTTCACCCAATTCGAACTCAAATGCTTTTAATTCCGAAAACACAATTTCTGGAGTAAGAGTCTCCAATATCTGTGATTCTCTCATAGCAACATTCTTAATCAAATACTTGCTTGGAAGACTTCTGAAAATCTTATTAACCATTTCCTTGTTGGTCAATTCCTTGTCTAATGACGCTAACTCTCTAATGAGCAAAGTAAACCTTGTGTCCAATTGTTCTAGCGTCTCATTGGTCTGCATCTTGAAATGCTTAAATCTTTGCATGGCTATGGAGAGCTTGTTCTCCTTCATCTGTGCTGAACCTTCACAAACTATAGCCAATTTATCCCATATTTCTTTTGATGTTTTACATTGTTTGATTTTTTTGAATAATGCATCATTATCTCCTAACGCTGAGTAAAGTGCACTTCGTCCAACATTATCCAGATTTGCTCTTTTTCTATCCTCTGGCGTCCATTCTAACTTAGATTTTTCAACATAACCATCTGGAGTTACTTCATCAGCTCCAGGCACTCGAGTTATCACTTTCATGATCTTGATGTGGCCATCTGAAATTACATCACACATTTCATTATCGCAAGAGCATAAATACGCGAATGCTCTTAGTTTCCAAGAATCATAGTTTGACTCTACCAACTTAGGCATTTTGTTAAAAGCCATAATGAGATGTTTTTTTAAAAAAAAAAAGAAATTTAAAGCGACTAAGTAAAAAAATAGATCTAAACAAGCAGTTACGCTCAGAAACGCTTAGGTTTCTACTTCAACTGCTCTGATGCCACTTGGTGGTCCCAAGTGGCATACGAAAGGGTCTAGAAGGGGGGGGTTGAATAGACCCTGAAGTCTTTTTCGACTTCAAAAATTCGTATCACTTTTAAAAGATTTGAACACTTAGAAAGCTAAGCACTTGGGTCAGGCCCTTCAGTAAAGATAACTTAGACTTAGAGATTTTAGCAGCTTACCAAAGTAGGGTAATGCGTAGATCGCTTAATCAGGGTTAGCACAGCGAAAATGATTTTAGGGCGTTAGCTTTCATTTTTAGTTAAATAGTCGCTTAGAAGTTTAACTTGTCTTTTTCAGAATAAATAAGAGAATATAAAACAAGGCAATAATAAAAGTAAATAACACAAGAAATTGTAAAGTTCACTGGGTGATGTAATCCCAGCTACGTCCTTCTTCTTCTTTTTCACTTGGAGGGAATCTACTAAGTTAATTATCAAAGAATCACACAGAATCTTCTACAAGATAGTAAAGAGGTGAAAGATGATCTCGGGCTCTTTGATCACACAGATTTCAGCACCAATGAAGATCTTCATCTACAAGCTTCTCTCACTCAGAAATACTGCCTGTAAGGGGTTCAACAACTTTCTCACTCAGATGAAAGGTTGAGGGTTTTGTCACACAGGTTTTGTTTGTTTTTGGAAAAATCAAACAACTTGGAATATCTTAGTAAGAATTTAGGTTTCTTCTTTGGAAGATGTTTGAGATATTTGTGACTGTCTGGAATGTATGTAAAAAGTTTGAAAGGTTTTGGCTATAGAGTTTTAAGCTTTTCTTGAGAGCGAGTTTCAGCAAAGTTTTCACTTTCTTGTGTATGTACTTATGTATGTCTCTGTGATTAGGGTTTGCTGGAATGAGGTATTTATAGGCAATTCTTGGGATCTGTCCGTTGGACACATATGTGCGCGTGTTCTTCACGCGGCGCGTGAGTCAGCCTTTTCTATGACATTCCTAAAATCCTGCTGGTTCCGATTGGACATGAGCAAACTTAAACTCTGAAATTCTGACAGTCTAGTCAAGAGGTGGCTTGTCCACAAGTCATAATAGCTTATCACATTTAATGCTCTTATCAGGCATTTAGTGCATTTGAATTTATTTCCCGTTGGAAATAAATGTCCATTGAATGATTGCATTTAAGTCCTCCATGACTTGAGGATTTATTTCAGGTGAATCTGATACTGATCGCATGAGTGCTTTGAGCTCTTGATCCATGAATCTTGAAATAGTCCTTTAACGTTTGATAGTCGCTAAGAACAAATCTTCATCTTCTTTTGAATTCAGACGCTGATCTTCAACTTCATCTCTAATAGACTCACCTAGAATTCTATTAGTGATTCGGTATCTAATACTTAGTCTAAAATCTATAAAGATAAAAATTACAAGCATAATTAATGTTACAAGCTTTCAAACGCTTATGCATAACTTCTACGAAAATATAAACTTATATTTTTTTTTGGGTCTAACATAAGATCCTATCTTGTCATCATCAAAACATCTAACATGAAATTTCCTAACATTTCGCTTCTTTGTGAGCATCTTTTTCAAACTCACAATCTCTTCAAACATGGAGCACCAATTTTTGTTATCTGTTTTGGACATTGGCTCTGAGGGCTTTTCCTTTGGCTTTCGGATCTTTTGGATTTTCTTTTTCTTCCCCCTTCTTGACTTCATCAAGGGAAGGGCATAGCTAAGCGATATCTCATCGTATTAATCTGACTTCATCAACGAGGAGGGCGACTTGCTCAACTATACTTTGTCCTATTGAATTGGAAATATTATGTCTTTCAGTATCCACTGATACATTCTGAGCTAGCGAGCAATTAAACTCTTCAGATAGTCTGGTGATTAAGGGAACCATACGATCCAGTACTGATGCAGTACTCTTTGTCGCAGCATTTGAAATATCTCGGCTTCTTGTATCGGAGGCCATCCTGGCACATTTCATCATTAGCTATCATTTTTTAGAAGAAACCCTCAATATTGTGGAACGAGTTCCTTACTACTTTTCTAAAATCTTTTGACTCTTGGTCACTATCTGAATCTGAGTCTGAGGAAGATAAATGCTCAGGAGATGGAATGAGTCCATATGAGCTTGAAACTGCTGCCTTTCCCTTTGATTTGTCTCTGATGAAAAGTTCCTTTGGGTCTTCAGCAATTTTGTCCTATACTTCCTGAATCGCTTGATCAAAAGATTAAGTTGCAGCTTCTATCTGTGCAACTTGATCAACAAGTGGAATCTCAACTACTGGAGCACTGCGGGCTTCTGTCATTTGAATATCAGCGTCTAGAATCGGAGCGTCTTTTACAGTAGGCCGTCCACTTGCAACTCTGTGATTTCAACAGAAAACAGTCTTTTAACAGGGATGACCCAGATTAAGCCAATCGCTTCCAAAAATGCCTTGGACTCAGGTAGAATAAACGCAGGATGAAAAACAAATTGTGTTCACTCTCTTCAGTACGGAACGCTAAATCAGTGTCTTTTGGGATCATTACACCAGGTGTGTAAAAATTGACGAAGTCCATTAACAAAGGCATCAGCGCTTGAGCTAGTGCCTGATCCACTGGCCGAATAAGAGAAATGAATTGGGCCACTCTGATGTTCTGCTCACACATCAAGACAAGATAAAGATTGTAGCCACGAAAGTCACTAAAACCAAAGAGATGGTTAAAAGTGATATCCAGCAATTGAGCATTCTCAACAATTGCTCTTCTGCCTCGATAAAACTCTCTACTATCATCAGTTAAACGCATATGCACTTCACTGGGACTTGGAAGGGCATCTCGCTTACTGGTGGAAGTGTCTTTATTCAGATCAAGTTGAATACGCTGAGCAAAATTTTGTTGCGGATGAAAAACGTAGCGTTCTCCCTAACTGATCTGAGAAAGTTGATGGCAAATAAAATGTTCCATGCCTTATCTAAAATACAGCAAAGCAGTCACCTCTCCCACTAGCGATTCATGCCTTTGCAGCAAAAATAAGGTGTATCCACGTCGCCTGTACTCAATTCCAAAATTGAAGAGAAAAGGGTACTTGATCATCTCTTCAATTGAATGAAAATGCAGTACAATATCCTCAGCTCACCTGGATGTGTCCAATATCCAGCGTCTTCCGAGTTTCTCAGCCAATTCTTTGTCTTTCTTGGCCTCTAGTAGCTTCTTGAATCTCTCTTTTTCAACATCAAAGCTATCGGCCCAGACTCTAGTAAGAAATTCTCGAGCTTCATCTTCAACCCAGACATTAATTGGATTGGGTTGCTCTCTGAACATTTCTCCCTTTCCTTTCCATAAGCGGAGGGGTTTTGGTGAAGACTTGTTAGCGACTGAATGGACGACTCTTGGCAGAGCAGAATAATCCATTTGATTCAACTATTCTTCATCGGGGTTCTTCTCCTAATCGCCCATGTGAGGATTTCTGATTTGAACATGTGTGCAGTGTAACGGATAATTGCATTCGAAATTGCGGCCGACTTCCTGAAAGCGATTGATTTCAAACTCTGCCAAATCACTGAGAGGAGTCTCTAGATACTCAAGACGAGCAATAATCTCCTTTTTGGACTTCGGACCTAGCGTTGCAAGCTCTACGAAAATTTCTAATTTTTGAGCATCTGAAAGAGCAGGATTATGGATGGACGTCTGAAAATTGAGCTCCATCTCAATCACCTGCTGAAGTGTCATTTCTCTCTAGGCATAGTAATACTCTAGATTTTCATCATAGCCTCTTGGAAAAAAATTCACCACTGGAGGAGGAGGACCAGTTGGAGTGAGGACAATTGGGGCCACTTTTATCGACTGCTCAGCATCCACAGTCATTTCCCTAGCTAGAGATATCTCAACGTCCGGAAGGACCATTTCAATTTCCTTAGCGATTTCCACCATTATTGACATATCAACATCCAACTCTACGACCACCTCGGGAAAAGGAGGTGCATCAGCTTCTGGCACTCTTTGAGCTGATACAAGGCAGTGTTTGAGAATAAAGAAAGTTTCTACTAAGTAGAGATTTGAGATACAAAAGACAGAAACGCTTACCCTGAGGACTATCTTCAACTATATCAGTCGTTTCTCTTTAGAAACACTTGGTTCCATAGACTCCTCCAAACTTCTTCAACATCATCTTGAATGGGTAAAGAAGTAAGGGGATCAGCACGAATGAGAATATTACACGTATCTAAAGTATTCAGAACATACTGAATATTATATTCGCTTCGAGCTGAAAGATAATTTATCCTAGCATTAAAAAAGATAAAAAAAAAAAACAAGAAAAGGATAATGTACATTGTTTATCACAAGTACTTACCCTGATTGCTAGCAAAATCCTGTGAAAGAGGATTAACTTCAGGCTCTACAACAGGTTCAGAATATGGAGGAAGAGGGGCACTCACTGGTTCTTCAAGCGCTGGCTCTGCTGGAGCGTTTGTTGATCCCTTTGGAGTAGACCACGACATGCGCTTACGGGCAAGCAGCACTTCTTCTTCTGCTTCTACTTCTGTTTCCGGGCACACATCCGTCGCTAGAGGAGGGGAAGGGGTTTTTGGAGGAGAAGAGGGAGACTTCTTCTTCTTCTTCTTTGTCTCCTTCTTCTACTTCTTCGCAGACTTGGAAAGCTCAGCAATCTTCAACACAATCTTTTTTTTGGGTTGCTTTACCACCACTTCTTCTGATTCATCTGATGAGAACGTCGCTCGCTCCTCATCGTCACCATGAACTTTGCCTTCAGCAAGGCCTTCGGCAAGGAGTCGCTTACGCTCTTTTTTGGGAATCGCTACACCACCAACTCGCTTTGGGTTGAGCAATTCACCAATCATTTTCTTTCTGTAGAATTTGGTCGCTGGCACTTTGGATCCTTTTGATGTGACATATCCACTAGCGCTAAGAATAAAACTAAGTAAAATCCCATACGGTCGCTGCCTTAAAGCGATTGAAAATGTACAAGGCCTATTTGACCTTCAACGTGGTCAAAATGGCGATCATCATCTTGTAGTAAATTATAAAGATCTTATCAAACGAAACTTTACGATACTCGATCATTTTTGCACATATGTCGGCCAGAATGACATATTCGCCTTTCATGTCATTCTTCTTGAAGTATGATTTGTATGAGGCATCAATGTCATCTCCCGGACTTGTTCTCAGACTTTAGTAGCAACACCCATGGCAACTTCTTCAACTTCACACCTAAAAGTGGGTAGTTTCAATAAATCAGCAAGCAATTGGGAAGAGGGAACAAATGGGATTTCAGCAGAAGGAAAAGAGCAAGAAATAGAGTTGCCATCGTCAGAAATGGCAGCATGCTCAAAGAAGTATTTAATTCCATCCTTATGAATCAGAGAATGAGAGGTGAGAAGGGTTCTTAAACCAGATTCTTCAATGAGAGGAAGGATTTGTCTCATTGGGAAGTTTGGATTCTCAAGAAGGTACTCCCAATTAACTAGGAAATCAGCATTAAAACCCATGGTCTTTTCAGTTTTGGAGGATTTTTCGGCATCAGATTTGGAAGACTATTGGCGAAAAAGATAAGCTTTATGAGGAGGAAGAAGAAACCTTTTTGCCTTAGAGAATTATTTTTACAGCAAAGAGAATATAAGAGTGATAAATTTTTTCTGTAAAAATTTGAAGGGTTTAAATAGATGGCAAAAAGTAACTCCTCAATTACATTGTTAAATGCCACATGTGAATGCAGTTAATCAAAATGAAAAACATTAAATCTGAGCCATTTAATCATAAAGACGGATGTAAAAGGTGCGATAAAATAGGATAACTGCTATAAAATATAGAATTTGAAGTCCGCAGTTACTTTTTAAAAACGTTTGAGATTTTTGAAAATATTCAGCGTGAATTGCACGCATCTATTGGTACACCAAAATGTACCCAGGCAAGTACAGTTACTGAAACGCCTATTTTGAGATAGGTATCATTAACCGTCAGTTTGATTTGATAGGAGCACGTGGGCAGTTGTCAAATCTTATCTTTTAGACTTATCCACACGCTACCTATTGCGATGAAAACAATGCATGATTTTTAGAGAAAGTTACTTAGCGTTAGAGTGGGAATATTCTTAACACTAAAGTTTTGTTTAAATAAAGAACATTTAATCGTTGTTGAGAGATAATTTTTTTATTCTATTAGCGACCAATTTGTCATGCATAAAGGTAAACGCTAATAATCAATACATAAAGTTTTTCAAAGTCATTTTTGATTATTGTTGCTTACTAATTGGAATAAGTACAATTTTAAAGTTCTCCCTAAAATTGATAACTCATTTCAATTTTGAAAACGCTTTAGACATTATAATAGAGTGGATTCCCCCTAAATTTTATGCCTATAAAAGTATGATGCTTCCTGAATTAAGCTTTTAAATCAATCATACCTAATTCACTTTTCAAAGTGAGAAAGCGTTGTTCATTGAGCGCTTTGGTGAAGATATCTGCCAATTTCAGTTCCAATGAAATGCATGGAGATATCTTCCTTTTGAACATGGTCACGTAAGAAACGGTAGCGAATGTCAATGTGTTTAGTTCTAGAATGAAGGACTGGGTTTTGGGTCATAGCTAAAGTACTTTGGTTATCACAATAGATTGGAATAGGACCTAAGATAATTCCAAAATATTTTAGTTGTTGCCTCATCCAAAGGATTTGTGCACAACATCTTCCAGCGACTACACACTCGGCTCCAGCGGTAGAAGTCGCTATGGATTGTTGTTTCTTACTATGCCACGAAACCAATCTATCACCTAGAAATTGACATGTACCACTAGTACCTTTTCTATCTATTTTGCATCCTGCAAAATCTGCGTCTGAATAACCAATTAGTTCAAAAAGAGAGTCCATTGGATACCACAAGCCCACATTTTGTGTGCCATTTAGGTATTTAAGGATTCTCTTTGCAGCAATTAAATGTGACTCTTTAGGATCAGCTTGAAAGCGTGCACACATGCATACCTAAAATATAATATCAGGTCTACTAGTAGTAAGATAAATAAGTGATTCAATGATACCTTTATAGTTAGTGATATCAATTTTCTTCCCACTTTTATCTTTATCTAACTTAAGCATTTGACTCATTGGAATTTTTGAAGATGATTCATTTTCCATGCCAAATTTCTTAATCATATCTCTTATATATTTAGCTTGGTTTGCTAATATGCCATTAGGGAGTTGTTTAACTTGTAATCTTAAGAAGAAAATTAATTCACCCATCATGCTCATTTCAAATTGATATTGCATCATTTTCGAAAATTTCTCACACAATCGCTTATTAGTAGATCCGAAAATAAATATCATCAACATAAATTTGGCCTAAGAGAATATCTTCATTATGGGTAATTTTAAATAACGTTGTATCAACGCTGCCTTTTGAAAAGCCTTTACCTATAAGGAAGATAGAGAGAGTGTCATACCATGCTCTTGGTGGTTGTTTAAGGCCATAGAGTGCCTTATCCACTTTGTAGACCATACTTTTGCAATGGTTGTTGATGAATTCTGGAGGTTGCTCCACATATACCTCATCTTGGAGTTTACTATTCATGAAAGCACTCGTTACGTCCATTTGATACACTGTGAACTTGTTGAATGCGGCAAACGCTAGAAACATCTGAATCGCTTCAAGATGGGCTACTGGGGCATAAGTTTCATCAAAGTCAATACCCTCTTCTTGATAATAACCCTAAGCGACTAATCTGGCTTTGTTTCTTATAACAATACCATCTTCGTCCATTTTGTTTGTGAAAACCCATCTAGTCCTAATATCTCCTTGGTGAGTTGGTCTGGGAACTAGCATCCAAACCTTACTGCTCTCAAATTGGTTAAGCTCCTCTGGCATCGCTTCTACCCAACTTGAATTGCTAAGCGCTTCATCCACTTTCTTTGGTTCCATTTAAGATAGAAAACTTGCGAACATGGCCTCATTAAGTATAGCGGCCCTAGTCCTTACAGGTGCTCGAATATCTCCAATCACTAGTTCTGGTGGATGGTCTCTAAGACATTTTTGATCTGGTTGGAGCGTTTTGATAGAATCTTGATCATCAATCGCTTGACCCTCATTTGTCTCTTGCGCAGTTGCTTCATCATTCACAGTTCCAATTTGCTCTTGATGATCATTCTCTTCATGATCATCAACGTTTCTTGCAATATCATCATTGATAACCTCACGAGTAACCTTAGGATTGGGCACAATGATCTCATCATCCTCATCATCATCACTATCATCACCAAGATTGATTTGTGATGCTTGTTGGGTAAGATCTTCAACTCGTCCCTTCCATAACTCATATGGAGTTTTTTAATGTTGCTTGTTGATCATACATCGTTTTTTAGTGTAGCAAGCGGTATTGCTTGCTTCGGCTCAAAATTTTTGAGGCAGCTTGGACTTGGCTAATATTGTCCTAGCGGCTTCTTTAAGCGTTCTGTTCCGTCGCTCGGTAACTCCATTCTGTTGAGGTGCTCTAGGCGCATAATACTCATGTAGTATTCCAAAATTTGTACAAAACTTCTCAAAAATATGGTTAGTAAATTCAGTTCCTCTATCGCGTCTAGTTCTTGTCACCTTTAGATCTTTTGAGTTTTGTAATTGACGAATTAGCGTTGTGAGCTTGACACTAATTTCATCTTTGGACGCTAAAAATTCTACCCATGTATAGTGTTACAAATCATCAACTATCACTAGCGAATACTTTTTACCACTAACACTCATGATTTGAATAGGACCAAACAAATCCAAATGCAATAGTTCAAGAATTCTAGAAGTAGATAGATGCGGTTTCTTCTTATAAGATGATTTAACTTGTTTACCCATTTAACATGCATCACATAAGCGATTTTTCTGAAAGGAGCCCTTAGGTAATCCCTCTACAAGATTTAGTGATATTAATTTAGAGATTGCCTTAAATTTGAGGTGGTTCATTTTTCTATGCCATAACCAACTCAATTCATTTTGATTCTTAGCAACAAAGCATGTAGGGTTGTTATCGATTGTTGAACCCCAATCTACCAAATAAACATTATGTGTTCTTTTTTCTTTCAATTTAGTAGATCCAGTCTTAGCGTCATTAATATAGCAAAAGTCACTAGAAAATTTAACTTCAAAGCCTTTAACACAAAATTGACTAATGCTCAATAAGTTATGCGTAAGACCCTCAACATAGTATACGTCACTTACGTTCCCCTTATGCATGATACCTATACCTTTGGTTTTACCTTGGGAGTTATCACCGAATATAACTTGAGGACCATTGGTTGAATGATAGGTAATCAAGAGATCCTTTGAGCCTGTCATGTGTCGTGATGACCCACTATCGATGTACCAAATTGATGTATCAGTGCTGGCTCTAGGTACCTACATTTAAAAGGCAGTTCTAATTCTTTTTAGGTACCCATTTTGACTTGGGTCCTTCAACATTAGTAGCGTTAGTCTGAATTAAAACTTTCGAAACCTATATTTTCCTTATCTTCATTATGGGAGGACTGGCCTTTTTGGGTTTCGATTTATGTTGTGTGTGCTTCTTAGGTGTATAATAATATCCTTGAACATAATAATAATCATAGTCATAATCATAATCATTATCATCATAGTATCGATAATATGATCTAGATCTATGAGGATATTGATGCTGGTATTTCCTCGGCACTGGCTTAGGATTCGCTTTTGGCGATTGACGCTTAGTGTTTGATTCACTTTTGTCTTCTCCTTATTGGCTGAGTTGGCTTTGACCTTGTCATTTGGCTTCTTACCATTGTCTCTTGGTTCATTCAACGTTTGACCATTTGAACTCTTCTCAACAAAGGCTACACCTTTTCCTTTGTTGGTTGTCGTAACCTTAGACGCTTTTGATTTATGACCAAATTTATCACAACCTAAACTGGTCTTTTCACCAAAAAGTCTGGTTACCTCAGTCACATTATCTAACTTTCTTGAAGCTTTTGATAATGATGAGACGAGTTGTTCTAATTTGGCAAGTTTAGCGATCAGCTTAGCTTCTCTCTTGACTACCATATCAAGATCACTCTTCAACTGAGCGATCTCTGCCTCAAGCGATTTATTTTTCTCAATGCACTGTTGCTGAACTAGCAACTCGGATTTGAGCGTCACATTATCACTTTTAATCGCTGAGATCTCATCAGTGTGTTCTTGATATAGTCTGGAGGCACCTTGAAAATCTTTGTAATATTCATTAACTTTGTCAAGTAATTCTTCATAATAAAGAGGATGAAATAGTTTAGTGAATACCTCAAATAGTGAGTCATCAGACGCTTCTTCATCTCTTGCCATGAGACAAATTAGCTTTGAGTCACTAGATGGCTCATCATTGCTGTTTTCATCTAAAGATTCCAAATGGTGGTCCCAACTGGCATACGAAAGGGTATGGAAGGGGGGATGAATAGACTCTAAAGTCTTTTTTGACTTCAAAAATTTTCTTATCACTTTTAAGATTATGAACACTGGTAAGCAAAGCGCTAGATCAGGCACTAAAGATAAGATAACTTAGACTTAGTGATTTTGGCAGTTACCAAAGTAGGGCAATGCTTAAATCCCTTAATTAGGGTTAGCACAGGGGAATAGATTTTTAAGCTTAGCGTTCTTTTAATCAAATAGTCGTTTAACCATTTTTAAAGCCTTTTTAAAGATATGATGTGAATAATAAAATAAAGTAATAAAATATTAAATAACACAAGATATGTAAGGTTTATTAGGTGATATAATCCCAGCTACGTCCTTCTTCTCCTTTACACTCAGAGGAAATCCATTAAGATGATAATCGAAGGATCACACAGAGGCTTCTACAAAATTGAGGATAAGGAAGATGATCTTGAGCTCCTTGATCACACAGACTTCAGCTCCAATGAAGATCTTCTTTAACAAGCTTCTCTCACACAGAAATGCTGCTTGTAGATCAACAACTTTCTCACACAGATGAAAGAGGTTGAGAGTTTTCGTCACAGGTTTGTTTGATTTTGAGAAGTTCAAACAACTTTAGATATCTCAATAAATGTAGGGTTCTTCTATGAAGATGTTTGGCTATGGAGTTTATAAGCTTTTCTTAAGAACATTTTCAGCAAGTTTCAACCTTTTCTTGTGCATGTACATATGTACCCTATTTTTAGGGTTTTGCTGAAGGGTACTATTTATAGAGATTTCTTGGGATTTGTCTGTTGGACACATCCAGACGCGTGTCTCTCATGCAGTACGTAAATAGTCCTTTTTTCTGACATTCCTGAATTTCTGCTGTTACCGATTGGACATAAGCAGACTTTGAACTTTGAATTCTGACAGTCTAGTCAAAAGGTGGCTTGTCCACAAGTCATAATGCCTTATCATATTTAATGCACTTATCAGACATTTAATGTGTTTTGAATTTATTTTCCACTGAAAATAAATGTCCGTTGATGATTGCATTTAAGTCCTTCATGACTTGAGAATTTATTTCAGGTGAATCTGATCCTTGATCGCTTGAGTATTTTGAGCGCTTGATTCAAACGTCATTGGATAAGGAGTTGACCAATAAGGAAATGGTCAATAAGATTTTTAAGAGTCTTCCAAGTAAGTATATTGATAAATACTGTAGCAATGAGAGAATCTCAAATTTTGGATATTATAACTCCAGAATATGTGTTTTCGGAGCTAAGGGCTTTTGAATTTAAATTAGGTGAAGTCAGCGATACATCAATTTCAGCGACTGAATCAGGAGCTTTAATTGCAACTACCAAAAGTAAAGGAAAAGTAGTCAGTGAGGTGAAAGCGACATAATCAAATGAGGAAAAGAAAATAGCTTTACTAGTCAAGAAGTTTTAAAGATATGAAAAGAAAAATTCTAATGGACAGATCTCATTGCAAACTCCTCCCCCTACACCAGCGCCTCAGTATCAAGCGCCAGTGTATTCTACCTCTCAATCTCTAGCGCCAGTTCAATATCAAATGCCTCCATCCCCAAATCAGAATCAGAATCTCTCAGCGGTAGTAGTTTCCAAAAGGTTAACAACTAAACAAAAAATGAGAACTAATCTATGTATCAATTGCAAGAAACCAGGGCACTACTAGGTAAATTTCCCTCATCCAAATGTATCTAAGCCCACAAGGCAAGATTATGCAGATAGAAACCAATTTAGGAGCAACCTTCGTTAACAAGGTTTGATAGTGGAATCTGAACCATTATCCGCACCTGAAGAGAATTTGGTGTTAGGAAATTTCATGTTAGATGTTTTGATGATAACAAGAACAGGATTTTATGTTAGACTCCAAAAAATGTAAGTTTATGCTTTCATAGAACATTTGTATAAGCGTTTGAAAGTATTATTAATTTGTTAGGCTTGTAATTTTTATCTTTATAGATTTTAGACTAAGTATTAGATACCAAGTCGCTGATAGAATTCTAGGTGAGTCTGTCAGAGATGAAGTTGAAGATCAACGTCTAAAGTTAAGTGAAGATGAAGATTTGTCTTAAGCGGCTATCAAACGCTAAAGGATTTTTTCAGGAATAATGAATATAAGCGAAGTAAACTTCCCATCCAATTAATCTAGCGTCTCGCTGGGCTGCATCTTGAAATGCTCAAATTTTTGTATGGCAATGGAGAGCTTGTTCTCCCTCATCTGTGCAGATCCTTTACACACAGAGGCCAACTTATCCCAAATTTTCTTTGAAGTCTTGCATAGCTTGATTTTGTTGAACAATCTCTCATTGTCTATCAACACTGAGTAGAGAGCATTTTGTCCAACATTATCCAGATTCGCTCTTCTTCGATCATCTGGCGTCTATTCTGCTTTCGGCTTCTCGACGTAACCATCTGGAGTTGCTTCACCCCCTCCAGGGACTCGAGTTATAACTTTCATAATCTGAATGGGGCCATCTGAAAGTACACCACACATCTCATTATCACATGAACATAAATAAGTAAATGTTCTAAGTTTTCACGAGTCATAATTTGACTCAACCAACTTAGGCATTTAGTGAAAGCCATGATATGAGATTTTTCAAAAGAAAGCGACTAAGTTTTGAAAAATGGATCAAAACAAGCAATTATGCTCGGAAACACTTTGGTTTCTACTTCAACCGCTCTGATAATGCTTGGTGGTCCCAAGTGGCATACAAAAGGGTTTAGAAGGGGGAGGGGTTGGATAGACCCTGAAGTCTTTTTCGACTTCAAAAATTTCGTATCACTCTTAAGATTTTGAACCTTGGTGAGCAAAGCGGTAAGTCAAGCGCAAAAGATAAGATACCTTAGACTTAGTGATTTCTCCAGTTACCAAAGTAGGGCAATGCTTATATCGCTTAATCAGAGTTAGCACAGCAGAATTGATTTTTAAGCTTAGCGTTCTTTTAGTCAAATAGTCGCTTAACCATTTTTTAAAGCCTTTTTAAAGATATGATGTGAATAGTAAAGTAAAGCAATAAACAGTACATAACACAAGATATGTAAGGATCACTGGGTGATATAATCCCAACTACGTCCTTCTTCTCCTTTACATTCGGAGGAAATCCACTTAGATGATAATCAAAGGATCACATAGAGGCTTCTACAAAATAGAGGATAAGGAAGATGATCTTGAGCTCCTTAATCACACAGACTTCAGCTCCAATAAAGATCTTCTTCAACAAGCTTCTCTCACACAGAAATCCTGCTTGTAGGTTAACAACTTTCTCAAACAGATGAAAGAGGTTGAGGGTTTTTATCACAGGTTTGTTTGATTTTGAGAAGTTCAAACAACTTGGGATATCTCAATAAGAGTGTAGAGTTCTTCTATGAAGACGTTTGAGATATCGGTGACTGTCTTTGGAATGTATATGAAAAGTTTGAAGGATTTTGTCTATGGAATTTATAAGCTTTTCTTAAGAATATTTCAGCAAAGTTTCGACCTTTTCTTGTGCATGTACGCGTGTATTTCTTTTAGGGTTTGCTGAAGGGTACTATTTATAGAGATTTTTGGGATTTTTACGTTGGACATATGCAGGCACGTGTCTCTCACGTAGCGCGTAAGTAGCCATTTTTCTGACATTCCTGAATTTTTCTCTAACTCTGGATTCTGACAGTCTAGTCAAAAGATGGCTTGTCCATAAGTCATAATACCTTATCACATTTAATGCACTTATTAGGCATTTAATGCGTTTTGAATTTATTTCCTGTTGAAAATAAATGTCCGTTGATGATTGTATTAAAGTCCTTCATAACTTGAAAATTTATTTCAAGTGAATCTGATCCTTGATGCTTGAGTGTTTTGAGCGCTTGATTCATTATTCCTGAAAAAGTCCTTTAGCGTTTGACAGACGGTTAAGACAAATCTTCATCTTCACTTGACTTCAAACGCTGATCTTCGACTTTATCTCTAGCAGACTCACCTAGAATTCTATCAGCGACTTGGTATCTAATACTCAGTCTAAAATCTATAAAGATAAAAATTACAAGCCTAACAAATTAATAATACTTTCAAACGCTTATACAAATGTTCTATGAAAGCATAAACTTACATTCTTTTGGGGTCTAACATAAACTTTATTTATGTCATCATCAAAATGTCTAACATAAAATTTCCTAACAAGCATTCCTCAATTAATCTGCGCCGTCCATGCCTAGATTTTACTCTAGTATGAATAGTTCCTCATTTCTCTCATTTACCTTCCACAGATAAATTTTGAAACAGAGTCGTTGAGCAAAGATCTTCCATCGTTCACAAGTTATAAAACTTCTTCTTCACTTCGTGTCCAGCCATCACTAGGTATTCCTTTCTCTCTTCCTATTTTCTTTCTTTATTATGGATCGTAACCCCTAGATAACGAATTAATAGATATTACAGGGGAAGACGATGACCAACTAAATAGTGAGGGTAGTAACATATTGGGGGGTAGAGTTGGAGAAACAAGCTCGGGTTCCGATGGATCCTTGTCTTCCGATTCTTCTGAAAACAGTAGTGATTCCAATGAAAACAATAGCAATAGTAACAAAAATTTGAATTTGTTCTCTAATTTAAAACATGCAGAACAAACTGTAACTTGGCTAGGTATTGCTCGACTTTAACTCCGGTTAAGATAAATGAACTTCGATTCAAGTTCCATATTCCCAAAAATAACTGCATTCAAATTTCAGATCCAAACAATCGTTTGCATCGTCCTCCCGTAGGATTTCAGACTTTTTATGTAGCGCATTTAACCGTAGGTCTTAGATTCCCCTTGCATCCTGACGTTGTTAATATCCTCAATTTTCTTCGTATCTGTCTAAATCAACTCCTCCCCAACTCCTATAGAGATTTAAATTATTTTATCGTTTCAATGCGTGCCCATAAGGCTCATCCTAAATTAGGAATTTCAATAGGTTTTTGCAATTAAACAGATCTACCAAGCCTTTTGAAGCAGGTTTCTATTATCTCTCTCCTCAATATCATACTCGACTCCATGCTTATCATAATTCTTCTTTTGGACAATGGAAGGATAAGTATTTCTTCCTTGCCCCTCCTGGAAACGAGTCCTGAGGGATAGCCCATAGATGGAACATGGTTGTTCCCATCAAGTTTCCCGGGGTTGGCATTCCTACTCTCCCCAGTAGGGTCATAGATTCCATCTTAGAGGTCTATTACAAACCTAGCCTCATTGACGAATCTGTTCTTTGTGCATGTGGGCTAAGTGCAACTAACATTCTAGCTGCGAACATTGGTAAGGGTGGTTGTATGCTATGTATAAGTCATATTTACTTAGAATTAATTTTACATTTATTTCATCGTGTTTCTTATTATTGTAATCATGTAGAAATGGCTACACGAGTAGCTCAGATGAATAAAAAGGCTATCGAGGAACAAGAACAAGCCAGTAAAGCGGTTGCCAGGGTGATGAACAAGCCGCCCAACCAACTGCCCCACGACAAAGTTCCCGCTCCATCCAGATTATTGAGCCGACAGATCAACAAATTAATCAGGCGTCGGCGCCTATCACTCAGACTACTTCTACGACCACATCTTGTAAATAACCATCTACAACTACTAGTCGCTTGCCGATAACTGATGCATCAAAAGTTGCCGAACCGGCACTTAACATTGTGAGCACAGTTCTTGCTCCATCCGCATCCATAGATGAAGGAGGGCTCATTTCAAGGTCTCGATTCAAATGCCCTCGTTTAACTCCGGGGGATTCTACATCGAGGGCCAACCAACCCGCTCCCACTGAAGAGGGTTTCTACGATCCTTCAAGCCTCACTGAAATGATCATCGAGTGCTTGAATAAAATGGAGTCTTTAATCCTTTACGACTTCATGGAGGTGGAGGTCTTTGAACGACCTAGAGTCATTCCTAATGTTGCTCCTGTGGATCCTGCATGGAGGATTTATCTCGAGAGCAGTGTGTTAACTGATGATAGTGGTGATACTGCCATGGAATTATACAGCCATTCGTTGCTGCCTCAAGACAAAATCATCATGCTGAAAAATACACACCCCTGGATCGAGAAACAAGTTGCTCAACTTCTCACCAAGGTACCCTCGTCACCTCACTTTATATTTATTATCACCAATATTGGTTGCCTTTATTTCAAAATTTACCATTCTATTTATCTAATCGAGGTAAAATTTACTTGTCTTTCTAGTTGGGATTGTGCACCCATCAGTTGTCCTTGACTTGCTCATATTACAAAGATTTGAGTGCTAGCCGCGAGCACGAACTCATCAAATGTAAGGACCATGTGGCTGCTCAAATCCAAACAGTTCAGTATGATCTAGTTCAGAAATTAACTATCCCCTTACTCAATCAAGATGACCCCGTAAGAACCAAATACAAATGAATTGAGATTATAGACTGTACTCGAGCTACCGAGCTGCCTACATACCTCTCGGGGATCAAGTCTAACGTAGTTCAAATATGAGATATAATTCACCTATTCTATTGTTAATTCGTATACGAACCTCTCCCAATTTATATGCAATGAGATTGTACTGTCGAATCTTAGTCTTAATTACGAATATACGACTAAGCTTATGAGTGTATTAATTGCTTAGATTCCAGTCCCTTTGATCTCAATAAATATAGGTATTTATAGTGTTCACATGTTGGACAAGTACTGCTTTGCCAGCTGGAGGTCCTGCCAAGATGATGCCACGTGTCCTCATAGAACGGTCAGGATTGTACCTCCGCGTGGGAAGAAACACTCGAATCATGTAGTGCTTTGCAATTATCATATCCATTAAGGACCGTAATGTATATTTACATCAAGAAGTTTGTATACTAGAAATATATGAACCTCTTTCCCTACATAACGTGACTATAGATTAGAGGTGACAAGGCCCTATATCAATTTAAGTATATTAGTGTAAGTTGGGGTAGTTAAGTCATTTGCCATGGAATAGAGAGTGAATTCAAATTTTGATTATGAATTAGGGAATTCAAAGCTTAAAAATAGGGGTGGGGACTGAATTCAAAATTAAAATATGGATTAAGAATTTTACACTAAAAAACTGTCATTAACCAGAAAATAATTAGCCACCATCCGCTGCCTCACGTTTTGTTTTCCACATCAATGCTCTTTGATCCAAACACAACCCACAGACATGGGAGAACTATAAAGCAAATATCCCTAATTGTGAATCCAATAATCCTCGGATACCAAAGCTGGAGCAACCAAACACCCCATCAACAGACTAAATGGACCCCACAGAAAAACAGAGTGGCGAATCCTATCCTCATCCCCACCCCCCAGATTACATTATCACCTCAACCATCAACCATCAAATGCAAAAACCAAACATCCTTAATTCTTCTCTGACTCCCATTTTCCCGCCGGCCGGCGCGCCGCCCAACTCTCTTCAAAGATTGTCCTAACAACAAACAAATCAAATGGCATTTTCCTCTATATTATATTCTCCCATTCACTTCACTGTCCCTAAACCCCACCTCCGCCGCGGACCCCTTTCAGTCACCGCCGCCATTCCGCCGCTCTCCACCGCGGCCGACCTCTCCGCCGACAGCACCACAATCGCCGTAATCGGCGGCGGGTCAGTCGCGGCACTGGCCGCCGTGCTCTCCCTGGCCGACCCCGAGAAGCGAAGGCAAATGCAGGCGGAGGAGGTGGGCGGAGGGGACAAGGAGGTGGTGCGGCAGTACTTTAACAATGATGGGTTCCAGAGGTGGCGGAGAATTTACGGCGATACGGACGAGGTTAATAAAGTGCAGAAGGATATAAGGTTGGGGCACTCCAAGACTGTGGAGAATGTGATGAAGATGTTGCTGGATGAAGGGCCGTTGAGTGGTGTTACGGTGTGTGACGCCGGCTGTGGGACGGGGTGTTTGTCGATTCCGTTGGCGAAGGAAGGGGCGGTGGTGGCGGCCAGTGACATCTCCGCCGCCATGGTTGCCGAGGCTGAGAAACAGGTTACCAGTGTTTTATTTTCGGTTGCACGTACTCATGGCTCATCAATCAAACATATAACAACTAGTACTAGTATTACCAATAATGTAGACAAAATCCCACCTAAAACTCGAAGACCTCTAATGTCTCGGTCCTCAGCTTCGCCTGTAGGGCTAGGCCTCATGACGGGAGGTTAAGATTGTTAATTACTACTGATATTGTATCATTGACGAACTTGACTAGGCAAAACTACAAAATTTGTCATGCAATTATATAAATGTGGCATATTTACTATGTAAATTGTGATATGGCAATTTCATGGCACTGATTAACTATTCAATTTACGCGGATTGTGAGTAAATTATGCCGAAAATTGAAAAGTTGGTAGAAAATTGTTGCGCATACCCTTTTAATTTGAGGATTTTCAATTTTGGATTGGAAACAATCCGATGATAACAAAAAAGTGCCAATTTTCATATACTGCAAAACTAAAATTGGAACTTTGTGCTAAGTGCATTTGCAATTTAGCTTGTAAGTTAAGAGAAAGTGGCAGTTTTCATCGGCTTATAAATTAGTGCGAGATAGCAATTTTGATCCCACATATGCGGCACATGCTATTTTCAACCCTAAAATGAAAATTCCTCAAATTAGATGGTCACAACCGGCACATGCCATTTGCCGACCACTTTTTATTTATTTAATTACTGATGGAATTTGTCTGTGAGAAAATGAAAATTAGGTTGTGGTCCTTAAATTGTCAATATCAAGATTTACTGGACTAATTTTATCATCACCCATAGTTAGAGGGCGAGATTTGCACTTTTGCCAATTTAACTGTTACTTGAAATGATTTTGGAGATTTTGGAGAAATTTCATTCATTACTGGTGCAATTTGGAAATGCTTGATGATCTTTGAATGTGGAAGTGGAAGAACGATGCTTCTTACACTTGTATAAGTTGAAGATTACCTTTGGTAATAAGATTGACGTTTTGAGGAGTAAGTTCGATTTAGTGATATATTTTGTGGGGTTGGAGGTTCGCATGATGCTATTCACTTGGGCACTGTTCAAATAAAATTGTAGATTAAACATAATCACGTCAACATTGAACTTTACGTCATTATCATATAATCATTTAATGTCATCCGACGTTGATGTAGGCACGAGACGAGCTTCTACAAAGCAACGGCGAGCTTTCCCCCGGACTCGTATTGCCAAAATTCGAAGTGAATGATTTGGAAAGCTTAAACGGGAAGTACCACACGGTCGTGTGCTTAGATGTTCTAATACACTACCCACAAAATAAGGCAGATGCTATGATTGCCCACCTTGCTTCCCTCGCCAATGATCGCTTGATTCTAAGCTTTGCCCCGAAAACATTTTACTATGATCTTCTAAAGAGAGTTGGAGAATTGTTTCCCGGACCCTCAAAAGCTACACGGGCGTATCTACACGCTGAGGCTGATGTAGAGAGAGCGTTGCAAAAAGTCGGGTGGAAAATAAGGAAGAGAGGTTTAATTACCACGCAATTCTACTTTTCAAGAGTCGTTGAGGCCATTCCCGCATAAAAGAGAGATGTTATTTTTGCCTTGTCTTCACAAAGTCGTTGGATACTAGAAAAGCGTCTTGAACGCTTTCTTACAGATGTAACATCCTTGGATCAGTTTTTTCTTCATTCTTGCTCGATTGATACGATGTATAGTAAGATAGATTTATGATTCTAAACGTTTGAGCTCGTGGGAAATTTTGCTGGTTGCTCTTTGTTTTAGTGTAAATGTTGCAATTTGCTAACTTCATTCAACTCATACTGTAGATTCGAGTTGTCCAAGGGTTGTGCTTGCAGTGTCTTGTATGTGATGTAATAGTACTTTTTTTTACCTTGAAGTAATGCTTAATTTTTGCTGAATTATGGATTATATCAATTCTCATTGTGGTTCTCTAGCAGCAGTATTTTTTTTTTTGAGTAAAATCATTTTTACCCCCCTGCGATAGGTCAAATTTTTCAAAAAACTCCCTATGAAATGAAAATTATCAATAAAGCCCCCTATGATTTTTAAAATTACACTCACCGCCTCCCCCGAATAATTTTGCAAGCAAATTATCTTGTCAAGACGAAAATACCCTTACCTTTCGAAAATATTTACAATCTATTATCTATTTTATTTTATATTTTTCTATTTTCCTATTTTACATTTACATTTAAATTTCCTTTTTCACCTTCTTCCCCAAACTCTATCTCCTTCCCCAAAACCTAACCCTAATTCCTAATACCATCTTCACCATTGCTCCACCACCAGTCCTCTGCACTCCACCACCACCACCACCACTCTGCCGCCTTCCTCCCAAATTCTCACCACTCGTAAATCATTACTCTCTAACCAAACCACCGCCGTCGACCTCGCCGAATCATTCCTCCACCGCCTCCGCGACTCAACAGCGTCCTATATGTATCCCCCAATGAAGCTGTGTTGAAGCAGGCCGAGGAGCTCGATTACAAGATTAAAAACAATGAGGAGGTAGGGCCACTCGCCGGAATCTTCGTCGGAGTGATGCTGATGTCAGGGGTACTGAATCGGGCCTTGAGCTTGACTCTTCGGGCTTTGAGGTTCATACGGATGTCGATTTTCATTTCTTCGGCGGAGTGGCCGTGGCTTCGACCTCCATGGTGGCAGAGGTGGAGTTGTCGAAGGCGGCGGCGGAAATTTATTTTCTGCATTGCCGGAGGAGTTGTCGTCCATTGGTGGTGGTGGTTGTGAAGGCCGCAGGTGGTGGTGGTTTTTGGCCTGCTGCTGGTGGTGGTTTTAAGCTTTCTGGTGGTGGTGACAGAAAGGTAGCGGATGGTGGTGATGTGGTGGTGGCGGTGGCGGTGGCGGTGGGTGATGGTGGTTGGAGATGGTGGTGGACTGTACAATTATATACATACACACTTATATATATATATATATTATAACTATATTGTATATATTAATTATTATTATTATTAGTAATATATTATATAGATAATTTTTATTGAATTGAATAATAAATATATATGTTTAATCTTGACCATCTTTTATCATATAAGATTCAATGGTGTTAGATTAGGGGCAAAAAAGTCCAATAAAGTCAAAAAAATTACAAATATTCGCAATATTCACGCGTGGAGCGCGTAGGGGGGTTAGTTGCGTATTTTTTTTTCATAGGGGGGTGATTTGTGAATTTTTATATCACGGGGAGGCTTTTGAATAATTCCATGTATCACAGGGGGGTACGGTCTATTTTGCTCTTTTTTTTTTCTTTTCTTTTTTTAGAAAAAAAGGGTTATATATTAGAGTAAATTACATAAACACTCACTGTGTGAGACTTTAATTATAAAAAACACTATGAGATTTAAGAAATTATCATAACTTATCTTGTCAGCAAAAATACATTACGTAACCAAACAAAGAAGAGCATATTATAATGTTCTGTTAATAAAAACAAATTATAATTTCACCCTTTGTTTTTCAAGTTGTAAGGATATGAGAGGATGTCATGATAATTTGCAAAACCTTAATGGACTCGTGTCCATACCAATAAGTGTGGGGGGCGCATATAGCTATCCCGATTTATTATGCTTACTCAGCCAACACAATATCGTGAACATTCGGGAGAGGTTAGAAGAATCCCCCTCAAGACGAAGAAAAGATCCACAAGCTAAAAGAAGAAACCAAAGTTTTAATGTCCGAAATAATTGGTCCTAACAAAGAGAAATTGTCCGAAGAGCAAGCAAGTTTCTAAATAAGAGGTAGGCAGTCGCCTTCCAGCTAAATATGGTCCCAACCATGTCGACTCCTGATGGGATAAAGTGTGGAGACAAATCAAATGGATCAAAAGAAGAAGAAGACGGTGGAAACGGGCTGATTTCGGATTTTGGAAAAGCATGTCGCGGCACAGGACCGCGGCATCAGGAAAGCATGCGGCGACACAGGACCGCATAAATTACATAAACACTCACTGTGTGAGACTTTAATTATAAAAAACACTATGAGATTTAAGAAATTATCATAACTTATCTTGTCAGCAAAAATACATTACGTAACCAAACAAAGAAGAGCATATTATAATGTTCTGTTAATAAAAACAAATTATAATTTCACCCTTTGTTTTTCAAGTTGTAAGGATATGAGAGGATGTCATGATAATTTGCAAAACCTTAATGGACTCGTGTCCATACCAATAAGTGTGGGGGGCGCATATAGCTATCCCGATTTATTATGCTTACTCAGCCAACACAATATCGTGAACATTCGGGAGAGGTTAGAAGAATCCCCCTCAAGACGAAGAAAAGATCCACAAGCTAAAAGAAGAAACCAAAGTTTTAATGTCCGAAATAATTGGTCCTAACAAAGAGAAATTGTCCGAAGAGCAAGCAAGTTTCTAAATAAGAGGTAGGCAGTCGCCTTCCAGCTAAATATGGTCCCAACCATGTCGACTCCTGATGGGATAAAGTGTGGAGACAAATCAAATGGATCAAAAGAAGAAGAAGACGGTGGAAACGGGCTGATTTCGGATTTTGGAAAAGCATGTCGCGGCACAGGACCGCGGCATCAGGAAAGCATGCGGCGACACAGGACCGCGGCAGCAGAGGAGTGCCGCGGCACTGTGCCGCGGCATCAAGACTTGGACCGCGGCACTGTGCCGCGGCACAAAACGGCAGAATGGCCTGGACGCGTTTTCGACACCTATGCACGCGTCTTTGATGACTCGACGCGTTATGGACGTGTTTTGGACGCGTTTTGGACTTCTTCTTTGCCTATATATATCTCCCATGTTGCTATGTAATTAGTGTGTGAGAGAGGTGTTGAATATAAATGATATATATACGCTCTCTACCCCTTGTAATTGCATCTCAGATAAAGAAATGAAACCTCTCTAGCATAAGTCCGTGGACGTAGGCATTATTGGCCGAATCACGTAAATCGTTGTCTCGTCTTTTCAAGCTTTGATTCTTGCTTTTAATTTCGTTTATGCGCGTTGATTCCTAACAACTGGTATCAGAGCACGGGTTACAGCGATCCGTGGGCGAATCAATGGCGTATGAAGATGGTAAAGTAAGAGTCGGGGAAAAAAAAGCCCGAAAAGGTGACAGATGCAGTCTGAGAGTTGCTGGAGATGCTGCAAGTTCTGGGGGTTATCCCGTTGAACGTTAACGAGAAAACGTTGGAAAATCGTGGTGCCAGATGCAGTGGCAGAGATGTAGCAGCGAGAGCAGGTTTATGTTACCGGGTTAGGTAGACATGAAACCAGTGGGAGCAGTTGCAGTGCCGGGGGCAGAACCATATAGCCAGAGGTCAAGGGGCCAGACTCGTGTTGCCAATAGGGCGGAAGAACGAGCAAGCCAGGGACCGGGGAGGCGGAGTTACGGAGCCAAAAGCAGAACCGTATAGCCAGAGGTCAAGGGGCCAGACTCGTGTTGCCAAGAGGGCGGAAGAACGAGCAAGCCAGGGAGTTACGGAGCCAAAAGCAGAACCGTATAGCCAGAGGTCAAGGGGCCAGACTCTTGTTGCCAAGAGGGCGGAAGAACGAGCAAGCCAGGGTCCGGAGAGGCGGAATTACGGAGGCATGACCACGTGGATAATCCATGAAGGCAGAAAACGGGGCCAAGAGGGGTTGACCGTGGAGCCGGAAGTCATGGGGGCAAGATGCGAAAAGCCGAGTTAGGCAGATTCGCTGAGCTGGGGCAAGATGCGAAAAGCCGGGTTAGGCAGAATCCCTGAGCTGGGGGCAAGATGTGAAGCCGGGTTAGGCCTTCACTGAGCTGGGGCAAGATGCGAAAAGCCGGGTTAGGCAGATTCGCTGAGCTGGGGGCAAGATGTGAAGCCGGGTTAGGCCTTCACTGAGCTGGGGCAAGATGCGAAAATCCGGGTTAGGCAGATTCGCTGAGCTGGGGCAAGATGCGAAAAGCCGGGTTAGGCAGATTCGCTGAGCTGGGGCAAGATGCGAAAAGCCGGGTTAGGCAGATTCGCTAAGCTGGGGCAAGATGCGAAAAGCCGGGTTAGGCAGATTCGCTGAGTCGGGGCAAGATGCGAAGCCGGGTTAGGCAGATTCGCTGAGTCGGGGCAAGATGCGAAGTCGGGTTAGGCAGATTCGCTGAGTCGGGGCAAGATGCGAAGCCGGGTTAGGCAGATTCGCTGAGTCGGGGTAGAACGCGAAGCTGGGTTAGGCAGATTCGTGGAGCCGGGGTTTTGTTGGCGGATGGATCAGACATAGCTAGTGCAGTGGGAGCATTATGCAGATATGTGGGGGATCCGAGTTGCCATTGAAAAACCAAAAGTATTGGCGTGAGGATCAGACATAGCTCATGCAGTTGGCAGGGAGCAGATATGTTGGAAGAATCCAAGATAGTCAATGGAAAGTCCTTGGTGTAAAGATGTCGAGAGACAGGATAACCGAGGCGGAAAGTCTTTGGTGTAAGGATGTCGTGAGACAGGTTGACCAAAGCGGGAAAATCCTTGGTGTAAGGATGTCGAGAGACAGGTTGACGAAGGTGGTTATCCTCTTGTGAGGAGGATGGCAACGAAAGTTGCGGGGTTGTGAGACATGTTCCGGGTCTTGGGAGTAACCTATATCCAAGGTTAGTTGGACCAAGATGGATAAGTCACGCTATTTATGAGTTGGCTGATTACCAAAAGAATAGGGTAGTGGCGGAGGTTCAAAGAAGGGGAACATCGTTCACAATGTGAGTCTGTCAAGTGGGAGCACTAGGGATGGATTTGATCTCCAATGGGATTGGGGATGTGACGACTAGATTGAGGTTCACTTGGGAAAAGTGAAGGGACGAATGAGAGATATATTGAATGATCGGGATGACGGGATTGTGTTTTCAACTTTGAGTTTGGTCTCCAAGTGGGAGATTGATGGGATAAAGTGTGGAGACAAATCAAATGGATCAAAAGAAGAAGAAGACGGTGGAAACGGGCTGATTTCGGATTCTGGAAAAGCATGCCGCGGCACAGGACCGCGGCATCAGGAAAGCATGCCGCGGCACAGGACCGCAGCAGCAGAGGAGTGCCGCGGCACTGTGCCGCGGCATCAAGACTTGGACCGCGGCACTGTGCCGCGGCACAAAACGGCAGAATGGCCTGGACGCGTTTTCGACACCTATGCACGCGTCTTTGATGACTCGACGCGTTTTGGACTTCTTCTTTGCCTATATATATCTCCCATGTTGCTATGTAATTAGTGTGTGAGAGAGGTGTTGAATATAAATGATATATATACGCTCTCTACCCCTTGTAATTGCATCTCAGATAAAGAAATGAAACCTCTCTAGCATAAGTCCGTGGACGTAGGCATTATTGACCGAACCACGTAAATCGTTGTCTCGTCTTTTCAATTTTTGATTCTTGCTTTTAATTTCGTTTATGCGCGTTGATTTCTAACAACTCCCAATCGCAACGCCTCTCCACGCTTCTGCCAATTCCAAAGATTGAAAAATGCACTTTGAGCCATGCCACAATTTAAAGTTCCCGTTTGGCGTTAATTAAGGTATAAAATTGGAAAATATGCCGACTTGAGAAGGCTGACTGCCGAGAACAAGTTGTGCATTCAGCAGATCAGTATTTTGCTCGAGAGCTTTGACAAATGACTCGTCCGGATCAATTTCTTGACGATCATTTTTCGAACGGGCATCCTATATCGAAAATGGAACTAATAATGAGATTTGCTTTATCCAGGGAATGAATGCAGAGGGTCTCCATGTCACTTTCTTGAACAATTGATTATGATATCTCTTGTTTTACTACAAATTATGTACAATAATTTTGTCTATTGTTTAACTCAATATTGAGACTTGGCTCCATGAAGTTATTTGAATCTTTCTATTTGTTGTTGTACTACACAAATATTTACTTAAGAAATAGGACAAGATTATTTTCCTACAGTTTAGAAATGCTTTTCTAGCATTTTTGGCTAGGAGTTGACTGGAGTTTGTAATGAGTCGTATTAAAGAGTTTAGGGGTAAAATGATGAATTTAGTAATAGAAAGAGACGGACTCAGAGGGTGACATGATGAATTTGAGAGTATATAAGGAGTGTTTATCGGTTCAGTTCAGTCCAAAACCGAACTGAAATTTTAGTTTTCTGAAATTTCAGATCAAAAAAGGTCGGGTTCGGTCAAATCGAATTTCTGAAAAGAAAAAAAAAGCCAAATTTAAATTTTAACTCTTGCATTTTTTTTGTATTATGTCAAAAAGATTAATTTAAATTATGTAGTGACTGAGACAATTAATCAGTTATAGAAGCATACAATTCAAATGAGTTTCTTAAACTTCCACAAAAAAATGGAAACTAGATGGAAATATTTGGATTTTAATAAGGGCTAATTTTATATCCTTTCTTTCTTTTTCTATAAATTGTCATTGAACACACATTTTTTTTTATAGTTTTTGGTTCATTTATATTATATAAGTAAAAAGAAAATATCCATTTTAGGTTAACCTAATCGAACACCGAATTTTTCAAAAAAAAAAAAAACAAAAACATAAAATTAAACCGAATTTTCCGATTTAGTTTTGGTTCAAACTGAATTTTCGATTTTCGATTTAATTCGGGCGGATAACCAAACCGTGCACACCTCTAGAATAAGTAGGGATAGCATAGTTTAGAGGTACTAAATGGAATTTGGAAAAGAAAAATGTCGTCCTTCTCAATTTTTTTCCTAGAAAGCGCATTGGGTCAAAGCCCACGTGCTCATTCCTCCCTTTCCCGCGCATAATTTGTTTTTATTTTCCCGGAAACTTCATAAATCAAATGAGGAACCCTAGAATGTAGATACACAGACACAATCTGATTTCAATTTCGTACATTGAAACTGAATACTGATACATTGAGAGGGGAGAAGAAAAATGGCGAGCGACGTGGAGCGAGTGGAGGAGGAGGAAGAAGAAGAATCGGCGAGCGAGCTACTCAGAGATCGATTCCGACTCTGCACCATCTCCCTCGCCCAAGCTCAAGGTTTCAATCCCTATAACCACTTCAATTCTCTCTCTCTCTCTCTCTCTCTCTCTCTCTGTATATATATATATATACATACGTGTATCCATCTGTATCCACAATTAACTCCGTCGCTTGTAGTAATTTGATAAATTTTAATTGTTCTTGTGGAATTTGCTGCGCAGCGAAGCAAAATGGCATGGATGTTTCTCAGCCAATTATGACCTGTATCTCCGATTTAGCCTTCAAATACGCCCGTATTTCTCCTCTCTCTCTCTCTTTGCTTTTTTAGTCTTCGAGTGTGTAGACATACACATGTATATATTTGTGTTATTTCTTCCTGGAATTTTACAAAATACAGATGATGATTGGCTTAGAGATATGTGATTTTCTTTTCTTTTCAGTTTTCCGTAAATCATATCCATTCGGGTCTAGTCTTGTCTGGATCGACTTATTAATTTGTTGAAATCAATATTGAAAACTTATGTTTTACGAACCCTGAAAATCAGTTCGAGACGTGGCAGGAAATGTCACCGGGTATAGCTCTAAATTCACCTTTTCCCACATCTTCCTTGGATTTAATGTTTCTTTGAAAATAATGTCCAAGTGTTAGACATTACTTATGAAGAGTATTGTTTGGTGCTGAAGAGCGCTTATCTTACTTTTTCTAATGAACTATTGTTTGTTAACCTCCACTGGGAAATAACTCAAAATAATTGAGTACTCACTTAGATTGCATTCAGAATTTCATATATGAAACCTCAGAAGTTGTATGTTTGTGGATTTTAAGAATTTTTGCATGAATAGGAGGAATATTATCCAATATGTCGATATTGTAGGAAATAATGACAGTAAAGTAAAATAGAGAGAGAGAGTTGGAAAGGACTTAGCTAAATGCACTGGCCTAAAGAGTAATCTCACCCCTCGGAGTCGATGACTTGATGCAAAAAGGCTTCACGGCGGTTACTCCCCAGGATTCAATAGCTCCTTCCCAATGTACGTGCACTCATAACGTGGGGATATCAGTGAGTACCCTTACTTCACGTGTGAGAGGAGTTTGGTAACTTAAGAGAGTGAGTATATCAATTTGACTAGTTTTAAGCATAAAATTGTTTAGACTTTGTACGATGCAGGAAGAAGGAAAAGCTTATAAATATACAAATTTGGTATGAAGGGTTGATGGAACGCTTGAATTAGAGCAGAAGAGATTTTTCTGTTTTCTTGTGTGTTTTGAGTGGTTAGGACCAAGGGCCTTTTATAGGCGTATTCAATACCCACGTGAGGCTCCATTTTTGGAATTAAAAGGGCTAAAAAGTTGGAGTATGAATTGCCGCTATCAGATTGATTTGAGGGAAGTAATATGGCTGCCCTTTAGGAAAAAAATCAAGCAATAGGCTAAAAAATTGGGATCATAATACACATGTGAAAATTGGGGTTCAAAATCAAAACTATAATTTTGTCTGAAATAAATAATTTAAATTATACAACAGATATTTAATCAAGTGGGTGGTATAACATATTCCAAAAGCCATGTCTGATTAACCAATTGTATACGATAAAAAGAGGAATAAAACTGATTATCAACAGTTGTGTGAAATAGAGCCATCGGAACTTTTTAAGCCAGCCAATTATGTACTACCATGATCAATATTCACCCAAGAGGTTGCATGAGGATGGTATATGGCCTTCAATGTAAAGAATAAAAGCGAACTTGAAATGAAGTTTTAACTGCGATGATTGTCATGGGCTTGGAGAGATGGTGATTGATTGATCAACAAACTGATTATAATGACTTTTATCGATCTGATGAGTTTTAAGAGGAAGATCAAAAAGTAACGTCAAAGAGGCCAAAGCAAAAATAAGATGCGTCGATATTTTTAAGCTTGTCCTCTTATATATATTTTAATGTAGTTTTGTACTGACAAATATACTACTTATTTGTATGTGCATTTGAGTACTTATCCATATTTTATTTCTTTAGCCAGAGGTTTGTATCTAACATTTAACCACATTGTTAATCGGAATAATGAGTCCACTCACAGAAAAGTTTTATTTCTTTGCACTAAATTTGAGCTCTTATTGCAAGGTATTTGCCGTGAATATAGAGAAACGTTTGAGTTTTCTTGCGGAGAAACTAATATACTGTTTCTTGAAACGCAGAACAGTTAGCTAAAGACCTTGAATTGTTTGCACAGCATGCCGGTCGCAAGTCTGTGAACATGGAAGATGTCATACTTTCTGGTAAGATTCTTCAGATAATTTTGGGTTTTGTGGTTTCTTATTTACTTATATTCAAAAATAATTACACAGTTTCAAAGCTAGTCTTTCCATCCTTCAATTTTTGTACAACATAATTTTTAAAAAGTGTATTATGGGCCATATGTTGTAGCCCTGGACTTCAGTTACATTAGATGAACAGTTTCTTCTAATCTGTAACTTTGGATTTATAAGATCTCTAGTGTATTTCGTGGACATAGGTGAGTCCTGCTTTTTGTGTTTGGTTTTACCCTAAATATTTTTCTTGATTCGTTCCTAGCACTAAGATGGTCTCATTTGGTAACTGCTTATATCTATTTCAGCACATCGTAATGAACATTTGTCTGCCTCTCTGAGGTCTTTATGTAATGATCTAAAAGCAAAGGAACCTCAATCTGATAGGAAGAGAAAGAAGAACTCGAAAAAAGAAGACAAATCTGCAGCAGACGTTCTCCATATTGCTGATCCCTAGCTTCAAAATTCACCTCGGTGTGCTTCAGATTCCTTTTTATCTTTTGAACATGTTTGTGAAAAATTGGGAAAAACCTTGTTTCACATACGAGTACAAAAAAAATATGCTAGTGATTAATAATTTATGCAATATGTGTTTATATTATACTAACTTATCATAATGAAAATATAGATCTTTTTACTTTCTCAAGATATTGAAGTGTAATCATTGAACTTTTGATATTGAAGTTCTGGTCTCAGTATTTTCGGACTAGTATGTTAGCGTTGTTTTAGGTTAATGAGTTGATTGTTATTTGTGGGGACTCGGAGTTCCGGAGGTTCCTATAATGAACCCTGCGGAAAGCAATGTATTAATATTAATAGTACCACATAATTGAAATAATTATACTGCGTCTTTGAGCGAATTATAACATTCGGACAATTGATACTATTCATTTTGAACAATTAATACTTTATAATAACCAAATGATCCTAGAAGGAAAAAAATGTTGATCATGCATTAATATTGTATTGCTTATGCATAACTGAAGTGTCATTAATGCATCGAATGAATTACTAGTAGTCCGTATTGGAAACACTAATTCTAACATATGGAGTACAAGTAGTGCATTCATGAGGTACTAATATTGCTACCATGAAGTACTAATATTATGCACCAACGCAATTTTAATTTTGCATAACATGGTACTAATTACTCATTGATGTTGTACCATTCAATGTATAATAAAAGTGTTAATAATGCATAGATGTCGTATCACTAGCGTAGTGAGTGTGGTGGCAGGCTTATTTCAATGGTGATATTTCTTCCCCGTTGCTAGTGGATGGGAGAACAATGTGCTTAGTGTTGCAGTAATGGTGGCGGTTTTGACGGAATTTTGAGTTTCTGTAATGCGATTTCTTCCTCGTCATTGTTGAGGGGTGGAATAATGTGTGCAGTGTGCGGTTGTCTAGTGGCGTGGCTATGAATTGATGACTAGATGAATTTTGGATTTCAGGTGAGATTTCTTCCTCTTTGGTGGTGAGTGGTGTAAGAAAAATTTGTATTGGCGGCGTGACGCGATGACTGTAGTGGCACCCGAGGTGCGCTAGTGGTGTGCTTGAGAAGTTTCGGATTTCAATTTGGCAATGGTGAGTTGAGAAATATTAGAACTTATTAATCCTTTTAGTTGTCATACAAAAATTAGAACAAAAAATGTTAGATTCGTTTGTGAATTTTCTTGAATTGCAGTGTTCTTGCTCGAGATTTATTTCCAACTACCTATATCATCTTCCAAAGTCTTCTTATGGTTTTATTATTAACATTCTCTGCTAAATCTATACACCTCCTCACTCTTTTAAGCTATAATTAAGTTCTACACTCATTGACATAAAATACGATGGTTCTCTTTCGGTTAGTTGTTATTCATATTTGTATCATAAAGTTAAGTAATGTCTTTGCTAAATTTGCAAGCATCGAACTTTTAAATCTTTTTAATAAGGGGATGTTAAACCAATGAGTACCCTATCTAGAAGGTATATCATACATTCATACTTACTTTTAGTAAGGGGATCGGCGCCGAGTTTTATTGTGTATTTGTATGTGATGGTTAAGGCTATAAATGAGTCGAGTTAAATAGATTGTTGTTTAAATTTGTTTGAATTCTTATCGACCTTGAAAATTAGTGTTTAAGCTTAGTTTGATTGTTAATCGAGTCAAGCTCAAACGGGTTTTAATCGAGCCGAACACGAATCGATCTCCAGTAGCTTAATTTTTTCTACATATATCATATAATTTTTTACTAATCGAGTCGAGTTGGAGTTGAGGTTCAAACTTATCGAACACACGAAAAGGTTGTTCAACATGGGTTTGATATGTTAACGAATTGAGCTCAAATGAGTTTTTTAATGAACTATCTTGAGTCAAATATCGAGTAATTTAGTTCGTCTTTCAACCTTATGATTGATATAGTATGGAGTCTACGCTATATGCCTCTCACACAATAAGGTGTATTGTGTGTTGTCCCTGATATAGAGCGAGTCTGAGTCGAGCCGTCGATGAGTGATCCGTCGAGTCAAACCTTGAGGGTTTACGTTCGACGCAATCGGGGTGGCACCAGCAATTAATTAGTCATGTTATTATTATTATTATTATTATTATTATTATTATTATTATTATTATTATTATTATAGCTGTTAGGAATTATTTCCTTTATCAAGTGTTTCCTTTTATGTTGGAGTCTTGGTATAAATACTCTTCTAGGGTTTGGATATTGTTTCATTAGATTTTGATAAAGAAATTTGAATTGGAACTTGGGCAAGAACACATTGTTCTTGTTATTTGATTGTTAAACATGTTATTTGAATTATCACTCATCAATTCGGTCAGACTTGCCAGATCACCACCCCGACGGAGACGATGGTTGATACATGCGCCAACACCAGTGATCATCGAGTCGCATAGTTGGAAGAGAACGTTGGTGTTATATCCGAGGACGTTCACCAACTTAAGCTACAGATGGAGGAATTTATGAAGGAGATGAGGGAGAGTCGAGCGGGCCGCGCGACACCCACCCATTCCACCACGAACACGCTGCCATTTCAACTGTAGCAGCCGCATGCCAACGTGGATATGACGAACTCAGGCTTAGCACTGCCGAGTTTTGACGGGGCCAACCCGCTAAGCTGGTTAGCCCGGGTTGATCAACACTTCGACCTTTATCTGACCCCCGACGAGCAGAAAATCCCACTACCTATGATGGCTATGGAAGGATTGACTTTGAATTGGTTTCGTTAGTTTAAGCATAAACGACCGCAATTTTCATGGGTAGAATTTACACATGCATTAATTGCTCGTTTTGATGATCGGAGCGACGACAACGCTTGTGAACGACTAGCATCGACCCGACAGATTGATACTGTGGAAAAATATATCGATTCTTTTACTCAACTCGCGAATCAATTGCCCGCTCTGACATATGAGACTCTTTTGAGATTGTTTATGCACGGATTGTGTGAGGATATTAGGGTGCAAATTCGTATGTTGGACCCGGTTGACTTAGATGCAACAATGAAGATGTCTCATAATGTTGAAGTAGTGTTGCGGGTCCAGCAGCAGGGCAGTGGGCCGGGCCGATCGTCGTGGCAGACCATGCAGCTATCGGGGGTGCCGTGTGTCACGACGGGCCCGCCACGGTTGGCACTTCTGGCCTGCCGATCACAGGAGGAGGACGTCCACAATTGTGTGGCAGTACAGGTGGTGCGGGCCCAACACCTGTATGGGCGCAATTTGTTCGATTAAATGACTCAAAACGGGAGGAATTGCATCGTCGGGGATTATGTTTCCGTTGTGAACAACCATATCATCCAATGCAACATAATTGCTCGATGAAATCGTTAAATGTCTTACTAGTGGGAGATGACGAGGCTCAAATCTTGGAACTTGAGGAACTTCAGTTAATCGAGGGTGCGGTGGAGACAAATTTGGAGATTGACAAAGAGTCGTGTGACGAGGTGACTTTATCTACGTGCTCGACAATGGGAATTTTGAGCCCGCGAACATTACGATTGCGCGGGATAGTGGGCGGACAAGAGATGACTATTTTGGTTGACAATGGGGCGAGCTATAATTTCATCTCTCATATGCTCGTTTCAAAATTGCAATTGACGGTGGATCACACGAGTAGGTTCGGGGTCAAGTTATGGGATTGCAAACGGACGGAATCCACGGGACTATGTCGTGAACTTCCGATAAATCTAGATTCAATTGACATCAAGGTCATTTGTTATGTGTTTTCCCTTGGGGGAGTTGATATGATATTGGGAATAGCTTGGCTAGCCACGTTGGGTAAAATGGAAGTGGATTGGGGATGTATGTATATAAGTTTTGTGAATGAAGGGAAAACAATACGACTTTCAGGTGATGGGTCTTCTGGCAGATTTGAGGTTTCTTTGAAGGTGTTGCGGCGTACGGAAGAGGTTGAGTTTAGTGTGATTTTGATCGAGCCGAGTTTCCGCTGGGTGGTCTCCATCAATTCAAATAAAAACGAAGCAGCAATGACCCGGGTATTCGATGAATTTGAGGAAGTGTTCAGCGATCTGTCGAGATTACCACCTAGTCGACCCACGGTTCACCGGATTGAATTGGTTTAGGGCCCATTTTCGGTTCGGCCCTATAGGTACAGCCACTTGTAGTTCACGATGAACGACATAGCAGGATTATGAGTTCTTGGTGATGCCATTTGGCCTTTTTAATGCACCGGCTACCTTTCAGTCCACGATGAACGACATATTCCGACCTTTGCTACGTAAGTTCATTTTAGTATTTTTTTGATGATATTTTAATTTACAGTCGTTCGTTTGTGGATCATTGTGAGCATCTTTCCCAAGTGTTGAGTTTATTGCGAGCCCACAAATTAGTAGCAAATAGAAAAAAAATGTGTTTTTGGTTGCACCCAAGTAGAATACTTGGGACACATTATTTCGGGGTTGGGAGTTGCCATGGATCCTGCCAAGATCGCGGTAGTGGTCGAGTGGCCGATTCCTCAGTCGGTTAAGGAGGTTCGTGGATTTTTGGGATTGACGAGTTATTACAGATGATTTGTTTGGGAGTATGGGATGATTGGGCGACCACTTACCCAATTATTGAAGAAGGAATCGCAACGAGCTTTGTATGGACGGTCTTGACCGAGGAAGCGTTTCGAGCATTAAAGGTTGCCCTCACTTCAGCCCCAGTACTCGGAATGCTAGATTTTTCCAAAAATTTCACCATTGAATTGATGTGTCGGGTATTGTTGTGGGTGCGGTCCTGATTCAAGATGGAAAACCTTTGGCATATTTTAGCAAGGCATTGACTTATAGTTCGTTAGCCAAGTCGGCATACAAAATGGAGTTGATTGGGTTAGTATTATCGGTCCAACATTGGCGGCCGTATTTGATGGGATGTCGATATTTGGTCAAGACGGACCACCATAGTTTGAAGTAATTGCTTAATCAAAAAATAGTGACGCCATCGCAGCAGAATTGGGTGGGAAAATTGCTCGGGTACGATTTTGAGATTTTGTATAAGACAGGTAAATCAAATCTAGCCGCTAACTCGTTATCGCGACGGGTGGGCCTTGAGACGGAATGTGCAGCAGTTAGTGGTCCGATTTGGACTTCTTTAGTCAATGTTCTTGAGGAGCAGCAGCGGGATTCGGTAATTCGTGACATTATTTCGGCATTAGAGGCGGATGCATCGAGTCGACCGGGTTATACATTGGTGGATGGGCGATTGTTCCATAAGACTCGGCTTGTACTACCGGTTGATTCGGAGTGGGTTCCACGGTTGTTACACAAATTTCAAGATACACCAAGGGGAGGTCATGCTGGAGTTTTGCACACGTATCGGCATTTGGCGTCGAGTGTGTATTGGAGGGGTATGTTTCGTCGTGTTAGGGATTATGTGGCTAGTTGTCTGACATGCCAAAAATTCAAGTATGAGACGCAATTGCCGGCTGGATTGTTGCAACCTTTGCCGATTCCGGAGATGATTTGGAAAGATTTGTCGATGGATGTCATTACAGGGCTGCGCAAATCATTAGGCTATTCGAGTATTATAGTGTGGTGGATCGACTTTCAAAGTATGGTCATTTTGTTTCATTGCGAGCCCAGGTATCGGCTAAAGGTGTGGTCGAGGTTTTCGCAAAGAAAGTGGTCCGTTTACATGGTGTGCCTCGGTCAATAGTGTGTGATCGAGATCCCTTGTTCATGAGTTCATTTTGGCAAGAGATTTTTCGTTTGCAGGGAACTAAGCTGCGATATAGTACCGCATATCATCCGGAGACAGATGGCCAGACGGAGGTAATGAATAGAACACTAGAAACTTACTTACAGTGTTTTATTTTCTCACAACCTCATAAGTGGGTTGGATGGCTACTGTGGGCTGAATTTTGGTATAACACATCGTTTCAAACGGTGTCGAAGACGACACCTTTCGAGGTGGTTTATGGGAGACCTCCGTCGACTGTTCGGCGTTACTTTTAAGGGGAGTGACGAGTAGCGGCGGTGGCGGAAACATTGGGCAGTCAGGATGAGATATTGAAGCAATTGAGGTTTAACTTAGAACGAGCTCAAGAGCAAATGGTGAAATATGCTAACAAACATCAAAGGGAGATCGAGTTTCAAGCTGGCGAGCGGGTTTTCTTGAAGGTTAGGCTGTACCAACAAACTTCTATGGCATTGCGGTTACTCAAAGTTATCCGCTAAATTTTACGAGCCTTATGAGATTGCAAAGAGGTTGGGGCCAGTGGCATATGAGCTGCGTTTACCGGCTACTAGTCGTATTCATCCTGTCTTTCACGTTTGGCAACTTAAGAAAATGGTGGAAAATCACGCAGTAGAGACCGAATTACCGCCTACTTTGGAGGAGACTAATTCCGGCATTTTTGAACCCGAGCATATGCTGCAGGTTTGAGTCCGCTGGGAAGGAGACAACATCATCCGTGAAGTATTAGTAGCTTGGAAAGGTAAGCCACGGGAAGAGGCATTATGGGTGCAGGTTGAAGAATTAGAAGCTCAATTTCCAACTTTTTGCCTTGAGGACAAGGCGAATTTTGAGGGATAGGAAATTGATATGGAGCTAGTCCGAGTGATTTGACGAGTCAACCCTTGAGGGTTTATGTTCGACGCAATTGGGGTGGCACTAACATTAATTAGTCATGTTATTATTATTATTGTTAGTTGAGTTGTTAGGAATTATTTCCTTTATTAAGTGTTTCCTTTTATGTTGGAGTCTTGTATTGGTATAAATACTCTTCTAGGATTTGGATATTATTTTATCAGGTTTTGATCAAGGAATTGGAATTGGAACTTGGGCAAGAACACATTGTTCTTGTTATTTGATTGTTAAACGTGTTATTTGAATCATCACTCATCAGTCCCACACACACTTGTGTGAGAGATATAGACATAGAATACACATTCGAACTATTGAATTCGACCTGACATAGAATTGCCCGGTATAGGATAATCACATTATTTATTAGGGTTTTTAGCAAAACACCCCCCGCGTTAGTCGAAAACGCTAAAAGCCACCCTCTGTTAAATCAATATGCAGAAAAAAAAACCTTTGTTAAGTTTTAGTTAGCTCACTTGCCAATTCCATTTGTTATACTTAACGACATTAACTTTTGGCCCAAAATTCCTATTATACCCTTCCATTAGACTGAAAATGATTTTTAAAATGTAAAATCCTGACTGTTGGATCTTGATCTAATCCAAACACTAATCAATGGCCTAAAACCAATCTAAATTTCAGAAATTATAAGGCATTTATTTGAGATCAATGGACCATATCAAATTAACGGTTCAGATTTTTCAAAAATAAAAAAAAAATCAGAAAATATTTCTCCATGTAAAAAAAACAAAAAAAACTCTCAGAATATAAAAAAAAACACTACGAAATCAGATCTGGTGGTTCAATGAACAGTGGATGTCTGGCCGTGAATCTGACAAGGAAATGGTGGAGGGATCAGATTTGGAGAGGCAACGCACGACGGTCGAGTGGTGGGCTGGAGATCTGTAAGCACTTTCTTCTCCGGTTGTCGCGCAACGATGGGTTGGGGATAACAATGGTGGTTGTGGGATTAGGTCAAAGGATAGGAAGAAGAGAGAGGGGAAAGAGGAAGGAGAAAGAAAGGTGGCTTGCGTGTGGTGGGGTAGTGTTGAAGTGGTAGGGTGGGGGTTGCGTAAGGTCGCTCCGTTGCAGAGGTAAAATGGGAGAAAGAAAGGAAGAAAAAGGAAGAAGAGAAAGAAAAGGAAAATTTGATTAAAGATTTGGGTTTGGGTCACCCAATTCAATATATCCTACCAATATGCATCATATTCTATCTATATTTAATTAATTTTTGTTCATTTTTTTGAAATTTGAGGGTTAAAATTGTCCTTTAACGCATAGAAAAAAATCGCAATCTCATTAGATGTGTGTGTGTACGAAACCCGGTAATTATTGATTTTGTGGGTTGGTTGGGGGGGGGGGGATGCGCAGGGTTTAATGAAATACGGGGTATGATTTACCTTTTTTTTTTTTAACACATGAAGAGTTTAGCAAAAATTTTTCCGGGGGGGGGGGGGGGGGTGTTAATGAAACACGGGGTATGATTTACCTTTTTTTTAAGGACATGAAGAGTTTAACAATTTTGGACTCACACGTAGGGAATTTAACTATCACATGTAAGATTCATCATGCAATTATTGTGTAACCAAAAAAAAAAAAATCATGCAACTATTGGCTTAATACTATTTCTAATTTTCTTACAATAAAAAGGAGTGGTTCTTGGAAGCTCCTGGAGCCAAGCTCCTCTTCCTCCACATTCTGCCACGTGTAATTTTTTACTATTCCAACCACTATTTTTTACTTTGTCAATTAGCCCTTTCTTTATTTTAAAAATTTCTTTTCAGTCCTTTTTAGTTTCTTGTAAAGTTTGTTTAACCCCATGAGGATAATTATACATATTTAAAGAAAAGGGAATCCCAATCTGCTTTTATAAATCTGCATAAAAACTTTTTATTGCATTCATAATTTACATACATGCCAATTCCTGATCATATTTTAAGTACTTTTATTGATTGTCTTAATATTTTGGAAAACTTAGATTATACTAATACAGAATTAATATTAGAATTACGAAATCAATTAATAATTAGGAGAGAAAGTTGGGTTAATAATTATCTTAACATACCTCCTAGATTAAGAGATCACGAAAACTATATTAAATACATTTTAGTCTTGAATATATTAATAGCAGCTTTTTATTAAAATAGCTTCTTCTAATTATAAAAGATTAGAATATCTAGATTTAGAATATAGTTTAGCTGATAGAACCGTAATCTCGTTAGATAAACATAAATTTATTTGTAGATTTGATTCAAGTTTTAAGCACAATTTACATTCGGAAATAAACACTTAAATAGTTTAACAAATTTATTTATATCATTAGCATCAAACTTAGAAATAAATAACGCTAACGCTAAACTTTGTAAAACTTTAGAATCATCAAAAGAAACCGTTTTAATAAATAGAGAAATAAAAAAGGGTGAAAATAATAATTTAGATTATATTAAACAACAATATGAGGAAACTCTAAAAATAGTTAAGAAATACAATAAGCTTTTCCCCACTAAAGACGAAATAATAGAGTTAAAATATAGTTTGGAAAGTAATAAGCTAAAGCAATTAGAAATTGAAACTAAGAAAACTCTAAGCCAAGTAATAGAAAAAATAAATAAAGTTGAAGCTCAAAACTTAGAAACAAGTAAAACTCTAAAAAATATAGAACGAATAGTTAGCGGATGAATAGTATAGAAAATAGATTAGAATATAAAAGAGACATTGAACTAGCAAATAAATATCTATATACGGAAGAAGGATTTACTACCTGTCGAGGAACTAGTAATTCAGATAAATTATATCCTAAACTTTGGAATATTCAATTCGCTTTAATTCTACAAATATTCAAAAGGCTAGATAAATTAGAAAATAAGTTAGAAAAATTAAGTACTAAAATAGACACAGTATCTCAAGTGATTAAAGGAGATTTACAAGATAGTATAGAAGAAAGATTAGCAAATTTAGCACTAGACGAATCTGAAAAACCTAAAAAAGAACCTAAAAAATATATATATTGGTAAAAAATATTGAGATCATTTAGTGGTACTAGTAGAACTATAAGTGAATCAAGTAATAAAGAAAAAGAGTAAGGAAAGATAAGTAATACTTTCACTAAACGAATGTTTAGAGGATCAGGAAGTCAAAGCTCAGCTAGAGAAGTAGAATTAGAAGAGATAATATACGTAGAAGAAAATCTTAATTTATATAATAACAAGGGAATAGATAAGTTAAAACCTAAAACATTATACAAAGTGGGAAAAATGGATTTTAACACACATTTAATTAAGAAATTTAGAGAAAAAAGAAGTAAAGGTTACAACAAATGCTGAAAACATAAGCTTAGTTAGTCCGGAATGTATAAAGCAATTAAAACAATTAAAGCAAAAGTATATACATTTAGGATTAATTATTATAGGAATAAAGGGATTAACTAGAAAAGGAACCGGTGGAAAGGTTTTAGTTTTATTATTAGATAAAAGTTGGTCTGATGCTAGGAGAGCTGTATTTGCTAGTATGGAAATAGATATGACTAATAATGTAGGAATATTTTATGTAGCTCCGAACATGATGAAAAGTATTAAAGATATTAATAAAATTACTATAGGATTACAAATTAGAGGATATGAAACATATGATGGTAACAATTTTAGTGGTTTCTATAGCGTTTTTAGGAAGAGTAACCAATAATAGTTTTCCTCCATATAAAATTAATATAGATGAGATAATAGATGGTTTAGCCTCAGTTGGAGTAAAAATGATTAAACCTTTAAATATTGATAATAACGATTTAAATGGAGAAAAATGGGAATTAACCAAACACTTAGAAGAAAATGAGACGGTTAAAGTTCCAGGAGAAAGTGTAATGTATACAAATAGTAGAGGTCAAACTTCTATTAGATTTCTTAATTACCAAAAGCAAGATCCCAAAGAAAATTTAGAAGATTTTGAAGAAGAAATTGATAATGAAACAGAAACAAGCTACATGAATATTATAGAAGAAGAAGAAGTTAGAATAACCAGTAGATTCGCAAATTGGGAAATAATATCTGACATAGAAAGCGAAGAAGATGGAGAGGAAGAAAATATAGAAGAAATAAATGAAGAGATTAGGCAATTAGAGAGTCAGCTCAAAAATGATTATGACCAAAAAATATGGAAGAAATATTAAGAAATTTTTTTGAGATAAATAATTTAAGAGAATTAGTAGATGAAATGTATTTTGAAGCAATGAATTTAGATATTAATTTAGAGTCAGCTGAAGAAGAATTTAAACAATATTATAATATTCATTTAGTAGATGATATATGTTCAGGAAAAATAGAATTTGACAAATTCTTTTAAAAAAAAGTAATAACGAAGTAACCTTTATGGCAGATAGTCAAGCAAGTACTAGTAGTAATATAGGAAAAAAAACTAGAGTAGAACCAGATTATAGTGAAGTTCCAGCTAGAAATGTAGAAATGAGTGGTAGACCAGAATGGAAAAACCCAACATATGAATATGGATCAACTCAACCAAATAAATATATAGGATCAAGACAACCCATAGGAAAAACCATGAGTGGAACCATGTTAGTAATTGAATTAGGAAGTCCACAAATGTGGCCAGAAGAAATAAATATATGGAAACAATGTGTAGTAAGACATTGAAAAATAAATAAAAAAGCAGATATGGATATGTTTAGCTTTTTAGAAACATGTTTAGGACCTACAGCATTATCTATCTGGCAAAGTAAAAAGAAAAAAGATCCTAATAGAATTAATGAAATAAAGGCATTAGGAAATAATCCTTATAATTTTACTAGTTTTATTAGAACGTTAATAATAGGAATAAATCCAGGAAGAGAAAATACATTCATACAAGATACGGCACTTAGAAACCTAGAACAACTCACTATAACTGATATGAAATATATTATACCTTTTAATCAGGATTTTACAAGGTTAATAGGAGAAGCTAATAAAGCATTTGATGAAGAATTATGTAATAGATATTTTACGAAATTAACACAAGATTTAGGAAAAAGAATACATGAAGAATGGATAAAAACCAATGGTAATCTTACAGGATTAGGTATAGGACCTAGAGTACAATATACTTTCTTTAAACTTCAGGAATGGTGTAAAGAAGAATTTATTAGAGAACAAATTAGAAAGCAATCTTATGAGTTTTGTAGAAAAGCTATATACACCCCACAGCAATATGGACAGAAAAATTACTTTAAGCCAAAACGCAAAATATTAAGGAAATCAAATAAACCAAAATCTAGTTTTAGACAATATAGGCAAGGAAGAAAGCCCCCTAATTATGTTAAAAAGCCATCAACAAGAAAATGCACATGTTATATTTGTGGAGATCCTAAACATTTAGCTAACAGATGTCCGAAAAGACAGTTTAATATGGAAAGGGCAGCCATAGTAGAACAATTACATGAAGATGTAGTAAGTATAGATGGTAATGAAAGTGATAATGAAAGCATATTTAGTATAGTAAGTGAAGAAGGACCAGAAATTCCAAATATAATAGAATATACCTATATGAATAATTCATGTGAACATAAATATATAAATGGAAAAGGAACTATGAGTGTAGCATGTAGTATTTGTAGATTATATCCTGATATGCATTTAAGATATTAGTGCAATATATGTTTTGACGAAATTTGTTTTATTTGTGCTAAAGACTCATATAATATAGAGACAGATGTATCGCCTAAACCTAGCAAAAAACTAAAATCTATAGAAGTTCTAAACCATAAAATAGAGAATTTAGATTTAAGAATACAATTAATAGAATTAAAATTAAAAAATAATGAAAACATAAGTAGTAATCAAAATAAAGAAAAAGGTGTAGTTATAGAAGAACTTGATGAAATTAACCAACAATTAGAAGAAACTCATTTACAAAATACAGCGTATGAACCCCAACTACAAGTACCCTATACTAGTAGTCTAATACTTTTCGATTATCGAATATGGTGTAATCAAGAAAAATATATTGAAACTAAAGTCATTCTAGATACAGGAAGTACAGAAAGCATGCTTAGCGCTAGTCTTGTGCCAAAAGAATTTGTAGCACAATTAAGTTATATTGTTACTAATAGAAATGCAGAAAATAGATTAATGAGAATAACAAAAGAGTTAATTAACATAGGGATACAATTTAAAGATTTTTCAGGAAATTATAGTAGCAAATATACATTAGGACAAGTCCTTATAGCACCAGATAACATAAATAGCCACAAATTCCTTTTAGGATTAAACTTCATTTGTGCATTAAATGGCAATATATTAATAGGCAAAACTTATATTACTATTAGAAAACATAATTATACTTTTCCAACTAATCGATACATTAAACAATCAGAGTTGACTGCGAAGCGTGGTGGATATGGTAATAATGACCTCGATTTTTTCAAAGAATTAGAACAAAATAATATAGAACCTGAAACTATAGATATCCTATTAGATGAAGAAATTAGAGATATAGGAAAGGGATTAGAAGTTTTAAACCTAGAAAATGAAAGAATTTTGCATAAATTATAAATGATAGGATTTATAGGAGATGACTTAGTCAAAAACAAAGTAAATTATACTTTTAAACTAAACATCTTAAACCCCGATATAGTAATAAGAACAGCAGCTATAGAATATACTCCTGAAGATATAAAAGAATTCAAAACACAAATAAAAGAAATGTTAGAAATCAGTATTATAAGAAGAAGTGATAGTCCTCATAGATCAGCAGCCTTTATAGTAAGAAATAATGCAGAAATAAAAAGAGGAAAACCTAGAATAGTATATAATTATAAGAGACTTAATAATAATACAGAAGATGATGCTTATAGAATACCTAATAAAGATGAGTTAATTAATCTTATATAAAATAAAAAGATATTTTCAAAATTTGATTTAAAAAGCGGATATAATCAAATTAAAATGGTAGAAGAAGACAAAAAATGGACCGCATTCAACTGTAGTGAAGGACATTTTGAGTGGAATGTTCTATCTTTTGGTTTAAAAAATGCTCCAGCTATATTTCAAAGATTTATGGATAGTATATTTAAACAATTAGATTTCTGTTTAGTATATATAGACGACATTTTAGTAGCTTCTGAAAATATTAAACAACATCAAGATCACTTAAAACAAGTGTTTAAGTTAAGACAAAAATGGAATAGTAGTATCTAAAAGGAAAATGGAACTTTTTAAGAGAAAAATAAGCTTTTTAGGTTTAGAAATAGGAAACGGACAAATTAAATTACAACCTCATATAGCTCAAAAAATTCTAGACTTCCCAGATAAGCTAGAAAACTTAAAACAAAAACAAGCATTTTTAGGAATATTAAATTACTCTAGAAAATTTATTCCTAAACTTAGTAAATTAGTCGGACCATTATACAAAAAAACCGAAAAATCAGGCCAAAGACATTTCAATCAGGAGGATATTAACTTAGTCAGAAAAATTAAAGAAATTGTTAAAGATTTAAAACCTTTAGAATTACCTTTAAGTACTGATTATGTCATAATAGAAGTAGATAGTTTTATAGAAGGATGAGGAGCAATATTAAAATGTAAACCTCATAAATTTTCTCTAAAAAGTAAATAAAAAATATCAGCTTATTCTAGTGGTAATTTTAATAAAACAGGAAGTAATTGGACTAGTCTAGATTATGAAATAGCAGGAATAGTTAAAGCAATAGACCATTTTAGACTATATTTAAATAAACCTTTTACTATTAGAACAGATTGTGAAACTGTGGTTAGATTCATAAAAAATGAAAATTCTAGAAAACAAAATAATAAAAGATGGTTAAATTTTAAAAATGCAATAGAAGGTAATGGATATAAGGTAGAGTTTGAACATATTAAAGGATCAAACAATAGCATAGCAGATTTATTAAGCAGAAAATTAACTTTAATTTTGGGCAACAAATCATGGCCTCCAATGACCAAGACAACCAACAAACAAGACCTCCCTCTGCAGCTTACAACCAAATAGTCCGAAAACCAACTTTCAGGCCTAACTTTCAACAAATTAGCCAGAATAGACCAGCATTCACAATAGAAACTCGGTTTTTCAATCCAGCTACACAAAGCATTTTTCCTAGACCAGCTTTAAAAACTTTTGGAAAAATAGTACTTCCAGTCAGACATACTTTCAAGCCTCCGAGAGATACACCTTATATAACTGAAGAACAGAGTATTCTACTCAATGCTCTATGGGAAGCTCATAATTCATCCAGCAAATTAGCAGCATTAAATGCCCTCTGCTATTACTTTGAGAAAGAAAATAAAAAAATTTCAGTAAAAGATGCAGCAGTTTATTTTGTTATTAGAGGAGAGCCAGTTGGAATCTTTGAAGATTATCAAAAAGCACTAAAAAGCATTCAAAAAGTTTCAAATGGTTATATGGTACCTTTTAAGCAATTCAACGAAGCAATAGCAGCAGCAAGGAGATTACTAGGCCCAAATTTTTACATTCAGCCCAATGCTGAAAATGCAAAACCCAAGAATTTATCATCAGAAAAACAGCCTATAAGCCCAAATATTGATCAACTAGAAGAAGATCTTGACATAGTGACAATGAAATTCTCCAACTTAACCAAATTATACCAAGACCTTTTAATTCAACATGAAAACCTTCAAAAATATGTTTTAAGACCAAACCAAAAAGACGTACCAAAGGAAATACAACAAAAATCCCTTCAATTCAACCTTTCATTACCCTACCCAAACAATTTCATCCCTACCTGAAGGAATACAGAATATAATTTGGCAAAAAGCAGAAGAAAATTTCTATCGAAAAATGTTAAAAGTAGCTCAATTAATTGTGACTGCTAAAATAGAAGGAATACTGCCTACCACTACTCTTTTACAATGGAAAGGAGAGCCAATCAGACAGCAAGGAACTCTAAAATTTTATACTGCAAAGTATATTTCATGGCCAAATATTCAAATAGATACGTCAATTTTTCAAGAAGGATGGATTGAAGACAATTTCATCACTATCGCGCAGCTCCTAGACTTTGGTTTTGTATCAAGACTATATGTTACTGATTCAGATCAAGTTAAAAAATTAGGAAGACATCTAACAGACGCAGTAAGCCTCCAGCTTAGTAGAGGAATAGATATTCTACGAATTGAAGTCACAGCCATACCACCAATTTGGGTGAAGTCAAACGTTCAATTGGGACATACATTTTATTGGATACATGAAACATTTGAAAAAAGGTCGGCACCACCATCGGTAGCATTCTGGTTATTACACGAAGCAATAAATCCCATTTCAGACATAGCAGAGATGCAACTAGCCGTGGAAACTCGTCGAAAGGATCAACGAAGATATATGTTAAACACAGATTCAGCTACAAAATTTCAACTTTTATTTCAAGAATGTCATCATAGTATTTTCATCCCAGCTAGTGATCGAGTTTATCATCGAATATGGTTTCAAGGAAATAAAGCATTAACAAGTGTAGAATGTCCTCCAACATATGCACCAGACTTTGGAGCATCAAGCTCAGGAATAGGAAGTCCATAATCCAGCTAAAGAAGTGAAGACTTTAGTAGCAATAATTCACCAAGGAGCAATAATCGAGCAAAAAGACAAAAGCATTGGATTCTAGACAAAGGCCATAAATTCAGCAAGGACAATAATTTGAAGCAATAAGGCAGCAAAGGAAGCAATAATTCAGCAACTGGACGAAATGTACAGCAAAGATCAACAGCTAGCCTCAATAATGCAACTTTTCTGTACATATTAAACTGTTCACTATTGCCACCTATGTACTTTTTTACTGTTTAGACACTGTTTGTAATAATGGCAGTTCGGATGCCAAATCTCTCTTCATTTTGTTGTAATTTCTTTCATGTCCGAGGCCTATATAAGGACCTCATTCCTCATATTGTAAACTCGCCCCTTGAATACTCTTCAACCCACACTTCTTGGTTGTTAGAGAGTCTCTCACCTTTCTTGTAATAAAATATCTTCTTTGTGTGCAATAATATCTTGTAAGTTTTTATATGCTTTATAATGCATAGTGAGTAAACTACCCCCAGGGACGTGATTCCCCTACTATTTAAAAATGTTATAATTCTCTCATGTTCAAAAAATACAAAAACATTAAAAAACCGAAAATACAAAAACATTAAAAATGCTAAAAATGATGATGAACAGTAGTAACATTCTACTTTTTCATCGTCTCAAAAATATGTTTCCGCTGTACAAATTTTTGTTTTCAATAATCTCTGATACTGCTTTGGGAAGATTTTGTTTACCGTCTCGGTGTTACTGGTCGGGAGACAAAATGTGCGAGATAATTCCCCCCAGTGTGCAAGCAAAATGGTATCAGAGCTTGAGTATTCTGAGTATGCTCTGTGGTCGCAGTATAATCTGATCTTTCACACCAGAAAAATTTTCTCAAGTTTTTTCTTTGTTTTTTTTTTTTTTTGTGTTTCTGAGTTTAAATTATTAAATAAGTTAAGACTATATTTTAGAATTCAATAGGGTAAGATAGGTACTTTACTCCAGATCCAACATAGTCTTTGTTGATGAAGCAACCGAATTTACGAAACAACCCTCTTATATGAGAATTTTATAATAGAATGCTTAACTCGTTAAATGATAAAAATTCAATAACAATATTTTATATAATTTCTGTAAAGTTATAAGGACCAAAATATAATAATTTCACGAATGATTGGATCAAAAAACAATTAAATGAACAGTGGCATGGAGCTATACTCCAGGTGCCACCAAGAAGGATCGTAATTGGGTAACTAAAAGTGATACATAGAGCTTTTCGAAAAAAAAAAAAGGTGATACATAGAGACTATGGAAGGGGTACATGATACTTTTCGGTGGATCCCACGTGTTGTTGCCTTTTCTTCTTTAATGTTGTTTTGTTTCTTTTTGTTGATTTAATTGGAAAGGCTTTATAATCTCAAAAATTCTATGTTACATCTAGACTAATGGTCTCAATATAGTATACATAGTTGGATGTAAGGGTGTCACAATAAATGGTCAATCAATTATCCCCAATCCAACGGTACAATGTAGGTTAAGACTATTGGTCTTGATCCATGATAGAATCTTTTAAAGTTTCCACTAATAATGTATTATTGATTGTGCACTTGGGACATATATAATGATATTATGCATGCATGTTAGTCTACATTAATTTCCAGCTAAGTATGGTTTAAGCACTTATTTTATTTAAACATGATCATATGACCATATTTAAATTTGTAGGGCAGGCAGCGGGAGGGTCCACCTAATGTTTTTACGTGATCAATGCAATTGCAAATCCCCCCAAATTTTAATTAGTATTTCTCGCAAAATTAAGTTTCCAATTGAAAATGTCCTTAAATAACGACTTTTTGAAAATTACAGCACCAATTTTGCCAGTTGCACATGATATGAGACCAATTTTCCCACCCCTAAAGTTACAAGACCAAACTTGCAATTTTCCCTATTTACCTTCATAGGCTTATGAACATTTTAAAGACTCATTTTGAGTAATTTAGTTCTTTTCTTGGGGTCATTTTTTTTTATCATTTTCATTTACAAATATATTTAATCAATATAATATTATATATTATTTTATCTGCACTATTTACAAAATTATTACTTTTAACTAATTCAATCATTTTAAATATCATCAAATTATCATATCCGATCATTTTAAAAAATACAACCAAACATGCCTACATCCCCCTCCCCCCACAAATTAATGAAAAAAATTCTTAAAGTTAGTAAAAAGATATATAGAAGTATCTTGCGCTAACTAATTCTTCACAATATTTTTAAATTAACCAGGAAGAACTCTATTTAGGAGGATACAATATTATATATCAAGTGCTTAATGTCTAAGAGTTATTGAGATATTCCTTTTTGTCAAAACTTTAGAAAATGAATAAAATAAAGTAAAAGGCAATACGTTTAAAATGTGAATATTGCACTTTTAAGTGTGATTTTTAAAAGGCCAGCAAGTAAGTCTTTTTTTTTAAAGAAAAATCGGTCTTATATATTATTCAATCAAAAGTTTACAACGCCTGGAACAATACAATTCATATCGACTCAAACGATATAGTAAAAACATCTGAAACACCAACTATCAAGTTTTTGAAGATAACAAGTTTTAAGAACTCACAAACGAACACAAGAAAATTCTTGTGCAACTCTTATTCAAGAAGAGATAAAACTCTCATTTGAGAGAGAAAGCAAACTCTCATACGAGAGAGAAAATAAAATATTAAACAATGTCTAAAACGCTATATAAAAACTTATGTATTACGCGTCTTCATCTCGTCAGACCTGTCTCTGTCTCTTTAGATCCATAGCCGTCTCGTCAGATTTGAAGATGTGATGTACAACTTGAAGAAGGGTGCTCCAACCCAACCCGCCGACGATGGTGGTGATAATAGTAGTGAAGTGGATGACTGCTTCACCAAGCCACCGCCGATGGAGGAAAATAGAAGAAAAAAGAAGGTTAGGTTTTAGAGAGATGGGGAGAGAGAGACGTCCGTTTGCCAACCAAGCAAGTCTTATCTAGTCAAGTCTCCACATTAGTTTTTTTTTCTTTTAAATCTTTTGGTAAGTAAGTTTCTGCATTAGTTAATGAATTTCTTCTTTCTCCTACTTCATATTAGAGTAACGTTTAGAATGTTGCAGGTCTTAGAGTTTCAATATCGTCGTACTCATTGTATATTTTGAGTTTGAGTATATTTATAAAAATTATTGTGATTGTCTTGAACTTCTAGGTCAAGAATCTTAAGATTAAGTTATAGGAATCAAGTTTCTATAAAATAATAATATCATTTGCACCTCCGAAAATTGTCCCATTATGAATATGATTTATGTAAGCCAATAGGTTTTAAATATATAGCCATCATTCATCAAAGTGAATCATGAAAATTGAAATATATATCATGCTACATGAACAAAAAGTGACCAAAAAGTAAATAATGTCTCCTAAAGCATTTGCATAATAATATACAAAGAATAATACTTCCCGACTATCTAATGTTAATTAAATTAATTTATGCATATTTTTTCGTATTTGGCGGGATGTTGGATAGTAACGAGTTTTAGTCAACTTAAATGTTAACTCCAGACAAGTATATATAAATAAATTTCGAATAAATTTAATTTAAAAGATATGTTTATCACTGTATCTCAATATGGTAAAGTAATGTATGTTCTTACATATATACGCAGAAATGCAACAAAGGTATATATAATAAAGTAAAATCAAGAACAAAAGAATAATAATACTCATACTTCCAGTATAAACATAAATACGAAAAAATATATAAACCTAGACTTTTCTATAAATAGTTCATATGAAGCATGCAAGATTTGATATTTTGAGAATTTCACTTTTATCATACTCTCGACGTTGATTATTGGTCTATTTGTTATGATGACAGAATGAATTAGTTGTACCATAATTGGCATATTCTATTGTAAATTAGTGTTTGTTACAAATATATAATCAAAGGATTTATATCTAATGATTGATTAACCTTTAATTCGGTCTTAATTTAAAGGGTGTTTTGTTAATACAATTATAAGCTTCCCCTTTGTTAATAGGGAACTTTTTTAGATCGTAACCATTAAATTTATAAGCTTCGGAAATAAAATAGTAATTTATAAGTTTCTTGGAAAAAATAAGAAAATCTCAAGTTATATTTTAAATTCTTATGAACTCTTCTAATTTGTTTATATAGATCATAAATTTATCATTACTATCATTTCATAAGTTTCATGATCTTATTTTATTCAAACACGTTTAAATAAATTATTTAACAAAAATATAAGATCTAACATGTTATGGGTTCCAATAACATCTCAAAAGATCTTTTTAATAATCTGAAGTGGCTCTAAATTGTAGTTCTATAATCATAAATTCCGTACATATACTAATCGGGGAAATAGCAATTGGGGTCCTATATATTAGGGGGTGTCAATTTGGGACAGTATCTTTTTTGACTTGCTATTATGTCTAGTATCTATTAATTTTGTGGCAATTTTGATACTACGGTGCCAGAAAATTCTAAAAATTGGGTGGTTTGCATTCAATTTGGGGATTTTCGGATTTTTGGAGGGAAAATTGGGTTTTTACTGATTTTGGAGGGGAAAATCTGGTGCTTTTGATAATATTATATTTATATATGCACAAACAACACATTCACAACAACAATATTCAAATAATAATATACAAATACCAATGTTTAAAATTAGATTTTTTAATCTTTTCATACTTTTTATCTATTTTTTGTCTAATAATTAAGACTTATACTTTTATGTATCATAAAATAATACAAATTAACATTTATAAATATCAATGATTGTAATATATATATATATATATATATATTATTCAAACATTAGAAGATTATACGCTACTCGCCGTGTCCATAACATATTGAGTACTCCTCTTAGATAAATTATAAAAGCTCTTTTATCTTATTTTGAATCTTTTATATAAAGTATTTTATTTTTATTCTTAATATTTTTAACGATATTTAATAATGTCAATTTATATTATTTTATGATACTTTAAAAATGTGAAAACTATTTAATAAAGAAAAAATAGATACAATAGGTTAAAGTATGAAAAAAAAAATTTCCTTCGATTTCCTGCCAAAGTATGAAAAACAAATTATGTCAATTTTCAAGCCAATTTCTCTCTAAAGTGCCAAATCCGCAATTTCCTCCCCAATTTTCCATCCAAAATTTGAAAATCCCCAATTAGATGCAAGATTCATAAATTGAATGCAAAATCCCAAATTTTGAGAATTTTCTGGCACCAAAAGAGTAAAATTGTCACATAATTGAAAGATAAAAGACTTAATTGTAAGTTAAAAAAAATTGATTACTCTTGCCACTCCACTAACATATATGACAAAAATACAATTTTCCCTATAATAATAATACCAAAATGTTCAAAGTGAAACCTGGCTGATCTTAGATGTGGATCGGATCCATCGACAAGCATATAAAGGATTTTACCAAAATACGTGAAGTAAAATATATAATTTAAGCAGAACAGATTATTATCTTATCATGAGATGACATAGCATTTGAGAAATGGAAAACCCATCACTCTTGCACATGTTTAAATTTTAAATAAATATTAAAATATCTCTGACAATGTAGCTCTTAATAAAGAACCTTTTTCGTTTTTTTATTTATTTCTTCTAAATAAATCCTTTTTCAGATGAAATTGCGTCCCCTAAGTAGGGTTGGCCATTCATTTTGAAAAATTGTGCGCGCAGCACCACATCACACCAAATCATTTTTGACAATTTTTGAGAATTTTAAATAAATAATACAAAATTAAATCAAAATTAAAAAAATAATAGAAGAAAAAATAGGCATCAGAAAATCGCATATTCCGTGCTCGGGCAACACGAAATCGGGCGGGGAATGTAATTTTTTTAAAAAAATATATATGCCCATTCCGCGCTGCCCGAGCGCGGAATGGGCATTTTTTTTTTTTTTTAAGATTTGCTCATTCCGCGCTCGGGCAGCGCGGAATGGCAGTAATAGCCTGACATGTGTCAGGCAGACTCTTTCTTTCTCTCTCTCGTTTTTCCTCCTTCCTCTTACTTCTCTTCATCTTCTTCTCATTTCTTCATCTTATTTTTCATCTTTTTCATCATCCGCAACAATACAAGGTAAATTTTATATATTATTGCTTTATAAAATGTGTAGAAGCCATTATATTTCCGATTTTTTGTGTAATTGATGAATTTAGGGTTAAAAAAAATCGAATTTTTGTGTAATTTTCGAATTTGGGCTTTAGGTGTAATTTCAAATTTGTTGTTAAATTTTATCAATTTAGTGTTTTAATTTGTGCAATTTTGTTGTGTAATTTTCGAATTTGTTGTGTAATTTTGGATTTGGGCTTTAGGTGTAATTTCGAATTTTTGTTGAATTTTATCAATTTAGTGTTTTAATTTGTGAAATTGTGTTGTATAATTTCGAATTTTTTTGAAATTTTTGAATTTGTTGTGTAATTTTGAATTTGGGTTTTAGGTGTAATTTCGAATTTTTGTTGAATTTTATCAATTTAGTGTTTTAATTTGTGGAATTTTGTTTTGTAATTTCGAATTTTTTGAAATTGATCAATTTAGGAACTAAATTTGTGGAATTTTGTAATGTAATTTTGAATTTATGGTTTAGGTGTAATTTCGAATTTTTGTGGAATTTTGTAGTGTAATTTTGAATTTAGGGTGTAGGCGTAGTTTCGAATTGTTGTGGAATTTACCAATTTAGGTTAAAATTTGTGGAATTATGTAGTTTAATTTTGAATTATTGGTATAATTTTGATATTTTAGCTCTAATTTCGAATTGTTGGTATAATTTTGATATAATTTGTTTATTTTTTATTTTTTAGCGCTAATTTTGAATTATCATGTTATTCTTGAATTGGTAGCTATAATCTTGAAATATAAGGTTTAATTTTGAATTTTAAAATATAATGTCGAATTATTAGTTATAATATTAAATTTTTGATGTATACTTTAGGGTTTAGGAGGTATAATATCAATTTTAGGTATAATTTTTAATTTGTATGTTGAATATCAAATTTTTTTTATCTATAAATTCAAAACTTTAGGTATAAACTCCGATTTTTATATATAATTTTCATATAATAGGTATAATTTTGAATTGATGTTTTAATTTCCAATTAGTAGGTATAATCTTGATTTTTTAGGTATAATCTTGAATTCTTATGTATAATTTCAAATTATAGATGTATAATCTTGATGTGTATAATTTCAAATTATAGATGTGTAGATTAATTTTGTCACATAAGTTTATTTCTTTGTGATATATGTGTTTGAATTTATGAAATATTAATGTGTATTATTCTAATTAGCTCAAGTATCGTTTTAATTGAAAATAATCTTTTATTTTATTTTAATGTAGGATGGCGGAGGAATTTGTTGATCATATATATATGGCTCGATAGACGGTAGGGTGTTGACCGGGCAGTCAAATCATATGTCCGAGCAGGTTGGTGAGTCCCCCGATTTCGTGTTCCATGCTAGACGGGCGGACAATGCGTATTTTAAGAGTGCTTATGGAAGGACCCCACATAATCGAGTCTTGTTAAAATTGCAATGCATGGGGTTATATCGGGTATACAAGTTAGGGCCATGGACAAATGATATGGGTCTTGTAACGGCACTAGTCGAGAGATGGCGACCGGAGACCAATACATTTCATTTCAGAACTGGAGAGACTACGATTACTCTTCAGGATATTGCTATGATATTTGGTCTTCCAGTCGATGGTCGATCTCTAATAACTAATCGTGTGTTACAAAGTTATGATGAGTGTGCAACCTATATTTTGGAACACTTAGGGTTTCCAATGACTAGGCAAGATTTCGAAAAAAAAGGGTTTCAACTAAAAATCGCAAAAATTGTAGCCCATGTGACCTCGGCTGCTGGCCAAATCACCCCCGAATCTGAAGAAATGCAAGTTGATCAGATAGCCTGTTGTTGGGCACTTATGTTGCTTGGCGTGTTGTGTCCCAACAACATCGGAGATGTTGTTCCGGTACTATGGTTGTCGTTATTTGAAGATGTTAACGCAACAAACAACTATAGCTGGGGGAGTGGTGTGTTGGCGTGGTTATACCGAGGGCTAAGCAAAGCATGCAGTATAGGTCAGAAAAATATAGATGCTTGTGTGCCATTGTTACAGGTGGGGAGGATGATTATTTAAATATTGTTATGTAATTTTTTTGATAATTTGTGATTTTTAATTATGTGTATATATTCATTAACAGATATGGGCATGGTCTAGAATTTTGGTTGTCAACGTTCCTGAGCCAGTGGCAGGAATTGATGCGCATGGTATTGCCCGAGCTCCTTATGGTGCACGATAATTTACTGATATTTTCATGAATTTTAATTAATTAACAAAATTGCGTGATTGATGTTTAAAGGTGGTATCACCCTGTTACAAATGACATTGTTGTCGCTCACAGTGTCCGGACAATTAGAGATGGACTTGATCAGATGGCCGAAGGACATGTGAGTAAAAAAATTATCATACCGTTTTTATATTATGATATTATATCTCTATTATATCCTTCTGTATTAAAATTTTTTTTATACTTTTTTCATATTTCAGTTTATCTGGACTCCATACAATTTCAATGATGAAGACATCGACGAGTTGCCACCTGAATGCTTGGACATTGTTGTGTGGAAAGCATTAGTTCCGATGATATTCTTCGATGCTGTGGAGCATCATCGTCCTGAGCGTGTTTTGCGGCAGTTTTGACTCCGACAAAATATTCCACGTCATGTTGCACCTGAGCGAAGAAGGGACCGAAGGGACCGTAGGGGGAGGAATATAAATTGGGCAAATGAAAATGATAGCTATATTGCAATGTGGAATGATCGGGGCAATAGAACTGTGACTGGACAACCTATTCAGGGTAGAAACGACACAGAGCCAGGATACAACCAGTGGTATGATAGAATCACTTGGCGTTATATTTCACCCACCTTGACTAGGAGAACAGTGGGACATCAAACAGGGTCGGCCCCTCTATTGCAGAATGTGGTTAGTAAATATACTTATTGTTCTAATATAGTTGTTTTTTCTATGATTTTTTACTTAACTCTTTTGTTTTATCTTTTCAGTATAATCGTATTCAAGACCTGCAAAATACTATTGAGAAAGCCCCTCAAAGTAGCCATGGAGTTAGGAGGGTACCTGGACAGGTGCGATCGGGTCTCACCGGCCTCGCAAATCTAGTCACATGTGGACGTCATGGCAATGTAGCATCTGGTTCTCACAGTCATAGACGTGGAGGAGAAACCATGCTTCCACAGAGGAGAAGCCGGAGTGCATTGGAAGACTCCGAAGGTATAGAAGATGATGATGATGAAGATGGACCATCCTCAGCCCCGACCTGAGTACCGAGCCAGACCATCCTCAGCCCCGACTTCAACACCTGAGTACCGAGGCGGAAGTTCACATTTCGGGTTTCCACCTGAGTACCGAGACGGGCGTTCACATTCTGGGTTTCCACCTGAGTACTGAGGCGGGCTTTCCTCCTATTCCGGGTTTTCACCTGAGTACCGAGGTTGGCTTTTCTCCTATTTTGGGTTTCCACCTGAGTACCGAGGCGGGCCTTCCTCCTATTTCGGTTTTCACTTGAGTACCTAGGCGGGCCTTCCTCCTATTCCGGGTTTCCACCTGAGTACTGAGGCGGGCCTTCCTCCTATTTCGGGTTTCCACCTGAGTACCGAGGCGGGCCTTCCTCCTATTCCGGGTTTAATGATCCATCAATGGAGCGTTAGTTCGTTGACTCCATCTTTAATGATCCCCCTCCCCAAACTTTGAATCAACCTTCACCAGTGGAACAACAACGGAATATATCGCCTGTTTCGTTCCCTTTGGATATGAACAACCAAATGAGTGAAGAAGTTACAGTAAGGCCAAGACGATCTACTAGGACGGGGCACCCTCGACAGTGTGGCACATGGGGACCTCTGGGCGCAAGGCCACATGGGTAGTTTAGTTTCTCGGTTTGTATTATAGTTAAAAATTGGTCCTTTTATGTTGAAGTCATTATTTATTAAAAAAAAAACTGTTATTCTGGTTTGTATATGTATTTGCGATGTCATATTTGTGTATATATTTTACGAAGTTTATGCTCAAATATACATTTTTTATGTTCAAGTCGAAACCCGAAAACGCACGAAAAAGGGAGAAAAATGAGCCGGAAACAAATAAAGTCATTATTTATTAAAAAAAACTGCTATTTTTTTTGCCTTGTCATATTTCTTTACTTGGGCATCGAAACGACCCAAGTCTTGTTGTATTACAAAGTTTATGCTTAAATCTATATTTTTTATGTTCAAGTCGAAACCCGAAAACCCACGAAAAAGGGAGAAAAATGAGCCGGAAACAAATAAAAAGTCATTATTTATTAAAGAAAGCTGCTATTTTTTTTACCTTGTCATATTCTTCACTCGGGCATCGAAATGACCCAATTCTTGTTGATTTACAAAGTTTATGCTCAAATCTACATATTTTATGTTCAAGTCAAAACCCGAAAACGCACGAAAAAGGGAGAAAAATGAGCCGGAAACAAATAAAAAGTCATTATTTATTAAAAAGCCCTTATGACGATCAGAAATAAAGCAAACACCTTCATCAGACATCAAAAAATGTTTGCAGACCAATTGCAAAAACCATAACCAAGACTCGTTGGACTCATTATCAACGATGGCGAATGCTAGAGGTAAAATATTCTGATTTCCATCCAAAGTTGATGCGGCCAACAACTTAGCCTTGTGTTGTGCGTACAAATGAGTCCCGTCAACACATATGACTCTTCGACAATATCGGAATCCATCTATACATGGCTTGAACGCCCAAAATAAATATTTCAGCATTTTTTGGTTTTGATCCTCGTATTTGTGCTGCCATTCAACAACCGTTCCCGGATTCCACTTCTAGATAGATCCTAAAAGTTTAGGCAACCATGTAACTGAATCCTCCCATGTGCCGTATACAATCTCATTTGCACGTCGCAAACTGTACCAAGCCTTCCCATACGAAATATCGAATTGCCATTATTTTGACACCATTAGTCTAATTAGACCGACCTTATATGAAGGATCCTTCCTCACTTTTGGTAGAAGTTCATTTGCGATCATGTTTATGTCCAAGTTAAAGTGGTTATTGGAACAATTTTCAGCAAAACATGTGTGTGACCCTTCATACCTTGTAATTTTCCAGAAATTAGTATTATTCAACAAACTTCCACGCAGTCTAAAAGGGCATCCATGTTTGCATTTTACGGTATACACTGTCGGATTACTAATTGCCACCTTAAACTCGCGCCGTGCATGCTGCACGTGGTAGTTTTTCACTGCTGCTTGCAAGCTGAGTTTGTTGTCAAAAACTTGGCCCTTGCGAAGATTACCTTTCGCATGATCATAAATTATTCTCCGGGTCAAACCTGCACTTTGTCGATGTAGTGAATCACCTTCTACTTCTGGGTATGTGGCGGAGTAGAATGGGAGCACTTCATGAGGTATTTCTTCAGCTCTTGTGGGAGGGACATCTTCATTCATTGGTACATTACTCTCATCATCTTCATCCTCATCCCTCATTGCATTGTTGACGTGTTCTTCCATCTCGTCGTCCGTATGAATATGGAGCGAACAGTCAGAATCATCACTGTCATCGTCATTCCCAATATCATCATTCTCAATGCTTGCAAAATCACTAGAGCCAAAATTGGGATGCTCAAATTCATGACGACTTTGTGTAGACGGACCTGCAAATAAGGATAAATATGATGGCAACATGTAAAAATAAGAATAACAAGTCACGAGTCAAAGGAATACAACCATTATGAAACTCGTTAGAAGATTCATAATTACCTGCTTGCATATCAAAATTCCTCGAATGTGGATTTACCAAAGGGAAATTTTGTGTAGACGGGCCTGCAATTAAATATAAATATGATCACAATATGTAAAGATAAGAATAACAAGTCACAAATCAAAGAAACACAACCATTATGAAACTTATTAGAAGATTCATAATTACCTGCTTGCATGTCAAAATTCCTCGAATGAGGATTTACCAAATGGGAATTTTGTACAGTTTCAAAACACCCAAACAAATGACCCGTTGTAGAAGCACCTAAAAATGCAAATCACACAAAGTTAAATTGTTTTACATTCTGCAAAGAAAAGAAAAATAATCTATACAAATATGAAATTTGGTAGTAAATATGATGACACAATGTAAATATAAGAATAAACTACCTTGATGCAAATCGTGAATTGTAGAACTCCCCACACCACTTGAAAAAAAATCCTGAAACTCACGATTTTCCCACACATGTGATTGTGAGTGCGTATTTAAATCTGGTACCGTGGGCTGTGTAGAATATGACATGAATTGGGGTGGCTGTAACGACGTCACTTGATGTTGAATTGGTTCATATACTCGTCTGGTCAACTGTTAGGAATTTCATGTTAGATGTTTTGATGATGACAATTAGGACTTTTTGTTAGATCCCAAAATATGTAAGTTTGTTTTTCAGCTTTGAAGCGTTAGATTTGTAATAGGCTTTGCTTTATTCTTATTTCAGATTGTTAGGTTAAGCTGTCTTAGACTAAGTGTCTGATATGTTCTGAGTGAGTTTATCAGAAGTATAGTTTGAAGACTCAAGCGCCTGAAGTCTGAATAAAGATGAAGATTCCAAGCGTCTAGAATGACCAGCTACACCAAGCGTCACCTTATGGATAGAAGTAATTCAAGGTTGAATAAGCGTCTATCAATGACTGATTTCACTTGAATTTATTTTTAAAGTCCAGAAGGAGTTTAATGCAAATATTCTCAAATGCATTAAATGCCAACGGGCATTTAATTCAAATGCATTAAATGCTAATAAGAGCATTAAATGTGATAAGCACTTTCAGACGTACGAAGAAGCTACCCTATTGGACTGTCAACTATTCAAAGACTGCAGCACCAACTTTTGTGCAACAGATTTTCAGGAAAAAGGACAAAAGTTGTTCACTCGCGGAAGTGAGAGACACGCGCCCTTGCATGTGTCAAACGGACACTTTTTTTAAAAATACCTATAAATAGGACTTCAACAACAAGCCAAATACAGAGAACAATTATCAAGTCGAATTGCTGTTGCATTGAAGTCTCATTCCTTAAAATCTCAGAAAAGCCAAAACTTTCAAGAAAATATTCTCTTTGCTTTTCTTCAAATCCTGAGACAGTCAACCAATATCTCAAACATTCTTTTCGAGAAACCCACATTACTATTGAGATATTCCTAGTTGTTTGAACTTTATCAAAATCAAACAAACCATTTAGAAAAACCCCTATCCAAGCCTCGCGATATGTGTGAAGTCGAAGTTGGATACTTGCCATATTTCTAGGTGAAAGAAGCAAGGGGATTGAAGTGATTTGGAGCAGAAATCTGTGTGATCAAGGAGCTCAAGTCATTGACATCCATCTCTCCCTAATTTGTAGAAGATTCTGTGTGATTCTTTGAGAATTATTTTAGTAGATTGCCTCCAAGTGTTCAAGGAGAAGAAGGACGTAGTTGGGATTACACTACCCAACGGACCTTACAAATATTGTTCTTTACTTTACTTTCAGCATTTATATTGTCATATCATAATCTGATAAAGTAAAACTTAATCAAACGCTAAGCAACTAAATGCACTTTCTGTGACGCTAAAGCTTTCAAAGAGAAGACTCCAAAAATCATTCCACTGTGCTAACACTGATCAAAGAGGTGAACGCTCAAACCTATTTGGTTGTAGTATTCAAGTCTTGAAATCTAAGTTAACTTTATAAAAACAGTCTTCGTTAGACGCTTCACCAAAGCGCTTATATTTTAAGTGAACGCTTAAATCAAGTGTTAGACACTTCAAGCGTCTACTTTTCAAGCGTCCAAAATCCTTTTTAATACGAATTTTTTGAAGTCAAAAAAGACTTCAGGGTCTATTCAACCCCCCCGTTCTAGACCCTTTCGTATGCCACTTGGGACCAACAAGTGGTATCAGAGCGGTTAAAATTGAAATTTTAAAATTTCCAAGCATAACTGCTTGTTTATATCCTTTTTCAAACTTAGTTGCTTTAGATTTTAAACATGGCATTTGCTAAAGTTCCCAAACTAACTAAGTCAAATTTTGACACATGGAAAGTCAAAGCATTTACATATCTCTGTTCATGTGATGATGACATGTGTGATATTATTTCAGATGGGCCAATCAAAATATATAAAGTTATCACAAGAGCACCTGGAGCCATGGTCTCCAGATGAGCGTCGAAGAGCTAATTTGGACAATGTTGGTCGTAACTTTCTATATACGACTATTGGTGATAATGACAACTTATTCAACAAGATCAAGTCTTGCAAAACCACTAAAGAAATATGGGATAAGTTGGCTACAATTTGTGGTGGTTCAGCTCAGATCAAAGAAAACAAACTTTCCATTGCCAAGGAAAAGTTTAACGAATTTAAGATGCTACCCAATGAAACTTTAGAGCAATTAGATATAAGATTTACAGCTCTAGTTACAGAACTTACATCGTTGGGAATGGATTTGCAGAATCGAGAAATGGTGGTTAAGATCTTTAGAAGTTTACCAAGTAAATTCCTGATGAAGACAACTGCTATGAGAGAATCAAATATGCTGGATCTCCTAACTCCAGAAGACGCCTTCTCAGAGCTCAAAGCATTTGAGTTCGAGTTGAATTCTTCTAGTGATGTTGTGAGTAGTCCGGTGATTGAATCTGGAGCGCTTATAGCATCAATCAAAGGCAAATCGGGCAATAAAGGAAAAAATTTAGATATCAATGAAAAAGAGGAATTGGCTTTGCAGAATAGATTCAGAAAGTTCTTGAGATATGAAAAGAAAGGAAAAGGTTTCAATAATCAAGGACAAAGTTCATATCAAGCATCTTCTCCGATGCAACAACAGCTTCAAGCGCCTCAGTATTCTGTTCCTTCACCCCAAGCGCCTGTTCAGTACCAAGCGTATACTTAAAATCTCTCAACTCCAGTGGTCTCTAAACCACACATTGCAAGATTAACAAATGAACAAAAGATGAAAACTAATCTTTGTTATAATTGCAGGAAACCAGGGCACTACCAGGTAAATTGCCCTTATCCAAACGTATCCAAGCCCTCAAGGCAAGATTACTTGGATAGAAACCAATTCAGGAGCAACCTTCGTCAACAAGGTTTGCTAGCGAAATCAGAACCAGCATCCGCACCTGAAGATTTAGAATCATCAGAAGAGAGTAGTGACGATGATGAGCCATTAGATGACTCAGCGCTCATATGTCTCATGGCCAGAGATGATGAAGTGTCTCCTGAGGTAATCAATGAATTATCTATTCCTCTCTCTTATGATGAATTACTTGACAAAGTCAAAGATTACTACAATGAATGTCAAGAAGCTGCCAAAATATATCAAAATGATCTCGCTATTATCTCATCACTCACAAGAGATAAAGTAACGCTCAAAGCAGAGTTGCAAGTTCAGCAACAGTGCATTGAGAAGAACCAATCGCTTGAGAGTGAAATTATTCAATTAAAAAGCGATCTTGATATAATAGTCAAGAGAAAAGCTGATTTGATCGCTAGACTTGCTAAATCAGAGCAACTCATCTCATCATTATCAAAAGCTTCTAGAAAGTTGGATAATGTGACTGAAGTAACTAGATTATTTGGTGAGAAGACCGATTTAGGATGCGATAAACTCGGTAAACAACCCAATAAATCTAATGTTACGGCAAACAACGAAGGAAAGGGTGTTATCTTTGTTAAAAAAGGTTCACAAGGTCAAACACAAAATAAACCTAGTGACAATGGTAAGAGGCCAAATGAGAAAGTCAAAGCTAACTCAGGCAAGGGTAAGGCTAAGGCAAATGATTCACAAAGACGGGTCTATCCAAACGCTCGAAAGGCTAAAGATAAGTCTGACCACTGTGAATCAAGCGCTAAGCGTCCATCACCAAAAGTGCAACCCAAGCCAGCGCCAAGGAAATACCAACGTCAATATCCAAGACAGTCAAGATCATATTATCGATACTATGATGATTATGATTATGACTACCATTATAATCGAGGATATTATTATACACCCAAAAAGCACACAAAACATGTTGTGAAACCCAAAAAGGCCAGTATTCCTCCAATGAAGACTAGGCAAATATGGGTTCCTAAAGTTCTAATTCAAACTAACAATGTTACTAATGTTAAAGGACCCAAGCAACAATGGGTACCTGAACAGATATAAAACTTTCCTTGTGATTGCAGGTACCTAGAGCTAGAGCCGATACATCTGTGTGGTACTTCGATAGTGGATCGTCAAGGCACATGACTGATTCCAAAGATCTTCTGATCAACTATCAAGCTGCCAATGGTCCTTAGGTTGTATTTGGTGACAACTCCAAAGGTAAAACCAAAGGTATTGGTACTGTGCATAGGGGGAATATCATGATAGGTGATGTTTATTATGTTGAGGGTCTGAAGCACAATTTATTAAGCATAAGTCAATTTTGTGATAAAGGCTTTGAAATCATATTCTCAAGTGACTGTTGCTATATAAATGACGCTAAGATTAAGTCTACTAAATTGAAGGGTAAAAGAACTAACAACGTATATTTGGTAGATTGGGGTTCAATACTTGATAACAACCCAACATGTTTTGTTGCTAAAAATGAATCTAAAAGGGGTTGGTTATGGCATAGAAAAATGAATCACCTCAACTTCAAAACAATCTCTCAGCTTATAAGTCAAAATCTTGTAGAGGGATTACCAAATGGACCATTTCATAAGGATCGCCTTTGTGACGCTTGTCAAATGGGTAAACAAGTTAAATCATCGTTCAAGAGAAAACTTCATCTATCTACCTCTAGAATACTTGAACTACTTCACATGGATTTGTTTGGACCTGTTCAAACAATCAGTGTAAGCGGTAAGAAGTATACTTTGGTTATAGTAGATGATTTCTCTCAATTTACTTGGGGTGGAATTTCTTTCATCCAAAGATGAAACATGTGACAAGTTAACAACGCTTATTCGGCAACTTCAAATATTGAAAAATCTTAAGGTTGCAAGAATAAGAAGCGATCACGGTACTGAGTTTACTAACAAGATTGTTGAGAAGTTTTGTGCAGAAAATAGAATACTTCATGTGTATTCAGCTCCCAGAACTCCCCAATAAAATGGTGTTGCTGAGCGCCGGAACCGAACGCTTAAGGAATCCACTAGGACTATGTTAGCAGAATCCAAGCTTGCTCCTAGGTTTTGGGTCGAAGCGATCAACACTGCCTGTTACATTCAAAACCGTTGCATGATCAACAAACAGCATGGGGAAACTCCATATGAACTGTGGAAGGGACGTAAGCCAAATGTTTCATATTTTCACTCTTTGGTTCTAAATGCTTTATCCATAATAATGGATCCCAAAGTCTAAAGACATTTGATCCTAAAGCGGATGAGGGAATCTTTCTAGGCTACGCCAAGAATGGAAAGAATTTTCGCATCCTCAATAAGATCAAATTGAAGGTTGAGGAATCTATTCATGTTGTTTTTGATGATGCTAACCAAGAACCGAGTAAGGTTGATGTGAATGATGTAGGAGTTGAAGATCTATGTCATCAAGCGTCTAAGATTACTATTGATGAAGATACTGGCGACGATGATGAGATCTCAGTGCCACCTCCTAAGATTACTCATGAGGTTAATATGGACAATATTGTAAGAAATGCTGATGATCATGAAGAGAGTGATCATCAAGAGCAATCAAGAATCTGTGAACTTGAAGCGCCTACGCAAGAGAATAATCAAGCGTCTGTTCAACTTCTTAACCCTTTCCAACCAGATAGACTATGGTTGCGTGATCATCTACCTGAGCAGATTATTGGAGATATTGAAGCACCTGTTAGGACTAGATCCGCTACATTCAATGAGGCTATGTTCACAAGCTTTTTTATCTCAAATGGAACCTAAGAAAGTGGATGAAGCGCTAAGTGATCCAAGTTAGATTGAAGCCATGCAAGAAGAGCTTAATCAGTTTGAACGAAATAAAGTTTGGATGCTAGTACCAAGGCCAACTCACCAAGGAGTTTTTGGAACTAGATGGGTTTATAGAAATAAGATGGATGAGAACGGCATTGTGATAAGAAACAAAGCCAGACTCGTAGCTCAAGGATATTGCCAAGAGGAGGGTATTGACTTTGATGAGACATACGCTCCTGTCGCTCGTCTTGAAGCAATCCGCATGTTTCTAGCGTATGCAGCGTTCAACAAGTTCATGGTGTATCAGATGGACGTGAAGAGTGCCTTCCTGAATGGTAAACTCAAAGAAGAAGTATATGTGGAGCAACCACCAGGATTCATCAACAATCATGGTAAGGGTATGGTTTACAAGCTAGACAAAGCACTTTATGGGCTTAAGCAAGCACCCCGAGCATGGTATGACACTCTCTCTATCTTTCTCATTGGTAAAGGCTTTTCAAAAGGCAGCGTTGATGCAACGTTATTCAAAATTACCAATAACGAAGATACTCTCTTAGTCCAAATTTACGTTGATGATATTATATTTGGTTCTACTAACAAGCGTCTGTGTGAGAAATTTTCGAAAATGATGCAAGAACAATTTGAAATGAGCATGATGGATGAATTAACTTTCTTCTTATGATTACAAGTTAAACAACTTCATAATGGCATATTTATAAACAAGATAATGACATCTATAGTACCTCTGGTTTTTGATTTGTGTCACTTTGGTCCCTCAACTAATAAAAGTGGCACATTCGTCCTTATACTATAAAATATGTGTCACTATGATCCCTAAACACCAATTTCCGGTCAATTTCCTCCGGCCAACTAACGCGTAACTTACACATGCCATGACCAAGGGGTATTTTTGTCCATTACAATTGTCTTTTCACCCAGCTCACAAAATTACACTTTAGTCCCTAAAATTAGTGCGGGATTTGCACTATTAATTCCCGCCCTTTGAAGGTGTCAGCCATTAAAACAGCAGTACCAAGCTTTTTGTTCCCATTTTTTCCACCCTCCAATTTTGCACATCTCATGGATCCTTCAAGCTGCTATTGCAGTCAACTCCGGACGTTAGGATGCTCGTGGACAAGCTCAAATCCAGGTCGGAGATTCTATGGTTGTGGACAATATGGGGTAAGTATTTCTCTTTTATATATATGTGCTAGGCTTAAAAAATCAAAATTTAACTCAGAGGGTGCAATTATTTGAAACACGCTGCTATTTCCTTTGTTTACAGACGGTTGGAGGGTGCAATTATTTTTTGTGGTTTGATCCACCTATGTGTGAGAGGTCAAGGCAAGTGATTCCTGGGCTTCTGAGGTCTATTGATCAGACGGAGTCGCAATTACACCAAGTGCAAGCTGAATTGCGCACGGTTAAAACTGAATTGCAAAGAGTGGATCAAAGAGGGAAACGAATTCAGAAGGTATTTTTGGTAGCTTTCTTGTTCTTGTTGTTGATATTTAAAAATGGAAAGTCAAATATTGAAAATACAAATGTTGGTGAAGTGAAGCAACTGCTGTGAAATTTTTAGGTGTTTTGCTCAATCTGATTTGGTGTTTAAGATGTAGGTTTATCTTTTTGTTGTAAGATATGGTATATAAGATGTATGGTGTTATTGGCGTAGTTATGGTTGGTTTTGTTTCAATGGAAATGGTATTTAATACACATTTTTCTTCTAAATTGATTTGTTTTGTTTTGCACCAAGTTTGTTTTGTACCAAGTTTGTTTTGTTTTGTTTTGTGAGCTGGGGTGAAAAGACAATTGTAATGGACAAAAATACCCCTTGGTCATGGCATGTGTAAGTCACGCTTTAGTTGGCCAGATGAAATTGACCGGAAATTGGTGTTTAGGGACCATAGTGACACATAATTTGTAGTATAAGGATTAATGTGTCACTTTTATTAGTTGAGGGACCAAAGTGACACAAATCAAAAACCAGAGGGACTATAAATGTCATTATCTCTTTATAAACCAAGCCAAATACACAAGAGATATGATTAAGAAATTTGGTATGGAAAATGCATCATATTCAAAAATTCCAATGAGCCAAACGCTTAAGTTAGATAAGGATGAAAGTGGAAAGAAAGTTGATATCACTAATTATAGAGGTATCATTGGATCACTTCTTTATCTTATTGCTAGTAGACCTGATATTATGTTTTCGGTATGCATGTGTGCACGATTTCAAGCTGATCCTAAAGAGTCACACTTAATTGCTGCCAAGAAGATCCTTAAATACTTGAAAGACACACAAAATGTGTGTTTATGGTATCCTAGGGATTCTCCTTTTGAACTAATTGGTTACTCAGATGCATATTTTGCAGGTTGCAAAATAGATCGTAAAAGTACTAGTGGTACATGTCAATTTCTAGGTGATAGGTTAATTTCATGGCATAGTAAGAAACAACAATCCATAGCTACCTCCACAGCCGAAGCTGAGTATGTAGCTGCAGGAAGTTGTTGTGCACAAGTATTATGGATGAGTCAACAACTTAGAGATTATGGAATAATCCTAGGCCCAACTCCCATTCATTGTGATAACCAAAGCGCTCTAGCCATGACTCAAAACCCTGTTCTTCATTCCAGAACCAAACACATTGACATTAGATACCATTCTCTTCGTGACCACGTTCAAAAGAAAGATATCTCCATGTACTTCATTGGAACTGACAAACAATTGGCAGATATCTTCACCAAAGCACTCAACGAACAACGTTTTCTCACTTTGAGAAGTGAATTAGGTATGATTGATTTAAATGCTTAATCATTTTGCATCATATTTTATTAGACATATAATTTAGAGGGAATCCACGTGATTTATATCTAAAAGATTTTCCTAACTGATACAAGTTATCAAATTTAGGGGGAACCTTAAAGTTGTACTTGACCATAACTGCAAGCGTCAATGATCAAAATTTTCAGATACATGATCATCAACGCTCAGTATTACTTATACATAAAATATTGGACACTCAAACATAAAAAGTCTTTTCAATCCTAAGCGTCTAATTTTCATATACCAACAAGTGGTATCAGTTAAGCGTTGAACCAATTCCATTCAACTCTTAATATAAATTTTTTTTTACAAGCCATGCATAAAGTTTACAAGCTTTTGAAGTAGTGGGTAGACTCAAAAGTCTATTTTGTACTCTACTCGCACGCTTCTATCACATCAAACTGGCGGGTAACCAAAACTTTTCAAATGACGGTTCAGAGATAGCACGTGTATGTGTACGTGTCAGTGTACCATCAGGCGCGTGTGCTACACTCTGAAAATACCAAACGTTTTTCTTTTCATTTTTTTAAACTCGGATGTCAAATCATTATATGTGAGAATTACCAAATGTAACTTCTCTCTCTTACACAAAACTCGGGTCCGCAGTTAATGAATTTATGGTTGAGATTCAAAAGTCCTTACACGTGTCTAAATCTTACAGAGACTAGAGAACACAAGTTTCAAAATTCTTTACTGTGTCATTTAAAACACAACTTCTGCAGAAAGACCATTCACTTTCACTCAAAGATTTCTGCAAATTTCTCTCTCTCTCTCTCAAAGCAAAAGAAAATCTCAGTTCACTCTACTCTAAAAAATGGCACCAAAGAAAGCTTCATCTACTTCTGCCGAACCTATCATCAAGGTTACTAAAGGCCTTGTTGTTGATTGGAAATTCTTGTATGATCAACCCCAAATCAACCTGCATGATATGATGGATACTGTTACAAAGGTTGGACTCAAGAAGTTCTTAACACAGTACTCATACTCATTTTCGACGGAAGTTGATACTTTATGGAGGACTGCAAAACTCTCGGAGGACAAGAAGTCTATCTTTTGTCTCCTCTCTATGTCCAAGAAAGAGCCAGCAAAAGAATTTGTGTTGACTGCTGACTCCATTGCAAAGAACTTCAATCTTCCTAATGAAGGTGATGCACTGGATAGTGTCACTTTGGCACAAATCAAGGAAGCATGGACGGTTATGAGGGCGTACGATGGTGTACCCTACACCCAGAACTTTGAAAAGAAAGATCTGGTATCTCAGTACAGACTGTTGGCTGATTTCTGCAGTAAAATTGTTGAATGCAGAGTGGGCACGTTTGATAAGGTCAACCCCACACAATTTCAGATGATGACTGCTATACTCCTCTCCATCAAAATCAACTAGAGTGAGTACATCTTTGGAAGGTTTAGGGACTGTCTGAACACCCCTAATAAACCATATGGACTTGTTTTGAGTGACCTTCTGTACTGATCAGACTGCGTTTACTCATCAGGTCTCCCGCTGAATAAGACTAAGTTTTTTGGACGAAGGATTCTGACCAACCTTTTCAATCCTCCCAAAATTGGTGGTGTTGCTAAACCACTTTCTGAGCGTCAAACTGTACGTGAAGCGTCTGATGAAGGGGCTGAGCGTCCTGCTCAAGAGGAAGCCGTGAAGTGTCCGGCTGTTACCAAGAAGAGGGCTCCTAGAAAGCCCAAGGTACAAGCTGTTCCTGCTCCTCAGAAAGATGATGAGGAAACTGATGAGGATGCACAGGATAAGTTACCACTCAAGCGGAGGATGCTGGAAGGAATCATCAAACAAATCAAATTCGATGAACCAGCTGCTGCTCCTCCTGCTCAAGCGCTTAAACTCGTTAAAGGAGTCAACGTGAAGAAAATATTCAAGCGTTCCAGGACAAGCAAGTGTCGAGCTGCTCTTGTTCCTGAAGAGCTTGAGACTGTTGAGCCAAGCGCTCAAGTTGCTGTTGAGCCAAGCGCTCAAAGTGTTGCTGTTAAGACAAGTTCTCAGGGTAAGTTTATTTCTTCCCACAACATTCCTATTCCTACATTTATAGAAGATCCTGCTCTTATAGAGGATAGTTCCTATGTTACAGCTTTAGCTCCAGCTGCTGCTGAAGCGTCAACCGATGTCAATCTAGATGTTGAGATGACAGAAGTTGTGGCGATTGCCAAAGACATTGCCGCAGAAGCTGCTGCAATTGAACCTGAGGAACCTACTCTCAAAGAGGTTCAGTCATCAATCCCTATTCCAGCTATGACAGAGGCACGCTCAGAAGGTCAGAGCATTGCTGAAGACGTTACAAAGCCAAGGCACTTCTTCCAACTGGACCCACTGAAGACGATTGATCATTCAATCAACTACATGCCTCCAGCATTTGAAGAAGATTTCATTCCTGCCGGATATAATGAAGACAGAGATATTGCTGCTGAGAATGAGATTGCCCTGCTGATTGATATCGACAATAAAATCAGGGACATAGTGTTTAGCACTGAGATGACAGAAATTGAGAGAAAGTATTATAGAGCCATTGAACTAGGAAAAACTCCTGGTCAAATACCGTCTTCTCTCATTCTTCAACAAGACAGATAAGGAGGTAGAACTCCTAGATGTGATGTGGATCTGGCATATTACTTCGACTATGGCCACAGCAAGAGTACAGGTTTTGCTCTCAGAGACTATAATATTCGTGTGTATGAGCCTCTTCGCCCTAGTTTTCTCAATCCATCAGAGGCAGTATTGAACCGAGAAGGCTACACACATTTTCCTCATCTTGCGAATAGTCCTGAAAACCTAGCTCTGGTCAATCCACTTCGCTTATGGAAAAATAAAGTAGTTCATGCCGGTGAGCGTCTAGAATCTCTCACTGATTTGATCCAGACTGAAGTTGATGCATACTTTGATAGCGTCTGGAATGCTAACTATCAGACCGATAGATATCGTTTTGAATCTATCAGAGATATTCACCATAAAGGCATTAGAGCTATTGTCAACGCTGGCATAGACTACTGCATGAACGAAGTTAATTGGGTTAAAGCTTAGGTGGGAAACAAGTACACCTTCTCAGAATTAGTTCAAGCTCCCCATTTGTTCGGCATAGGCATGCATGACAAGAAGCGTCATTTTGCCAAGTAGTGCCTGAAGAAGCGTCAACAGAGAGTTGGACCTGTTCTCAAGCTCCCACTAATTAGACATCAAGTTGAACAATGTCTACGTCAAGAGCTTCATAGACTATCCATTACTCCTCTACATTTCAACGCTCAAGCATCTACCAGTGGCAGTACTCAAATTACTAGCCTGAATTTCGCTCGCAGCCACTGCGAAGATAATTTTAACTTGATGGTGAAGATTATGACTCCATTATCTCTTTTTGACAAAATCTTCACTGCCAATCTCAGACAATGGAACGGCTCCGTCATCAATTCATTTCAAGGATATCCACTGCTCCCTTCTATCCGCAAAGAGGTAGTCAATCATTATGAGTTTGTCCTCTCACTGCTTGAAAGAAATCAAGGACAAGCTCAAGTGATCTATCCATATTTAGAAGAGTACTATGCTGCTTACGTGCCTGAGGATCAGCGTCTCAAGTCTCTTCCCTCTGACTGCTTGATTGGATTCTCTCGAAATTACTCTCCAGACTCCATTTTCTCTATCTGTCGAGCGTCGTCCAAAGTCTTTCCGCATCATGTGCTTGACATCATTGGTCCCATGCACATCAGGGCCATTGATAGTCCTCTTCGCACATTTATTTCTGGTTCTTGCTGTTCTAGATCCAGACTCACTGAACTTTTGGAAGCTTCGTCCACTTCTCTTGCCGATTTAGAAAATTAGAACTTCCAATTCGATGACTTTCGCCAAACAGAGTCAGTGCTAGAGGAAGCCCCTGCTAAGACAATTGAAGCGTCCACTTCTGAAGCTATTCGTATTCCAGCGTCTGTTGAAGAACCTGTTCAAGCGTCTCAACCAGAGGATATTCCTGACGCTCCTGAATCGGTTGCTGCTGATATTGCTGAGGATTTCTCTCTTGACGTACGAGGTACTGTCTTTGATCCAGCATATCAAGCTCCCCTTGACTCTCTGAAACACTCATCCAGATTCAAGCGACCGACTCCTCAAGCGATTCAATCAGATGAGCGTCAATCTTTTGGTCCTTTGCTCAAATCCGTTCTGGAGGATATAAGTGTTCATGCTACTCAGAATGAAGAATCCCTTCACTGGATTAAAGAAGATTTGGCAAAGATTGAGTCTCACGTTATGAGCCCTCAAATTGCTCATATGCGTAGCTTAGCTCAAGCGGTTGTTGGTGAGTGCAAACAAACTTTTCAAGAAATGCATGATGCCACTCACGCCCACCAAGAAGAGTTAGAAAAGCGCCTCGAAACCCCAGAGACATCTCTAAATGATGCTACCAACGCCAAGCTTCTCGCACTGCAGGAACGCTTCGACAAGCGTCTGGACGACATCTCAGACTCTATGTCTCAGATTGCTCATCAGGTAAGTTTACTTACAGAACACTTTCTGAAGTCTGATGATGGCAATAAGGGGGAAGAGAAGAAGAAAGGAGAAAAGAGGAAAGCGTCTAGTTCAAGAGCTTAAGAGCCTCCGCCTCTTAAGCGTCAAGTCTTAACCTCTCCTTCTGCGCTAAGTCTCCCATCTTGGATAACTACTTTTAAAGTAAGTGACTCTGGAGCGCCTAGTAGAACACTAAGGGAACCTCCAAGAGCACTATATCCAAATCTACCAATACCTACAAGCGCTATGTTAGAACAGTTTGACATCCCTCTTAAAAAGCATTCATTCCAGAACCTTCAGATCCAAGAATTTTAGCTGAAGAGAGGCAGATGTCTGACTTCATCCGAACTTTCAGAATTTGTCTAAGGTATATTGGTATTGATCGAACTGATTGGGAAAAACACTTTACTGCCTTCAAGAAGAGACAACAAGAAGAAAATAAGCTCATAATCAACAAAGATCATGAAGCGATGATGGCCTTGGAAGATAATCTGACTGAAGCTATCCGAGCTGAAATGCCCAAGTGATACAAAGTTAGATCAAGTCATTAAAATTTTTTGATTTGCATTATCTATATTCTCGTCTCTCATATTTTGTTTGTTTAGTTGTAAAAATGCTTGTAATCTTTGATATATATAAAATGCATTTTTTTTCCAGCTGAAACATCTCGTTGAAGCGTTACTAACTTTAACTAACCGTATCTAATCAAAGCTAACTTTTATTTTGGCTGTCTAACTCTTGAACTATAAAAGAGTAAGTATTGCCATCATCAAAAAGGGGAAAATTGTTAGGGATTTCATGTTAGATGTTTTGATGATGACAATTAGGACTTTTTGTTAGACCCCAAAATATGTAAGTTTGTTTTTCAGCTTTGAAGCGTTAGATTTGTAATAGGCTTTGCTTTATTCTTATTTTAGATTGTTAGGTTAAACTGTCTTAGACTAAGCGTCTGATATGTTCTGAGTGAGTTTATCAGAAGTATAGTTTGAAGACTCAAGCGCCTGAAGTCTGAATAAAGATGAAGATTCCAAGCGTCTAGAATGACCAGCTACACCAAGCGTCACTTTATGGATAGAAGTAATTCAAGGTTGAATAAGCGTCTATCAATGACTGATTTCACCTGAATTTATTTTTAAAGTCCAGAAGGAGTTTAATGCAAATATTCTCAAATGCATTAAAAGCCAACGTGCATTTAATTCAAATGCATTAAATGCTGATAAGAGCATTAAATGTGATAAGCACTTTCAGACGTACGGAGAAGCCACCCTATTGGACTGTCAACTATTCAAAGATTGCAGCACCAACTTTTGTGTAGCAGATTTTCAGGAAAAAGGACAAAAGTTATTCACTCGTGGAAGTGAGAGACACGCGCCCTTGCATGTGTCAAACGGACACTTTTTCTAAGAATGCCTATAAATAGGACTTCAACAACAAGCCAAATACAGAGAACAATTATCAAGTCGAATTGCTGTTGCATTGAAGTCTCATTCCTTAAAATCTCAGAAAAGCCAAAACTTTCAAGAAAATATTCTCTTTGCTTTTCTTCAAATCCTGAGACAGTCAACCAATATCTCAAACATTCTTTTCGAAGACACCCACATTACTACTAAGATATTCCTAGTTATTTGAACTTTATCAAAATCAAACAAACCATTTAGAAAAACCCCTATCCAAGGTTCGCGATCTGTGTGAAGTCGAAGTTGGATACTTGCCATATTTCTGGGTGAAAGAAGCAAGGGGATTGAAGTGATTTGGAGCAAAAATCTGTGTGATCAAGGAGCTTAAGTCATCGACATCCATCTCTCCCTAATTTGTAGAAGATTCTGTGTGATTCTTTGAGAATCATTTTAGTGGATTGCCTCCAAGTGTTCAAGGAGAAGAAGGACGTAGTTGGGATTACAACACCCAACGAACCTTACAAATATTGTTCTTTACTTTACTTTCAGCATTCATATTGTCATGTCATAATCTGATAAAGTAAAACTTAATGAAACGCTAAGCAACTAAATACACTTTCTGTGACACTAAAGCTTTCAAAGAGAAGACTGCAAAAATTATTCCGCTGTGTTAACACTGATCAAAGAAGTGAACGCTCAAACCTATTTGGTTGTAGTATTCAAGTCTTCAAATCTAAGTTAACTTTATAAAAACAGTCTTCGTTAGACGCTTCACCAAAGCTTCTATATTTTAAGTGAACGCTTAAGTCAAGTGTTAGATACTTCAAGCGTCTACTTTTCAAGCGTTCAAAATCCTTTTTATTACGAATCTTTTGAAGTCGAAAACGACTTCAAGGTCTATTCAACCCTCCCTTCTAGACCCTTTCGTATGCCACTTGGGACCAACATCAACCACTGAATAAGACCAAGTTGCTGGGAAAAAGGATTCTAAGTAATCTCTTTAATCCTCCCAAAGTTGGTAGTGCTGCTAGGCCTCTATCTGAGCATTTGAAAGTACGTCAAGCGTCCGATGAGAAAGCTGAGCATCCAGTTCTGGAAGAAGCAGTGAAGCGTCTGGCTGCAACAAAGAAGAGGGCTCACAGAAAGCCCAAGTTGTTCCCTCTCCCCAAAAGAGTGATGAGGAAACTGATGAGGCTGCAGGGGACAAGTTACTCCTCAAGAGGAGGAAGCTGGAAGACATCATTAAACAAATAGACTTTGAGGAACCAGTTGTTGCTCCTCCCACTCAAAAGCTCATGCTCATTGAAGGAATCAATGTAAAAAGGATCTTTAAGCGTCACAGGACAAACAAGAGTCAAGCTGCATCTGTTCCTGAGAAGCCTGAGATGGTTGAGCCAAGCTCTCAAGCTGCTGCTATTGAGCTAAGCGCTCAAATTGTGGATGAGCCAAGCGCTCAAATTGCTGTTGAGACAAGTTCTCAAGGTAAGTTTATTTCTTCCCACAGCATTTCTATTCCTACTTCTGTAGAAGATCCTGCTCTTATAGAGGATAGTTCAAGTATTACAGCTTTAGTTCCAGCTGCTGCTCAAGCATCAACAGATGTCCACTTAGATGTTGAGATGACAGAAGTTGTGGCTATTGCCAAAGACGTTGCTGCAAAAGCTGCTGCAATTACAACTGAGGAACCTGCTCTCAAAGAGGTTCAAACATCAATTCCTGTTCCGGCTATAACAAAGGCATGCTGAGAAGGTCAGAGCGTTGCTGAAGACATTCCAAAACCAAGGCACTTCTTCAAGCTGGACACGCAAAAGACGATTGATCATTCAATCAACTATATGCCCCCAGCGCTCGAAGAAGATTTCATTCCTGCTGGCTATAATGAAGAAAGATACATTGCTGCTGAGAATGAGATTGCCCAGCTGATTGACACTGACAATAAGATCGGGGACATAGTGTTAACCGCTAGGCAAAGAGGTAGAACTTCTAGGTACAATGTGGATTTGGCCTACTACCTAGAATATGGGCACAGTAAGTCAACTGGTTTTGCTCTGAGAGACTACAACATTAGAGTATATGATCCTTTTCGCCCAGAGTTTCTCAACCCTTCCGAGAAAGTCTTAAACAGAGAAGGTTACACACACTTTCCTCTTATAGCAAACAGTGCTGAGAACAAGAAGTCTGCCAATCCTCTTCAACTATGGAAAAATAAAGGGGTTCATGTCGGTGAGCGTCTCGAATCTCTGACGGATTTGCTCCAGACTGAAGCTGATGCATACTTTGACAGCGTCTAGCATGCCAATTATCAGACTGATAGATATCGCTTTGAATCTATCAGAGATATTCATCATGAAGGCATTCGAGCTATGGTCAACGCTGGACCAGACTACTGTTTAACTGAAGTCAACTGGTCGAAGAGTATGTAGGTCATCGATATATTTTCACAGAATTAGTTCAAGCTCCTCACTTATTTAGCATAGGCATGCATGACAAGAAGCGTCAATTCGCCAAGTATTGCCTAACGAAGCGTCAACAGAGAGTTGGACCTGTTCTTAAGCTCCCACTCATTCGACATCAGATTGAGCAGTGTTTGCGTTAAGCGCTTCACAGATTGTCCATTACTCCTCTCCAGTTCAACACTTAAACATCTACCAGTGGCAGTTCTTCCGTATCTTGCTTGAATTTCGCTCCAAGCCACTGCGAAGATAATCTTAGATTGATGGTGAAGATTATGACTCCCCTATCTCTTTTTGATAGCATCTTCACTGCAAATCTCAGACAATGGAACGACTCAGTACTCTACTCATTTCGAGGATATCCATTGCTCCCTTCTATTCACAAAGAGGTACTCAATCACTATGAGTTTGTCCTCTCACTGCTGGAAAGAAATCAGGGACTGGCTCAAGCTATCTATCCTTATCTAGAAGAATACTACAATTCATACGTAGCTGAATCTTGTCGTCTCCAACATCTTCCAACAGATAGATTGATTGGATTTTCTAGAGATTACTGCCCAGATACAATTTTCTCTATCTGCCAAGCGCCGTCCAAAGTCTTCCCGAATCATGTGCTGGATATCATTGATCCCATATACATCAAGGCCATAGATAGTCCACTTCGCACATTCATTCAAGGTACTTGCCTCCCTCTTCAACATCTGATTGAACTTCTGGAAGCCGCTTCCAATTCTTTTGCCGATGCAGAAAATTGGAACTTCCAATTCGATGATTTTCGCTAACCAGAGTTAGTGCTTGGAGACGAATCTGCTAAGATGGTTGAAATGTTTGAACCAGCAGAAGTCGCAAGTATTCCAGCGTCTGCTAAAGAACCAGTTCAAGCGTCTTCACCAGAGAATATTTCTGACGCTCCTGAATTCATTGATTCTGTTGCTGCTGATATTGCTGAGGATCTCTCAATTGATGTATGCGGTACAATTTTTGATCCTACATATCAAGCTCCTCTTGACTCACTCAAGTATATATCCAGATTCAAGCAACCAGCTCCTCAAGTGCTTCCATCGGATGTGAGTCAAACGTTTGGACCTTTACTGAAATCTGTATTAGAGGAGATAAGCAGTCACGCTACTCAGAATGTTCACTGGATTAAGACCGATTTAGCAAAAATTGAATCCCAAATCTTGAACGCTCAAATAGGTCATATGAAGTGTTCTGCTCCAGCGGCTGTTGGTGAGTGTCAAAAAGAATTTCAGGAAATGAGTGACGCTACTCGAGCCAACCAACTAGACCTGAAAGAACAATTTGAAAAATGTCTAGACTCCTTAGAGACCTCACTAAATGATGCTACCAGCGCTAAGATCCTAGCTTTGCAGGAACGTTTCGACAAGCGTCTGGATGATCTTACAGATTCTATGTCTCAAATTGCTCATCAGGTCAGTTTACTCACAGAACATTTTCTGAAGAGTGATGATGGCAATAAGGGGGAAGAGAAAAGGAAAAGAAAGCTGAGGAGAGCATCCAGTTCAAGTGCTCAAGAAACTCCTCAGCCTTCGGAGCGTCAGCTACTATCTCCTCCTTCTGTACTAAGTCTTCCATCTTGGATAACTGCTGTTGGGATAAGTGATTCTGCTGGAGCGCCTAGTAGAACGCTAAGAGAACCTCCAAGAGCACTGTATCCAAATTACCAATACCTTCTCGGGCACTGCTTGAACAGTTTGACATCCCTCTTCAAAGAGCATCTATTCCAGAACCTACAAATCCAAGAATTTTAGCTGAAGAGAGGCAGATGTCTGACTTCAACCAAACTTTCAGAATTTGCCTAAGGTATATTGGTATTGACCCAACTGATTGGGACAAGCACTTTGCTGCTTTCAAGAAGAGACAAAAGGAATAAAATAAGCTCATAATCGACAAAGATCATGAAGCGATGATGACTTTGGAAGATAACTTCATTGAAGCTATCCTAGCTGAAATGCCCAAGCGATACAAAGTTAGACCAAGTCATTAAAGTTTCTTTGATTTACATTATCTATATTCTTGTCTCGTATGAAATTTTTGTTCAGTTGTAAAAATGCGTGTAATCAGTGATATATATAAAATGCTATTTCAGCTGAAACATCTCGTTGAAGCGTAACTAACTTTAACTAACGTTATCTAACCAAAGCTAATTTTTATTTTGGCTGTCTAACTCTTGAACTATAAAAAAGTAAGTATTACCATCATCAAAAAGGGAAAAATTGTTAGGAATTTCATGTTAGATGTTTTGATGATGACAATTAGGACTTTATGTTAGACCCCAAAACATGTAAGCTTGATTTTAGTAGAATCATGTATAAGCTTTGAAGCGTTAGATTTGTAATAGGCTTTGTTTTGTTTTTATTCTAGATTGTTAGGCTAAGTAGTCTTAGGCTGAACGTCTGATAATTTTTGAGTGAGTTTATCAGTGGTAAAGTTTGAAGACTCAAGCGCCTGAAGTCTAAATGAAGATAAAGTCTCCAAGCGTCCAAATGAGCAGCTATATCAAGCGTTACCTTATAGGACAGAAGTGATCCAAGGATGGATAAGCGTCCATCAATGACTGATTTTACCTGAATCTATTTCTAAGTCCGGAAGGAGTTTAATGTAAATATTCTCAACGCATTAAGTGCCAACGGGCATTTAATTCAAATGCATTAAATGCTGATAAGAGCATTAAATGTGATAAGCACTTTCAGATGTACGGAGAAGTCACCCTATTGGACTGTCAACTATTCATAGACTGCAGCACCAACTTTTGTGCAGCAGATTTTCAGGAAAAAGGACAAAAGCTGTTCACTCGCGGAAGTGAGAGACACGCGCCTGTGCATGTGTCAAACAGACACTTTCTCCAAGAATGCCTATAAATAGGACTTCAACAACAAGCCAAATATATAATCAATTTCTAAGCCAAATTGCTATTGCATTGAAGTCTCATTCCTTAAACTTTCAGAAAAGCCAGAATATTCAAGAAAACATTTTCTTTGCTTTTTTTCAATTCCTGAGACAGTCAACCAATATCTCAAACATTCTTTTCGAAGAAACCACATTACTATTGAGATACTTCCAGTTGTTTGAACTTCATCAAAATCAAACAAACCGTTTAGAAAACCCCATCCAAGCCTCGCGAGCTGTGTAAAGTCGAAGTTGGATACTTGCCATATTTCTGGGTGAAAGAAGCAAGGGGATTGAAGTGATTTGTAGCAGAAATCTGTGTGATCAAGGAGCTCAAGTCATCGACATCTATCTCTCCCTAATTTGTAGAAGATTCTGTGTGATTCTTTGAGAATCATTTTAGTGGATTGCCTCCAAGTGTTCAAGGAGAAGAAGGACGTAGTTGGGATTACACCACCCAACGAACCTTACAAATATTGTGTCTTTTACTTTACAGTCAATTCTATTATCTATCATATCTTTGCATCAATTGATTAAGTAAAACACAATCAAACGCTAAGCAACTAAGAAACAACTCGTGACGCTAAAGATTTCCAAAAGAGAAGACTCTAAAATTATTCCGCTGTGCTAACACTGATTAAAGAACTGAACGCTTAAACCTACTTGGTTAAAGTATTCAAATCTTGAAGTCTAAGTTAACTTTCTAAAAAACAGTTTTCATCAGACGCTTACCCTAAGCGTCTATATTTCAAGTAAACGCTCAGTCAAACGTCTACATTTCAAGCGTCCAAAACCTTTTTAATACGAAACTTTTTGAAGTCAAAAAAGACTTCAGGGTCTATTCAACGCCCCCTTTCTAGACCCTTTCGTATGCCACTTGGGACCAACAAAGGTCCACCTGCAATTGTATGAATTTTGCCCCATACTTACATATTGTTTTGAACCTCGTTGGTTCATCGGTCATTCTGCTGCGACCCACCTTGGTGTCTGTGGTCAGGATGTTCCTTATCTCTTCTCTTTTCTCTTTCTCAGGATTGACTTCTAAACCGCTGGCCTTGTCATTTCCCATTGTTTTGCTTCTTAGCCTCCGCTTCTCAAGCTTTACCTATAAACTCATGCAAATAACCTTGACTAATTAGTCTTTCAATCTCATCCTTTAACTGGAAGCAATCTTCCCTGTCATAGCCATTGTCCCTATGGAAGCGATAATATTTATGGCTATTTTATCTTTTGTGATCATATTTTATTTTCTTTGGCCATACCACGACCTTAGAATTTTCAATAGCCATTAAGGCCTTGCCTCATGAGGTCTTTAAGGGAGTGTAACTTTCGTACTTTGTGAATCATGGTTGCCGTTCATGATCTTTGTCAGATCTCGGTGCTCCGCATCGCTCTTGTTGTTTTTTATCTTTATTTTGCTTCATAGTTTTTCTCTCTGGTCTCTTGATTCGATATATCTTCTCCTTGTGAATGTATTGTCTTTCCATGATCATCATTCCTTCTTGGTCCATTAGGGGGTTTCGTATCAAAGTTCCCTCCAGGGGTCTCTCCTTCAATCCATTGATGAACAACTGTTGAATCACTTAGTGTCGTATACCCTAAACATCCAACGTCTCATCGTTGAACTTGTCAACAAACTCTCTAAGCATCTTGTCGTCACGCTGCTTGATCCTCAATAAGGTAGACACAGATTTTGCTGTTCTTGCTTTACTGGTGATGTGATTCTCAAACTTTCTTACAAACTATTCATACGAAGTGATGGTACCAGGAGGATGGCCAATACACCAATTTAAAGCTCGGCTAAAAATGTTTTCGGAGAAATTCTTGCATTTACTGCATCACTCAGATTGTGTAATGTCATTTACATCTCAAACGTAATGACATGCTCCCTCAGGTCCTTCGTTCCATCGTACTTGGATAAGTCTGGTACTTTTGAAATTTAATGGCATCGCTTCTGATAAGATATTCACATAAAATGGAGAACTACAACATTACAATGTTGAGACCAGAATGAAGTGTATCTGTGGCACTCATCTTTGCCTAATTTCATCTGGTTTGAGGTGAGGATCCACTTAACTCTTACTCTTGTGTGCTATCCCGAGTTTACATCATTTTGTGCTTTGTGCAGGCTACCCATATTTTCTTGTCTCCGTTCCTTTTCACCTTGGCTTGGTTTACCTTGTTCCATGTCAGAGTCAAGTTTTTAAAATAGCCATTGGCGCGCCCCTGTATGGTGACCATCTTCGTCTTGTTCCCTTTCTGGGCTAAGTTCTTGGAATTTCCGTCGCTGGTTGGCTGGGGTAGGATGGGCAATCCCTACATTTAGCGTGGTCAACATATTCGCTAACTGCACTTGGAGAAACTTCTGCCCACATTCTTGTATTCTCCAATTGAATTCTGCCTCGGTCATAACCATCATTTTTCCGGCGATACTCCCACTTCGGGGTTCGGTTGTGACACCCTTGTGGGGGATCCCTGCGACTTAACTTGCACTGCTTTCCCTGGTCTCTAACTTGTTTCTTCCATAATAACCAAATTTCCAACGACCCTTAGAGAGGTTCCCACAGACAACGCCAAATAATTTAGCTCGGATTTCATTGGATCAACCAAATATAAATCTACAACCCAACTGGGTCGAACCAGAACCTAGAAATCAAGATTATAGACTGGACTTGATTGGGTCAAGCTGTTTGCGCAACTAATGTCCTATGATCAAGTCTATACATAGTTCAAAATGAGTAATGGATATGTTCGTAGTTACTTCGTAAAAGGTGAGACTAAGAAATGATAGCTGATAAACTGGATACGAAGTAAAACGAGACAATTTGTGAGAGAAATAAATGTTGGTCCTCTCTCTCCATAAATGAATAAGATAGTCGAGTTAATTACTATTCATGAAGTGTCAGTTGGGCCAGCTGGGCCTGGACGCATGTCACTCTCTTAGTTGGCCGAAATTATTATTTTGGTCGTCGGGCCGGTGGGTCGGGCCAGATCTTGACCTAACCCAGCTCAAATTAAATACACGTGGATCTCTGAACTGTTATGTAATTAATTGAAAAACCAAGGGTATTTTCGGCATTTGCTTCGTATAATGGGTTTTACCCTTATCAGATACTTCACTTCATTTTAGGCCTTCCAAATAAATCGAATAATAAGCAGAGGTATAGTTGCACGAATGTGATTATAACTCAAGTAAAAGGATGAATTTCTCTAAGCCTGGATTTGCATCACGAGTGAATCAGTTTCAAGCTTGGTGATTTGGTAAAGACGCCCAAAATAACCTCACACTTGTCTACTTTTTGTACTATGACAAAAAACATGGGCTATGGTCTCAATGTTATTACAACATTGACATTGGGTGCCAAACAAAACCTTTCTGCTACATTATGGAATCAACATATAACCAACCATGGAGAGCCCACCAAGCTAAAATAGATACTGTTGGGCTAATATTTGTGGAGCATATTACCTTAGAATTATTTTTACAACATTCTTTTACATAATTTAGTGCACAAATTTTAATAAACAAACAAATCCTCCATATCTTTTTTTGTACTTTTAGCTAATCAACAAATTTGATTCCCTTTCAACATATTTATTCGTTCTTTGCATGGAACAATTAGCATATGGTATTGAAGAGGCTGTGGTGGGGAAACTTTGAGACCCGATCTCGGCTCGTCAAGGAGGTCCTCGCTTTTCATATATATTTCGCCGATGATTTGATTTTGATGGCTAGAGCGACGAGGAAGAACTTGATTACTATCAAGAATATTTTAAAAGGATTTTGTGATGCATCCGAACTTGTGGTTAATAGGAATATGTCCAAAGTTTTATTTGCTAAGTGCACGAATAGACGGGCTAAGAGGCGTATTGCTATGAAGTTGGGTTTTGGGTGCACCAAAATCTTGTCAAATCTCTAAGGTTACCTAATGTGTGTGGGAAGCACACCAATAATAATATGAGATATATTATATAAGAATATAGTATAAAGCACAAAATAATAGTAAAATGGACACAAGATATACGTGGTTCGGTCGAAATATGACCTACGTCCACGGGGTAAAAGAGTTCGATCTTTTCACTAATGGTTGAAGTTGATATATACAAGTTTATGATGGGGCGGGTAAAAAAGGTAAGTCAACTATCCTAAATATACATTAGAAAGTAGAATTAATCATGATCCTTTCATCTTGAGCTATATCTTTTATGGTATAATTGATGAGTCTGCTGGTATGATCTCCGCAGGTCTGTATATGGAAAGTATATCTCTTAATTGATTCTTGTCTGATCTTGATCCTAGGCTTGCCTTATATAGTATGCTCCACCTGTGCAGGTCAGGATCAGGCGAACCTCCAGCTGGTGATAAGTTCATACTTGCATTACATTTTATGCCCATATTTACCTAATTTTGAGTAAGTTTCAATCCATTTCGTCCTACATATTTCATATAATTACATATATTTTGTGTTGTAGGGAACAAATGGTGATCTAAAACTCGAAAACGAAGTTAAAAGACAAAAAGAAAAAAGAAAAAAAATTTGTCCATCTGGCGCCATAGCGCCAAATGTGGCGCCATGGCGCCACCCTTGCAGAAATTAATTTGTACATGGTGACACACCACCGGATTTGGGGCCACAGCGCCATGGACGTGGACTGACTCTTTAAAACATGGATTTTAGGTCAAATCTGGGGGACTTCTCACTTTTTACAACTCTAAACACTCTAGAAAAAGACCTTTGGAAGAAAAGAGACGCTTAGAGGAGGAAGATACGGGAGAAGATCGAAGATTCGCCAACATCATGACGAATTCAAGATTTACTCAACTGACGATACAATTTAATTGGTTGTTTAGTATTTTCTTTTGTTTTGGATTGAAAACCATGTCTTTAGAAAATCTTTTGCATACTTTTATTTCGGTAGTTATGAACTAAATTCTTTAGACCGAGGCCATGTGAAGGCCGAATTTATGCTTGTTATTATTGAGTTTTGTTTTAATTGATTATGTTGGGTTTATGCAATGTTTTTATGATTTGATCATAATGCTTACAATTGATTGGCCACCAATTGTTTGATTTAATGCCTAGTCTAGATATTGAGAAATAATAGATTGGGAAAGCTTTTAAGATCATAAAAACCACATCGTAGAATTGACTAGAGATAGAATCTTTTCCTTTGTGTGGCTTTTCATTTTAACGAGGAACTTCTAAGTGTCTGTTAATGCATTCCTTTTAATTAAATCGTCATATAGAGATATAGTTGATTGTTGGAAGGGGTAGAATTGCTACACCAAGAGATTGGGTAGTAAGTACTTTAGGAAATTTCGCCTTTGCATAACCTACTTAATAATTGATTTAAATAGAATTCATAATTAACTTGCATAATTTGGTTGGATCATTGTCTTGGTTATCTTTCTAGCCTTCGAGTAAAATTGTTAAATTCTTGTGTTCTTAGTAGTAATTAGTGTTAAAATTTTAGTTTAAGAATTATCATCAATTATTGTTTGGTTTAACTTAGAATACGTATATTAACTTTTCAGTACTTAGATAATTTAGTCCTTGTGGGAACGATATTCAGACTTACATCCATATTACTACTTGTGCGATCTAGTATACTTGCTAAAAAAATTACGCTTCAAGTTTTTGGCACCGTTGCCGGGGACTAATTTTTATTTAATATTGAAATCCATTACTTATTTTTAGATTAAACTGTTTCTTGTCTAATTTTATTTTTGTTTTCTCTTATTTTTTAGTCTGTTTGTGAAGTAGTGCATGACCCGTACTGCTCACGAACAACTAGAAGAATTTGATCCAGAAATAGAACGCACGTTTAATAGAAAAAGAAGAGAACCAGAAAGCAAACTTTCGACAGGAGAAAGTAATGGAAAATAAAGAAAATAATGCTGTTCAAGGTGCAGAAGCTGCTGCTAATCCACCAAGAGCCATGAGAGATTATGCAGTACCCACTCTTAATGGAGTAGCAACAAGTATCACCAGGCCACCCATTCAGGCCAATACTTTCGTGATCAAGCCGACAGTGATCCAAATGATACAACAGATGGTTCAGTTTCATAGGTTGACGAGCAATGATCCCCACTCACATATTGCCAACTTTTTGGAAATATGTGATACTTTCAAACACAATAGAGCCTCTAATGATGCTATTCGCCTAAGACTTTTCCCTTTTTCTCTCAAGGACAAGGCAAAAGCTTGGTTAAACTCTCTCCCAGTTGGTTCAATTACAACTTAGGAACAGATGACACAACGGTTTTTGACTAAATTTTTCCTTCCAGGCAAGACAGCGTGACTGAGAAATGAGATCACCAACTTTGGGCAAATTGATGGTGAATCATTATATGAAGCATGGGAAAGGTTCAAAGACTCACTGAGGAAGTGTCCACATCATGGTCTTCCTATTTGGCTACAGGTCCAGACATTCTACTAAGGTCTTATATCCCAGACTCGTTCGATGATAGACGCAGCAGCCGGTGGAACGATCATAAGTAAGACACCAGAAGCAGAAATGGAAATGTTAGAAGAGATGGCTTCCAATAACTATCTGTGGTCTACTGAGAGGCTACTAGCAAAGAAATCACCAGGGGTACACGAGATTGATTCTTTCACGGCATTGTCAGCACAAATTCAGGCTTTAAATAAGAAGATAGATTCTATGAGCATTTCAGCTATGCAAGTGCAGATAATTTGTGAATTATGTGGAGGTGGCCACCACAGTACTGAGTGTGAGCAGGGAAATCCATTCGCTCAACCAAGTCCTGGTGAATCGGTGCATTTTGTTGGAAATCCCAACAAACAGAACAACCCATATGCCAACACATTTAATCCAGGGTGGAGGAACCACCCAAATTTTTCCTAGAGCTACAATTCCAATACAGTGAGACCTCTCCCTAGATTTAATCAGCCACAAGATAAGAAGCCTTCTTTGGAAGAGATGATAGCAAAGTTTATCGCCAGTGCTGAGACAAAGACGGCAAATCAGGATGCAAGTATTCGTAATTTAGAGACCCAGATGGGTCAACTTGCCAACCTTGTTTCAGCACGACAACAGAGAACATTACCCAGTGATACAGAGAAGAATCCTAGAGAAGTGAAGGCAATAACTCTTAGAGGAGGAAAACAATTAGAGGAGCCTTACTTGAACATTCCTTATGCTAAGGAGACACCGGTACTAAGTCCAACTGATGAGCAGGCTACTGAAGGCAGAACCCAAGCTACTGGTACCGAGAGCATAGAAATTGACTCCTCATCCAACAAAGGTAAGCAAGGTGAGACTTCTACACCTATTGATTTGAATTCCCTTCCTTTTCCTCATAGAGCTAAAAACAATTGGATATGCAATTTTCTAAATTTATCGAAATGTTTAAAAAGTTGCATATTAACATTCCATTTGCTGATGCAATAGCTCAAATGCCTAGTTATGCTAAGTTCTTGAAGGATATTCTATCTAACAAACGAAAACTGGAGAAGTTCGAAACTATCAATCTCACCGAGGAGTGCTTAGCTATCTTACAAAATAAGTTGTCACCAAAGCTTAAGGATCCAGGGAGTTTTTCTATCCCTTGTATTAATGGTAGTTCTTATTTTGATAAGGTATTATGTGATTTAGTTGCTAGCATAAACTTAATGCCATTCTCAGTGTTTAAAAAGCTAGGCTTAGGCGAAGCTAAACCCACTACTGTATCTCTTCAGTTAGCTAATAGATCCATTAAACACCCGAGAGGTATAATAGAGGACGTTTTAGTAAAAGTGGATAAGTTTATATTCCCAGCTGATTTTATTGTTTTAGACATGGAGGAAGACCATGAGGTTCCCCTCATCCTAGGTCGTCCATTCTTAGCCATGGATAGAACTTTAATAGAAGTTCAAAAGGGAGAGCTCATTCTAAGGTTGAATGATGAACAAGTGATCTTCAATGTATTTAAAGCTATAAAACATCCTTCGATACACGGTAATTGTTTCAGTGTGGATATGATTGATGAGATTGTGAATGAGTGGCTGCAGGTACAAAATATGAATGATCCTCTGGAGGCTTGTCTCGTGAGTCCAAGTGAAAAAGTGGAGGAACATGACCAACTGAAAGAATGTGCAAAATACTTAGAAGCATCGCCGCCAATGAAGAGAGTACCTAAATTGAGACTTGAGGAGCTCGGAAACTCAAAACTTCTCCTCAAGCCATCTATTGAAGAGCCATTCTCTTCTGAGCTGAAACCTTTACCTTCGTATCTTAAATACATATTTTTAGGCGATAATTCATGCTTACCTGTCATCATCTCATCTTTTTTGATAGGAAATGAAGAAGAGAAGCTGCTTAGAGTCTTGCGCGAGCACAAAAGAGCTTTTGGATGGACAATAGCTGATATCAAGGGAATAAGCCCCTCTATGTGCATGCACAAGATATTGTTGGAAGATGACCACAAGTCGGTAATTCAACCACAGAGACGACTCAATCCTATCATGCAAGACGTCGTAAAATCTGAGGTAATCAAGCTTCTGGATGCAGGTATAATTTACCCCATTTCTGATAGTGCATGAGTTAGTCCGGTACAAGTGGTACCGAAGAAAGGGGGGATAACTGTAATAGAAAATGATCATAATGAACTAATTCCTACTAGAACAGTTACGGGGTGGAGGGTTTATATGGATTATAGGAGATTAAATACTGCCACTCGAAAAGATCATTTTCCATTACCATTCATTAATCAAATGTTAGAAAGATTATCTGGACATGCATTTTATTGTTTTCTAGATGGGTACTCCGGGTATAATCAGATTCCTATAGTACCTGAGGATCAAGAGAAGACCACCTTCACTTGCCCTTATGGTACTTTTGCATATAGGAGAATACCCTTTGGTTTATGTAATGCTCCGGCTACATTCCAAAGGTGCATGTTAGCCATCTTTTTAGATTTGATAGAAAAATGCATAGAAGTATTCATGGATGATTTTTCTATATTTGGTTCCTCTTTCGATACATGTTTAGCTAACCTTTGTGTAGTGTTGAAGCGGTGTGAGGAAACAAATTTGGTGCTTAACTGGGAAAAGTGCCACTTTATGGTGACAGAGGGTATAGTGTTTGGCCATAAGATTTCTCACCGAGGAATTGAAGTGGACAGAGCAGAAATCGATGTCATAGAGAAATTACCACCTCCGGTCAATGCTAAAGCAGTTAGGAGTTTTCTTGGCCATGCAGGCTTCTACAGACGGTTTATTAAGTATTTTTCTAAAATCTCTAAACCTCTTTCTAATTTATTGATTAAAGATACTCCTTTTGATTTCTCTGATGATTGTATGCAGGCGTTCACCACATTGAAGAAGTTGTTAATCTCTGCTCCTATTATGGTTGCACCGGACTGGAGTCTCCCATTTGAGTTGATGAGTGACGCCAGCGATATAGCAGTGGGAGCAGTACTTGGACAATGAAAGGAAAAGACACTTCGAGCCATCTATTATGCTAGTCGCACATTAACAGACACACAGTTGAATTATGCAACCACGAAAAAGAAGCTGCTAGCAGTGGTATTTTCATTCGACAAGTTCTGGTCCTATCTGATTGGTACAAAGGTCGTTGTATATACGAACCACTCTGCTCTGAAGTATCTCCTTGCTAAGAAAGATGCAAAGCCCCGACTAATCAGATGGATTCTCCTCCTACAAGAGTTTGATATAGAGATCAGAGACAAGAAGGGGATAGAGAATGTGGTTGCAGACCATCTCTCCCGTCTTGAGCATTCGCAACATGAAATCGAGAAGACAGAAATCCAGGAAGCATTCCCTGATGAGCAAATTTTTGCCATTCAGTCTCAGACTCAAGAAGACCCATGGTACGTTGATTTAGTTAACTACTTGTCAAGTAAGTATCTTCCCACTTATTTTACATACCAACAAAAGAAAAAGTTTTTCTCTGATGTTAAGCATTACTTATAGGAGGACCCTTATTTGTATAAAGTGTGTAGTGACAATATAATGCGTCGATGTGTACCAGCTGAGGAAGTGCCTAGTATTCTATCTTATTGTCATGACCGAGAGGTAGGAGGTCACTTTGGGGCTAAAAGAACAGCTACCAAGGTGCTCCAATCAGGTTTTTATTGGCCTTCGTTATTCAAAGATGCTTACAATTATATTATGCATTGTAATGAGTGTCAGAGAACTGGAAATATTTCCAAGAGGAATGAAATGCCCCTAAACAATATTCTTGTATGAGATTTATTTGATGTTTGGGGCATTGACCTCATGGGACCATTTCCATCATCTCATTCAAATACTAACATTCTTGTTGTTGTTGAGTATGTCTCAAAATGGGTAGAAGCTAATGCTTTAAGAACCAACGATTCTAGAGTGGTTATCAAATTTATTAAGAAACATATATTTACATGTTTTGGTACCCCTCGAGTTATCATAAGCGATGGGGGTTCACATTTTTGTAATAGGAAACTTAATGCATTGTTGAGTAAATATGGAGTGACTCATAAGGTCTCTACTCCATATCACCCTCAAACTAGCGGTCAAGTTGAGGTTTCTAATAGAGAACTTAAAAGCATTTTGGAAAAAACTGTTAACACCTCTAGAAAGGACTGGTCTTTGAAACTAGATGATGCTCTATGGGCTTACCGTACTGCTTATAAAACTCCTATAGGTATGTCACCATATAGATTAGTTTTTGGAAAAGTTTGTCATTTACCAGTAGAATTAGAGCATCGAGCTTATTGGGCCACAAAGTTATTAAATTTTAACATGCATGCTATAGGAGAGCAACGTTTGCTTCAATTGAATGAGATGGATGAATTTCACCTTCAAGCTTACGAAAATGCAAAACTATATAAAGAGCGTACTAAACTTTGGCATGATAAAAATATTTCTATGCACACTTTCACTGTTGGACAAAAAGTATTGCTTTACAATTTGAAACTTAAGTTGTTTCCAGGTAAACTCAGATCGAGATGGTCTAGACCATTTTTGATTACTCAAGTCTTTCCTTCGGGTGCTGTGGAAATGACACACGAAACAAAAGGCACATTTAAAGTCAATGGTCAGAGATTGAAACCTTATGTTGAAGATGACCAAGAAACTCGAGATACCACGATGGCACTCCATGTTCCAACTATTTAAACCTCGAGACATGTCGTCGAGCTATCGACGTTAAACAAAGCGCTTCTTGGGAGGCAACCCAAGCGTTATTTGTTCTTTCTTTTATCTTTTAGTGTTTTTCTTTTCGGTTTTTAGCATTCTAATTCTGGCTCGTAGTGCTAAGATGTGATTATTTTTGGCTTTTTCAGGTGAAAATATTTATGCTCATGTGGCGTCATGGCGCCCAATCTGGTGCCACAGCGCCAAACGAACCAAATTTTTTTGCAAGTTTCTGCCTGTCCAGTGCCATGGCACTGGAATTTTCCAACAAAAAAAAAATAAAAAATTCAGCGCCGTGGCACCATACTCAGCACCAAGTTGGCAGTAAAATCAGCAAAAAAAAAAAGGCAACAACCCTTATTTTCTCTTTGCCCATTCAAACTTTACTTCTACTCTTCTCTCTCCAAATCCCTACACAAATTTGCCCCCTCTCACCATAGTTTCTCTTATTGCTCTACAAATCTCACCACAATACATCTTCCTCTTCAAGGCCCACTTAGTAATCATCTCCAATTTTGGCTCTCAAGTTGGAAAAGGTAAGAACTTTGGGCTATTTGAGGTGTTCAAATTTTGGAGATTTTGTTGCTATAGAAGTGGTGGAAATGTCTATGGCCAAGAAACGAACCCGGACATCTTAGTATTCAGAAACTGAAACATTTGTGGATGATGAAGCCAAAAAGAGGTATACAAAACACATTATGAAGCATAAATTTCTCATCGAGAAGGATCTCACGGTCACTGAGGGCCGTATCCCAGAAATAATTGCTAAAAATAAATGGGAGAAACTTGTGGCTCGCCCGAAGCCGGTAGTTAAGTCGATTGTGAGGGAGTTTTATGCGAATGCGCCAGAGCATAAGGATGACAAAGTCTATGTTCAAGGAGTTTGGGTTCGTGTTGATTATGAAAAAATCAATGAGATCCTGAACATCCCTGATTTGGATGATAGTTGTACCTTTGGTAATATGAATAATTTGGATACAAACTGGCTTGCGCTTAATAAAACTTTATGTAAACCGGGGATGACTTTGAATCGACGTGATGGGGAGACTGTTCTTTTCCAATCCAATGCACTAAACAGAGATCTCAAGCTTTTGCACCATTTCATCTGTGCAAACCTTTTTCCTACTTCGCATCTTAGCGATGTTTCTGTCAAGCGAGCCAAATTATTATATGTCATATGGACTGAGGAACCACTTGATGTGGGTGATGTTATCCGCGACTCAATTATGCGATGTGCCACTGATCACAAGAAGAGTTTATGGCACCCGTCCTTGATTACAGCTCTGTGTCGTGATGCTAATGTTAAGATAGCTGATAATGAAGAGAAACTCAATCCCGAGGAAGACTTCGATGATCGTTTTTACCGCATGCTTCACTGGTGGACCACTGGCCGTTCAAGCATCCCTGCTACCTCTGCTGCTCGACACTCTCTTAATGTGAATGATCGATTGGCTCACCTCGAGCAACGCCACGCTGCCAACCTTGATTACATTCAAAAGTGGTTCACCACTCTCGGCACTCACCTACAGATCCCGGCCATGGATTTTCCTCCCATACCACAGTTTGAGGCGAGCACATCCTCTACTGCACACCAGCATGACGAGGCGGAGTTAGACTGATGTAGACTCTCACTCAGGGAAGTTTATATTTTATGTTCCTTTGCTTATTTCCGTTTTGTCTTTTAGTTTTCATTTTTTTTCCTAGTTGCTTCGTTGTTTTGTTATTTCCTTTTATTTTGTTTGCATTTAGTTCGTATCATCGTGGATTATCTGTTTATTTTTCTTTCTTCCATAGGTCACTGCTTAGTTTAGAGGTTGTTTAATACTACATCGAGGATTCCGACTGAACCTCCATCCTCTCTTCTTAACCACTCAGGGAAGTTTCGTTACTCTTTTTGTTCTAGTCTTTACTTGAGCACATTGGGGACCGTGTGCTAGAGTAGTTTGGGGGTAGGATCCATGTTATACATGTCCTATTTGCATTCTATTTGCATTTTTGAGAAAAAAAATCGACTTATACACACCTTTGCAAGTAGGAAGCTGTTGAATGTGTTTCATGAATGATTGCATTTTTACTTAGAGCTTAAATTCTTTGCTGCCTCTAGTATATCTAAGTCGAAATCCCTTGTCAATGATCAACATGTTTTTATCTTGTGCCTTGATGTACTTTTTAGAAAGGGTTATGTGAATTTTTGAGGACTTAAGATGTTGAAACTTTAATGTTATTAATCTTGAGGGATGTACTGATATTGCAAAGCCACGAGATGATTTAGGCCATCTTTCATGTTTCTTAAGCCTTAATATTAGCCTGCACTATAATACATAATCTCTAGACCTTGTTTTGAGCTTAATTGATAAGAATGGAGTGTGCTAAGCATACTAAAACCACCATTCCCTTTTCTTTCATAAACCACATCAACCACCCTCTATCCTAAAAGGAAAACAATGTATATTACCCAATTAAGAGAGCTTAGAACTTTGTGTCTTTTGGCTTTTGTGTGGGAATGCACTTTGTTAGGGATTTAATATGCAAAGGAGTAGTAGTGGTGTTTATGTTGTTTTATGTGGAGGGAATTGAGGTGTAGAATATTTTGCATTGTTAGAGTGGTAACAAGGAGGTTATAAGCAAAAAAAAAGTTGGCTAAATAGTCGAGAAAACAAAATGCATGAAAAAAAAATATATAAAAAAAAATCAGAAAGAATTCTCGACTAGGCTATGATTATGCATTGATGATTAATCGAATGATTTTGGAATTGTAGTACAACCCGGGAGAAAAAGAGATAAGTTTTGGGGTTGTGAGTTTGAAAAGGAGAAATGAATGAGACAAGTGATGAGATTTTGAGAATTGTTTTACATTGAGGAGAGAATATAGCTTGATGACATTGAGTTTTAGGCTCTCTTAATTTTAGTCACTTTATCCATACTATCTTGTCCAAGCCATTACCGAGCCTTACGTTACAAGCCGAAAAGACCTTTTGATCGTGGTCATTGCATTTTGTACATTCGGATAGAGTAGTGATTTTGAATTAATCAATGTCTTTATAGTCCAATTCATTTGCATAATCTTGTCTAATGTGGAGTCTCGACATGGAAAACGACTTGAGAGTTCATGACTTAGGGGTAGTATTGAAAATCTATTGAGGTTAGCAAATTTTCAATGTTCTAGTATTGTGCGATTGTTCAAGATCTCATTCTAGGGTGAAATACTGTCTTTGTGTGTGTTAAGTTGAATTTTTTTTGAGTTTATGAGTGTTCTTCACTTATTGATCGAGGACGATCAAAGATTAGTTTGGGGGTAGTTGATAAGTTCATAATTGCATTACATTTTATGCCCATATTTTCCTAATTTTGAGTAAGTTTCAATCCATTTTGTCCTACATATTTCATACAATTACATATATTTTGTGTTGTAGGGAACAAATGGTGATCTAAGTGAAAAAGACTCGAAAACGAAGTTAAAAGAAAAAAGGAAAAAAGAAAAAAAAACTGTCAATCTGGCGCCACCCTTGCAGAAATTAATTTGTACATGGCCCCACAACGCCGGATTTGGGGCCACAACGCCATGGAAAAGGACTGACTCTTTAAAACACGGATTTTAGGTCAAATCTGGGGGACTTCTCACTTTTTACAACTCTAAACACTCTAGAAAAAGACCTTTGGAAGAAAAGAGGTGCTTAGAGGAGGAAGATACGGCAGAAGATCGAAGATTCGCCAACATCAAGAAGAATTCAAGATTTACTCAACTGACGATACAGTTTAGTTGGATGTTTAGTATTTTCTTTTGTTTTGGATTGAAAACCATGTCTTTAGAAAATCTTTTGCATACTTTTATTTCGGTAGTTATGAACTAAATTCTTTAGACCGAGGCCATGTGAAGGCCGAATTTATGCTTGTTATTATTGAGTTTTGTTTTAATTGATTATGTTGGGTTTATGCAATGTTTTTATGATTTGATCTTAATGCTTACAATTGATTGGCCACCAATTGTTTGATTTAATGCCTAGTCTAGATATTGAGAAATAATAGATTGGGAAAGTTTTTAAGATCATAAAAACCACATCGTAGAATTGACTAGAGATAGAATCTTTTCCTTTGTGTGGCTTTTCGTTTTAACGAGGAATTTCTAAGTGTCTGTTAATGCATTCCTTTTAATTAAATCGTCATATAGAGATATAGTTGATTGTTGGAAGGGGTAGAATTGCTACACCAAGAGATTGGGTAGTAAGTACTTTAGGAAATTTCGCCTTTGCATAACTTACTTAATAACTGATTTAAACGGAATTCATAATTAACTTGCATAATTTGGTTGGATCATTTTCTTGGTTATCTTTCTAGCCTTCGAGTAAAATCGTTAAATTCTTGTGTTCTTAGTAGTAATTAGTGTTAAAATTTTAGTTTAAGAATCATCATCAATTATCGTTTGGTTTAACTTAGAATAAGTATATTAAATTTTCAGTACTTAGATAATTTAGTCCCTGTGGGAACGATATTCGGACTTACATCCATATTACTACTTGTGCGATCTAGTATACTTGCTAGGAAAATTATGCTTCAGCTGGACAGATTTAAATAGAACATCTTTGTTGGAAATTGGATACTGGTCATGGGTCGCCATGAGGGATTGACCCTACCCATATTAATTTGAAAGAAAGAAAAGGTTGGAGTAGTTTTTATAGGATAAAACTACCCCAACTCCCTCCCTCTCTCCCTAATATATCTTATGTTTGAAATAAGAAAAATATAACAACAAAAAAATAAGTGAAAATTCACAGCAATAATGAGGGTAAAATACAAAAGACATAGAAGTGTCATTTTGGTGTAAAATTGACAAAGGAAATTCACCATTTGAAGTATTTGGACCGTGGAAAGCATATCTCTCCCCATGATTGAGATTGTAGACGAATTGAAGCATCGAAATCGTGTGAAAGAGGATGTGAAACAACCAAGTGAAGGTTCGCATTTGTAAGTGTTTATATGTTGAAATCGTATGTGTTTTGTGATTAATTTTCGACAATCTTCTAAAAAGATTCAAGCCCACGATGCTATTGGGCTTAGGCCCATAAAATGTTGGATTACCAGCTTGGCCCAAAGACCTATTTCAATCCACATCAATAGTCCCCCCCCCCCAATTCTGTGGTTTGACGTAGTCAAGCTGCGAGAGTTGAGAAAAAAGTAACTTTTGGCCGAGCTGGAAGAACCCTTGAGCTGCTTAGATAGAATCATTTGAAGTGTTGTGCCAGTGTTCTGCAGGTGGGCTTCTCGAGAAACCCTAAACCTGACATAATGGTTGCATTCCGACATGCCTACAGTTATGAGGTCACACCCTGAAAAGTCGCGCCATTTAGTGCTTTTGTAGTTGAGGCTGCCATCTTCGTGCCTAGACAACCGCCAATCTTCACCATGTGTACAGCTCAGGTGAGAGCCCGCTTTTTCCTTAATAAATTCGGTATATTTCTGAAAATCAAAATTTGAAAAATAACTTACTAAAAACTCTGATTTTATTTCCTTGTTTTCCTTCGCATTTGCCGTGTTAAAAAGCCAGAAATCCCTTGCCTACCTTTTCTTCTTCCTTAGCAGCAGTTTCTACGCCTTCACCGCCTCTCTTCTAGGTATTACGCCTCCTTATTCTCTTTTATTTTTGTTGGTTGTGTTGTTGTTTTTGCTTTGTAAAAACTTTTTGTTTTTTGCAACTTGTTATTATCATCCCTGTTCCCCTTTCCTGTCTTTTGTAAAAATGTCGAATAGCTTGGGTTCGGACTCTCAAAATAGAGAGGAACACCACAATTTGCTACAGCACGATTCTGTTGGTGATACATCTTCATATGTGCAGGGTTTGTATAGTGAGACTCACGTTGTGGGGGGTAAGGAACCCGTGGATTTGTCTTCGTTGGATACTGAGTATGACGTTCAGAATACTACCATCATCCCTTCACCATCTCCGAGTGTTAAGGCTAAGGCTGGGCAGGCTGGGGCCTCCTCAGGGGGGGAGGGTGCGCACCAGTCTGACCCTAATTTAGAAGAGAAAGACCAAAACCCTCATTTTTGGGATGAGACTCCATCTACTTTCACTTTACAAAAATTAAAGAATCTCCGCCGTATGCACGGTGTTCTTGATGAGTATTCAATTTTAGTACCATATGGGGAGGACAGGCCTATTGCCCTCCTCCAGGATTTACTTGTTTTCATTTTACTCTTCTGGGAGCACGTCTAAGGTTTTCTTTCCCGCCCTCTTTTCATCGCCATAGCCAATAGGTATGGAATTCCTTTGAATCAATTCGCCCCTAATGTCATTCAGATGATGGCTGGCTTTGCCTCCCTCTTTCACTATCATGGGATTTAGCTTACGGCTAATTTCTTTTACTCTCTTTTTCACCCTCGGTCTAGTGTCACAGATAGTGGGGTTTTTTACTTAACCTCCCGAGGTCCTGCCATTTTCCTTGCTGCCCACCCTGGGGATAAACGGTGGAAGAACTACTACTTTTTCACAGCCCCACCTCCAGGTGTGGTGTGGAACTTTCGCCAAACATTCTTGGAGCAGTTAGATGGTGCTCATCCTTACTCTCCTCGTCAGTTGTCAGAATATCATTGCCAGGTGGTGGCGTACTTGAATTTTTCTCCTCGCCATATGGGAAAGCTAGTTGATAGCAATTTTTTGTACAACATTGGTTACAGTCCTGTGGGGGCTGACCTGAAGGGTGTTACTTAAGGTAGAATTTTGAATTTGTTTGTTTCTTAGTGTATGCCGTATCTTCTATTCATGGTTTACTCTTGATATTTGATGTTTTTGCTTGTTTGGATTTTTTGTAGAAAAGCTTATAGATTTGGCCCGTGCTAGAGAGTTTGTTAATCGGAGGAAGCAATGCCCCCCTTCCGCGGAACCAGTTTTGCCCCCATCTTCTCTAGAGATGCGGCCACAAGACGTTCTCACAGCCTCGGTCACCCCTTTTGCCATCTTGTCCTCACCTTTTTTAGGTCAAGGTGATTCCTCCAGGTCATGCCAAAACCAGGAAGGGGCTCATGGTAAGAGACCCATGACCTCTGAGACTCCTTCTAGTGCATGTCTTTCCAAGCGCGAAAGCTCTAGCATTGTCATCCGGGAGATGATCCCTGACTTGCTTATCCAAACTTTCGATCCTCCGACTTCGCGTACTTGGTCCCGGGCTTCCGATCCTCTAGCTTCTGCCCTGATGAGCAACGGTCTTTCTATTATGATGGACTTTTTGCAAAGATTACCCAACTCCTCCGATTGTCACCATCTGGTGGGCATGTCTCCTCGTAAGAGAGCTGAAGCAGCTGCACTTATACTCCCTAAGGTAATTATTGCTCTTTGTATGTGAGGCGATTATATTTGTCCAGATTATAACTGTGTAGATTTTAATTTGTCGTTTATTTGTTGGGTCGCAGTGTATGCTACTAGCTGGACAGGTCGTGCAGGATGCCTATAAAAGCACGGAGATGAAGGAACTGCAGAAGAAGCTGACTCGGTCTCAGGAGCAGCTCCCGAAGGCACAGGATTATGGATCCAGCAAGGACGAAGAGCTTGAGGACCTTCACAAGGATTTCCAGACACTTCCTATGGAGAAAGTGGACCTGGAGGTGAGTCGTTCAGATGCCGAGACCAAACTGTTAGTGTGTATGCCCTCAAATGCCATAAAGAGGATAGATTTATAGGGCATCGATTTCTAACTAAACAATATCTTTTCGTAATATAAGGCATTATCTTGTTGTTTTCTTATAGGCGTTTGTAAGGTTTTAATAAACAACATAAAGTCCTTGATAATAAGGAAAACCTTCTACTTCCTATGAGTTAGGAAGAATGGCATTAGAAGAGTTTGATCCTTACTATCTAAATTTGGTTCGCAAGTTGAAGAAAGTATTGACTGGACATCAATACAGAATAGGGACTTGTATGATGTAAGTTTTGACAGAGAAAGTGCCAGTCAAACACTATAGGAATGGTAGTGGAAACTTATGTCATATACATCTCAGTTAGACTGATATGTTCGAACATGACTCGCATCGGTTTCATCACATAGGTTTTCACTCATTGACAGTCAATGATGAAACTGATAAGTTGTGATAGGTACGCGTGAACCTTAGACCTGAGCAATCAAGTTGAAGATGTACTTGTGACATCAAATTTTTCATTAGAGTAGTTAGATCCAATTCACCAGTTGGTGGGGTCGACCTCGAAGTGCGACTTGATGGGCAAGTGGCAGTCTTAACGGATTGGCAAAATGGGATTTATTCTCTTATAAGTGAATGAGCTAAATATCCTATGCAGTCATGAATGAATGAGGTCAAAAGTCTTTGGCCAAAGCATAAAAAGGTACTCATGTTAGACATGAAGATATACTCATTGACCTCGATTCATTATGAGTTAAGCATATGGTCAAGTCCTGTGAGTTTGACTAAACCGTGACTCTCACTTGACTGAGATATATGAATAAAAGGTTTATACTCTTACGGTATTCACAGCGTAAAAGATTTGGAATGATCCTATTCATTCGTTCTCAATTGGGATACGATGTGAGCCACTTGACTGGCTAGATGTTACTCACATCTTATTGGTTTCCTCCCAATTGCCTTTTGAGACGAACCTAAAGAGTCGCGCTTAAAGGAATTGCAAAAGGAAAATCGTGGAAAAAACTTGAGAGAATTTTTTGGTATTGGATATCGAAATTAATTAATTAATCATTAGATGATTTTATTAATTAATTAAGTTAATGAATTAATTAATTTCGTAGAGGAAATTAATTATAGAATTAACATGTATTTAATTAGTCATTTAATTAATTTATTTATTGAATAAATAACATTAATTATTCAATTAATTAAAACAAATTAAGTGGACAAAAGCCCGAAGGCTTCATATGGCCTAAAGTGGGCGTCCATATGGAGGCCCAGAATGGTTAAGTTGCCTAGGGTTATTATTTTCTAGTGTAGTATAAATATACTACTTTGTGAAAATAATAACAAGTCAAGAATCATAACTTTCTCTCCAAGTCAAAACTCTCCAAGCCCTCTCTCTCTCTCTCTCTCTCTCTCTCTCTAGTTGTCTCTCAAGAACAAGAAGAAGGGATTTTTTGCTTTTGACTCCGGTGTGGCAATTTAGAGACAACGACAAATTTGTTGTTCAAGAAAGGATTGTAAAAGCTGGTTCAAAATTCAACATACGCGAAGAAAGGTACATGAATTCGAAACACAATTTGCATATGTGAAATCGAGATGAACCACTTGGGGTTTTAAATGTTTATCTTCTGCTGCGTTTTTATGCAATATAACCCAACAGTGGTATCAGAGTCAATCTCTGGTTTCCGTATTTAATTGAATATGTGATTTATGTGATTTTTGCGTTTTTGAAGCATGTTATTAGAATATGTTTTTATAATATTAAAGCCATGATTTTTCTGTGTTTAATTCATATATATTGTAGTATGATAATATGTGAATTAAAAAATCAAAATTGTGTGAGAATCGGGGGTGAAAAACACCGCGACGAGTGCAACACGCTAGGCGTGCGCAGTTTGCGTGCCAATGTTGCGCGCGTTTCAGGCCACCCGCTGCACGCACATCGTGCGCACATGCGCAAGTCGTGTGCGCACGGTGCCAGGCCACTGTCGTGCGCCTGATGCCGACGGGGCCGTGCGCCCAGTTGCATGGGCCCGGGTCCTTAACCAGGGTCCTAACGGGTTGGGTCGTGGTTCGCGAGTCCAATTTTTAAATAAAGGGATTTTGGGCTATTTTAATTATCCTAGCGGGTCAAAAGGATGATGACCCGGATTTGATAAAATAACCCCAAATTGTTTTAATTAAAATTTTGGACTTTTAATAAATTAGTTTTGGGCTTAATGAATTGAATATTAAATATGCCAATGGTTGGTAATTTATGTTTGATGAAAACAAGCCCAAATTGTTTTTATTGTATATTAGTTATGTAAGTGAAATAATTAATTAATTATTCTTGGAGGTTTTTTTAATTAATTAATTTATTTAACTAATAAATTCTCACTAGATGGTTTATTATCATAAGTGCTAATAAAGTTTGGAATTTTATTGAGGAAATTAATGAGTTGGACTAATTAATTATTAACTTAATCACCAACATAATTGCTTTAAATTATCGCGAGCATGTATTATGTGATGGTGACATTTATTCATGGGCTTAGGTTGTTTTCTTTTGATTGTATTTATTTTTAATGGGTTGTAAATGTCGGATTTGAGCCCGTTTATTTTATTTCTAGAATTATGTATAGTTGTTAATTTAATCTCATGTAATAGATAGAAATATAATAGGCCTTTTAAGAGGAGATCAATCCAAAAGAAGAAGGAGCTTGGAGCCCAAGAAGAATAGCTAGGCTTATTTTTCATTTTTATGATGACTCATTGGCTTGGGCCCTCTAGATAAAGCCCATGGATAAATGTGTTGGATTTATTACTTTCGATGCATGTTCATTAGTTGTGTGAAGCATGTATGTTTTCAATAGGCGCTATATAAATTTGATAATGTGCAAAGTGAGACTTAGATAAATGTTTAGAACATGTATTCTCCCAATTAAAAATTATACTTAGTAAGGGGTGCTAGGCATCCTTTCCCTCCACTAAACTTAATAGAATTAAGTTTTAAACCTAGTATGTGGCATCTTCCCAGTAAGTGGGGGTCATATATCAAGATTTAATTCTAAAATCTTATTAAGTGCATTAGATGCCTTAATCAAGACATATTTCACCCCAATATTGTTAAAGGGTTGCAAGGTGAAATTCAAATGTTAGATTATGAGGAGTTAGTGGGAATAAACTTAGATAGTCCACAAAGCCTATAAATTGTTAAAGGGTTGCGGTTTTGGTGGGTTATGGGAAAAAGAAGATTGGACCGTCTATTGGATAGATTGATGTTGGACATCACTTTAATTAAGTAATGGACCAAATATCATTAAAGGGTTGCCATCCATTACATTAATTAAAGAACTCAATTTCTACTACGAAGTTGCAAACAACGATCACTTCCGTTTTTCACAGTGGGAGTGTGAATCTCGAAAAATGTAGTGGGAGCCAAGTTATAAGTTGAAGTCCTTGATTTTAAACTTGGTTTTAGTGTAGTTACATACGTCTAATTAAGTCTGGTTTATTTTCTGCAGTTATTTGATTTCTCTCTCTCAAATCTAAAAATGTCTCCCAAACCACTGTCAAAATTAATGGAGAACATGATTCTCACTGGTCCAAATTACATAGAGTGGCTCACAAAGATGAGGATGGTCCTTAGCAGTGAATCCATAGACTATGTACTGGAAATTGGTAGTCCTCCTATTCCTGGAAAAGACGAGGGTGATGAAATTCTCCTGGCTCGTTGGGATTGGTATTGTGACAACCATAGAGTAAGAGTGTACATCTTAAGCTCCATGTGCATTGAGGTGCAAAGGTCTAATGATAAGATGGATAATGCAAGAGACATTATCCTACACTTAGATGAGTTGTTTGGATAACGCAGTAGGACCGCTAGATATTTCACATCAAGCGCTCTCTTCCAAACTAAGTTGACTGAAGGAGAGGATGTTGAAGAACACGTTTTCAAAATGATGACCATGATAGAAAAATTAAAATCTTTAAACTTCTACATGGACCTGCATCTCCAAGTTGATCTCATCCTACAGTCACTCCCTGATTCGTTCTATTACTTCGTCATAAATTTTGACGTGAATGACATTGAGGGTTCATTAGCTGGGCTTCTGGTAAATCTCAAAGTTGCTCAAAAGCAAATAAGGGCGGATAGATGGAACAATCTGATGGCAATTACTTTTCCTAATCCATTGGATGGAATAAGGAATAATAATGACCATCTTGAAGAGGGAGCATCCAACACAACTTGAAACAAGGCACAACGTAGGAGGAATAAGAGGGTTAGAAACCAGGACATATGCTTATGCTGCGGTGAGCTAGGCCATATGTTTATGTTTTTGAAACTAATTGCTCTATTACCATATTTTCCTCTTCATGGATTCTTGATACAGGAGCTAATACTCATGTATGTTGTGTGAATCAGAATCTAGAAAGAAGTAGGAAGCTGAGCCCTGATGAGGTGAAGATAAGAGTAGGCAGCGGGCAAAGCGTCTCAGCTACTAGAATTGGATCTACCTCATTATTTCTTAATTCTAGTCATTTACTATTTCTAGATAATGTTTTAGTTTTGCCCAATGTGCTTAAAAATATTGTTTCAATTCCTGTTTTAGTTAAACATGGTTATACCTTTCGTTTTATTAACGAACCTTGCAACATTTATTATGGTAATAAAATAGTAGGCTTTGCTTCTTTAGTAAATGGATTGTATCACCTCAATGTCCAAAATGAGTGTTCTATAAATACTATACAAAGGAAATGTAGTAGGCTTGGAATAAATCAAAGATTGATCTGGCATATTAGACTAGGCCATGCCGGCGAATATAAAATTCACAAAATGGAGAAAGATGGACTAATCGATCCATTGGGATTGGATCCCTATCCTACTTGTGAATCTTGTCTCAAAGGCAAGATGACTAGATCCCCTCACAGGGACTTTTGAAAAATCCTCACAAATCTTAGGTTTAGTGCATACTGATGTTTGTGGACCATTTGGAGAAATGGCTCGAGGAGGTTTCCTTTACTTTATCACATTCACCGATGACCATTCAAAATATGGTCTAGTGTACCTGATGAGGTATAAATCTGAATCCATTGAAAAGTTCAAGGAATTCAAGGTTTTAGTGGAAAATCAAACTAGTCAACATATAAAAACTCTTTGATCGGATCGAGGAGGAGAATATATGAGCGACGAGTTTGATGTATACCTTAGAGAAAATGGCATAGTATTACAACTCACACCTCCAGCGACACCACATTTAAATGGAGTAGCAGAACAAAGGAATCAAACCCTGTTGGACATGATTCGCTCCATGCTCAGCTACACTGACTTACCCATTTCACTATGGGGTCGTGCGCTGCTTACAGATGTACACATTTTAAATAGATGTCCGTCCAAGTCCATTCCTAAGACTCCATATGAGATATGGAGAAATAGGAAACCAAGTCTTAATCACATCAAGATTTAGGGATGTCCGGCTTATGTCAAAAAGACTAAAGTGGACAAGTTGGTGGCTAGATCATTAAAAGGGCGTTTCATTGGATATCCTGAGAATTCAATTGGATACCTCTTTTACCTGGATGATGATCAGAGGATCATTGTAGCTTTACAAGCCCACTTTCTTGAAGATGAGTTCATTCAAGAAGGAAGAGCGGGTAGAAAGATTATTCTCGAAGGTCAAAATGAAACTCCAGTGGATACATCTAAACAGGAAGTGAGAACCGAAACTTCTGTAACACAACCACTACCGCGAAGGTCAAGTAGAATACCTCAACCTCCTCTGAGGTATGGATATCTAGTGCAGAGGGAGCTGGATCTTCATTCTGTATTAGAGGAGGGTCATGCAGATGATCCCTCCATTTATGATCAAGCGATAGTGGATATGGATGCTACTAGATGGTGTAAAGCTATGCAAACTGAGATCGATTCGATGTATGCAAACCAAGTCTGGAAACTTGTGGATCTACCTAATGGGGTAAAACCAATTGGGTGCAAATCAATAAGGATTCTACTTGCAATAGCGGCACACCTAGATTTTGAAATATGGCAAATGGATGTCAAAATTGCTTTCCTAAATGGATTCCTTCAAGAGGATATCTATATGGAGCAGCCTAAAGGTTTTGTATCTGAGGACTATATTCATAAGGTGTGTAAGCTTGAGAGATCCATTTATGGACTCAAACATGCATCTCGTAGCTGGAATCTGCGTTTTGATGAGGCTGTCAACGGATTTGACTTCATCAAAAACGAAGATGAGCCATGTGTTTACAAGAAGGTTAGTGGGATCAAGATAACATACCTTGTGTTATATGTGGATGACATATTACCCATAGGGAATGATATAGGAATGCTCACCACTGTTAAGAAGTGGCTTTTGAGTACTTTCTCCATGAAAGACTTGGGAGAGGCAACTTATATTCTAGGGATTCGAATCTAAAGAGATCAAACAAATAGAATGATAGGGCTCTATCAACCCCTTTACTTAGAAGAGGTCCTAAAGAGATTTAGGATGGAGGATTCTAAGAAAGGGTTCCTGCCAATGGGGCATGTGATACATCTCTCAAAATCTATGAGTCCTCAAAGTGAGGAAGATAGAAAAGAGATGAGCATTGTACCCTGTGCATCTGATGTGGGAAGCCTGATGTACACGATGCTGTTTACTAGATGTAGGATGGAGGATTCTAAGAAAGGGTTCCTGCCAATGGGGCATGGGATACATCTCTCAAAATCTATGAGTCCTCAAAGTGAGGAAGATAGAAAAGAGATGAGCATTGTACCCTGTGCATCTGATGTGCGTAGCCTGATGTACGCGATGTTGTGTACTAGAACTGACATAGCTTATGCAGTAAGCGCTGTTAGTCGATTTCAGACAAACCCTGGCAAGACATTGGATAACTGTGAAAAATACCTTAAAGTATCTGAAGAGAACTAAGGATATGATTCTCATCTATGGAAGTGGTAACCTGAGAGTGGATGGGTACACTGACTCAGATTTTCAATCAGATTTCGATGATCGGAAATCCACCTCAGGGTTCGTATTCACCATCAACGGTGGAGCAGTGACTTGGAAAAGTTCCAAGCAAAGCACAACCGCAGACTCCACGACAGAGGCTGAGTACATAGCTGCCTCTAAGGCAGCTAAAAAAGCTGTTTGGCTAAGGAAGTTCATAGAAGAACTTTAAGTGGTTCCAAGCATAAAGCTCTCGTTGCCACTTTATTGTGACAACACCGGAGCAATAGTGCAAGCGAAGGAACCTAGGTCTCACAACAAGACCAAACACATCGAGAGGAGATATCACATCATAACAGAGATCGTTGCACAAGAAGAAATATCTGTTCAAAAAATAGCCTCAGCCGACAATGTTGCTGACCCATTGACCAAGTCATTGGCACAGGCGGTTCTCAATTGAGATACGATGTGAGCCACTTGACTGGTTAGGTATTACTCACATCTTATTGGTTTCCTCCCAATTGCCTTTTGAGACTAACCTAAAGAGTCACGCTTAAAGGAATTGCAAAAGGAAAAATCATGAAAAAGACTTGAGAGAATTTTTCGGTATTGGATATCGAAATTAATTAATTAATTAATCATTAGATGATTTTGTTAATTAATTAAATGAATTAATTAATTTCTTAGAGAAAATTAATTATAGAATTATTGGATAAATAACATTAATTATTAAATTAATTAAAATGAATTAAATGGACAAAAGCCCGAAGGCTTCATATGGCCTAAAGTGCGCATCCCATAATGGTTAAGTTGCCTAGGGTTATTATTTTCTATTGTAGTATAAATATACTACTTAAAATAATAACAAGTCAAGAATAACTTTCTCTCGAAGTCAAAACTCTCCAAACCCTCTCTCTCTCTCTCTAGCCGTCTCTCAAGAAGAAGAAGAAGGGATTTTTTTCTTTTGACTCCGGCATGGCAATATAGAGACAGCGACAAATTTGCTGTTCAAGAAAGGATTGTGAAAGCTGGTTCAGAATTCAACATACGCGAAGAAAGGTACATGAATTCGAAACACAATTTGAATATGTGAAATCGAGATGAACCACTTGGGCTTTTAAATATTTATCTTTCGCTGCGTTTTTATGCAATATAACCCAACACAAACATGCAGATGTCCTGGAGGACGCCCTAGCTCGAGAGCACTAGGCCTAGATGGATAATCTATCCACTTCTGCCGAGGGAGAAGCTTTGTTTGCCAAGTTTAAAGCTGTCTTCCTTGCATCCAAGGAGTTTGAGCATCTCACTGAAAACAAGATTTTTGGATTCTTTGTTAAAGGCTTTGAAGGGTGTACCACACAATTCAAGGCTAAAGGCTACCCTTCTGCAGGCGTCCCTGATGACTTTCTAGACTGTGACACTGCTCTCCTCGAGGCTATGGCTATATATATCCTTCCCCTGTAGATCCATCCTCCCTTTCTGCTGTAGGTCAGTCAACTGTGGTCGTACCTAACCTGCCGGCAGGTGGTGAAGACGTTCCGGGTGATGCCAATGTTGCTGCTCCTACTTTGGCTGAAGCTACAAATCAGCCTTGATGTTTTTTCTTTCTAAGACTTCATATTTTGGTGGGCATATGTGGCCCAAGTATTTGAAACAATTTACTCTTTGTTGCTTTTGATGGGCATGCGTGGCCTTTGGGCAAATTTTATTTGCTATTTTTGTTTTTAATTCATCTGCCCAGGTTTGGGCTGTGGACATCTTTATTTCTATGCATGTTTGGTTGATCTTTCATCTCCTTGTTTGTTACCTGCACCTTGATGATGTTGCAAGCCTTTTCCTATTTTTGTATTATAAAGATGTTTACTTACATTTTTTAGATGTGTTGCCTCTTTTCCATATGATATACCTGTCATGCCTTATAAAAAAAAAGAAACCAAGAAGTGAATTTTGCACACCCTCAATCGAGGAGTAGGTTAGCCTTAATGTTATTTTACCACAAGATAATCACTAGGATAAATAATGAATCAAGTTATCACCAGATATAACCTTTGAAAATATTACAATCATACCTTCCTACTTGTTAATACAAACGTTTCCTCCGAGAATCTAGTTGGACCCTTTATCCAATTTTCCTCACAAAAAATTAAACAAAATTTATCAGTTTCCAGGTGGTACCTACCAGACCTACACTAAGCTATAGCTCCAACTGGGTTAGGTGGTCCACATTGTTGCAATCGTAGAGACTTACCTTTCAACACCCATCAATTCTTAGTAATTTGCTTGACATATACAATCATGGGGACTTGTATTGTCACTGTGCAATCATGGGAACTTGCACTCATTTTCTTTTTCTCTTATGCAATCGTGGAGACTTACACTCATTCTCTTTATCTTATGCAATCGTGGGGACTTGCATCGGGATCAAACACCCTTTTCCAGGTGCTTAAAATTGTGGGGACTTATACCACCTCTATGCAATTGTGGAGACTTGCACACAGGATCGAACATCCGTCATTAGGCACGTACAATCGTGGGAACTTGCACCGAAACAATGCAATCGTGGGGACTTGCATTTACCTCCTGCCTTATATCCCCTTTTTCTCCCTTCGTACCAAAATATTCCTAGACAGGCTACGGTGTCCAACCCATACCGAAGGTATCCTTCCTTATGTCCCACATTCTCTGAATTTTCTTCCTTCTTTCACCTCCATCCTTATGGCTGCCCGTTTCTCTTTAGCGCTCCGAACACCGGTCTTCTTTAGGGTAGGTCCGTAAATGTTCCCGAGGACCTACCCCTCCTTATTTCTCCCTGGCTTGGGGACCGTTTGATCTATAGGCGAATTATCCATGCGTAGACAGATCCGGGCCACCCACCTAGATGGTACAATCCTAACCTCCTACTACTTTCATTTCACCAACCCCCCTTTACTCCACAACCTAATATTTATCTCATATACGTACACATTCATAACTCAATTTTAATTTTATTGAAAAAGAAAATCTTACTAAATCATTGGAGCTTTGCATGTGACCTTGAAAAGAAGGCTTTACAATCTCTAGGTTTTACCTGAGAAACATAGCAATCATAACTTCCAAAAAATCATTAGCAACAGGCGAGTCTTTCAAATAGCAATAAACAAAGTGTAAAATAATGATAAAGCATAATTCTTTCAGCTACATATAGCACTTCTTTAAGTTTTGTATATTCCATAGGCGAGGGAGTTGTTTACCCTCCCCATCCTCCAGCTCATAGGCTCCTCCAGCTAACACCTTAGCAACTTTGTATGGACCTTCCCAGTTAGGGTCCAACTTCTTCACCGTACGCACCCCATCTACCCTCTTCAATACCAGATCCCCCACTTGGACAAATCTGGCCTTCACCCTTGTCCCTTGAGCTCTAATGATTCGCTGCTTATATTGTTCAATCCTTAAGTATGCCTTGTCTCTAATTTCATCAATTAGATCCAGCTCTTCCCTTAGCCTCTCTTCATTTAGCTCCGACTCGAAATATCTTACTCGATGGGATTGTACCCTGATCTCTGCAGGTATGACAGCCTCAGCTCCATACACCAAATAGAATGGACTCTCTCTTGTAGTAGACTTAGGAGTAGTCCAGTATGACCACAACACTGGTTGCAATTCTTCTACCCAATTCCCACCCGCTCCTTCCAGTTATATGACCGAGGTTTAGTTGTTTTCCATGAACATATTAGCAGTGAATTATAGATAGCATAAACACAGTTGAATGCGTTAATTAAGTGAAAACATACTTGACCTTGCACTATTATTCTATTAGTAACCTCTACCTGGCCGTTTGTTTGAGGATGAGCCACCGCACTGAAACGTTGCTGAATCCCAACTCTTCGCACCATCTCCCCAGCTTGACTCCACTGAATGCCAAATCGACATATGATGTTCTTCCACAAGAAACGAATGAGCTCTGCCTCCGTGATTCGAGCCAAGGCTTCAGCCTCCACCCATTTGCTGAATTAGTCAACTAGCACTAATAAGAACTTCTTTTGGATTTTGCAATAGGAAAGGGCCCCACAATGTCTATACCCCACTTTGTGAAAGGACATGGAACACTCATGGAATGCATTGCCTCCGCAGGTTGATAAATGAGACTAGCATTCTTTTGACATTGTTCACATTTCTTCACCAGGTTAGTCGCATCCTCCTTCAGGGTTGGCCTAAAATAGCCAGCCCTCAAGGTCTTCCCATCTAGGGCTGCACCACCTATGTGGCTGCCACAATCTCCTTCATGAAATTTCTCTTAGTATATAGTGTCCTTCTTCTGATGAAACACACCTCAGGTGACGTTGTACAAATGAATTTTTGTATAGCACATCATCAATTATGATATACCTTGTGGCTCTAGTCTCCAAGTGTTGCCTTTTCTTCCTCTCCTCGGGTAATGCTCCACTTGTGAGGTATTAAATTATCTTCATCCTCCAGTCCTCGCCTTCCTATATCTGTAGGATTTCTTGTTCTATGCTAGGTCAGGTTAGAGCTTGTATAGTAATATTCCGAGTTTGGCAGTTAGTGATTGAGCTACCCAGCTTGGATAAATAATCAGCTTTGGTATTTTCAGCTCGTGGTATTTGATGTATCTCTAGCTTGTGGAAGTTCTCTTGTAGTGTCTCTATGGTTTTCTAGTACTTCACCATCATTTCCTCCTTAACTTCATAGGTCCTGTCAATTTGTTTGGTAACGAGCAGCGAATCCGAGTACACTATCAAATCTTGGTCCCTCCTTTGATTGCCATTTTAAGTCCCATGATGAATACATTGTACTCTGCTTTATTATTGCTTGCTTTAAACTCGAATTTGATTTCATATTTCAATTGATCTCCCTCGGGTGTGGTGAGTACCGTACCAGCACCACTTCCATTTTGGGTAGCTGACCCATCTACATGCAAGAGCTAAACTTTTTTCATCCTCCTTCCCTTCCTGCTCGGGTCTTGTCACTTCCGTAATAAAATCTGCCTGGACTTGTGCTTTGATTGCAGTTTGAGACGTGTACTCTATCTCTAGTTCCCCTAGCTCCACAGCCCATTTAACTAGTGGGCGATGTCTCAACCTTTCCTAGCACGGCCTTGAGTGGTTGACTGGTCTTCACGATGATTTTATATGTCAAAAAATAGGGTTTTAGCCTTCTTGCTGTAATGACTAGTACTAATGCCATTTTCTCTATCTCTGGGTATCGGGATTCCACATCTGAAAGTACCTTGCTGACATAATACACGGGTTTCTCCATTTTGTCCTCTTCTCGTACTAGGACTGTGTTGACAGCTCGGTCAGCCACACCTATGTAGATTACTAGTGGCTTGCCCTGCACAGGTTTGGTAAGCAGCGGCATTTGGCTCAAGTATTTCTTGAGATCTTCAAAAACTTGTTGACATTTGGGAGTCCAGTTGAAATGACCCACCTTTTACAATACCTTGAAAAATGGTAAACTTCTTTCCGCAGACTTGGATATGAAATGGCTTAGGGCTGTAATTCTCTCATTTAGCCTTTGTACTTTATTCACATTTCTAAGTGCCATCATGTCTTGAATAGCCTTGATCTTTGCAGGATTGGCCTCTATCCCCTTTTCTATGACCATGTATCTTAGGAACTTCCCTCCCTTTATTCCAAATGCACACTTGGCTGGGTTCAACTTCATCCTATAGCTCCAGAGTGTTTCAAAAGTTTCTTGCAAGTTTTGCACGTGTGTGTTGGCGATACGGCTCTTGACCACCATGTCATTTACATATACTTCAATGTTCTTTTCCATTTGCTCACGAAACATCACATCTACTAGCCTTTAGTGTGTAGCTCCGGTGTTTTTTAGACCGAATGGTATGACTATGTAACAAAAGGTGCCAAAGAAGGTGATGAAGCTAACCTTCCTTTGGTCTTCCTCAGCTAAGGGTATTTGGTGATACCCTCTCTATGCATCCATAGAACTTAGTAACTCGTATCCAGCTGTGGCATCCACCAATTGGTCTATCCTAGGTAAAGGATAGTGATCCTTAGAACAGCCATTGTTCGGGTCGTGGAAGTCAATACACATTCTCCATTTTGATCCACCTTTAGGTATTAGGACTACATTGGACACCCACTCTGGGAATTGTATTTTTGGAATGTGCTTGGCTTTGAGAATTTGTCAATATCCGCTTTAATAATAGCATCTTTCTCTGGGCCAAAATGTCTTTTCTTTTGAATAATTGGTTTTACACTGGGATCCACCTTCAGGTGGTGCTGTATGACTGTTGGGGCAACACCCACCAGGTCATTAGCTAACCAGGAGAAGATATCCACATGTTTCCACAGCATGGCTACTAGTTCATCTTTCAAGTCAGGGCTTAAGTGCGATCCAATTCTAATTGTTTTCTCTTTATCTCCTAGTATGAGTTCTATACTCATAAGCTCTCCTAATGGTTCTAAATGCGATGGCACTATCTTCTTGGTGATCTCCTTTTCATCTACCTCCATTGGTTCGGGCTTATACTTCTTGTCTTCATGTGGCTTGTCTCATTGCTTAATGGAGGCTAGGTAGCACTTCTTAGATTGATGTTGATTGCCGGATACTTCTCCTACTCTGTTGAATGTTGGGAACTTGATCTTCATGTGTGGTATTGAAACCACTGCCTCGAACAAGACCAGTGCAGGTCTACCCAGTATCACATCGTAGGCCGATGGAGTATCCACGACCAAGAATCTAGTCAGCTTTGTCATTTTGATAGGACCTTTACCTAGGGAGAGGGGTAGTGAAATAATACCCATAGGTTGTACTGCTTCCCCTGAAAAAACCAAACAATGTAGTCCGTACGGCCTCTAGCTTGCACACTCCCAGATTCATTTGTTCGAATGCCTGGTAGAATTGAATATCTACCGAACTGCCAGTATCAACAGAGATTCTTTGGACATCATAGTTTGCTATAATAGCAATTATCACTAATGCATCGCTGTGAGGTGTTTGCATTGCTTGGGCATCCTCAGATCCGAACTGTATTTCCTGCCTAGGTCGGGTTTGACTAACGTTCATGAAAAATGCAGGTTGTCTTTCTATGGCTCTTGCTTGTCTTTTAGGTTTCGCATTGATTCATCTGCTGTTAGACCTCCCGAAATGATATAAATAGTTGCTCAATTATTGTTGTCGACCTCCATAGGTGCTGCCTCTTAAGTTGGTGCCTTGTTAATTTATTGAGGGAAGTTTCCTCAATCTCCAGATTCGGTTCTTCCCCCACGCCTTTTTCTACCTCGACCTCTCCAGGTAATAAATGGGTCGAGCTGGGAGCCCAACCACTTCTTTCTTCTTTATGCGACCTATTCTTATTGTCATCATCTTGTTATTTTTTCTTTTGTTCAGCTCTCCTCATCATGTGAGCATCTTTTAGGTTAACATGTTTTTCAGCCCTGGTGAGTAACTCATCGAAGCTCTGGGCAAGTCTCTTGGTTAATGACTTGAATATGTCTCCTTCCTTCAAGCCTGTCGTAAAAGCACTTGTCTTTAGGTCTGGTACTGCAGCTGGTGTCTCTAGTGTTGCGGCATTGAAATGCTTGACGTATGAACGTAGGGTCTTGTTAGGAAATTTCATGTTAGATATTTTGATGATGACAAGATAGGATTCAATGTTAGACCCCAAATAAAATGTAAGTTTATGTTTTCATAGATCATTGTTTAAGCGTTTGAAAGTTTGTAATTGTTATTTTGTTTGGGCTTGTAATTTTATCTTTGTAGATTCTGGACTAAGTATTAGATACTGAATCGCTAATAGAATTCTAGGTAAGTCTATTAGAGAAGAAGTTGAAGATCAGCGTCTGAAGTCAACTAAAGATGAAGATTTGTTTCTTAGCATTCGCCAAACGCTAAAGGACCTCTTTTCAGGATTTATGGATCAAGCGCTCAAAGCACTTAAGCGACCGTTGTCAGATTCACCTGAAATAAATCCTCAAGTCATGAAGGACTTAAATGCAATATTTCCAACGGACTGAAATAAGTCACTGTGACTTGTGGACAAGCCACCTTTTTTACTAGACTATCAGAACTTCAGAGTTTATAGCTGGTCCCAACCAATCAGTGCCAGCAGATTTTCAGGAATGTCAGGTTTTAGGTAGAATCACACGACGCGTGAGAGACACTCTCCTACATGTGTCCAACGGACAGATCCCAAGAATTGCCTATAAATACCTTACCTTCAGCAAACCCTAAAAGGATGGTACATAATATTACAGGAGAAAATTACGTACATGCACAAGAAAAACTTGCTTAGAAACTCCATAGCTAAAATTCCTTCAAGCTTTTTATCTACATTCCAGACAGTCACAAATATCTCAAACCTCTTCCAAAGAAGAAATCTAAATTCCTATTGAGATATTCCAAGTTGCTTGAACTTCCCAAAAACAAACAAAACCTTGTGACAAACCTTCAACCTTTCATCTGAGTGAGAAAGTTGTTGAAACCCCTTTTCAAGCAGTATTTCTGAGTGAGAGAAGCTTGTAGAAGACGATCTTCATTGGTGCTGAAATCTGTGTGATCAAGGAGCCCAAGATCTTTTTCATCCTTTACTATCTTGTAGAAGATTCTGTGTGATTCTTTGATAATCATCCTAGTAAATTCCTCCAAGTGAAAAAGGAGAAGAAGGACGTAACTGGGATTACATCACCCAGTGAACCTTATATATCTTGTGTCATTTATACTTTATTGTCTTATTTTCACATTACATCATTCTTTCTAAAAAAGACAAGTAAAATTGAAAAGCGATTAATTAACCAATCGAACGCTAAAAATCATTTCCGCTGTGCTAACCCTGATTAAGTGATCTAAGCGTTACCCTACTTTGGTAAATTGCTAAAATCACTAAGTCTAAGTTATCTTTACTAAAGCGTTCAAATCTTTAAAAGTGATACAAAAATTTTTGAAGTCGAAAAAGACTTCAGGGTCTATTCAACCCCCCCTCCCCTTCTAGACCCTTTCGTATGTCACTTGGGACCACCAAGTGGTATCAGAGCGGTTGAATTAGAAACCTAAGCGTTTCCAAGCGTAACTGCTTGTTCGTATCCATCTTTTTAAAAAAAAAAATCTTAGTCACTTTAAAGTTACCCTTTAAAACATCTCATTATGGCTTTTAACAAAATGCCTAAGTTGGTAGAATCAAACTATGATTCTTGGAAACTTAGAGCATTCGCTTATTTATGCTCTTGCGATAATGAAATGTGTGATGTGATTACAGATGGCCCCATTCAGATTATGAAAGTTGTAACTCGAGCCCCTGGGGCAGCCGAGGCCACTCTAGATGGTTATGTCGAGAAACTTAAGTTAGAATGGACGCCTGATGATCGGAAAAGAGCAAATCTAGATAATGTTGGACGAAGTGCACTTTACTCATTGTTAGGAGACAATGATGCACTGTTCAACAAGATCAAGCAATGTAAGACTTCCAAAGAAATATGGGATAAGTTGGCTATAGTGTGTGAAGGATCGGCACAAATGAAGGAGAATAAGCTCTCCATAGCCATGTAAAGATTCGAGCATTTCAAAATGCAGCCCAATGAGACGCTAGAACAATTGGACGCAAGATTTACTTTGCTCATTACCGAGTTAGCGTCACTAGATAAGGAATTGACCAACAAGGAAATGGTCAATAAGATTTTCAGAAGTCTTCCAAGTAAATACTTGATTAAGACTGTTGCTATGAGAGAATCACAGACCTTGGAGACTCATACTCCAGAACATGTGTTTTCAGAGTTAAAGGTATTTGAATTCGAATTAGGTGAAGTCAGCGACACATCGACTTTAGCGACTGAATCAGGAGCTTTAATCGCTACTACAAAAAGTAAAGGTAAAGCGGTTAGCGAGGTGAAATCAACGGAATCAAATGAAGAAAAGGAAATGGCTTTATTGGTCAAGAAATCTAAGAAATTTCTAAGATATGAAAAAAAAATCCTATTGGACAAACTTCATTTCAAGCTCCTCCCCCAACACCAGCGCCTCAGTATCAAGCACCAGTATATTCTACACCTCAATCTTTAGCGCCAGTTCCTTACCAAGCACCTACAACTCCTACTCAAAATCTCTCAGCGCCAATTGGATCAAAGCGATTATCCACTGAACAGAAAATGAAAACTATATGTTATAATTGCAGGAAACCAGGGCACTACCAGGTAAATTGCCCTTATCCAAATGTGTCTAAGCCCACAAGGCAAGACTATGCGGATAGAAACCAATTCAGGAGCAACCTTCGCCAACAAGGTTTCCTAGCGGAATCTGAACCATTCTCCACACCTGAAGAGGATTTGGAATCATCAGATGAAAGCAGTGATGATGAGCCTACAAGCGACTCGACATTGATTTGTCTCATGGCAAGAGATGATGAAGCGTCTGACGAATCGCTACCAGAGGTAACCAATGAATTATCTCATCCTCTTTCTTATGATGAATTACTTGACAAAGTTAATGAATATTATAAAGATTGTCAAGAGGCCGCCAAAATATAGCAAAACGATCTCGCTATTATCTCATCACTCATGTTGGTCCCAAGTGGCATACGAAAGGGTCTAGAAGGGGGGGTTGAATAGACCCTGAAGTCTTTTTCGACTTCAAAAAGATTTCGTATTAAACTGGTTTTGGACGCTTAAAAAGGGAACGCTTGACTGCGCGTTTTCTTAGAAATATAGACGCTTAGGTTAAGCGTCTGATGAAGACTGTTTTTAGAGAGTTAACTTAGACTTCAAGATTTGAATACTTTAACCGAGTGGGTTTAAGCGTTCAGTTCTTTAATCAGTGTTAGCACAGCGGAATGATTTTTCTAGTCTTCCTTTGAAAGCTTTAGCGTCACCAGAGGTTTCTTAGTTGCTTAGCGTTTGATTGTATTTTACTTAGTCAATTTATGCAATGATATGATATGATATGATTGACTGAAAAGTAAATAACACAATATTTGTAAGGTTCGTTGGGTGATGTAATCCCAACTGCGTCCTTCTTCTCCTTTGACACTTGGAGGCAATCCACTAAAGTGATTCTCAAAGAATCACACAGAATCTTCTACACAATAGGGAGAGATAGATGTTGATGACTTGAGCTCCTTGATCACACAGATTTCTGCTCCAAATCACTTCAATCTCCTTGCTTCTTTCACCCAGAAATGCTGCAAGTATCCAACTTCGACTTCACACAGATCGCGAGGCTTGGATGGGTTTTTCTAAATCGGTTTGTTTGATTTTGATGAAGTTCAAACAACTTGAAAATATCTCAGTAGGAAAGTGGTTTCTTCGAAAAGAATGTTTGAGATATTTGTTGACTGTCTCAGAATTGAAGAAAAGCAAAGGAAATGTTTTCTTGAATATTCTGGCTTTTCTGAGAGTTTAAGGAATGAGACTTCAATGCAACAACAATTCGACTTGAAGATTAATTGTTCTCTGTTTGGCTTTTTGTTGAAGTTCTATTTATCGGCATTCTTGGAGAAAGTGTTCGTTTGACACATGCACAGGCGCGTGTCTCTCACTTCCGCGAGTGAACAACTTTTGTCCTTTTTCCTGAAAATCTGCTGCACAAAAGTTGGTGTTGTAGTCTGAGATAGTTGACAGTCCAATAGGGTGGCTTCTCCGTACGTCTGAAAGTGCTTATCACATTTAATGCTCTTATCAGCATTTAATGCATTTGAATTAAATATCCGTTGGTATTTAATGCTTCGGGAATATTTGCATTAAACTCCTTTTGGACTTAGAAATAAATTCAGGTGACATTACTTCTGTCCCATAAGGAAACGCTTGATGTAGCTGGTCAATTGGACGCTTGGAGACTTTTATCTTCTTTCAGAAATCAGGCGCTTGAGTCTTCGAACTTTGCCACTGATAAACTCACTTAGAAATTATCAGATGCTCAGCCTAAGACTACTTAGCCTAACAATCTAAAGCAAAATAAAACAAAGCCTAATAAGCCTATTACAAAAACCAACGCTTCAAGGCTTATACAAATTTTCTACTAAAATCAAACTTACATATTTTGGGGTCTAACACAAAATCCTAATTGTCATCATCAAAACATCTAACATGAAATTCCTAACAATTTCCCCCTTTTTTATGATGGCAATACTTACTCTTTTATAGTTCAAGAGTTAGACAGCCAAAAGTAAAAGTTAGTTTGATTAGATAACGTTAGTTAAAGTTAGTTACGCTTCAACGAGATGTTTCAGCTGAAAAAAGAAATGCATTTTATATATATCGAGAATTACAGGCATTTTTACAAGTGAATAAGTGAAGATATAAGAGACAAGAATATAGATAATGTAAAATCAGAAAGCTTTTAATGTCTTGGTCTGACTCTGTATCGCTTGGTCATTTCAGCTCGGATAGCTTCAGTCAGATTGTCTTCCAAGATCATCATTGCTTCATGATCTTTGTTGATTATAAGCTTGTTTTCTTCTTGTTGTCTTTTCTTGAAGACAGTAAAATGATTGTCCCAATCAGTTGGGTCAATACCAATATACCTTAGGCAGATTCGAAAAGTTTGGATAAAGTCAGTCATCTTTCTCTCTTCAGCTAAGATTCTTGGATCTGTAGGCTCTGGAATGGACGTTCTTTGAAGAGGGATGTCAAACTGTTCAAGCAGTGCTCTTGTAGGTATTGGTAGATTTGGATAAAACGCTCTAGGAGGATCCCTTAGCGTACTACTGGGCACTCCAGATGTACTTTGAGTAGTTATCCAAGATGGAAGACAAAGCGCAGAAGTAGAAGTAAGCACTTGACGCTTAGGAGACGGAGGCTCTTCAGCTTTTGCACTAGACGCTTTCCTCTTTTCTCCTTTCTTCTTCTTTTCCCCCTTATTGCCATCATCAGACTTTAAGAAATGATCTGTGAGTAAACTGACTTGATGAGCAATTTGAGACATAGAATCTGTGATGTCATCCAGACGCTTGTCGAAGCGCTCCTGCAGAACGAGAAGCTTGTCGCTGGTAGCATCATTTATAGAGGTCTCAAGGGTTTCTAGGCGCTTCTCAAGCTCTTCTTTCATGGCAAGTAGGGTTGCTTGAGTGGCATCATGCATTACTTGAAAATCTTGCTTGCACTCACCAACAGCCGCTTGAGCTGAACTACGCATATGAGCAATTTGGGCGCTCATGACGTGAGTTTCAATCTTTGGCAGATCGTCTTTAATCCAATGGAGAGATTCTTCGTTCTGAGTAGCGTGGGCGCTAATATTCTCCAAGACGGATTTGAGCAAAGGACCAAAAGATTGACTCTCATCGGAAGGAACCGCTTGAGGAGCCGGTCGCTTGAACCTTGATGAGTGTTTGAGAGAGTCAAATGAAACTTGATAGGCTGGATCAAAAACAGTACCTCGAATGACAAGAGACAGATCCTCAGTACTATCAGCAGTAACAGGTTCAGAAGCGTCAGGAATATCCTCGGGTGGAGACACTTGAACGAGTTCTTCAGCAGACGCTGGAATACTTGTAACTGCAGACTTGAACGCTTCAGCTGATGTATCAGGCGCTTCCTCAAGTGTTGACTCTGGTTGACGAAAGTCATCGAATTGGAAGTTCCAGTGTGCTAAGTCGGCATATGAAGTGGATGGAGAATCCAAGAGTTCCGTGAGTCTGGTTCTGGAAATACAAGTACCGGAGATGAATGTGCGAAGAGGACTATCAATGGCCCTGATGTGCATTGGACCAATGATATCAAGCACATGATTGGGGAAGATTTTGGACGGCGCTTGAGCGATGGAGAAGAGTGAATCTGGAAAGTATTGTTTGGAAAATCCAATCAAGCAGTTAGAAGGAAGAGACGTAGGACGCCGATGTGCAGGTACACAATCAGCATAGTATTCTTCAAGATACGGATAAAGTGCTTGAGCCAGCTCTTGATTCCTTTCAAGCAGGGAGAGGACAAACTCATAGTGATCAAGTACCTCGCTGCGGATTGAAGGGAGCAGTGGATATCCTTTGAATGGCCTGATTACTGAGCCGTTCCAAGATCTAAGATTGACAGTGAAGATCTTATCGAATAGGGAGACAGGAGTCAAAATCTTCACCATCAGATTGAAGTTTTCTTCACAGTGGCTTGGGGCAAAATTTAAGCACAATACGCCAGATGTACCACTGTAAGAAGCTTGAGCGTTGAACAGAAGAGGAGTAGTGGAAAATCTGTGAAGCTCTTGACGCAGACACTGTTCGATTTGATGTCTAACAATTGGGAGCTTGAGAACAGGTCCGACTCTCTGTTGTCGCTGCTTGAGGCAATACTTGGCAAACTAACGCTTCTTGTCATGCATGCCTATGCCGAAAAGATGGGGAGCTTGAACTAGTTCTGAGAAAGTATACTTGTGTCCCACATACGCTTCAACCCAGTTAACTTCATTTATGCAGAAGTCTGTGCCAGCAGTCACCATAGCGCGAATGCCTTCATGATGAATATCTCTGATAGCTTCAAATCGATATCTATCAGGCTGATAGTTATCATTCCAGACGCTGTCAAAATAGGCATCAGCTTCAGTCTGAAGCAAGTCTGTCAATGATTCGAGACGCTCACCGGCATGAGCAGCCTTATTCTTCCACAGACGAAGTGGATGGACTAACGCAATATTTTTCAGGGCTATAAGCAGTCTGAGGGAAGTGTGTGTAACCTTCTTTGTTCAAGACTGACTCTGAAGGATTGAGAAAGTTAGGACGTAGAGGCTCATACATACGAATGCTGTAATCCCGTAGGGCGAACCCGGTTGGCCTGCTGTGCCCATAATCCAAATAGTATGCTATGTCCATGGCACATCTAGGAGTTCGATCTCCTTGTCTGTCTTGTATGATGGCTTTGATTTGACTATCAAAATCAATCAATCGAGCAACATCATTCTCTGCAGCAATATATCTCTCTTCGTTGTAGCCTGCAGGAATGAAATCTTCTTCGAGCGCTGGGGGCATATAATTGATTGAATGATCAATCGTCGTCAGCGGGTCGAGTTAGAAGAAGTGTCTAGGCGCTGGAACGTCTTCAGCATCGCTCTGACCTTCTGAGCGTGCCTCTGTTATAGCCTGAACAGGAGATGAAGTCAGAACCTCTGTAGCAGCAGGTTCCTCAGCTTCAATTGCATCAACTTCTGCGGCAACATCTTTAGCGATAGTAACGACTTCAGTCAAGTCAACATCCAGGATGATATTAGTTGACGCTTCAGCAGCAGCTGGAACTATAGTTGAAAGAAAGGAACTATCCTCTATAAGAGCAGGATCTTCTACAGATGTAGGAAAGGAGATGCTGTGGGAAGAAATAAACTTACCCTGAGAACTAGTCTCAACAGAAATACTTTGAGCGCTTGGCTCAACAACAACTTGAGCTCTTGGCTCATCAGTCTCAGGCTCTTCAGGAACGGGAGTAGCTCGACGCTTGCTAGTCCTGGAACGCTTGAAGATTTTCTTCACGTTGATTCCTTCAACGAGTCTAGGCGGAGGAGCGGGAGGATCAACAGCTGGTTCTTCAAAGTCTATTTGTTTAATGATCCCTTTCAGCTTCCTTCTTTTGAGAGGTAACTTGTCCTCTACATCCTCATCAGTTTCCTCATCATCCTTTTGAGTGGAGGGGACAAATTGAACTTTGGGCTTTCTGGGAGCCCTTTTCTTGATTACAGCCGGACGCTTCACAGCTTCTTCTGGTACTGGACGCTCCGCTTCTTTATCGGACGCTTGACGTACTTCCAGACGCTCAGATAGTGGTTTGGCAGCACCACCAATTTTGGGAGGATTGAAGAGATTGTTCAAAATCCATTTTCCCAGCAACTTGGTCTTATTCAATGGAAGACCAGAAGAATATACACACTGTGATTTGTATAAGAGGTCACTTAGGACAAGCCCATATGGTTTATTCGAGCCGCTTAAACAGTCCCGAAATCTTCCAAAAACGTACTCACTCCAGTTAATTTTGATGTTCAAGAGTATGGCAGTCATCATCTGGAATTGTACTGGGTTCACCTTATCAAAGGTTCCCACTCGGCATTCTATGATCTTGCTGCAGAAATCAGCCAATAGCCGGTGTTTGGACACTAGGTCTTTCTTTTCGAAATATTGAGTGTAGGGTACATCGTCGTACGCACTCATTGTAGTCCATGCTTCCTTGATCTGTTTTAAAGTAATAGAATCCAGTGCCTCACCCTCATTTGGGAGTTTAAAGTTCTCGGCAATGGAGGCAGCAGTCAGAGTGAATTCCTTGGGAGGCTCCTTTGAGGATAGAGGAATTAGACAAGAGATAGACTTCTTGTCCTCTGAGAGTTTGGCAGTCCTCCAGAAGATATCCACTTCAGTTGGAAACAGATACGAGTATTGAGTCAAGAATGACTTGAGCCCAGCTTTGACGACCATATCCATCATATCTGTTAGATTGATCTGAGGTTGCTCATACAAAAATTTCCAGTCGACGAAAAGGCCTTCAGTAACCTTGATGGTAGCTTCGGCAGAAGTAGACGAGGATTTCTTTGGTGCCATTTTTAGTGAAAGAGATGAACTGAGATTTGCTTTTGCTTTTAAGAGAGAGAGAAAAATAAATTTGCAGAGATGTTTGAGTATGAGTAGATGAAGTTTCTGCAAATTGTGTTTTAAAAGACAGAGGTTAATTTTTGAAACTTGTGTTCTCTTATCTCTGTAGGATTAACACACGTGTAAAGAGTTTTAATCTCAGCCATGAATTCATTAACCGCGGACGCGAGTTTTGCGTAATAGAGAGAAGTTACACTTGGTAATTCTCAAATAAATATTTGACATCCGAGTTAAAGTTTTAGAAACGTTTGGCATTTTCAGAGTGTAACGCACGCGCCCGTTTGTACACTGACACGTACACAAACACGTGCTATCTCTGAACCGTCATTTTGAAAAAGTTTTTGATTACCCGCCAGTTTGATGTGATAGAAGTATGTGGGTACAGTACACAATAGACTGTTGAGTCTATCCACCACTTCAAGAAGCGTGTAAAAAGGTTTTATGAATGAATTTTTTAAAATCATTTTTATATTAAGTGTTGAATGGAATAGTTTCAACGCTTAATGCCATTTATTAGGGACAATATGGACGTTTAAAGCTAAATTCCTTTTATGGTTTAGCGTCCAACATATTTCACAAAAGAATACTGAGCGTTGATGATCATGCATCTGAAAGTTTTTGATCATTGACGCTTAGTTAGGTTCAAGTATAATTTTAAGGTTCCCCCTAAGTTTGATAACTTGTACCATTTATTTTTTTAAAGAAAACTTTTAGATATAAGCCAAGTGGATTCCCCCTAAATTGTATGTCTAAGGAAGTATGATGCTTGATGATTAGGCGTTTAAATCAATCATACCTAGTTCACTTCTCAAAGTGAGAAAGCGTTGCTCGTTGAGTGCTTTGGTGAAGATATCTGTCAATTGTTTGTCAGTTCCAATAAAATGCATGGAGATATCTTTCTTTTGAACATGGTCACGAAGGAAATGGTATCTAATGTCAATATGTTTGGTTCTGGAATGAAGAACAGGGTTTTGAGTCATGGCTAGAGCGCTTTGGTTATCACAAAGAATGGGGGTTGGACCTAGGATTGTTCCATAATCTCTAAGTTGTTGCCTCATCCATAAAACTTGTGCACAACAACTTCCTGCAGCTACATACTCAGCTTCGGCTGTGGAGGTAGCTATGGATTGTTGTTTCTTGCTATGCCATGAAACTAACCTGCCACCTAGAAATTGACAAGTACCACTGTACTTTTACGATCTATTTTGCAACCTGCAAAATCTGCATCTGAGTAACCGATTAGTTCAAAAGGAGAATCCCTAGGATACCATAAGCCCACATTTTGTGTGCCTTTTAGGTATTTAAGGATTTTCTTGGCAGCAATTAAGTGTGACTCTTTAGGATCAGCTTGAAATCGTGCACACATGCATACCGAAAACATGATATCAGGTCTACTAGCAGTAAGATAAAGAAGTGATCCAATGATACCTCTATAATTAGTGATATCAACTTTCTTTCCACTTTCATCTTTATCTAACTTAAGCGTTTGGCTCATTGGAATTTTTGAATATGATGTATTTTCCATACCAAATTTCTTAATCATGTCTCTCGTATATTTAGCTTGGTTAATAAATATTCCATTAGGGAGTTGTTTAACTTGTAATCCTAAGAAGAAAGTTAATTCACCCATCATGCTCATTTCAAATTGTTCTTGCATCATTTTCGAAAATTTCTCACACAGACGCTTGTTAGTAGAGCCAAAAATAATATCATCGACATAAATTTGGACTAAGAGAATATCTTCGTTATTAGTAATTTTAAGACAAGTTAATGAATATTATAAGATTGTCAAGAGCCGCCAAAATATATCAAAACCTCGACTATTATCTCTCACTCATGTGTTCCCAAGTGGCAATACGAAAGGGTCTATAAGGGGGTTGAATAGACCCTGAATCTTTTCGACTTCAAAAGATTTCTATTAAACTGTTTTTGACGGCTTAAAAAGGGAACGCTTATACTGCGCGGTTTTCTTAGCAATATAGACGGCTAGGTTAGAGCGTCTGATGGAAGACTGTTTATTAGAGAATCTTAACTTATACTCAAGATTTGAATACTTTAACCGAGTGGGTTTAAGCGTTCAGTTCTAATCAGTGTTAGCACAGCGGAATGATTTTTCTAGTCTTCTTTGAAAGCTTTAGCGTCACCAGAGTTTCTTAGTTGCTTAGCGTTTGATTGTATTTTACTTAGTCAATTATGCAATGATAATATGAATGATTGACTGAAAAGTAAATACACAATATTTGTAAGGTTCGTTGGTGATGTAATCCCAACTACGTCCTTCTTCTCCTTGAACACTTGGAGGCAATCCACTAAAGTGATTCTCAAAGAATCACACAGAATCTTCTACACAATAGGGAGAGATAGATGTCGATGACTTGAGCTCCTTGATCACACAGATTTCTGCTCCAAATCACTTCAATCTCCTTGCTTCTTTCACCCAGAAATGATGCAAGTATCCAACTTCGACTTCACACAGATCGCGAGGCTTGGATGGGTTTTTCTAAAACGGTTTGTTTGATTTTGATGAAGTTCAAACAACTTGGAAATATCTCAGTAGGAAGTGGTTTCTTCTTCGAAAAGAATGTTTGAGATATTTGTTGACTGTCTCAGGATTGAAGAAAAGCAAGGGAATGTTTTCTTCTTGAATATTCTGGCTTTTCTGAGAGTTTAAGGAATGAGACTTCAATGCAACAGCATTCGACTTGAAGATTAATTGTTCTCTGTTTGGCTTGTTGTTGAAGTCCTATTTATAGGCATTCTTGGAGAAAGTGTCCGTTTGACACATGCACAGGCGCGTGTCTCTCACTTCCGCGAGTGAACAACTTTTGTCCTTTTCCTGAAAATCTGCTGCACAAAGTTGTTGCAGTCTGAGATAGTTGACAGTCCAATAGGGTGGCTTCTCCGTACGTCTGAAAGTGCTTATCACATTTAATGCTCTTATCAGCATTTAATGCATTTGAATTAAATATCCGTTGGTACTTAATGCTTCGGGAATATTTGCATTAAACTCCTTCTGGACTTAGAAATAAATTCAGGTGAAATTACTTCTGTCCCATAAGGAACGCTTGATGTAGCTGGTCAATTGGACGCTTGGAGACTTTTATCTTCTTTCAGAAATCAGGCGCTTGAGTCTTCGAACTTTACCACTGATAAACTCACTCAGAAATTATCAGACGCTCAGCCTAAGACTACTTAGCCTAACAATCTAAAGCAAAATAAAACAAAGCCTAATAAGCCTATTACAAACCAACGCTTCAAGGCTTATACAAATTTTCTACTAAAATCAAACTTACATATTTGGGGTCTAACACAAATCCTAATTGTCATCATCAAAACATCTAACATGAAATTCCTAACAATTTCCCCCTTTTTGATGATGGCAATACTTACTCTTTTATAGTTCAAGAGTTAGACAGCCAAAAGTAAAAGTTAGTTTGATTAGATAACGTTAGTTAAAGTTAGTTACGCTTCAACGAGATTTTCAGCTGAAAAAAGAATGCATTTTATATATATCGAGAATTACAGGCATTTTTACAACTGAACAAGTGAAGATATAAGAGACAAGAATATATAATGTAAAATCAGAAAGCTTTAATGTCTTGGTCTGACTCTGTATCGCTTGGTCATTTCAGCTCGGATAGCTTCAGTCAGATTGTCTTCCAAGATCATCATTGCTTCATGATCTTTGTTGATTATAAGCTTGTTTTCTTCTTGTTGTCTTTTCTTGAAGACAGTAAAATGATTGTCCCAATCAGTTGGGTCAATACCAATATACCTTAGGCAGATTCGAAAAGTTTGGATAAAGTCAGTCATCTTTCTCTCTTCAGCTAAGATTCTTGGATCTGTAGGCTCTGGAATGGACGTTCTTTGAAGAGGGATGTCAAACTGTTCAAGCAGTGCTCTTGTAGGTATTGGTAGATTTGGATAAAACGCTCTAGGAGGATCCCTTAGCGTACTACTGGGCACTCCAGATGTACTTTGAGTAGTTATCCAAGATGGAAGACGAAGCGCAGAAGTAGAAGTAAGCACTTGACGCTTAGGAGACGGAGGCTCTTCAGCTTTTGCACTAGACGCTTTCCTCTTTTCTCCTTTCTTCTTCTTTTCCCCCTTATTGCCATCATCAGACTTTAAGAAATGATCTGTGAGTAAACTGACTTGATGAGCAATTTGAGACATAGAATCTGTGATGTCATCTAGACGCTTGTCGAAGCGCTCCTGCAGAACGAGAAGCTTGGCGCTGGTAGCATCATTTATAGAGGTCTCAAGGGTTTCAAGGCGCTTGTCAAGCTCTTCTTTCATGGCAAGTTGGGTTGCTTGAGTGGCATCATGCATTACTTGAAAATCTTGCTTGCACTCACCAACAGCCGCTTGAGCTGAACTACGCATATGAGCAATTTGGGCTCTCATGACGTGAGTTTCAATCTTTGCCTGATCGTCTTTAATCCAATGGAGAGATTCTTCGGTCTGAGTAGCGTGGGCGCTAATATTCTCCAAGACGGATTTGAGCAAAGGACCAAAAGATTGACTCTCATCGGAAGGAACCGCTTGAGGAGCCGGTCGCTTGAACCTTGATGAGTGTTTTAGAGAGTCAAACGAAACTTGATAGGCTGGATCAAAAACAGTACCTCGAATGACAAGAGACAGATCCTCAGCACTATCAGTAGTAACAGGTTCAGAAGCGTCAGGAATATCCTCGGGTGGAGACGCTTGAACGAGTTCTTCAGCAGACGCCGGAATACTTGTAACTGCAGACTTGAACGCTTCAGCTGATGTATCAGGCGCTTCCTCAAGCGTTGACTCTGGTTGACGAAAGTCATCGAATTGGAAGTTCCAGTTTGCTAAGTCGGCATATGAAGTGGATGGAGAATCCAAGAGTTCAGTGAGTCTGGTTCTGGAAATACAAGTACCGGAGATGAATGTGCGAAGAGGACTATCAATGGCCCTGATGTGCATTGGACCAATGATATCAAGCACATGATTGGGGAAAAATTTGGACGGCGCTTGAGCGATGGAGAAGAGTGAATCTGGACAGTATTGTTTGGAAAATCCAATCAAGCAGTCAGAAGGAAGAGACGTAGGACGCCGATGTGCAGGTACACAATCAGCATAGTACTCTTCAAGATACGGATAAAGTGCTTGAGCCAGCTCTTGATTCCTTTCAAGCAGGGAGAGGACAAACTCATAGTGATCAAGTACCTCGCTGCGGATTGAAGGGAGCAGTGGATATCCTTTGAATGGACTGATTACTGAGCCGTTCCAAGATCTAAGATTGACAGTGAAGATCTTATCGAATAGGGAGACAGGAGTCAAAATCTTCACCATCAGATTGAAGTTTTCTTCACAGTGGCTTGGGGCAAAATTTAAGCACAATACGCCAGATGTACCACTGTAAGAAGCTTGAGCGTTGAACAGAAGAGGAGTAGTGGAAAATCTGTGAAGCTCTTGACGCAGACACTGTTCGATTTGATGTCTAACAATTGGGAGCTTGAGAACAGGTCCGACTCTCTGTTGTCGCTGCTTGAGGCAATACTTGGCGAACTGACGCTTCTTGTCATGCATGCCTATGCCGAAAAGATGGGGAGCTTGAACTAGTTCTGAGAAAGTATACTTGTGTCCCACATACGCTTCAACCCAGTTAACTTCATTTATGCAGAAGTCTGTGCCAGCAGTCACCATAGCGCGAATGCCTTCAAGATGAATATCTCTGATAGCTTCAAATCGATATCTATCAGGCTGATAGTTAGCATTCCAGACGCTGTCAAAATAGGCATCAGCTTCAGTCTGAAGCAAGTCTGTCAATGATTCGAGACGCTCACCGGCATGAGCAGCCTTATTCTTCCACAGACGAAGTGGATGGACTAATGCAATATTTTCAGGGCTATGAGCAGTCTGAGGGAAGTGTGTGTAGCCTTCTTGTTCAAGACTGACTCTGAAGGATTGAGAAAGTTAGGACGCAGAGGCTCATACATACGAATGCTGTAATCCCGTAGGGCGAACCCGGTTGGCTTGCTGTGCCCATAATCCAGATAGTATGCTATGTCCATGGCACATCTAGGAGTTCGATCTCCTTGTCTGTCTTGTATGATGGCTTTGATTTGACTGTCAAAATCAATCAATCGAGCAACATCATTCTCTGCAGCAATATATCTCTCTTCGTTGTAGCCTGCAGGAATGAAATCTTCTTCGAGCGCTGGGGGCATATAATTGATTGAATGATCAATCGTCGTCAGCGGGTCGAGTTGGAAGAAGTGTCTAGGCGCTGGAACGTCTTCAGCATCGCTCTGACCTTCTGAGCGTGCCTCTGTTATAGCCTGAACAGGAGATGAAGTCTGAACCTCTGTAGCAGCAGGTTCCTCAGCTTCAATTGCAGCAACTTCTGCGGCAACATCTTTAGCGATAGTAACGACTTCGGTCAAGTCAACATCCAGGATGATATCAGTTGACGCTTCAGCAGCAGCTGGAACTATAGCTGAAAGAAAGGAACTATCCTCTATAAGAGCAGGATCTTCTACAGATGTAGGAAAGGAGATGCTGTGGGAAGAAATAAACTTACCCTGAGAACTAGTCTCAACAGCAATACTTTGAGCGCTTGGCTCAACAGCAACTTGAGCGCTTGGCTCAACAGTCTCAGGCTCTTCAGGAACGGGAGCAGCTCGACGCTTGCTAGTCCTGGAACGCTTGAAGATTTTCTTCACGTTGACTCCTTCAACGAGTCTAGGCGGAGGAGCGGGAGGATCAACAGCTGGTTCTTCAAAGTCTATTTGTTTAATGATCCCTTTCAGCTTCCTTCTTTTGAGAGGTAACTTGTCCTCTACATCCTCATCAGTTTCCTCATCATCCTTTTGAGTGGAGGTGACAAATTGAACTTTGGGCTTTCTGGGAGCCCTTTTCTTGATTACAGCCGGACGCTTCATAGCTTCTTCTTGCCCTGGACGCTCCGCTTCTTTATCGGACGCTTGACGTACTTCCAGACGCTCAGATAGTGGTTTGGCAGCACCACCAATTTTGGGAGGATTGAAGAGATTGTTCAAAATCCTTTTTCCCAGCAACTTGGTCTTATTCAATGGAAGACCAGAAGAATATACACACTGTGATTTGTATAAGAGGTCACTCAGGACAAGCCCATATGGTTTATTTGCTCCGCTTAAACAGTCCCGAAATCTTCCAAAAACGTACTCACTCCAGTTAATTTTGATGTTCAAGAGTATAGCAGTCATCATTTGGAATTGTACTGGGTTCACCTTATCAAAGGTTCCCACTCGACATTCTATGATCTTGCTGCAGAAATCAGCCAATAGCCGGTATTTGGACACTAGGTCTTTCTTTTTGAAATATTGAGTGTAGGGTACATCGTCGTACGCACTCATTGTAGTCCATGCTTCCTTGATCTGTTTTAAAGTAATAGAATCCAGTGCCTCACCCTCATTTGGGAGATTAAAGTTCTCGGCAATGGAGGCAGCAGTCAGAGTGAATTCCTTGGGAGGCTCCTTTGAGGATAGAGGAATTAGACAAGAGATAGACTTCTTGTCCTCTGAGAGTTTGGCAGTCCTCCAGAAGATATCCACTTCAGTTGGAAACAGATACGAGTATTGAGTCAAGAATGACTTGAGCCCAGCTTTGACGACCATATCCATCATATCTGTTAGATTGATCTGAGGTTGCTCATACAAAAATTTCCAGTCGACGACAAGGCCTTCAGTAACCTTGATGGTAGCTTCGGCAGAAGTAGACGAGGATTTCTTTGGTGCCATTTTTAGTGAAAGAGATGAACTGAGATTTGCTTTTGCTTTTAAGAGAGAGAAAAATAAATTTGCAGAGATTTTGAGTATGAGTAAATGAAGTTTCTGCAAATTGTGTTTTAAAAGACAGAGGTTAGTTTTTGAAACTTGTGTTCTCTTATCTCTGTAGGATTAACACACGTGTAAAGAGTTTTAATCTCAGCCATGAATTCATTAACCGCGGACGCGAGTTTTGCGTAATAGAGAGAAGTTACACTTGGTAATTCTCAAATAAATATTTGACATCCGAGTTAAAGTTTTAGAAACGTTTGGCATTTTCAGAGTGTAACGCACGCGCCCGTTTGTACACTGACACGTACACAAACACGTGCTATCTCTGAACCGTCATTTTGAAAAAGTTTTTGATTACCCGCCAGTTTGATGTGATAGAAGTGTGTGGGTAGAGTACACAATAGACTGTTGAGTCTATCCACTACTTCAAGAAGCGTGTAAAAAGGTTTTATGAATGAATTTTTTAAAATCATTTTTATATTAAGTGTTGAATGGAATAGTTTCAACGCTTAATGCCATTTATTGGGGACAATATGGACGTTTAAAGCTAAATTCTATTTATGGTTTAGCGTCCAACATATTTCACAAAAGAATACTGAGCGTTGATGATCATACATCTGAAAGTTTTTGATCATTGACGCTTAGTTAGGTTCAAGTATAATTTTAAGGTTCCCCCTAAGTTTGATAACTTGTACCATTTATTTTTTTAAAGAAAACTTTTACATATAAGCCAAGTGGATTCCCCCTAAATTGTATGTCTAAGGAAGTATGATGCTTGATGATTAGGCGTTTAAATCAATCATATCTAGTTCACTTCTCAAAGTGAGAAAGCGTTGCTCGTTGAGTGCTTTGGTGAAGATATCTGCCAATTGTTTGTCAGTTCCAATAAAATGCATGGAGATATCTTTCTTTTGAACATGGTCACGAAGGAAATGGTATCTAATGTCAATATGTTTGGTTCTGGAATGAAGAACAGGGTTTTGAGTCATGGCTAGAGCGCTTTGGTTATCACAAAGAATGGGGGTTGGACCTAGGATTGTTCCATAATCTCTAAGTTGTTGCCTCATCCATAAAACTTGTGCACAACAACTTCCTGCAGCTACATACTCAGCTTCGGCTGTGGAGGTAGCTATGGATTGTTGTTTCTTGCTATGCCATGAAACTAACCTGCCACCTAGAAATTGACAAGTACCACTAGTACTTTTACGATCTATTTTGCAACCTGCAAAATCTGCATCTGAGTAACCGATTAGTTCAAAAGGAGAATCCCTAGGATACCATAAGCCCACATTTTGTGTGCCTTTTAGGTATTTAAGGATTTTCTTGGCAGCAATTAAGTGTGACTCTTTAGGATCAGCTTGAAATTGTGCACACATGCATACCGAAAACATGATATCAGGTCTACTAGCAGTAAGATAAAGAAGTGATCCAATGATACCTCTATAATTAGTGATATCAACTTTCCTTCCACTTTCATCTTTATCTAACTTAAGCGTTTGGCTCATTGGAATTTTTGAATATGATGTATTTCCCATACCAAATTTCTTAGACATGTCTCTCGTATATTTAGCTTGGTTAATAAATATTCCATTAGGGAATTGTTTAACTTGTAATCCTAAGAAGAAAGTTAATTCACCCATCATGCTCATTTTGAATTGTTCTTGCATCATTTTCGAAAATTTCTCACACAGACACTTGTTAGTAGAGCCAAAAATAATATCATCAACATAAATTTGGACTAAGAAAATATCTTCGTTATTAGTAATTTTAAATAACGTTGTATCAACGCTGCCTTTTGAAAAGCCTTTACCAATAAGAAAGATAGAGAGAGTGTCATACCATGCTCGGGGTGCTTGCTTAAGCCCATAGAGTGCTTTGTCTAGCTTGTACACCATACTCTTACCATGGTAGTTGAAGAATCCCGGTGGTTGCTCCACATATACTTCTTCTTGGAGTTTACCATTCAGGAAGGCACTCTTAACGTCCATTTGATACACTGTAAATTTGTTAAACGCTGCATACGCTAGAAACATGCGGATTGCTTCAAGACGGGCGACAGGAGCGTATGTCTCATCAAAGTCAATGCCCTCTTCTTGGCAATATCCTTGAGCTACGAGTCTGGCCTTATTTCTTATTACAATGCCGTTCTCATCCATCTTGTTTCTATAAACCCATCTAGTTCCAATGACTCCTTGGTGAGTTGGTCTTGGTACTAGTGTCCAAACCTTACTACGCTCAAATTGATTAAGTTCTTCTTGCATGGCTTCAATCCAACTTGGATCACTTAGCGCTTCATCCACTTTCTTAGGTTCCATCTGAGATAGGAAGCTTGCGAACATAGCCTCATTGATTGTAGCGGCTCTAGTTCTAACAGGCGCTCTAATATCTCCAATAATTTGCTCTGGTGGATGATCTCGCAGCCATAGTCTGTCTGGTTGGAAGGGGTTAAGAGATTGAACAGGCGCTTGGGGATCAGACGCTGACTACCTTCTTGCGTAGGCGCTTCAAATTCACAATTCCTTGTTTGCTCTTGATGATCACTCTCTTCATGATCATCAGCATTTCTTATAAAGTTGTCCAGAGTAATCTCAGCAGTAATCTTAGGAGGTGGCACTGAGATCTCATCATCGTCGTCAGTATCTTCATCAATAGTGATCTTAGACGCTTGATGACAAAGATCTTCAACTCCTACATCATTTATATGAACCTTACTCGGTTCTTGGTTAGCATCATCAAAAACAACATGAATAGATTCCTCAACCTTCGATTTGTCCTTGTTTAGGATGCAAAAATTCTTCCCATTCTTGGCGTAGCCTAGAAAGATTCCCTCATCCGCTTTAGGATCAAAAGTCTTTAGGCTTTGGGATCCATTATTATAAATAAAGCACTTAGAACCAAAGACGTGAAAGTATGAAACATTTGGCTTACGTCCCTTCCACAGTTCATATGGAGTTTTTCCATGCTGTTTGTTGATCATGCAACGGTTTTGAGTGTAACACGCAGTGTTGATCGCTTCGGCCCAAAACCTAAGAACAAGCTTGGATTCTGCTAACATTGTCCTAGCGGCTTCCTTAAGAGTTCGGTTCCGGCGCTCAGCAACACCATTTTGTTGGGGAGTTCTGGGAGCTGAATACTCATGGTGTATTCCATTCTCTGCACAAAACTTCTCAACAACCTTGTTAGTAAACTCGGTACCGTGATCACTTCTTATTCTCGCAACTTTAAGATCTTTCAATGTTTGAAGTTGTCGAATAAGCGTTGTTAACTTGTCACATGTTTCATCTTTGGATGACAGAAATTCCACCCAAGTAAATCGAGAGAAATCATCTACTATCACCAAAGTATACTTTTTACCGCTTACACTGGTTGTTTGAACAGGTCCAAACAGATCCATGTGAAGTAGTTGAAGTATTTTAGAGGTAGATAGATGAGGTTTTCTCTTGAACGATGACTTAACTTGTTTACCCATTTGACAAGCGTCACAAAGGCGATCCTTATGAAATGGTCCATTTGGTAATCCCTCTACAAGATTTTGACTTATAAGTTGAGAGATTGTTTTAAAGTTGAGGTGGTTCATTTTTCTATGCCATAACCAACCCTTTTTAGATTCATTTTTAGCAACAAAGCATGTTGGGTTGTTATCAAGTGTTGAACCCCAATCTACCAAATATACGTTGTTAGTTCTTTTTCCTTTCAATTTAGTAGACTTAGTCTTAGCGTCATTTATATAGCAACAGTCACTTGAGAATATGACTTCAAAGCCTTTATCACAAAATTGACTTATGCTTAATAAATTATGCTTCAGACCCTCAACAAAATAAACATCACTTATCATGATGTTCCCCCTATGCACAGTACCTATACCTTTGGTTTTACCTTTGGAGTTGTCACCAAATACAACCTGAGGACCATTGGCAGCTCGATAGTTGATCAGAAGATCCTTGGAACCAGTCATGTGCCTTGACGATCCACTATCGAAGTACCAAACAGATGTATCGACTCTAGCTCTAGGTACCTGCACTCAAGAAGGAAGTTCTATTTCTATTTAGGTACCCATTGTTGCTTGGGTCCTTTAACATTAGTAACATTGTTAGTTTGAATTAGAACTTTAGGAACCCAGATTTGCCTAGTCTTCATTGTAGGAATATTGCCCTTTTTGGGTTTCATATTGTGTTGTGTGTGCTTTTTGGGTGTATAATAATATCCTTGATTATAATGATAATCATAATCATAGTCATAGTCATAATCATCATAATATCGATAATATAATCTTGACTGTCTTGGATATTGACGATGGTATTTCCTTGGCACTGGCGTGGGTTGCACTTTTGGTGCTGGACGCTTAGCGCTTGATTCACAGTTGTCAGTTTTATCTTTAGCTTTTTGAGCGTTTGGATTAACCCATCTTTGTGAATCATTTGCCTTAGCTTTACCTTTGCCTGAGTCAGCTTTGACTTTCTCATTTGGCCTCTTACCATTGTCACTTGGTTCATTTTGATTTTGACCTTGTGAACCTTTCTCAACAAAGAAAACACCCTTTCCTTTGTTGTTTGTCGTAACATTAGGTTTGTTTGGTTGTTTACCGAATTTATTGCATCCTAAACCGGTCTTTTCTCCAAATAACCTTGTTACTTCAGTCACATTGTCGAGCTTTCTGGATGCTTTGGACAACGATGAGATGAGTTGTTCTGACTTGGCAAGTCTAGCCATCAGATCAGCTTCTCTCTTGACTATTATATCAAGATCACCTTTTAATTGAATAACTTCACTCTCAAACGATTGGTTTTTCTCAATGCACTGTTGCTGAATTCGCAACTCTGCCCTGAGCGTTACTTTATCTTTAGTGAGTGATGAAATAATTACGAGATAATTTTGATATATTTTGGCAACTTCTTGACATTCATTGTAATATTCTCTGACTTTGTCAAGTAATTCATCATAAGAAAAAGGAATTGATAATTCATTGATTACCTCAGGAGACGCTTCATCATCTCTGGCCATGAGACATATGAGCGCTGAGTTATCTAATGGCTCATCATCATCACTACTTTCGTCTGATGATTCTAAATCTTCAGGTGCGGATGCTGGTTCTGATTCCGCTAACAAACCTTGTTGCCGAAGGTTACTCCTGACTTGGTTTCTATCCAAGTAATCCTGCCTTGAGGGCTTGGATACGTTTGGATAAGGGCAATTTACCTGGTAGTGCCCTGGTTTCCTGCAATTATAACAAAGATTAGTTTTCATCTTTTGTTCATTTGATAACCTTGCAGTGTGTGGCTTTGAGATCACCGGTGCTGAGATATTTTGAGTAGACGCTTGATATTGAGCAGGCGCTTGGGGTGGAGGAGCAGAATACTGAGGCGCTTGGTACTGTTGTTGTACTGGAGTGGGCGCTTGATATAAACTTTGTCCTTGATTATTGAAACCTTTTCCCTTCTTTTCATATCTCAAAAACTTCCTGAATCTATTCAGCAAAGCCAACTCTTCTTCCTCATTGATATCTGAATTCTTTCCTTTATTACCCGATTTGCCCTTGATTGATGCAATAAGCGCTCCAGATTCAATCACTGGACTACTCACAATATCACTGGCAGAATTCAACTCGAACTCAAATGTTTTTAGTTCTGAAAAGGCGTCTTCTGGAGTTAGAAGATCCAGCATATTTGATTCTCTCATAGCGGTTGTCTTCATCAAGAATTTACTTGGTAAGCTTCTAAAGATTTTGACCACCATTTCTCGGTTCTGTAAATCCATTCCTAACGATGTAAGTTCTGTAACTAGAGCTGTGAATCTTATATCCAATTGCTATAACGTTTCATTAGGTAGCATCTTAAATCCATTAAACTTTTCCTTGGCAATGGAAAGTTTGTTTTCTTTGATTTGGGCTGAGCCACCACAAATCGTAGCCAACTTATCCCATATTTCTTTAGTAGTTCTGCAAGATTTGATTTTGTTAAATAAGTTTTCATTATCACCAATAGCCGTATATAAAGCGTTACGTCCAACATTGTCCAAGTTAGCTCTTCGACGCTCATCTGGAGTCCATTCTTGTTTTGGTTTTTCAACGTAACCATCGGGAGTTTCTTCTGTGGCTCCAGGCGCTCTTGTGATAACTTTATATATTTTGATTGGCCCATCTGAAATGATATCGCACATGTCATCATCACATGAACAGAGATATGTAAATGCTTTGACTTTCCATGTGTCATAATTTGATTCAGTCAGCTTGGGAACTTTAGCAAATGCCATATCTAAATTTTAAAAGACAACTAGATTTTTGAAATAAAGGATCTAAACGAGCAGTTATGCTCGGAAATTTTTTAAATTTCAATTTTAACCGCTCTGATACCACTTGTTGGTCCCAAGTGGCATACGAAAGGGTCTAGAAGGAGGGGGGTTGAATAGACCCTGAAGTCTTTTTCGACTTCAAAAAGATTTCGTATTAAACTGGTTTTGGACGCTTAAAAAGGAAACGCTTGACTGCGCGTTTTCTTAGAAATATAGACGTTTAGGTTAAGCGTTTGATGAAGACTGTTTTTAGAGAGTTAACTTAGACTTCAAGATTTGAATACTTTAACCGAGTGGGTTTAAGCGTTCAGTTCTTTAATCAGTGTTAGCACAGCGGAATAATTTTTCTAGTCTTCCTTTGAAAGCTTTAGCGTCACCAGAGGTTTCTTAGTTGCTTAGCGTTTGATTGTATTTTACTTAGTCAATTTATGCAATGATATGATATGATATGATTGACTGAAAAGTAAATAACACAATATTTGTAAGGTTCGTTGGGTGATGTAATCTCAACTACGTCCTTCTTCTCCTTTGACACTTGGAGGCAATCCACTAAAGTGATTCTCAAAGAATCACACAGAATCTTCTACACAATAGGGAGAGATAGATGTCGATGACTTGAGCTCCTTGATCACACAGATTTCTGCTCCAAATCACTTCAATCTCCTTGCTTCTTTCACCCAGAAATGCTGCAAGTATCCAACTTCGACTTCACACAGATCACGAGGCTTGGATGGGTTTTTCTAAATCGATTTGTTTGATTTTGATGAAGTTCAAACAACTTGAAAATATCTCAGTAGGAATGTTTGAGATATTTGTTGACTGTCTCAGGATTGAAGAAAAGCAAAGGAAATGTTTTCTTGAATATTCTGGCTTTTCTGAGAGTTTAAGGAATGAGACTTCAATGCAACAACAATTCGACTTGAAGATTAATTGTTCTCTGTTTGGCTTTTTGTTGAAGTTCTATTTATAGGCATTCTTGGAGAAAGTGTTCGTTTGACACATGCACAGGCGCGTGTCTCTCACTTCCGCGAGTGAACAACTTTTGTCCTTTTTCCTGAAAATCTGCTGCACAAAAGTTGGTGCTGCAGTCTAAGATAGTTGACAGTCCAATAGGGTGGCTTCTCCGTACGTCTGAAAGTGCTTATCACATTTAATGAACTTATCAGCATTTAATGCATTTGAATTAAATATCCGTTGGTATTTAATGCTTCGGGAATATTTGCATTAAACTCCTTCTGGACTTAGAAATAAATTCAGGTGACATTACTTCTGTCCCATAAGGAAATGCTTGATGTAGCTGGTCAATTGGACGCTTGGAGACTTTTATCTTCTTTCAGAAATCAGGCGCTTGAGTCTTCGAACTTTACCACTGATAAACTCACTCAGAAATTATCAGATGTTTAGCCTAAGACTACTTAGCCTAACAATCTAAAGCAAAATAAAACAAAGCCTAATAAGCCTATTACAAAAAACCAATGCTTCAAGGCTTATACAAATTTTCTACTAAAATCAAACTTACATATTTTGGGGTCTAACACAAAATCCTAATTGTCATCATCAAAACATCTAACATGAAATTCCTAACAACTCACAAGAGATAAAGTAATGCTCAAAGCAGAGTTGAAAGTTCAGCAACAATGCATTGAGAAGAACCAATCACTTGAGAGTGAGATTATTCAATTAAAAAGCGATCTTAATATAATTGTCAAGAGAGAAGTTGATCTGATCGCTAAACTTGCCAAATCAGAGCAGCTCGTCTCATCATTATCAAAAGCTTCAAGAAAGCTAGATAATGTGACTGAGGTAACAAGATTATATGGTGAAAAGACAGGTTTAGGATACAATAAATTCAGTAAACAACCTAATAAATCTAATGTTACGGCAAACAACAAAGGAAAGGGTGTTACCTTTGTTGAGAAAAGTTCACAAAGCCAAACGCTAAATGAACCAAGAGACAATGATTCGAGGCTAAATGAGAAAGCCAAAGCTGACACAGGCAAGGGTAAGGCTAAAGCAAATGATTCACAAAGAAAGGTTCATCCAAACGTTCCAAAGGCTAAGGATAAACCTAACCACTGTGAATCAAGCGCTAAGCGTCCAGCACCAAAAATGCAACTCAAGCCAGCGCCAAGGAAATATCAGCGTCAATATCCAAGACAGTCAAGATCATATTATCGATACTATGTTGATTATGATTATGACTATGATTATGAATACTATTATAATCGAGGATATTATTATACACCCAAAAAGCACACACAACACGATGTGAAACCCAAGAAGGCCAGTATTCCTACAATGAAGACTAGGCAAATATGGGTTCCTAAAGTTCTATTTCAAACCAAAGTTACTAACACTGAAGGACCCAAGGCAACATGGGTACCTAAGAAGAATTAGAATTGTCCTTTAAATGCAGGTACCTAGAGCCAACACCGATACTTCAGTTTGGTACATTGATAGTGGATCGTCAAGACACATGACTGGATCAAAAGATCTTCTAGTCAACTATCGAGCTACCAATGGTCCTCAAGTTATATTCGGTGATAACTCCAAAGGTAAAACCAAAGATATAAGTATCATGCATAGGGGGAACATCATGATTAGTGATGTATATTATGTTGAGGGTCTTAAGCATAATTTGTTAAGCATTAGTCAATTTTGTGATAAAGGCTTTGAAGTAAAATTTTCAAGCGACTTTTGCTATGTCAACGACGCTAAGACTAACTCTACTAAACTAAGAGGAAAAAGAACAAACAATGTTTATTTAGTAGATTGGGATTCTGCATTTGATAACAACCCCACATGCTTTGTTGCTAAAAGTCAAAATGAATTGGGTTGGTTATGACATAGAAAAATGAATCACCTCAACTTTAAGGCAATCTCTCAATTAATATCACTAAATCTAGTAGAGGGATTACCTAAGGGTTCCTTTCAAAAGAATCGCTTATGTGATGCATACCAAATGGGTAAACAAGTTAAATAATCTTTTAAGAAGAAACCATGCCTATCTACTTCTAGAGTTCTTGAACTATTACATCTAGATTTGTTTGGCCCCATTCAAATTATGAGTGTTAGTGGTAAAAAGTACTCGAGTAATAGTTGATGATTTCTCTCGCTATACATGGGTAGAATTTCTAGCGACCAAAGATGAAACTAGTGTCAAGCTCACAATGCTAATCCGTCGATTGCAAACTTCAAAAGATCTAAAGGTGACGAGAATTAGAAACGATAGAGGAACTGAATTTACTAACCAATTTTTTGAGAAGTTTTGTATAGATCTTGGAATATTTCATGAGTATTCTGCTCCTAGAACACCTCAACAGAATGGAGTTGTTGAGCGACGGAACAGAACGCTTAAAGAAGCAGCTAGGATGATGCTTGCAAAGTCTAAGCTGCCTCAAAGGTTTTGCGCCGAAGCCATCAATACCGCTTGCTACACTCAGAACCGGTGTATGATCAACAAGCAACATGAGAAGACTCCATATGAGTTGTGGAAGGGACGTAAGCCTAATGTTTCATATTTTCATGTATTTGGTTCAAAATGTTTCATTCATAACAATGGATCCCACGGCCTAAAGACTTTTGATCCTAAAGCGGATGAGAGAATCTTTCTAGGCTATGCCAAGAATGGAAAGAGTTTTTGCATCCTAAATAAGATCAAATCAAAGGTTGAAAAATCCATTCATGTTGTGTTTGATGATGCTAACCAAGAACCGAGTAAGGTTAATCCTGATGATGTAGGAATTGAAGATCTTACCCAACAAGCGTCACAAAGTAATCTTGGTGATAATAGTGATGGTGAGGATGATGAGATCTTTGTGCCCATTCCTAAAGTTACTCTTGAGGTTACAAATAATGATAAAGTCAGAATCGCTGATGATCATGAAGAGAATGATCATCAGGAGCAAATTGGAACTGTGAATGATGAAGAGACTGCGCAAGAGACAAATATGGATCAAGCGATTGATAACCAAGAGTCTCTCAACCCGTTCCAATTAGACCGCAAATGGCTTAGAGACCATCCACCAGAGCTAGTAATCGGAGATATGGAAGCACCTGTTAGAACTAGGTCAGCTACAATTAATGAGGCCATGTTCGCAAGTTTTCTATCTCAAATGGAACCAATGTATGAAGCGCTCAGTGATTCAAGTTGGGTAGAAGCGATGCAAGAGGAGCTTAACCAATTTGAGAGAAGTAAGGTTTGGACGCTAGTATCAAGGCCAACTCACCAAGGAGTTATTGGGACTAGATGGGTTTTTAGGAACAAAATGGACGAAGATGGTGTTGTTACAAGAAATAAAGCTAGATTAGTCGCTCAGGGTTATTGTCAAGAGGAGGGTATTGATTTTGATGAGACGTATGCCCCAGTAGCCCGTCTTGAAGCAATTAGGATGTTCCTAGCGTTTGCCGCATTCAACAAATTCACAGTGTACCAAATGGACGTGAAGAGTGCATTCTTGAATGGTAAACTCCAAGAAGAAGTCTATGTGGAGCAACCTCCAGGATTCATCAACTACCATGGCAAAAGTATGGTCTACAAATTGGATAAGGCACTCTATGGCCTTAAACAAGCACCAAGAGCATGGTATGACACTCTCTCTATCTTCCTTATAGGTAAAGGCTTTTCAAAAGGCAGCGTTGACACAACGTTATTTAAAATTACCCATAATGAAGATATTCTCTTAGTCCAAATTTATGTTGATGATATTATATTTGGTTCTACAAATAAGCGATTGTGTGAGAAATTTTTGAAAATGATGCAGGATCAATTTGAAATGAGCATGATGGGTGAATTAACTTTCTTCTTAGGATTACAAGTTAAACAACTCCCTAATGGAATATTTATAAACCAAGCTAAATATACAAGAGATATGATTAAGAAATTTGGTATGAAAAATGCATTATCTTCAAAAATTCCAATGAGCCAAACGCTTAAGTTAGATAAATATGAAAGTGGGAAGAAAATTGATATCACTAACTATAGAGGTATCATTGGATCACTTCTTTATCTTACCGCTAGTAGACCGGATGTTATGTTTTCGGTATGCATGTGTGCATGCTTTCAAGCTGATCTTAGAGAATCATACTTAAATGTTACCAAGAGAATCCTTAAATACCTAAAAGGCACACAAAATGTGGGCTTATGGTATCCACGAAACTCTCCTTTTGAACTAATCGCTTATTCATACGCAGATTTTGCAGGATGCAAAATAGATAGAAAAAGTACTAGTGGTACATGTCAATTTCTAGGTGATAGACTAGTTTCGTGGCATAGTAAGAAACAACAATCCATAGCGACTTCTACCGCTGAGGCAGAGTATGTAGCCGCTGGGAGCTGTTGTCCACAAATCCTTTGGATGAGGCAACAACTTAGAGATTATGGAACAATCTTAGGTCCTACCCCAATCCATTGTGATAACCAAAGCGCTTTAGCTATGACCCAAAATCCTGTTCTTCATTCTAGAACCAAACACATTGACATTATATACCATTTCTTGCGTGACCATGTTCAAAAGAAAGATATCTCCATGCACTTCATTGGAACTGACAAACAATTGGCAGATATCTTCACCAAAGCGCTCAACGAACAACGCTTTCTCACTTTGAGAAGTGAATTAGGTATGATTGATTTAAACGCTTAAATCATAAAAGTATCATATCTTAATAGGCATACGCTTTAGGGGAAATCCACTTTAATAATACATCTAAAGCGTCTTTCAAAATTGAAACAGGTTATCAATTTTAAGGGGAACTTTAAAATTGTACTTGTAACAATTCATAAGCGTCTGTGATAAAAAAATTGACTTTGAAAATATGCATTGACCACTAGCGCTTATCCTCTTTTATGCATGACAAAATCAATAAGTAAAACTGTCTTTTATAAATCCAAGCAATTGATCTTATCCTTAACAGATTAAATTTTTTTTCATATATATAAAAAAAAAAGACTTCAGCGTTGAAAAGATTCCCACTTTAACGCTAAGTAATTCTCTTTCAAAGGATCAGGCATAGTTTTCATCGCTAAAAGTAACGTGTGGATAAGTCCAAAAGATTAAATTTGATAACTACCCACACGTGCCTATCAAATCAAACTGACGGTTAATGATTCCTATCTAAACCTAGGCGGTTTAGTGACTGCATGCGTCTGAGTACGTGTCAGTGTACTATCAGGCGCGTGTATTTCACGCTGAAAATTTCAAAATTTTTTAAACGTCTTTCAAATAAATGGGTAACTGCGGATCCCAAAAAGTCTCTATTTTGTAACAGTTAACCTATTTTCTCGGCACTATTTGACAACCGTACCTTCGAATACACGGTTCAGATTTAAATCTTTTCAAATTTTCAAATTAATGATTCAACACATGGCAAAATTTAAGCCATTCAGAAGTTACTTTCTTTGCCTCTATATAAACTCTTCAAGATTTTACAATCAGACTTTATCACTTCCAAAAAACTCTCTCTGCTGTAAAATTTTCATCTCTTTCAAGGCAAAAACTTCTCTTATTCCTTCAAAAAGCTTCAAACTTTCAGCAATGGCACCCAAAGCTTCAGAATCTTCCAAATCATCCAAGTCGGCCACCGGGAAAACTTCCCGCGCTGAAAAACTGGTCACGGTTAACACCGGACTTCTTGTTAACTGGGACTACCTTATTGATAACTAGAATTTTCCTCTTCGGACTGTTCTTCCACTTGTCCAGGAATCTGGTTTGCATGACATGATTACTGCCGTTTTCAACCTTCATGAAGCAGAAACTCTTTTCTTCTTCCAAAATGCAAAAATTTCCGACGATGGAAACTCTATTTCATGCATCTTTCCTTTTGCCCAAGAAACCTTCACTCTCACTTCTTCTCTACTTTCATCATTGCTTAATCTGCCCAATGATGGTGCCGAAGTCAAGAACGTCACTCTTGGTGATGCTACCAAGGTCTGGGAGCTGATCAAGAAAGATGAAGTCGAAGCGGCTTATGAACCAAACTTTAAGAAAAATGACATGAAGGGCGAATATGTCATTCTCGCAGATATTTGTGCCAAGATGATCGAATGCAGAAAGGGGACATTCGATAAAGTTACAAATATTCAGTACAAGATGATGGTGGCCATTCTGACCAACTTGAAGATTAATTGGTCTCTCTATGTTTTTAATCGCTTTAAGGCAGCAATGGCCAAGTCGGTTAATCTCAAGCCTTATGGGATTGTGTTCAGTAGAATTCTAAGCACTTGCGGTTTTACAAACTCCGCTGGAAAGAAGATCCCAGCGTTAAAATTCTATGGCAAGAAGATGATCAGCGGGATCCTCAAACCTCGAAAACATGGTGGTGCAGCGGTTCCCAAAGAAGAGCGTGAGCGACTTCGAGCCAAAGGAGTTGTTCGCAACGATGATGAAGAGCAAGCGTCTTCCTCTTCATCGTCGTCCTCGTCTGAAGAAGAAGTGGTGGTTAAGCGACCAAAAAGAAAAATCACTCTCAAAGTCGCTAAGCCAGCCAAAGAGCAGAAACCGGAGCCCGCAAAGAAGAAGCAGAAGCCAGAGCTCAAGAAGAAACAAAAATCTCCTTCTCCTTCTCCTTCTCCAAGATCACCCTCTCCTCCTCTAGCGTTTATCTTCTCAGTTCCTGAAGAAGAGGAAGCAGTAGTAGAAGAAGTACTGCTTGCCCGAAGGCGTACTCCTCTCTCTACTCCAGCCATGTCTACAAGCGTTTCAACAAATCCAGTGCTTGGAGAGTCAGCAAGCGTTCCTCCCTCTGGCGTTGTTCTCGAAATCAACTCAGATCCTCAAGCCGCTACTCAATCTGAGAGGCTTTCTAGTGCTCAGGAACTAGAAGAAGAAGTCCCGGAGCCTGATGAACCTGTCCCTAATATAGAAACAGATCAAACAACTAAGTCAGTCGATGATATTCCTCAGGGTAAGCGTTTTAGTCTTTTCTTTGTAATTTCTACTTAGTAGAAATTTTCCTTGCTTTTCTCAACCGCTTACATGTATCAGCTCAAGATGCACCTCACGATGCACCAACCGCTAATGCTCCACCACTCTCCGAGATTCCAGTTGAAGTAGATGTGGCTATGGCAACTGTTGTGGATGTTGCAACAGAAACATCTCAAGCCCTTCCAGACGCTGAACCATCTTCAGCTAGTGAAGCGACTTTACATACTGAGAGGTCGATAGAAGTGGCCCCCATCCCAACAGAAGAGATTGCTCTTGTTCCTACTCTAACAGGACCTCCTCGTGTCATCGATTTCTTTCCTCGCGGATATACTCCTAATCTTGAATTTTATTATGCCGCTAGAGAACGAGACACCCAGACGCTTGCAGAGCTAGAAATCTCTTTTCAAACAACTCTCCATCGGCCTGATATTTCCAACACCCAAAAGTTTGAATTCTTTGAGCATTTTTCCGATTTAGGACTCTACAACTTGGAGCGACTCCAATCTCGCGTAGAGTATATTTGTCGATCAGTGTTCAATAGAGCAGATTTTGATCAAGCATGGTTTAACTTCACCGGTCGCTCAGATGAGTCTTTCTATCCTCTTCGAGCAAGCAAGATTGTCTTCAAGAATCCCCACATGGGCGATTGGAACAAAAATCCTGATGAGGAAGATCTAAACAAAATAGGATATTCGGCTCTCCTTAAAGTAGTCAACTCTCCTCAGAATGCTCTCTCTCCTACTCCACTCAAGTTATGGAAAGGCAAAGGACCACTTGTGGCTGAGCGTCCCAATCCAGTGAATTCGTGGATAGAAGATGAAGCCCGAGAATATCTTGCCAGACTATGGGCAGAGGATTATGATGAAGAGATCGAGCGCTTCGAGAAATTCCTAGCCGCTAGAAAGGATAAAAAGAAAGCTGATAAGCTTGGAAGAAGATGGATGATGAGTACAGCCGGATGGGCTGAAGAATTTGTTCTTCATTTCTACTCCCTTGATGAACTCATAAGATATCCATTTTTGTTTGACTTTGGAATTGAATACAGACGCCAAGGATTCGCGACCTTTTTGCTTCAACAGCGTCAGCACTTTGCAGGCAATGTCAGCGACTTACCACGCTACAGGCAACCAATAGAAACCTACATTCGCCAGTAGCTAGCCTTATTCATCCAAGGCGGACGCTACATCTTCCATCCTCGTCAAGCGTTTGTTTAACGTGTCTTTCCTAACCTCAACGAAGAAGCCTCATCCAGCAAACAACTGCTTCTTCCCGGTCAAAGTCAAATTCGTGTTGATGTTTCAAAAAAGCATGTTGAGTTTGCTGTCTTCCACAGAGACATGAGAGCAGTGATAGAAAATGCCCAAGCGCTGGACATCTCTTTTAATCATTACTCATGGTTAAGCAATTTCAGAGGATACAATCTACACCCTGTGCTCTTCAGTCAACAGAACATTCAAGTGGCCAAGATGATTTCGCTAATTAGGCCAGTGGATCAAACAGCAGCTCAAGCGCTGATGCCTCTTATTTTGGATTTTTTCAAGTGTTATCCTTCAGGAATAGAATTTTCGGAAGGTGTGCAACTTGCACTTTGTACAGAAGAGCGCAGAGATGCTATATTCTTTATTCCGCAATCAAGCCTGATTAGTCCAAGGCATGTGATGGAAGCACTTGGCCCACTCTGGGTCATTGCTATTGAAGATCCTTCTCCCCCAATCCAAATAATTGAAGAAGAACCTGTTCCTACTGAGGAAGTCGCTCCAATTTCTGAGGCTTCTTTGCCAGATTCTTCTAGCGTCCCTGTAGTCGAGCCCCCAGGGATCGAAGATCCTTCAATGGATCAAGCGATTGAAGAAGTGTGAGCTGAAATTGCTCAAAAGCCTGAAGAGCCATTTATCAGAGATAAATCCAAAGGCAAGGCTGCAGTTTCTAGCTCTTACGGACTCATTCCGTCTCCTGAGCGTCCTTCCGATTCGGATTCTGAGAGTGATTCAGAAGCTAGAGATTTCAGACAGGTAGTACAGAACTCGCTCACCAACATTGAAGGTTCCTGTTCCAAGATTTTTGAGGCTGCTGATAGACAAATCCGAATAGTGTCAGATACGCGAAGTCGTGATATTGCAAACGATTTAAACAAAAGCACTGTTACAATCATGAACAGCATATCACCACTTGTCGCTGAACTCTCATCAGAATTCAATCTTCACTTAGCTCAGAGCGCTTCGGCTGATGCTGAAAGACATACTTCAACCGATGCCGCTACTCAGAGTATCGCTCAACAAGTCGCTCTCTTAGTTGACGAAGTTCGACTCTTGCGGAGAGAAGTCGCTGAGTTGAAAACCTCTCTTGATGATGCCAAGAAGGGGGAAAATACAGAAAAGCATCAAGCGTCCAAAGCAATATTAAAGACAGATAATAAAAATTGGCGATCAATGTTTGAAGAACTAGTGAGCATCAAGAAGATGTTAACTAAAAAGAGAAAGCCAATGTATTATCTAGGAAGATATCAGCTTCCGGAATTGGACGTCGATTTCTTAGAAAGTATGGGATTTCAACCATTTGCCGGACCGCTAAGATGACCTATCAATTGGAAACCATCAAAAGATCCAAGAAAAGATATCTATCACGATTTAATTCGTGAACTTGGAATTTCGCCAAGAGAATGGACAAAAAGGTTTTTAGAACTTAATGAAAGCGCTAGACTTCATAGGCATGATTACGATGAAGTTCAACATACGACAATGATCGACATTGATCGTCTCCTGATGGACTTAGCGCTAGAAGTTCTCCAAGGCGAAGAATGAGCAAAGCGATAGAAAAAGTGAATGAATTTTTTTTGTATTTCTGTTGTCGCTTTTATATTACTTTCAATATAAATCATGTATGCTTATTCTTTCAATATATGAATGATTTATGCTGAAACAACTTGTTGAAGCTAATCTAACTTTAGCTAACTTTACTAATTTTTTTAGACGCTAACTTATATTCATGTGGGCTTTTCTTTTAAGTAACTCTTAAATTATAAAAGAGTTAAAAGTCTTGACATCATCAAAAAGGGAGAAATTGTTAGGAAATTTCATGTTAGATGTTTTGATGATGACAAGATAGGATTCAATGTTAGACCCCAGATAAAATGTAAGTTTATGTTATCATAGATCATTGTTTAAGCGTTTGAAAGTTTGTAATTGTTATTTTGTTTGGGCTGTAATTTTTATCTTTGTAGATTCTAGACTAAGTATTAGATACTGAATCGCTAATAGAATTCTAGGTGAGTCTATTAGAGAAGAAGTTGAAGATCAGCGTCTGAAGTCAACCAAAGATGAAGATTTGTTTCTTAGCATTCGTCAAACGCTAAAGGACCTCTTTTCAAGATTTATGGATCAAGCGCTCAAAACAAAAACTTGACACGCTAAAAGCTAACGTGCTATGATAGCAAGTGCACTAGACGTGTGTAGTAATAAGTGGACAAAAAGTCCGGGTTGTCGAACCACAAGGACTTGAATTCTAGTTAATGATTTTCGATAAAAGATAAGACAATTAAAGTAAAGTGCAAGAAAAAGATTAAACAAACGAAGAACCAAAGAGAAACGTACTATAGATTTAATCTCACGTATGATAAAATGACTAAGGCACATGCTACAACCGAATCTACTTGTCAATATATATGAGCTACTCTTCGAATTATTAGACTCCTATTGCTTTGGTGGAAACTCCTAAATTAACTATTACCCGATGTCTCGGCACATAATAATCCTATGATTAATTGACGGTTCTCTAAATATGTCTATCCGAGAATCTAATCAAAAATCACGCATTAACGTTCTAGAGCTTCCCCAAACGAATCCGGCTAACAACACCCGGGAATCTTTACCTATTTCTAGGGCAATCCCTCATTTGTTTCGGATGATGTGTTAATTCTCTTGCACCCTAATCTATTTTCTCTCGAACAACTAGATTAGGCAAGATAGCAAGCATATGGTGATCAAACACATGATTGGAATAAAAGCATAGAATTAACACACAAAGCAATAGGAGAATTAATACAAAGAGCAACTTCACATATATTGATTCATAAATTTGGCCTTCACATGGCCTTAGTTCTACAATATTAGCCTCTCATCAAAGCCTTAAGAAAATCTAATACAAACATATACATACTCATGAAAATAAACATGTAAATGCAAATAATTAAAACTCCCTCAATTGATTGATGATGGATCTTTGCTCTCTTGATCTTCAATCCTTAGCTCCTCTCTCTTTGTTCCCCTCCAAAAGTGATGAAGAAATGGTGATGAATGATGATGAGTGAAAAGTGATGGCCAAAATGCCTCTCTCCCTCTCCTCCTCCAAGATCTCGGTCAATTGTGCTCCAAAAAATCCTTAAGAAGACCACCACAAATCAGCTCCTCATGTGTGCCCCCCCCCCCTAGTGTGTCCTCCACTACTCTTAAAGTGAGTAGTATAAAATTCCCTAAAGTAGATCTATTAAGAAACATACTTATGACATCCCTCTCATACATGTGATGACCTCTTGGCTTTAAATGTTCCATTCCCCCATCAAATGATGATCTTTTGGCTGAAAGGAATCAAATCTCGGATGTGGCCACGCCTAGGCGCGGGAATTATGGCGCTCGGGCGCCGTCAGCAGAATGTTGGGAGTATTTGCCTCTGTCTGGCGCAGTAATTGTATTTCCTTCATAACTCTCTCCACAAAACTCCGATTTGGATGATTCAAGTCCTCATTTGAAGCTAACACATAGTTCTACAACTTTGTAGAAGGAAACTTCATCCAATTCGGTCTCTAAACATAAGAAAATAGCGCTCAACCGTGGAAACAAATGCAGATACGGCGCCCGGGCGTGGGCAAGATGGCGCCTAGGCGTAGGGGTGCGTAGCAATTTGGCCTAAACTTGTTTTATACGTCATTTTTCATCCCGTTCTTTGATTATATCCATTTAAGACCTGAAATCACTTAATGCACGAATTAAACGCACATGTGGCAAGAATCAAGCGATAAATGAACCTAAGACATAAACGCAAAGGGGCTTAAAAACACGTAAAAATGCCTCTTATCAGCGACCGATGTCAGATTCACTTGAAATAAATCCTCAAGTCATGAAGGAGTTAAATGCAATCATTCAACGGACACTTATTTCCAATGAGAAATAAATTCAAATGCATTAAATGCCTGATAAGAGCATTAAATATGATAAGCCACTGTGACTTGTGGACAAGCCACCTTTTTTACTAGACTGTCAGAACTTCAGAATTTATAGCTGCTCCCATCCAATCGATGCCAGCAGATTTTCAGGAATGTCAGGTTTTAGGTAGAATCACGCGACGCGTGAGAGGCACTCTCCTACATGTATCCAACGGACAGATTCCAAGAATTGCCTATAAATACCTTACCTTCAGCAAACCCTAAAAGGATGGTACATAATATTACAAGAGAAAATTACGTACATGCACAAGAAAAACTTGCTTAGAAACTCCATAGCTAAAATTCCTTCAAGCTTTTTATCTACATTTCAGACAGTCACAAATATCTCAAACCTCTTCCAAAGAAGAAACCTAAATTCCTATTGAGATATTCCAAGTTGCTTGAACTTCCCAAAAACAAACAAAACCTTGTGACAAACCTTCAACCTTTCATCTGAGTGAGAAAGTTGTTGAAACCCCTTTTCAAGCAGTATTTCTGAGTGAGAGAAGCTTGTAGAAGACGATCTTCATTGGTGCTGAAATCTGTGTGATCAAGGAGCCCAAGATCTTTTTCATCCTTTACTATCTTGTAGAAGATTCTGTGTGATTCTTTGATAATCATCCTAGTAAATTCCTCCAAGTGAAAAAGGAGAAGAAGGACGTAACTGGGATTACATCACCCAGTGAACCTTATATATCTTGTGTCATTTATACTTTATTGTCTTATTTTCATATTACATCATTCTTTCTGAAAAAGACAAGTAAAATTGAAAAGCGATTAATTAACCAATCGAACGCTAAAAATCATTTCCACTGTGCTAACCCTGATTAAGTGATCTAAGCGTTACCCTACTTTGGTAAATTGCTAAAATCACTAAGTCTAAGTTATCTTTACTAAAGCGTTCAAATCTTTAAAAGTGATACAAAAATTTTTGAAGTCGAAAAAGACTTCAAGGTCTATTCAACCCCCCCCCCTTCTAGACCCTTTCATATGCCACTTGGGACCACCAGGTCTCATCCTCTCTTTGCTTGATGCTGAATAAACTCAAGGGAGTTTTCTCGTGCCGCTTACTACTGGCGAGTTGGTGCAAGAACTTTGAGCTAAACTCTCTCGCTAGGAATTGGTTGAACCACTGTTGTGCAGATTTGGCCAGAGTACACAAGAACACCCTGCATTTGATAGCATCAAAGTACTTGTGTAGCAAAGCGTAATTTTGAAAAGTATATGAATGGTCTTCTATATCCGTAGTTATATCATAGAGTGAAATGGACTGGACCCTGAAATCTCTTGGAAGTTTCTCATTTGCAATCAAATTCGTAAACGGAATCCTCGATCTGCCAAGGTCCTGCCTCCTGTTGCTTTGCGCTCCAGCTCTTCCATCCGTCTTGCTATTTTCTCCATTTGTTCAAGTCTTGCCTTTGCTTTTTGTTTCATACCTTGGTACCAGATCGGGCAGAAACGTAGATGCTCGCATCATCCTCCAGATCCCTATCATGCTTGGCGTGGACACATGCTTGACGTTTCTGCAGTTCATCCTTTCCATGCATGTCATTACGCGGGCGCTGCATCTGGATATGTGACTTGTCCTCGTGCAGCGTTGTATCCCAACCTTTCAGGACTTCCTCATCCAGGTCTAAGCGATGCATGTAGCGTCCTTGTGGAGCTTAGCACTTTTTTGGAGGCATGTTGTATCCCTTTCCTCCATCTTGCTTTAGGTATTCAGGTTGTTGTTAGGATTATGTCCTCAAATGCCATAGAGGATAGATTGATAAGGCATCTTTATTGTAATGAACTTATTTATTATTCATATTAAAACTCATTGTTTAGTTTTCACTTAAATCTTATCTGCGCCTATAAGTAGTGTAAAATATTTTGTCCATGTTTTTAGTGCAATCTCTTTACTTCCTATGGGATAGGAAGAGTGGCACTAGAGAGATTGATCTTGATTACTTAAACTCGTTCGCAAGTAATATGAAGTCTTTAATGGACAAATAAAGACTTAGAACACTTGTACAATCTTAACTCTGATATGGGAGTGCCAGTCGAACACTATGTGATGGTGGGAGCTTAAGACTATAGGTACATCAGTGGAACTGATATGCTCGAACACTACTCGCATCGGTTCTGTCACATGGGTTTTCACTCTATGACTGTCATTGACAGAGATGATTATGCGTAATAGGTATAAGTGAACCTTTGACCTGAAGTATCGGGTTGGAGATACATTTGTAACGTAAGTCTTTCACTAGAGTAGTTAGACCCAATTCACCCGTTGGTGGAGTCGACCTCGAAATACGGCTTGGTGGGCAAGTGGTAGTCTTCGATGATAACTAATATGGGATTTATGTGATTATAAATAATAGAGATCAAAGTCTTTAGCCAAAGCAAAAGCAAAAGAGACGATTGTGCGAGGCACTAAATCGAGCTCAATGATCTCGTATTATTATAATTAATACATATGGTCAAGTCCAGTGAGTTTAACATAACCATGACTCTCAATTGACTAGGTCACGTGAACAAAGGGTTTATACTTATACGGTATTTACGATTTTGTTTGGGCTACAAAGTGGGCTGATATATGTTATTTTTACACTAGTTTTCCCCCGTTTATCGACTTGGTTTTGATTGTTTCCTTGATAATTTGATCACATTTGATGCTTTGATCCTTGTTTTCTCATATTTTCTAGAATAAAATATGATTTGGAGGAAAAGAACAAGAATTGAAGGTAAATCATGAATAAAGATACAACACAAGGTAAAATGCTGTATGCGCAGTGCTAGAGTTTATGGAATAGATTTCTCTACCCATGTCCAAATTACACACTTGGTATACCAATGGAAATATAAGAGGGAAAGGTACAATTCTTATGTTGAAGACAAAGATCAGATATGTAGGGAAGGAAGTGAAAACGTCATCGGAAGAGACGTCTTACGACGGAGTTTTCTCATTCAGTAACTTGTGAGACACGTTTATCCCCTATAACGTTTGATTTAGGCCTTGGTGTCTTCTTGAGAGTTGTAGATCTTTGTTTGATGATTCTATAGCAACTTGAATCAGCTTATTCCGACATCGGTAGAGAAAGTTATGCGAAGTTTACCAAACCTGGCTGGAGCAGCAGGGGACGAACGCCGAGGCGTTCATCCACGAACGCCGCGGCGTTCACATGCAGTAGCCAACGCCGTGGCGTTCAACAAGCGAACGCCGCGGCGTTCGAGGCAGCGGGTTGGTCTATAAATACCCCTTTTAGCCATTTTTTGCCCTAACTCACCTTGGATATCAGCAACCACACGAAAATAGAGAGAGGGAGAGATTAGAAGAGAAGATTAAAGGTCAAAACATGGAGAATTCAACAAGGAATCCACATCTCTACAAGAATTAGGGAGTTTTTACATATTTGTTTCTTGAATTTGTTCAAATCTCCTATGAATTGTATGATTTATATTTGCACTTTTGACATGAATATGAGCTAAACTTGTTTGATTGAGGCCATGGATAGGCCGTTTATGTTATTTTGATTGTTGATTTGTTGGTGTTTATTGGATTAATTTTGGTTTTAGCTATGTATTCAATATTTGATCTCAATGCTACATTTGCTTGATCACCAAGTGTTTGTTAAAATGCCTAGGTTAGAGATCGAGAGATAATAACCTAGGGAAGATATAAACATTGAATACCCTATAGTTAAACCGACTAGAGATAGACTCGGTTTCTTTAGGTGGCTTTCCATTCACGTGGGGAATTCCTAGACCTTAAATGCATCCTCGTTAATCGGGTTTTCATATAGAGATATATAGGAAATCGTTACCAAGGGTAGGGTTTCTATGCCAAGAGATTGGGTAGTACGTACTTTAGGGAATTTCGCCTTAGCTAAATCAATCTAATAATCCAATAGAACCTAAATCACAATCTAAATGCATAATCGGTTGAACCATGTGCCTTGATCGCTTCTCTCTATTGTTTCCTCCCTTTATTTGGTGTGACGTTGCCTTAGTTTATTTTCTAGTATTTATTAATTAGTTAATCAACCTTTCTATCGACCGATTTAACTTAGAATTGAGTAATATAGTAGTCTTGGTACTTAGATTATAGTTGTCCCTGCGGATACGATAACCCCGGACTTAGAAATCCACTTTACTACTTACGCAACCTAGTTCTCTTGCTAGGATTTTGTCGTGTCAAGTTTTTGGCGCCGTTGCCGGGGACAACTATGGTATCTAATATTGAGATTCTCTTATTCTTTCTGAGCTTAGATCATTTTTTTTTCATACTAATTGTTTTGTCTTTCTTTGTGCGAGATTGATCTCATTAGTGCATGACACGTACTAGTGGGATTGGACTAGCGGAGTTGGACCCTGAGATTGAATGCACATTTACTCGAGGGGTAAGACTACAAAGGGAGACTCAACCACAGCAAGCCACGATGGAGACTCCTTATACACACATAGATCCCGCTATCCTAGCAGAAGCGGTGCGTCGGGAAATTGCAAAGCTTGGCATCCCTTTAAAGCAACCGGAGGTATCTCCACAAATCCTTATGAGGGATTACATGATGCCAAACATTCAAGGAGCAATTGGGCCAATTGTTTTACCACCTATGGAATCCTATGAGCACACTTACCATCCCGGTTGGCTAAATCATTCAAGATCAACATGGAGTTACAACAATGATGGACTGATGTTTTCACCAGGATTGGCGCATGATTGGGATCCATCATTTGCCTCATCAACCCCAATGCAAATGGAAACCTATGAGCATACTTACCATCCTGGTTGGATAAATCCTGCAAGCTCAACATGGAGTTACAACAATGCCTCAGGATTTGACCATGTCTGTAGCCTTCCCTCCCAACAATATGATAGTTCCTATCAACAAGAGCCAACGATGACATCTACTCTTGAGGACCAGTTGAATGTAGATTGTGCAATCTCACAAGCTAGCATAAACGAGATGGAAGCTATCATAAAGGAGATGGAAGCTCGTAGAAAGGAGTCAGAAGCTCATAGTAGGGAAGTGGTCATACTAGTCGATCAAGCAATCAACTTATGGAAGGAGAGAGAGTCATGCACCATAGAGAATCGCACAAAAGAAAATGAGGCTTCCCTCAATAGAGAAGTTGAACAAGCGGTTGATTTAGGACTACAATGTCTCCCCCCTATCACTAAAGATTCTCCACCCTCTGTCCTCTCCACATGTAAAGAGGTAATTGATTCCAGTGAAGGTGAGTTGTTTTTAACTACAGGAGTTAATATGGTTATTTGTGATAGCTATGAGGTTTGTAAGCATCCAATTGATTCGAATTTTTCTTTACGCATTGATGCTTTTGATCCTTTTAGTGTTGAGCTTTCTCAGGTTAAAAGAACCAATAGTCTCCTCGAGTCCTACATCATGAACTCCAAGTTTTCCACTTCAATGGGTGAAGAAAAACGGTCATCTACTTGTAACTTGGAGAATAGTCCAAATCATCACTCGGCACAATGGGAAGAAAGAGTGATGGAAGTGGTGATGGACTATGAGAAAATATTTGAATGGATGATTCCTTGGTCACTACTCATCATATTTTCTAGTAACACCGGGCCCTATTTCATCCTTACTTGGAGAATGAACAAGGCATTCATTCGAAACCCCCCTTAAAATAACTCGATAAAGTCAAGCTAATGACTTTAAAACAAGCGCTTCTTGGGAGGCAACCCAAGCTTTTTATCTCTTTCTTGTTTTTCCTTTTTGTATTTATCTTGCTTTCTCTCCCGTCTTATTGTTGATGTGATTTTCTAGATATTTCTTTTCTTCAGGTTTTGATCCCAGGATACTAGCCCACCACCGTGCTCACTCCGCATCTCTCCATTTCAGAGTTGTAACACTTATCCCTCTTACTTTGCATTTAATTCAGGAACATTGAGGACAATGTTTAATTTAAGTTTGGGGGTACAACCTTACAACCTTGTTGATTTAGAATTCATGAATTGGTGCACCCTTGCATAAGAGCATAATGCGTTTGAATATCTCTACTCTCTCGAAGTCAAAGTCCCTTATTTGTGGTCAACATGTCATATGTTGTGACTTGAAAGCCTTTTTTAGTCATGCTTATACGAATTTTTGAGGATTTAAAACGTTGAACTTTCAATTTTGTTGACTATGAAGTGTGTATTAATGTTGTGAAGTCATAAAATGATTTAGGCCATCTTTCATTGTCATTAGCCTAACATTTTTGCCTTCTCTATATTGCATAATCTCTAGACCTTGGTTTGAGCCGTATTGAAAAGAATGGAGTGTGTTAAGCACACTAGAAACCACCATTCGTCTTTATTTCATAAGCCACGACAACCACCTTCTAGCCTAAAAGAAAAACAATGTCTTGCACCCAATCAAGAGAGTTTAGAACTTCATATCATTTGACTTGAATATGGGTAGTCACCTTGTTTTGATTTGAATGTATATGAGTTAGATAGTGATGTTTTGGCTATGTTGGGATATTTGAGGTTTGAAGTATTATGTAAAAAAGAGGATGAAATGAAAACTTGAGCAATGGGCTAAATAGTCGAGAGAGAGAGAGAGAGAGATATATGAAAAAAGAAAAAAAGTGTGCTCTCGACTAGTCTTTGATCTTGGCACTCAATTGGATCATTTGGCTTGGAAATCTGTGTACAACCCGGTATGAAAAGAAACAAGTTTGGGGGTTGTAAGTTGAAAGGCAAAAGAGAGTGAAAAAGGGATAAGTGATAAGTTGTGAAAGTTTTTGTAGTCTATTTGCGAATTTAGATCGATGATTTTGAGTTATAGGCTCTCTTGACTTAGTCACTTTATCCAAATTTTCCAACCTAGCCATCACCTAGCCTTACGTTACAAGCCGGAAAGACCTTTCGATTGTGACTTTTGCACTTTATACACACCGACAGGTTAACGAATGTTGAATTGTTTCAATGCCTTTACTTTCCAATTGGTTTGCATAATCTTTTCTAAAGTGTGCTCTTGACATGAATATGGATGTGGGAGTTCATGATATAGGGATGGAAACTAAGATTTTGTGAGGTTTTCAAATTGTTAAATGTTCAAAGCATCGTGTAGCTTTTCATAATCGTTTTTGAAGGTATAATGCTTGCACTTATGAGTATGAATTGGCAAATGAAAATTTCAATCCTCATGTGTGTGCTTGATTGTATTTGATCGAGGACGATCAAAGCTAAGTTTGGGGGTAGTTGATATATGTTATTTTTACACTAGTTTTCCCCCGTTTATCGACTTGGTTTTGATTGTTTCCTTGATAATTTGATCACATTTGATGCTTTGATCCTTGTTTTCTCATATTTTCTAGAATAAAATATGATTTGGAGGAAAAGAACAAGGATTGAAGGTAAATCATGAATAAAGATACAACACAAGGTAAAATGCTGTATGCGCAGTGCTAGAGTTTATGGAATAGATTTCTCTACCCATGTCCAAATTACACACTTGGTATACCAATGGAAATATAAGAGGGAAAGGTACAATTCTTATGTTGAAGACAAAGATCAGATATGTAGGGAAGGAAGTGAAAACGTCATCGGAAGAGACGTCTTACGACGGAGTTTTCTCATTCAGTAACTTGTGAGACACGTTTATCCCCTATAACGTTTGATTTAGGCCTTGGTGTCTTCTTGAGAGTTGTAGATCTTTGTTTGATGATTCTATAGCAACTTGAATCAGCTTATTCCGACATCGGTAGAGAAAGTTATGCGAAGTTTACCAAACCTGGCTGGAGCAGCAGGGGACGAACGCCGAGGCGTTCATCCACGAACGCCGCGGCGTTCACATGCAGTAGCCAACGCCGTGGCGTTCAACAAGCGAACGCCGCGGCGTTCGAGGCAGCGGGTTGGTCTATAAATACCCCTTTTAGCCATTTTTTGCCCTAACTCACCTTGGATATCAGCAACCACACGAAAATAGAGAGAGGGAGAGATTAGAAGAGAAGATTAAAGGTCAAAACATGGAGAATTCAACAAGGAATCCACATCTCTACAAGAATTAGGGAGTTTTTACATATTTGTTTCTTGAATTTGTTCAAATCTCCTATGAATTGTATGATTTATATTTGCACTTTTGACATGAATATGAGCTAAACTTGTTTGATTGAGGCCATGGATAGGCCGTTTATGTTATTTTGATTGTTGATTTGTTGGTGTTTATTGGATTAATTTTGGTTTTAGCTATGTATTCAATATTTGATCTCAATGCTACATTTGCTTGATCACCAAGTGTTTGATAAAATGCCTAGGTTAGAGATCGAGAGATAATAACCTAGGGAAGATATAAACATTGAATACCCTATAGTTAAACCGACTAGAGATAGACTCGGTTTCTTTAGGTGGCTTTCCATTCACGTGGGGAATTCCTAGACCTTAAATGCATCCTCGTTAATCGGGTTTTCATATAGAGATATATAGGAAATCGTTACCAAGGGTAGGGTTTCTATGCCAAGAGATTGGGTAGTACGTACTTTAGGGAATTTCGCCTTAGCTAAATCAATCTAATAATCCAATAGAACCTAAATCACAATCTAAATGCATAATCGGTTGAACCATGTGCCTTGATCGCTTCTCTCTATTGTTTCCTCCCTTTATTTGGTGTGACGTTGCCTTAGTTTATTTTCTAGTATTTATTAATTAGTTAATCAACCTTTCTATCGACCGATTTAACTTAGAATTGAGTAATATAGTAGTCTTGGTACTTAGATTATAGTTGTCCCTGCGGATACGATAACCCCGGACTTAGAAATCCACTTTACTACTTACGCGACCTAGTTCTCTTGCTAGGATTTTGTCGTGTCATGGGTCACGTGACTGTCTAGGTGTTACCCACTTCCTTTGGATTTTTCTCATTGCCAAACGAAACGAACCTAAAGAGTCGCGCTAAAGGATTGATAAAAAAAATGAAAGGATTTTCTATTTTATTCTGGGAGATTTAATTTATGAGATAAATTAAATAATTAATTAATCATTAGATGAGATGATTAATTATAAAGATAAGATTAATTATTAATTAATTTCTTAAGAAAATAAATTAATGAATTAATTTATCTAATTAATTTAATTATTTAATTTATTTATATATTGGATATAATAAATTATTAATTAATTTGTTGGATATAATAAATTAAAACAAAAGATTGGTCGGGCTAAGGTGGGGGCATCCATTTGGACGCCTCCTAGGGTTAATTATTGGGCGTCTACTTGGATGCCCAATGAGGACTCTTTTGTTTGTCTTGGTCAACAAGTCAAGTGATAATAAAAGGGACTCTAGACCTGGACAAGAGACAAGTTATCACACAACTCTCCTGGAAAGAAAAGAAAAACTCCTCCCTCTCTCCTAGAACACTAGCCATCGGCCTCCAAGAGTAAAAGAAGGAATTTTTTGTCTAATCAATCGGCGTGATTATTTAGAGGCAACGTGTGTTCGTTGTTCGGATCAAGACTTCAAGAAGGATTTCAAGAATTCGTGAAGATTGGATTGCACGTGTTCTTGAAGAATTCAAGCCTACAATTCCCGAATTTTTGAAGGTGGAATTAGGTCTCCAACCACTTCACTTCAACGGGTAAGTAATTATTCGTTTTAGCAGTTAATCGATTCAAATATGCAAATCGAGAATTCACTTTGGGATTTAAATTTAAAAACCTCCTCTGCGCAATTTATTTTTTGCGAAACCCAATAGTTGTTCCACTCGCCTGAATTGCCATCGAGGATAATGTTACCATTACCCCCAATCTCCACGTTTCCAACCTTGGGTGTTCCCCTTGCAAGGGGAGATGCCACATCCTCTTTTTGTGTTAGACTGGGCACACCTGTAAGTCTAGAATTTACTACCTTATTGACAACTTTGTCAATGACACCTTCTATTCTTCCCATGAATTGCTCCAGATCTAGCACACTTTGAGGAGAAGCTTCCTTCCCGCTTGTTTGCTCTCCTGGAAAATTGTCCATTCATGGGTTATGCAGTCATCTGCTAATCGCCTCACCAGGTTGGCCAGAGTTGTAGGCGCAGCCTGTTTGACCCTAGATGGGGACAACATCGTCTTCTTCCCATTTCTACCGTTTTCGATCAGATTTTCCACTCCCAACATTTCCTCCTCTGCCATCACAAAATAATGTGAAAGGAAAAAATTTGCGAAAAAATAAATTTACCTCTCGCCTTATTTTGGCTCAGAACTTCCCCAGACGGCGCCAATTGATGTGTGTGGGAAGCACACCAATGATAATATGTGATATATTATATAAGAATATAGTATAAAGTTTGAAATAATAGCAAAATGGATACAAGATATATGTGGTTTGATCGAAATGTGACCTACGTCCACGGGGTAAAAGAGTTAGATCCTTTCATTAATGGTTGGAGTTGATATATATACAAGTTTGTGATGGGGTAGGTTAAAAATGTAAGTCAACTATCCTAAATATACATTGGAAATGAGAATAAATCATGACCCTTCCATCTTGAGCTATATCTTTTATGATATAATTAATGAGTCTGCTGGCATGATTTATGCATGTCCGTATATGGAAAGTATGTCTCTTAATTGATTCTTGTCTGATCTTATTCCTAGGCTTGCCTTATATAGTATGCTCTACCTATGCAGTTTAGGGTCGCGCGAACCTCCAGCTGGACAGATTTAAATAGAACATCTTCTACAAAGATTCAAACTCACGATGTCATTGGGCTTAGGCCCATAAAATGTTGGATTACCAGCTTGGCCTACAGACTTATTTCAACCCACATCAGTACCCTTTATTCAAGAGCGTGCTTCCCCCTAAGCGTATAGATCCCTTATTGATAGAGTGCAATCCCGTTTATCATCTTAGAAAGCTAAGTCACTCAACTTCGCGGGATGGCTCACTCTTGTGAAATCCGTCATGGTGGCCCTTTTGGTTCACACTATGCAAAGTGCTTGGCTCCCTCAAGAAACGTGTAATCACCTTGACAAATTAAATCACACATTTCTTTGGGCCACTTGTGCTAATCCAAAGAAGTTTCATTCGGTCAAGTGGGCGACCTTGGTCAAGAAGAAAAAAAAAAGATTTAGGCATTCGAACAATGCGTGAAACTAATGCCGCCCTTCTTGCAAAACTGGGATGGAAACTCATTGCGAGAGAGACATCTATTTGGCGCAAAAATTTTCACAGAAAGTACTTGGCTAAAAGAGACATTCTTGAATTTAACCTTAGGCCTTACGACTCGGTGCAATGGAAAGGCATCATTAAAAGCATCAAAATAGTTAAGGATAACATATAATGGAGAGTGGGAAATGGAGAAAAAATATCCTTATGGTTCGATAGATGGATGGGGAAAACAATTCTCAGTGACTATGTTGAGGGGAAAATTTTGGAAGAAGAAATAGTTTGTGCGTGTCCGATATCATAGATAGTCGAGGGGAATTAAATATTGAGAAGATCAGAACTAGGCTTCCAGTTCATCCCTAAGCGTATTTCAGAAATTTTGAAACCTTATTGCCTCGGTGCCAAGGATACCAGAGTGTGGTGCGGAACAAGTAATGGCCAGTTCTCATGCAAATCGGCTTACAATACAATCGTGGAGAGCCAAAACGTGTAGAATGCGATGGATCCTTAATGGACATGGATTTGGAAAATCATAGGGCCACTGAAATTAAGGTTTTTATTTGGAAAACTCAACACAAAAGCATTATAACTAACTATTTTTTATTTTACAGGCACATCTCCAACTCCAGAAGCAGCCCCCAATGCAACCATGATGTTGAGTACATCACACATGTGCTCCAGGACTGTGTTGTTGCGAAATGAGTGTGGCAGTTTATTATTACCATTCTTAATTCATGGAATTCATGATTGTGAATTGCAAAAATTGGGTAGAATTTAATTTCAAAAAACAATTCAAGAACATAGTTTTGCCAAAAACATAATGGAAGAATATGTTCATGATAACATTATGGATTATTTAGAAGGAGCGAAACTCCTTTGTTTTTGAAGCCAAGATATAAAGTTTAAGAGACATTGTATACAAAATTAAATATTTGGCAAGTGATTGGAGGAGAGCTTTTCCCAAACATAAAACCAAGCTCAGGATGGCTAAAATTGAACACAGATGGCAGTTATTTTGTCGAATCAAACAATGCAATAGTAGAAGGTGTCATTCGGGACCATTGTGGCAATTGGTGTCTTGGGTTTAGTTGAAACTAGGAAGCCCACACCATCTATGAAATTGAGCTACTGGCACTTCGATAGGGACTCAAAATGGCCTAGGAAAAAAGATTCAGAATAATTGAAGTCGAAACGAATTCAGAGATCACGCTTAAGCTTATACAAAAGGTAAAAACTTCAATCCATCCGCTAGGGAACATTATTGAAGACTACCGGAAATCCTTCATATGCCTTGAGAGCTAGAATCCCGACACATCAAGAGAGGAAGAAATATGTACGTTGATGCATTAGCAAAAATGGGTCACAATGTTGGTCCCAAGTGGCATACGAAAGGTTCTAGAATGGGGGAGTTGAATAGACCCTGAAGTCTTTTTTGACTTCAAAAAGATTCGTATTAAAAAGGTTTTGGACGCTTGATTAAGCGTTTACTTGAAATATAGACGCTTTGGCTGAGCGTCTAATGAAGACTGTTTTTAGAAAGTTAACTTAGACTTCAAGATTTGAATACTATAACTTAATAGGTTTAAGCGTTCACTTCATTGATCAGTGTTAGCACGGCGGAATGATTTTTGGGTCTTCTCTTTTAAAAGCTTTAGCGTCACAAACAGTTCCTTAGTTGCTTAGCGTTCACTTGAGTTTTACTTGACAGATTTATGCAATGATATAACAATATGAAAAATGATTGTAAAGTAAATAACACAATAATTGTAAGGTTCGTTGGGTGGTGTAATCCCAACTACGTCCTTCTTCTCCTTGAACACTCGGAGGCAATCCACTAAGATGATTCTCAAAGAATCACACAGAAACTTCTACAAATGAGAGAGAGATGGATGTTGATAACTTGAGCACCTTGATCACACAGATTTCTGCTCCAAATCACTTCTATCCCCTTGCTTCTTTCACCCAGAAATAATGCAAGTATCCAACTTCGACTTCACACAGATCGCGAGACTTGGATAAGGTTTTTCTAAAAGGTTTGTTTGATTTTGATAAAGTTCAAACAACTGGGAATATCTCAATAGTAGTGTAGGTTTCTCTGAAAAGAATGTTTGAGATATTTGGTTGACTGTCTCAGGAATTGAAGAAAAGCAAAGAGAATGTTTTGCTTGAATATTCTGGCTTTTCTGAGAGTTTAAGGAATGAGACTTCAATGCAATAGCAATTTGGCTTGGAATTAATCGTTTATTTGGCTTGTTGTTGAAGTCCTATTTATAGGCATTCTTGGAAAAAGTGTCCGTTTGACACATGCACAGGCGCTTGTTTCTCACTTCCGCGAGTGAACAACTTTTGTCTTTTTTCCTGAAAATCTGCTGCACAAAAGTTGGTGCTGCAGTCTGTGAAAGTTGACAGTCCAATGGGGTGGCTTCCCCGTACGTCTGAAAGTGCTTATCACATTTAATGCTCTTATCAGCATTTAATGCATTTGAATTAAATGCATGTTGGCACTTAATGCACTGAGAATATTTGCATTAAACTCCTTCTGGACTTGGAAATAAATTCAGGTGAAATTGGTCGTTGATAGACGCATATTCATCTTTGAATTACTTCTGTCCTAAACTTACGCTTGAAATAGCTGGTCTTCTAGACGCTTGGAATCTTCATCTTCATTCAGATATTAGGCGCTTGAGTCTTTAACCTAAACTACTAATGAACTCACACAGAAATCATTAGACGCTCAGTCTAAGAATACTTAACCTAACATACTAGAATAAAATAAAGCAAAGCCTATTACAACTCTAACGCTTCAAAGCTTATATATGATTTCTAAATGAAATCAAACTTACATATTTTGGGGTCTAACATAAAATTCTAATTGTCATCATCAAAATATCTAACATGAAATTTCTAACACACAAAATTCATGGTTTTCAAATGTGGCAGGAGCCACCTGAAGAAGTTGAAGACATTTTGATGGAAGAAATGTAGTTTGTTCTGTTTTTCCTTGTATACACCAAAAAAAAAAAATTGAAGTCCTACTTTTATGACTAGATTAAATAATTTTCTTATATATATATATATATATATATGTATGTATTTATTAGATATATTTCTATATATAGTAAAAGATGCATATATTATATATTTAAAATTATATGTTAGTACATTTTCTTGTTCTAATGTATGATACTCTTATATAACACTGTAATGATGAAAATATCATTTTTTATGATTCATGGAGTTTAATCTTAGTAAATGTGTCCCTAACTCGTATTTTCTTTGTTATGAATGAACATAATCTATTTATTTTTTAATTTACTAAAAAATGAAAAATTTCATTTGTATATTTAGTTTACAAAATAACATCCATTGAAAATCCACCAAACCGCACCCGACCGCATGGCCGATTTTGATTTACAAAAAACTCAATTTCAAATTATATTTCTTCAAAAATGCGTCTGCAATTCGGTTTAATATTAATTAAAAAAAAACAGAAACTCCCCTATCCCTACATGTAGAATATAGATATCATATTATGGTTACAACTTACAACTCTTATATATTAACTACAATTCCATTATAAATAAAATTTTACCTTATTAACTGAAAAACAAATCAAGTTAATATTTCGAATCGACATCAATATTTAAAAGCACGTTTGAATATGAAGTTGGATTAAAATTTCAAGAGACTTGAATAATACTTTGTTTTGCTCGAATCAATTCACTCACACTCCTTTAGTGTAGACACTTATTCACATTTCATTTTTCTCATTTACTTGCATATTTCAGTAAAGTTATTCTTAAATGAAGGGTTCCAATATTATTATTCCTATTGTCCCAAGTGGCATACGAAAGGGTCTAGGGGGGGTTGAATAGACCCTGAAGTCTTTTTTGACTTCAAAAATTTCATATCACTTTTAAAGATTTGAACGCTTATGAAGCTAAGCGCTTAGGTCAAGCGCTACTGTAAAGATAACGTAGACTTAGTGATTTTAGCAATTTACCAAAGTAGGGTAACTCTTAGATCGCTTAATCAGGGTTAGCACAGCAGAAATGATTTTAGAGCTTTAGTGTTCGTTTTAGTCAAATAGGCGCTTAACCATTTTACTTGTCTTTTTCAAGATAAATGATAAAATATAAAGTGAGACAGTAAAATAGTAAATAACACAAGAATTTATAAGGTTCACTGGGTGGTGTAATCTCAGCTACGTCCTTCTTCTCCTTAAACACTTGGAGGAATTCCACTAATTGATTATCGAAGGATCACACAGAGGCTTCTACAAAATAGAAGTAGGGATGATGATCTTGGGCGCCTTGATCATACAGACTTCAGCACCAATGAAGATCTTCACCAACAAGCTTCTCTCATTCAGAAATATTGCTTGTAAAGTCAACTTCTTCTTCACACAGATAGATGAGGTTGAGGGTTTTTTATCATGGGTTTGTTTGGTTTTAGAAAGTTCAAACAACTTATGATATCTCAATAATAGTGTATGGTTCTTCTATGAAGATGATTGATATCTGTGACTGTATGTGAAAAGTTTGGAAGAATTTTGGCTATGGAGTTTCTAAGCTTTTTTTTTAGAGAGAATTTTAGCAGGGTTTTGACTTTCTTGTGTCTTTTTTGTGTTATTTTAGGGTTTGCTGAGGTAAGGTATTTATAGGCAATTTCTTGGGATTTGCCCGTTGGACACATGTAGGAGCGTGCCTCTCACACGCGAGTGAGTCATACCTTTTCTCTGACATTCCTGAAATCCTGCTGCACTGATTTGATGTGGCAGGTTTGAACTCTGAAATTCTGACAGTCTTAGCCAATAGGTAGCTTGCTCCGTATACAATCTGTCCTTATCACATTTAATGCTCTTATCAAGCATTTAATGCATTTGAATTTATTTCCCGTTGGAAATAAATGTCCGTTAAATGATTGCATTTAAGTCCTTAGTGACTTCGGAATTTACTTCAGGTGAATCTGATCTACTTGATTGCTTGATTACTTTGATCGCTTTGATTCATGAGCCCTGAAATAGTCCATAGCGATTGGCAGTCGCTTAAGACAAAATCTTCATCTTCGCTTGTCTTCAGACGCTGATCTTCAACTTCATCTCTAATACACTCACCTACTACTAGCGACTTAGTATTCAATACTTAGTCTAAAGTCTACAAAGATAAAAATTACAAGCTTAATCAAATTACAACCTTTCAAATGCTTATACAAATTTTCCAAGAAAATACAAACTTACATTCTTTTGGGGTCTAATCATAAAATCCTATCTTGTCATTATCAAAACATCTAACATGAAATTTCCTAACACTACTTTTAGATGATCATATCATATTTCACAATTGAATTGTTTTTTAACCTAACAAGAAACTTGTTAACTTATTTAAAGAAAATAAAACCGTACACTTTTTTTTTAGAAGGAAGCGGTATCTGATCAAAAAAAGAAAAAGAAGAAAGCGGTCATTTCATTAAGACCGAAAAGTAGAGAATCCAAAAACAAAGAAGAAATAGCGAGTGGTGGAAGCTCAAAAATAGACTCATGAGATCCAACAGTTGCTCTTGCAATGCGATGAGCTATAAAATTACCCGAACGTTTGGTAAACAAAATAGAAAAAGAATTAAATGAAGATAAAAGCAAAAAAATATCAAAAAACGTTGTTCCTTTTGTAGATAAGTTTGTAGTATTGGGCTTCAGTTTCGAGATAATGGTTAAGCACATGCTAACATCCTTTCCGTTGTATTCGTAATGCTTCAATCGCTGCAAGAGACTCGATGTATTCTGGATCTGCTGTGAAAGGGAGGTGTTTAACCATTCCTTTCCAAAAAATAGCCCAAAAATCTCGTCCAACAACTCCAAGTCCCACCATGTTCCAATGCCCCATCCAAGTTAAGTTTAATCTTTCCATTCTTTGGTGGTCTCTAGCTATCGGAGTATGAAGCTAACTTCTGTCCTCCTTTCCCAACGGTAGTAGCATCCCTGAACAACGATAAGAAACATTTGGAAGCCACAACCAGATTCTCACAACGTATCAATTTACTTTTCATCAATTTAGTGTTATGGTTAAACCTTAACTATGAAATTATGGACAATAACAATTGATATTCTTCAACAAAGAGACCCTGGTGAAGGCCTCTCATCCGTTCTTCCACAAACTCAACTGCATGTCAGATAGGGTGCCTTGGCAACAAAGAAATCTCCTATACATGTTTGGCAAAGGTCCATTCAACTAGAACCTGCTACCATATTCACCTTCTCTATTACATAATGAGCATGAGCTCGGAACATCGAGCTTCATTTTTTATAAATTAACTCCTGTTGGGACCGCATATTAGCATAATTCCAAAGAAAATAACCAAATCTTAGGGAAAACACGAGCAGCCCAAATAAAGTTCCAAGTACACAATGGAGGATGATGATAGGAACAAATGAGAATGGGGAAAAATGGAGCATATTCTTTCTCTAATCAGCATACACTTCGGACAGAGTATAATCCATTCTTGGTGTAATTCCAGATATTCCTATCTTCATTTTGCATGGATCCAATGGGTCCAGACAAAATGCTCCCGCATCCACCTGTTCAAGGGTTTTCCAAACAGGATTTGTTGGTCCCAAGTGGCATAAAAATGGTCTAGAGGGAGAGGGTGAATAGACCCTTTTCACTTTTTGGAAACCTTTAAATACCTTGGATAAAATTAATTTGCATAGATAGTTTTGAATGAGCTGACGATAAAAGGTGAGTCAACTTAGCTTCTCAACTTAACACAATCAATAATGAGGGTGTCTAGTTAACGAAAGAAAAATATATATTCTTTTGAAAAACACTTAGTCAACTTGTTCTTATTGTCTTAGAAATTTGCAACAGTTAGAATGCTTGCAATATGAGGTAAGAAAAAGCAGAATATAAAGAACAAGTTTTTATAGTGATTCATTGATTTGTGTAATCCTTGTACATCTACTTTACTCCACTTAGGAGTTAATAGACTAGTCTATGATAAAATAAGTCTAAAATGCTATGAGGGCTGATTGTTTTGGACTTAGAAAATTTTGAGAATAGATTTTGTTGATTTGAACATCTCTAAGTTCTTTAGTCTAATAGTGGTCTTCAATCTTCAAATATCTCTGATATATATAGACCTATGAATCTTATCATTGCAGATTTTTTAAAATTTGAAATTTTTGCATTATTTGAATTCAGAAATAGTACAAATCATACATGTAGTGCCTACAAATCTGTTGCAGTTCCTCTGTTGTCCTTCCTCGTACCGAGTTGTCCATTGCATAATAGAATTGATCCATTTTTCTTGGATTATATGGAATCATCAGTACTGGATTGAGTTGGATGTACTTCACCACTAAAAATCTGCCACGTCCTCACTCATCTTCTTAGTTGTCTTGGCCCAGCCTCAAACTTCAGATTCTCGATTCGATCTTAGACTTGACTTAATCTTCAACGGTAAAGTAGTTGTCAGCTCTGACAGTCACCTTAGCAGTCAAGTAAGAATAGGACCTGCCTTATCTTCTACTAGTCACCTGCAACCTTTGAGTCCCCTTACCTAGAAACCAGTCCTTACAACTGGACTCCTATAAAATATGAAATTACAAAGGTGAGGTCTAATTAGGTGCCTAATGTCATCATCAAAATCATCTAAAAAGGTGTCCTAATAAGATTCGTGTTCCTCCAACCAGTACCCTGGTCAATCAACACATTAACTTGAGCATCTCATGGTCTAGTATTGGAGATTATTAATTACTGGAAGTCAAGAGCATAAGAAATCCACTTGTCCATCCAAACTCACACATGACTACCTGACCCAATTCCCTAGAAAATATCCTCAAATACCAACCCTCTTGCCTCATATATGCCTCTCTATGTCACTGATGGACGATCCCCTAAGTCAGTTTCAAATAAAGATAAGAATGAAAAATAAGTCGCACGATAAATCCAGTTAACTAAGTAGTCGGGTTTCTATAATATTCGCCAACCCCTTAGCCAGCATTACCTTATTAAAAGAATTCAATTCTCAGGATCCAAGTGCTCAAGCTTTTTTACTTTTGCCGAGTTTCTTTGATGCCTTGCAGTGCCCCGTCCGAAGCCTGTGCATACATTATAACATCGTCTGCAGAAAACAAATGAGAGACCCTTGAGCGTGACTGTCACTTCGAGGATCATGTCATCCTTCTCTGCTTTCCAAATCATGCGACTCAGCAGCTCGTGTGACCATCAGAAAAAAAATATTGTGATAGAGGGTCTCATTAATGGATAACTATAGATGGAATGATATAATCAAACTGATTTCTCATCAACATAAAAGAATTGGAAACAAATGATACACATAACATAATAAGAAAAATAAAATTCTTATTAAAGCCTAACCTTACCAAAAATTTCTAAAAAAAATCCATTCGACTCTGTATAACCGTTGCTCATTTCAATTTTAAGCGCAGCGTAAACCTCCCCCACCCCCCCCCCCCACCCCACCCCGATTTTGTTTTTCAAGAAATGATTAATTTCATATGAAACTGAAATATTATCTAAAATAAGGCACCACAGGACAAACAAAATCGGTCTAAAAAATAATGTTATAGAGGAAAGGCTTAAGTCGATTGGCTATAATTTTGGATATATGTCTATAAACTACATTACATAGGCTAATAGGCCAAAAAGTAAAACTATATTAGAGTTATCAATTTTGGGGATCAAAGCTATATGAGTGAAGTTCATATGAGGCATGATGGTTCTATTGTTAAGAATATCAAGGACGCATCTAGAGATATCAGGGTCAATAATATGCCAGATTTTTTAAAGTATATAGGGGACATACTGTCTGGACCGGGTGATGTCAGGAGTTTTTTTTTTAACAGGCTTAGTGCCAAATTCATCTCGGTCATGACTCGCAAGTGCACTATTTCAAGTATTGCATCGAGTTCCCCTCATCTTGATTATTGGACGTGAATATACCACAAAAATAGTTAAGGACAACCCTCTCATCCTTAAGCCTATTAATCGAGTAGATATATAGTCTATCAGAAGCACATGAATGAAAATACTTAGTTTTACGGTCCCCATCTCTTATCAAAATTGTCCGGCTACACTGAAGCTAAGTTGACTCCCCTCTCGATCTTAACTCGATGAGCTCATTTCAGAGACTAGACTCACGATCGTTAAAGTCGGAGGTGATGATAAGTTCACATTTTACGATATTTTACCCCCTTTACATACATGTTTTCATCTATGTTTAGTCATGATAATCCACATTTTGCTTTTGATTAGCTATCATTTCTTGTGTGTAGGGATTCAAGTTGAAGAGATCAATGAACGAGCGGAAAGATGGGAGAAAAGAACAAAAGAGCAACAATGCAAGGGGCTGGAAAAGAGGATTGCAATCCACTTTCCCGTGCTCTTATGTTATATCCGTTATTTTTGGACTTTTAGGTACATTTTTCAGCTACCAAAAGAATTTTTCTTGCTCTCCAAGACCTAAGGAAGACACCCCCCAAGTCCCAAGGAAGCAAAAAGAGGCAAAAATCATCATCAAAAACTTGGATTCACCCCTTGTGATAGGGAGTTCTTCAATTCCCACTTTTAGAATAGTTCTTAACTATGTCTTTTAAGAATTTTGAATTTCTCTTTAACTAGGTTATGTGAGGACTTTGTGTTTATTGATTTGAGTATACTAGATTAATTACGCCCTTTGTTACATGTTTGATTTTGTGCTTAATGCTTGCATGTGCTTGATCACCATATGTTTGATTAATGTTTTTTCTTGAGATCGATTGGAAATAGATGAAGGTAGATTGTAAAATTAAACATTATAACGTAAAAACTTACTAGAGATAGATTCAATTTCGTTGTGTGGGTATTTGTGATTAGAAGACCCGATTAAATGTAGAATCTTCATAAATAAGGAATTAATACATACTAGTTAATTTAACAGCAAATTAGAGATGAATCCCTAATCCACTTTTCTATTCATGAATCAGTCCTCCCTTCTATTTTTAAAGTCTGCACTCCCTAGTTTAAAATCAAATTTTGGATGAACTCCCTAATGCATGTGAAAAGGCAAAAATGCCCTCAATTACACACAAAATCCCAAAACTTTCTTCTCAGCCACTCTCTCTGTCTCTTTCCACTCTTTCTCTCTTCCACCCCCACCCGACTCATCATCAGCATCATTTTTGGGGGACCAACGCCACCACCGGCCTCCTTATCCATATGTCGTTGACTACAAACTACTCTGAATCGCCACACTACCATCCGACCTAGTCTTTATTGCGGAAGATCTGGGTTTGTGAAATGGAAAAGATATCTCTGAAATGGGTTCTCTGTGGAAGGCGAATTAGAAGCTCCTAAACTCAAAAACTGAATTTTGTCTTTAGAAGCTTGTTCAATTTGGTAAAAAAAAAAAAAGCAAAAAATAAGTGGGAGAGCTCTTATCAATGGTTGCCGCAGACACTTCTCTCACCTTTCATGTACAACTTCATTTGAAATCAATGAAAATAGAGAAGCCCTTTGAGTGAATTTGAAGAGCTTTGATCTGAATGCCAATATAGAAAAGTTGATTAAACAGTGCCCTTTGCCTACTCTGTTTACTTACTGGTTGATTTTAAGTTGCCTAAGATTTCAATTTATGTATGTGTTTTGCATTTTTGCAATTTGAACTGCTGAAATCTTGATTTTATAAATGTAGCTTTTGTTCTTGTAAAGAATGGTATTGTGTTATTTTTTGAGTTTTATTTGTGGTTTAAGGATTGGTTAAGTAAATGTTTTTAGGATAAGGAATTTTTTATTTTTCGGTAAATAGCAGGAAAAATTGATAATGGTGATGAACTTCAGCTAATCAATGATAATAATTGGGAGGAAAAATGAATAAATGTAGAGTTGAAATTTTAGGAGTGGGTTAGTGTCTTGATGATGCCGCATAAACAAAGTTCACTTGAGTTAACATGAGCTTTTCTGCTATAAGCAGCAAAGTTCTTGATCTAATCGAACTTCACTTCTCTAATGTGTTGATTTGAAAGTGCATTAAGAGCAAAAAATGTGTGGATTGGACCAACACCGTTCTGCTCCTGATTTTTCCATTTCTTTCTTTCTTACAATGAATCCCAGGAAGTTGGGATTTTATAATACTGGCTCAATTAAATATACCAATACGTTGGTTAAGTCTCCACATACGTCGATGTAATGCATTTCGTACGTCTATGTAAACGAAACCATACGTCATTTGCGAGGAAATAATATTGGGTCAATTAAATGTACTAATACGTCGATTAAGTCTCCATATACATCATTGTAACGCATTTCGTACGTCTATGTAAACGGAACCATACGTCATTTGTGATGAAATAATATTGGGTCAATTAAATGTACCAATACGTCGGTTAAGTCTTCACATACGTCAGTGTAATGCATTTCGTACGTCTATGTAAACGGAACCATATGTCATTTGCGATGAAATAATACTAGGTCAATTAAATGTACTAATACGTAGGTTAAGTCTCCACATATGTCAGTGTAATGCATTTCATACGCTATGTAAATCGAACCATACGTCATTTGCGAGGAAATAATACTGGGTCAATTAAATGTACTAATACGTCGGTTAAGTCTCCAAATACGTCAGTGTAATGCATTTCATACGTCTATGTAAACGGAACCATACGTCATTTGAGATGAAATAATATTGGGTCAACTAAATGTACTAATACGTCGGTTAAGTCTCCACATACGTCAGTGTAATGCGTTTCGTACGCCTATGTAAACGGAACGATACGTCATTTGCGAAGAAATAATACAGGGTCAATTAAATGTACCAATACGTCAATTAAGTCTCCACATACATCGATGTAATGCATTTTATACGTCTATGTAAACGAAACCATACGTCATTTGCAAGGAAAAAATACAGGGGCAGTTAAATGTACTAATACGATGGTTAAGTCTCCACATACATTAGTGTAATGCATTTCGTATGTCTATGTAAACGGAACCATACATCATTTGCGATGAAATAATACTGTGTCAATTAAATGTACCAATACATCGGTTAAATCTCCACATACAACGATGTAATGCATATCATACGTCTATGTAAACGGAACCATACATCATTTGCAAGGAAATAATACAGGGTCAATTAAATGTACTAATACGTCAGTTAAGTCTCCACATACGTCAGTGTAATGCATTTCGTACGTCTATGTAAACTGAACCATACGTCATTTGCGATAAAATAATACTGGGTCAATTAAATGAATCAATACATGGGTTAAGTCTCCACATACGTCAGTGTAATGCATTTCATGCGTCTATGTAAACGAAACCATACGTCATTTGCGAGGAAATAATATTGGGTCAATTAAATGTACTAATACGTCGATTAAGTCTCCATATACATCATTGTAATGCATTTCGTACGTCTATGTAAACGGAACCATACGTCATTTGTGATGAAATAATACTGGGTCAATTAAATGTACCAATACGTCGGTTAACTCTTCACATAAGTCAGTGTAATGCATTTCGTACGTCTATGTAAATGGAACCATATGTCATTTGCGATGAAATAATACTGGGTCAATTAAATGTACTAATACGTCGGTTAAGTCTCCACATATGTCAGTGTAATGCATTCGTACGCTATGTAAACGGAACCATACGTCATTTGCGATGAAATAAAACTGGGTCAATTAAATATACCATTACATTGGTTAAGTCTTCACATACGTCGTTGTAATGCATTTCGTACGTCTATGTAAACGGAACCATACGTCATTTGCGATGAAATAATACTGGGTCAATTAAATGTACTAATACGTCTATTAAGTCTCCACATACGTAGTGTAATGCGTTTCGTACGTCTATGTAAATCGAACCATACATCATTCGCGAGGAAATAATACTGGGTCAATTAAATGTACTGTTACAGTTAGTGCCCGGCGCACCAATATGGGCGCCATTCTTTGTAATGGTAACTCTAGAGTTGAACAATCGTTTTCTTATAAATAAAGTCAATCTCTTTTATATGTGTGGCATGTCTTTATTCTTAAATTAGTTTTTACTTTGGCTTAGAATAAAGTCCCGAAGGATCACACATAGCTATGGGACATCATTGCACATTGGGTGTGGCAATGATGGAACATGTCTCGAAGGCTGTGATCTTTAAACATTGTTCCAAGTCGTAAACGGGTTCATCGAGATAAAGGGATATCGATGCAACCCAGAAGACTTGCTCATATGATGCATACTTTCGGAGAAGTGTATCTCGTTCCATAGATACTGGTACGGTGAAAGCCAATGCATATCTGAGGATTGCCATTGTGGTAATGGGCGAACTGAACAACCCCATGGAAGTTCCTAAAATGGATTCTCAGTCGAATGTGGAACTTCCAGTGGTCTTGTAGTATAAGAGTAATCCTTATGGACCTAAGATTCCATTGGATATCTTATGCCTAACCGCGCATGTTCTTGATTTGTTACATGATCACTTTAGATGATCGAATATGGACAAATTCAGACATGCACGTCTTACGTAGTAAGGCACGTGAGAATCGAGAGGAATCTATCTCTGACATTAGCCAGTCGGTTAATCTCCTATGGTTACATAGTGAATCGACTTAAGGAATCTTCGGCCGAAGTATGATATCTAAAGAGGCGTAGGGTTTCCTCGTTTAGATAGTCGAAGTTGATTTCACATAACGTGGGAAACATAGTATTGAATTAATACAGCTTCGACCTTAGCCACTGATCTAGATTCAATCGGGAGATTAGATAAAGAGATCTTACTTATGCGAAAAATCAAGATCGCAAAAGGCGTATCTTTACTTTCGTTTTATCTAGGTCTTTGGGACCCTGTGCTAGGTGGGCAACCGCGATTTGTAAGTGCCGAGAATTAGCTTGGTGACTAATTCGAGGCTTGATTAAATAAAAGGATTGATTTAATCTAGTACTTTCCATTTTAGGAAGATACACTAGCACTATGGGAAAGTGTACTTACTACTAGATAGAAACGAGCCTAAGGGGTCACACACTAACTCGAGAGAGTCACTGTTTGAATAGATGTGATTAATCAATTTCGAGGAAATTGAGGGAATTAGGAAAGTGTAGTACTTTCCTAATATGGAATATAAATTAATTGAAGGATTCAATTAATTTTACTCTTTTAATTAGTTTTGTAGAATTAATTAAATTAATGGACCTAGTAGAGTCCAAGTATTTTATTTAATTGGATGGAGCCCGAGTTAAATAAATAAATGTTGGAATTAGTTGGTTGGATTTAATTTGACTTGTATTTAATTGATGGGTTGAGCCTATAATTAAATTGTGAAGTCAAAATTAAATCCTAAATCCAATTTACTTGTGTTGACCGATTTTATGAGTTAAAAAGGGGAAGGGGGCGTTTTTTATGTGGTGGAGGAGGAAAAGAGTTTTCCCCTCCTCCAAGTCTTCATAGGATGAGGATTACTAGAGAGTTTAGGAGAAAGGAAGTTTCCTTTTCCTAATAGGACTCTAGATAATCTTCACCTTTAAATAAGAGATGAAAAAAACTAAAAAAAAAAAAATCATATTTGCTGGAAAATCCTCCCCCTTTCTCTTAGACCTAAAAATCGGCCACCTCTTTCCAACAAGACGTCGTTCTATTCATGTGTTGAATTAAACGACTTAGAAAATATTCCTACCCTTCACATAATCAAGCCTAAGTTAAGCTTAGAATCGTTTTGTTGTCTAGCACGCAAGGCAAGACGATTGGTGACTTGAACGAGGTGTGGATACATCTTAGAGGTGCGACGCTTGGAGCACTCTAAACTGGGAGATTCGAAAAACGACGGGCAATTTCTCACCCAAGGGAAATTGTGTGAATTTGCACCACAGGGTTGCTGAGATCCAAAGTACGAGGTGAAGCGAAATTTTCGAAACCCTATGCTAGGTGGGCAACCGCAATTTGTAAGTGCCGAGAATTAGCTTGGTGACTAATTTGAGGCTTGATTAAATCAAAGGATTGATTTAATCTAGTACTTTCCATTTTAGGAAGATACACTAGCACTATGGAAAAGTGTACTTACTACTAGATAGAAACGAGCCTAAGGGGTCACACACTAACTCGAGAGAGTCATTGTTTGAATAGATATGATTAATCAATTTCGAGGAAATTGAGGGAATTAGGAAAATGTAGTACTTTCCTAATATGGAATATAAATTAATTGAAGGATTCAATTAATTTTGCTCTTTTAATTAGTTTTGTAGAATTAATTAAATTAATGGACCTGGTAGAGTCCAAGTATTTTATTTAATTGGATGGAGCCCCAGTTAAATAAATAAATGTTGGAATTAGTTGGTTGGATTTAATTTGACTTGTATTTAATTGATGGATTGAGCCTATAATTAAATTGTGAAGTCAAAATTAAATCTTAAATCCAATTTACTTGTGTTGACCGACTTTATGAGTTAAAAAGGGGAAGGGGGCGTTTTTTATGTGGTGGAGGAAGAAAAGAGTTTTCCCCTCCTCCAGGTCTTCATAGGATGAGGATTACTAAAGAGTTTAGGAGAAAGGAAGTTTCATTTTCCTAATAGGACTTTAGGTAATCTTCACCTTTAAATAAGAGATGAAGAAGACTAAAATATATATATATATATATATATATATATATATATATATATATATTTGCTGGAAAATCCGCCCCCTTTCTCTTAGACCTAAAAATCGGCCACCTCTCTCCTCTTTCCAACAAGACATCGTTCTATTCATGTGTTGAATTAAACGACTTAGAAAATATCCCTACCCTTCACATAATCAAGCCTAAGTTAAGCTTAGAATCGTTTTGTTGTCTAGCACGCAAGGCAAGACGATTGGTGACTTGAACGAGGTGTGGATACATCTTAGAGGTGCGACGCTTGGAACACTCTAAACTGGGAGATACGAAAAACGACGGGCGATTTTTCACCCAAGGGAAATTGTGTGGATTTGCACCACAGGGTTGCTGAGATCCAAAGTACGAGGTGAAGCGAAAGTTTCGAAAGGTATAATTTCGCTTGCCTCCTTATCAAATTCGATCGAACCAATTCCATATTCTTGTTTTCGGATTGATTTTGATTTGGGATTTTGTTTGATTTTAATGTTTAAAAGTCATTGGTTTTAAAAATCATGAAATCTGAAATTTGGGTATATGATTGTTTTCGAACGTTTTGATTTAGTTTTATGAAATCACCTTTGGTGGGGTGTTGTGAGATGGTTGAACCGAAGGTTTAATCATCAAGTAATAAAACTCAGACCTTAGGAGAATTCAGATTCGTTAATCGAAACTCAAACAAATCACGAACGTGCGAAAAACTGATTTGAAAATCGCAAACAACAACAGCTGCTGCACTGGGTGCCCTACCCACGCCCAGGCACGCGTATGACCACGCCCAGGCGTGGGTTAGACCACGCCCAACAGAAAGTTAAATAAAAAAATTATATATAATTTTTTCCTTTCTTCGTACTTTCTGGAGGTGGGTGACCCAAAGGCCTTACCTATGATGTTTTAGATGTATAAACTCTGAGAAAGGTTTTAGAAATCAATATCGAACTTATCCCAATGATATTTGCAATCTAGTTTGAATGATGAATGGGTAAAATTTACGTTATCGCATATATGTTTGTTGCTTGGCATGTTTATGTGATAAGGGGATGAACCACGAGCCTAGTCGCTGTATTGGTTTTCAATGTATGTAATTATTCTAGTGTTGTAAATAATAGCCGGTTTGGCTCTTTGCTTTTCCGTATAGTAGATTAGTAGTTTTTGGTATTCTATGTAATTGAAGACGAAGCCAAGACTTGAAGACTTGTATGCTGAGGAGATACCATTGTAATAGTCTAGGCTAGTTTTTACTTTCTAGAATGTCCAAACCCACTTTGGCTCGAGTGGGTAACTAGGTTAGGGCTCAAGGTGGTTCATCCTTAATTTTACCGCTTTGTAGATGTTTTATTTATCTGTCTATGATGATTATGTGATGTAATGCATGCATAGGATAGATAACTAAAATAAGATAATTAAATCTGATGAGACCCCCCAATAAGCATGTTATAATTCCCTCCTGAGAAAATATTAGGCTTCAGTGATAGTAAGAATGGAATTCTATTATCATGCCTTCCATCATAAGTATTCACCATGTGAAATGCCGCTAAAGGTTCAATCCTTTTGCTCAGAAAATGGGGTGGATTGGATCCAAGGTAGGCTGTGACTGTAAGCACCACGGTGCCCCGTGAAAATCGGTTGGTTTCATTGCTTTGCTCAGAAAATGGGGGCAATGAAATTGATGGTTATACATGGGATATTTGATGGGTCGAGCCTAACATCTTCCCTCATGTGTTAGCTCAGAAAATGGGCACATGTGGAAGATGAGGAAAACCATCTTGAGAACTATCTAAAAAGATAGAAGGTCCGGTAAGGCTATTATTCAAAATCATCGTATGTTAGGTTAGAAAATGGGGCATATGATGAAGTGAGAATAGATCTCAAGCCCACTAAAGAAACTAACATTTCTTCGAATCATGTCAAGAGGGTGGTGTGATTTGAGAAAAATAGTGGGAGACTTGTACAATTAAAGACCAAATTGTATAAGGACTTTATTTGAAAATCCGTTATTAATTGTCTATTATGCATTTTTGTAGATAAACGAAAATGGCTAAAATCCTCTTTATACAATTCTTGAAACCAACAAACTGAACGGACCAAACTTTTCAGACTGGCTTAGAAACCTAAAAATCGTTCTTCAATATGAAAGGAAGGATTATATCCTGACGGCTATACAGCCGGAGATTAACGATGAAAGCAGTGATGAGGATAGAGAGTACGCAAAGCTGTGGTCGGATGATAACATCCAAGCTAGATGCATCATCATGACTTCTATGTCAAATGACTTGCAAAAGCAACATGAAAATATGATGATGGCAAAGGAAATCATCGACCACTTAGAAGAGCTTTACGGTACTAGGACTAGGAGAGAACGATATGCTATATCAAAACAACTATTTGGAGCAAGGATGAATGAAGGGGCATCTGTGAGTGAGCACGTCCTTAAAATGATCCAATTAATTCATGATATGAATGATTTGGATGTGCTACTCGACGGAGACCTTTGTATCGACCTTGTGCTTCAATCTCTCCTAAAGTCATATGATCAATTTGTCATCAATTTCAACATGAACAACTTGAATGCTTCGTTGAATGAATTGTTGAACATGTTGATAACTGCTGAAAGCACCATCAAGAAGAACAAACCGGTGTTTCTTATGAATTCCTCTTCAAAAGCCAAGAAGGGCAACAACAAGAAGAATAAGACTAAAAAGCTGAAAGGTAATGGTGGTGTAAAGAAGTTGAAAAAGCCAAAATCTGATAAGTGCCATAAATGTGGGAGAGTTGGGCACTAGCAAAGGAACTGCAAAGAGCCTCCGGCTCAAGGTATGTTCTTTGTTGAAGTTAAATTTACTGTTAACAATACTTCTTGGGTTCTTAACACTGGATGCGATGTTCATATCTGCAATGATTTGCAGGCGATGAAAAGAACCAAGGAGCTAAGTAGAGACATGACCCTACGGATGGGGAATGGAGCATTGGTTGCTACCAAAGCCATGGGGACGATCTACTTAGAGTTAGGAGATAGGAAATTAGTTTTACATTCCGTTTATTTTGTTCCTGAAATAATAAGAAATATTATCTCGGTTCCGGTTTTGAGTAGAGAAGGATATTGTTTTGAGATTCGTAATAAAAGTTTACTTTTGTTTTATGAATCGTCTCGTATTATGGAATCGAAAATGAAGGATGGAATGTATATTATATCCCCAATAATTTTCAATCTCAATATTCAACAAAGTAACAAACGTAAACAAGATAATCAAGTAAACGCACAAATGTGGCACGAAAGACTTGGACATATTTCCAAAGAAAGAATTCGAACATTGGCAAAACATTTAGGTATAAATGACTTAGATGAATTATATATCAAGTTGCGAATCATGTCTTACAGGAAAAATGACCAAGTTACCATTTTCGGGGAAAGCGGAACGAGCCACAAAACCATTGGACTTGGTCCATACGGACGTGTGCGGGTCAATGAGTGTGAGCACTCATGGTGGGCAAAGCTACTTCATAACTTTTACCGATGATTATTCACGGTATGGTTACTTATATCTTATGAGATATAAATCTGAATCCTTTGAGAAGTTTAAGGAGTTCAGAAATGAAGTAGAGAAACAACTTAGTAGAAGTATTAAGGCTCTTCGATCGGATCGAGGAGGAGAGTACTTGTCCACCGAGTTTCTTGATTATCTTAGAGAGAATGGAATTCTCTCACAGTGGACACCGCCCGGCACGCCTCAACATAACGGCGTAGCCGAGCGAAGGAATCGAACATTGCTAGATATGGTTCGATCCATGATGAGTTTCACTAAAGTTCCTAAGTCCATGTGGGGCTATACTCTTGAAACGGCTGTCTATCTGTTGAATAGATCGCCTAGCAAGACGGTGCCCAATACCCCATACAAAAGTTGGTGTGGAAAGACGCCCTCATATAATCATTTGAGAATATGGGAGTGTTCAACTTATGTAAAGCATTTAGTGGGATACAAATTGGACCTCAAGTCCTCTTTGTAATATTTTGTAGGATATCCAAAGGAGACTGTTGGATATTACTTCTACAGCCCAACGGAACAAAGAGTTATTGTTTTGAGAAACACCAATTTCTTGGAGAGGGGTCACCTTCTAGATAGAAAAGGCGAGGCTATAGAACTTGATGAGGTCTATGAAAATGGATCAAGTCAAGAGATACAAATTAACCCACCCGACACCAACGAGGCTACATCAGAGGCACCCACTAAAAACACACAACCTTTGAGGAGATCAAAAAGGATCCCAAAGGAGCCTGAAAGATGGCTAGGCCAATTGCAAGAGAAGGGTACTCAAGATCCTCCTCTAGACTCTGATCCGAAGAGTTTTAAAAGTGCAATGTCTGACATTGATTTGAGAAAATGGCTAGAGGTCATAACATCCGAAATGGACTCCATGTACTCCAACAAGGTATGGACCTTGGTTGACCCACTTAAGGGCATCAAGCTCATTGGCTGTAAGTGGGTCTACAAGCGAAAGGTT